>CM053410.1:21273879-21380909 GCA_028644305.1 Xerus rutilus | reverse complement strand
GAAAAGAGTTTTGAATATTAATGTGAAAAATATCTTAAGCTTTAATTCTGAAAGAAATAATAGCATAGAACAGTGTGCTGTTCCATAGATTTTCCTTTGCTTCTGAAAGTGTTTTGAATCTGAAACTTCTAGCAGGACCTCAAGGGGTACTGTGTACCTGCACTGTGGCTAGAAAGCCTGAGAATTTGAGTTTTTATTTTTATTAAATTAGGTTTAATTAATTACATTTACATTAGTTACATTACATTTACATTAAAGAGCCACATTTGTCTTCCATATCAGACAGGGCAATAATAGGCCATAAACATATATTTAAATGAAATAATTACTTGTTGAATATCAAGTATGACATAACATTCTTTTTTTCTTCTTTGCTTTTTATAAAGCCTTACAATATTAGTTATGATTAAGTGGTAAATTTTTAAAATATTACCATTATACTTGATTTTCCCCATAGAAAATAATTTTTAATTTTCATTTGGTGATAGGACACATTCATTATAATTACTTTACAACTATAATTCTTAACATGTGATCAAAACTATGGAAAACAAACAATCACGGAAAAACTTAAAGGTTTTTTTTTTTTTCTTTCATAATATAGAATCCATTTCAAGCCCTTTCAGAAGTACTGAGCCTCATTTGCTATTTTGAAAGTTATCAACCTTTTCATTCGAGGCCAGATCAATCTATAAATCTTCAGTAAGTTGTCTCATTTTACCTTTGCTCTCCTTAAAATAGAAAGCCCTTCAAAATTATTCATTCTGCAGATATAAAATTACTTCCCTTACAGCACAATTTCATTAGGTGAGATGCTTCTCAAGTATTTACTACATCATGAAAATTCCAAAAAGGGAGAAATAAATGGAAACCATGATGTTTTGGGGAAGGAAATAGCCTCTGATAAATAGTATTTTGCAAAGTGATATCTTATTGTTTTAATTTGTACATTTCTAACATATCCTATATGTTGACCCTGACTTGATCTTTATGAGAAGTAAAAATCTCAGAATTTTTTGGACATTAGAAATCACTGATTAATCAATTTTAACACATTTGAAAATTCTTCTAAGTTTCTATGAATCAAAAAGGATTTCTTCTGGAACTTGTAGTTAAGCTGTTTCCTTTAATAAAATTTATTTATTTGTTTATTAATGCATTCATTCATTCACATTTCATTCATAGTGTACTCTCAGAGGAAAACTTTATCAAGTTAAAATCATGTCATTCAGTTGATTTAATAAAGTTGAATTATGTTATTGCTAGTATAAAATCCTAAAATTAAAGAAAGAATTTTAGTATATTATCCAAAATTGAAGGTATTGAAACATTCATTTATTCAATGTATATTTATTGGTTATTTATTAGGACAGGATTAATTAATCTAAAGAAGAAAAGTCCAATTTAATGTACTTCTGTTTTATTCAAATGAGTGAACAAAAAGCTCCTTGCAAAACTCCACTCCATCCATGAAAGATATAGAAATTATCCCAGGCAATACTCAAAAATAATGTGTTAAATTTTTCTATACAGCTGTATCTACCTTTTTATTTTAAATTACAACTTCATACATTAGGTTTTCTACTTTTCTCTTTCATATTTGCCTTTAAATTTATACTTTTCCTCACCTTAGTTATTCCTTACTTCTCCCCTATTACATAAAGAGCATTTGTTTTAACTTACACTTTCCTACCACAAAGGTAGGAAATAATAATATTAACTATTTTTAATTAATATTGATTACATACATTTATAAATACAGCTATACATTAACTTTTCCAGTTGAATTTTGCTATAGGAAGTTTTAAAATAGTTTGTTAAAAATATAGGTTGTTTTGTTTTCTTTTTCCCATGAGGGCAAAAAAATCTAAGTGACTTAGTACTAAATGGTTTTGTGTGTGTGTGTGTGTGTGTGTGTGTGTGTGTGTATGTGTGTGAGAAATATTTGATTTTTAAGATGAAGAAATCTGATATTTTCATCAAATTTTATTCAGTGAAGTGGCAGTCCTTTTATTTTTGAAAAATAATAATGACATGAGATGAGATTTAATGACACTGAAAATATATTAACAGTATATCAAGTAAGTCTCAGGAGCAAGGACATGTGTTCCCTGGGGAGGCATCTGTTCAGCTAGGAAGCTTGGGAAAATGGAACCATGATGTCTGCAGTCCATGTGCCACAGTGGCTCACTGTGACACTCTGCTCTGGTTTTGGCTTTCTTTGGGGCAAATTGATTTTTGAAGAAAGTCAAGAATTTCAACTTGTTCAAACCATTAGTCACATATATATGGAAGGAAATGTGAAGATAGTTCAAGATCATTTATCTGGGAATGGGAATGTGGGCGTGGTGGTGCATGCCTGTAATCCTAGCAGCTCAGGGGGCTGAGGCAGGTGATTGTGAGTTCAAAGCCAGCCTCAGCAATTTAGCAAGGCCCTAAGCAAGTCAGTGGGACCCTGTCTCTAAATAAAATATAAAAAAGGGCTGGGGATATGGTTGGGTGGTTAAGGGCCCTGGGTTCAATCCCAGGTACCAAAAAATAATACTACTAATAATCATGTCTCTGATTTCCTTCAGGCATGCTCAGTAATGTACTGAAACTTTGCAAGCAATGAGGGAATGGGAGAAAAACCAGAGATTTTGATTAGCACTTCATGGTAACTTAAGGTTTATGTGACTTTATCTAATTCTTAATTACATTATTATTTAATAGAATTAGAATTACCAAGGGAATTGAGAAAAAAGATTGAAGCTAATGCATTTTTTATTTGTATGTGCTTTATTTAACAATTCCAACTAGCTAATTCTGTTATTGCATTGTGTTTTTGTGTGAGAAGCCCATAACTGCAATGAGAGTGTCCTTTTATTTTTAATCTCAAGAGTCTCTTTCTTCGTGAGCTTCATGCTAGGAATGAACCTTGTAGCTATGTAATACACACTACTTACATTAAAGAGTACTCAATAAATGATGCTGTGAATTGGGCTCAATTTGAACTAAAAAAGAAATAAGATACAATCATATGGAGCCAGCCATTAAGCATTAGTAACATAAATAAAGAAGTATTAGCAAATTATTTATGTGATAATTCAGACACTATTTTTATAATATTTATGTAAGTATAATAGGCAATTTAGGAAATTACTCATGTATTCTTTGTGTGAGTATTAGCTTTTAAGAAAGGCAAATAAACTAGATAATGACTTATTATGCCAGAGGATATTCATTAGTCTGTGTTCATTTTAGCCAGGATAGATAGAAATTGGGGAGGATTCTTGGTGTCTTCATATGATAAATCTGTCCCTCTTGCTGATAAGTGATCTGACTTTCTCATACATGTGATTCAGTATTTGCACTTCAAATCATATCACCTTAATATATCAATCACTGAAGTCTATTTTCTGTATGTATTAATACAGATTAAATTTATTTGTTTTTCCTTTAAAAACTTTTGATAGATGAGTATTGTACTTAATCTTGGTTTTGTAAGACACTAGTTGAAGTTGTATTTCCTCCACTAAGACTAAAAGTTTGGTGTAACTTTTTTTGGCTTATTTTCAAAGAAGACACATGAACTAAATCTATTTCTGGAATCAAATGAAAGCTCCTCGCATTGGCAGGGCCTACCAGTGATTCCTACTGACTTGTTTTTGACAGAGGTGTCTCTGAAATTCTGCAGAAATGACCATTTGGAAACTGTCATTGATTGGCAGGTTATCAAACAAAAATCATTCTCATTAATCTTGATTTTGTCAAATTCTTCTCCTCCCAATAGATGGAGTATCCAAACAGGTAATAGAACTAGCAAAGAAAGGTCCCTCTTTCCCTTACTCCATATGCCTGATCAGTGATTAACTCCCAGAAATTTCCTAGTCATAGTCAGTAGTTGAAATTTTTAAAGAACAATACAAAATAAAAGGAATACTATTATCTTAAGCACCAACTAATAATATAAACTGTGCAAGACTTTTTAGCAGGAAGACTCAAGAACACCTATCCTCATCATCTTATGGAAAAATTATATTATTTGTCTGCTTCTGAGAACTCAGTTGTTCAGCAAAATACTTGGGAAAGCAATATATTAGGAACACATCCTATTTAGACAAAAGCAGGAAATAAGCAACCATTTTATTTGCCTTAAAAGTTAAAAAAAAAAAAAAAGAAGATACCAAGGTTCATATGCCTCAAGGAACCTTGTGCTATGAAACCAGCATTTTCTCTCTCTTTTTTTTTGGGCGAGGGGGAGCACGGGGATTGAACTCAGGGGTACTGGACCACTGAGCCATATCTCCAGCCCTATTCTGTGTTTTATGTAGAGACAGGGTCTCACTGAGTTGCTTAGCACCTCGCCGTTGCTGAGGCTGGCTTTGTACTTGCAATTCTCCTGTATCAACCTCCCAAAGTGCTGGGATTACAGATGTGTGCCACTATGCCCAGCTTTCTCTCATTTCTGATGTAGAATATCCTTTGAAAAATGTATATGCTTCTTCAAGTTATACAAAAAAGAAATTAATTGCATTAGAATTTTTGAAGTGTTTCTGATAACCTAAAGATATTTTCAGTGAGTGGCCCCAATACAAGTTGCAGCCCTGAAAAATCTATTTTCTTTACCCTCCTTCTTTCTTTTCTGGAGTAGAATTTTATGGTAAATAATGAGAAATGGATGAAAGGATATCATTAGAGAAAAGTAGGGATATATGTTAGCTATACATAAACATTTGGCCTCCCTCTACAACCTCCTGGATGTGTCAGTATCTGACTTTTCCTGAACACATTTACTAAAAGGCAGCTCACTATCTTTTGGGCCATTCTGCTCTGTATCTTAGAAGAGGTCATCATTGGGTCTAATTACTTCAATGCAAATTGAATTTCCTCTAGGATAAGAATGGAGACAAATAGAAGCTTGATTCTAGAGCCTTAGTGTGATTTTTGTGCATTTAAATCTATAGAAAGTTAGATAATTACATGCAGTATATAAGCAGTGTGAATTTTGGTTGCCATATTGGAATTAGACAAAAATTATATCTGATATTTATTGAGCATTTACAGTATAAGAGGGACTATTCAAAGCAATTTTCATACATTATAGCATTTTAAGCCTCCAAACAACTCAGTAATCAAGGTGCTATTATCCCTATTTTATAGACAAGAACACTGAGGCACATAAAAGCTACAAAGGAGCTGGACTTAAAGATAATAAATAACACCTGGGATATGAACCCAGGCAGACTGTTTCAGAGCGTGTATTCTCAAGCATTCTGGTACATTATTTCACAAATTGGATACCATGATATGCTTAAAATAATTTATGCTCTCTCAAACAATCCCTGATTGATCTGATACTATTCAGGAAATTTATTCCTGTCATTGCAATTAATTCCAAAAGTAAAAGAAAGAAAGTATTGACAACATTATTTTTCCATTTGCATTCAACAAACACAGGCAAACTCATTAGCCTAAGGCTTAAATGGGGATTTTAAAGATATTTAAATGTTTGTTCTGTTTCATTGTAAAATATGTTTGCTTATATTTATCTGATTTCTAATTATTAAAGTTATTGCCAAAGTTTCCACCTAACTTCTTCCTCAGGGACTTTGGTGGATTTGTTGATAAATAAACTTCATGAAATATAATTGCTAGTTATAAACCTTCCTTATGTATGCTATATACAACAATACCAATTTTTAAGATGATTTTTCTTTTTTCCTCAAACTTCATCTAGGCATAAGTGTTAAGTAAAAATTGTGTATTTCAAGACACATAAGACAATGATTTGCTGTGTGTACCCATTATAAACTGATTACTATAATCAATCTAATCAATACATCTGTCTCCTCACACTGTCACAAGTTGCATATGGTGGGTAAGGACACTTAAAATTTATTTTCTTATCAAATTTCACACATAATAGAGTACTATTAACTATAGCAAATGTGCTACGTAAAAATGGTTTAAACTGTGCTTTTACTTTTATCAAAGAATTTTATTTGAGACTGTTAAAGCAATCACAATGGTATTCTGATATTCACTTTAGAATGTGAAGAATTGTAACTGTTGCCCATTTCTAAAAGTGCATATCAGCTTTAGTTTGAGAGTAGTGATGTCATCTTATGGTCTGGAT
This sequence comes from Xerus rutilus, assembly GCA_028644305.1. Taxonomy (NCBI): domain Eukaryota; kingdom Metazoa; phylum Chordata; class Mammalia; order Rodentia; family Sciuridae; genus Xerus; species Xerus rutilus. The sequence goes on along the minus strand of CM053410.1, from coordinate 21,374,791 downwards.
TCCCTGTGTCAAACACTATCAACATGTATAAATCTATCAAGAAGACATCTGTAATATACTAAGGGACAATGACTTGGAGGCCTGCTAGCTAAGTGAGAGATCCAAACCCTAATCAGCCTTTCCAGCTTCATTGATAATAATACTTCTGGGTACAAGAATACATGATTTTTCAAGATTATTCTTTTAAATAACTGATCACTTCATAGGATGAAGCTTTATTTTGTATCTTTGTCAAGTGAAAAGTATCTGATTCTATATCCAATATTAAAATGCTGTTGTTTTTTAAGTGGCGAAATGTTAAAAGTTGATTTTCTTTCCATTTTTGTTCTTACAGATGTTCGAAGAAGAACAATTTATGAATACCACCGAGTAGAGCTACAAATGTCAAAAATTACCAATATTTCAGCTGTGGAGATGACCCCATTACCGAGTAAGTTAATGTGTGAACACAGTTAGGTGGGAAAATGATTTTGCGAGCTTGATGATCCAGTCTGTTCAATAATTATAGTTATTATATTAATTATATAATTGTCTTTGGCAGGCCTGGTTATTTTGATCCCGAGTGTGTATAGGGATAGATGATAGTTTTATTTGGTTCAATCTCCTCCACCCCACCTGTCAATTAGTCCTAATGAGTCTCTTCTGTTTCCTAGCATGTCTGCAGTTTAATGGTTGTGGCCCCTGTGTATCCTCTCAGATTGGCTTCAACTGCAGTTGGTGTAGTAAACTTCAAAGGTAAAAAAAATAATACAATGAATTCTAAAAATTTAGAAAGACTTGTTGCCTCTTCTCTCCCATTGAATTTTAAATGTATGTCAAGAGTGTAGATTATATATACATTAACAAGTGTATATATGTGAAAATATACATATACCATTACCAAAATGCTAAAGAAAAGAAAAGAAGAAAAGCTCAAAAGAGAGGATTTTAGAATATCCCATTGTCTGAGAGCTCAAAATGACTAATAACCTTCATAGTTGCAGTTACTGTAGTTATAACATGTTTTTCTGACATACATTTCTAATTCTCTATAGGGTTTAACATACATGATGATGTAGTTGCTGAATCTATAAATTGATGATTTGTATCTATACACTAAAGAAAGCATGATCTGAGATACCTTTCCCATAGCAAAGATGAATTACTACAATCACTGCTTGTAGGTTTTTAGTGAATTCCTATATAATATCTCAAACATTATTACTGAAGATTGGAGATATAATCCGAGGCTGACACTACCTAACCTTTACATAAATACAACATGTGGCTTTGACCTCACATGGTGGCTGACTTTGAAACTTAAGCTGTATAACTTGTTAGTTGTCAAAAAGGTTCACTGATTTTTGTGGGTGGTAAAGAAGGACTGTCTGGTCCCAAGAGTTATTCTGAGACTGGATAATGTGGGAGATATATGATGCAGGAGAGCAGATTGCTGTTCCCTGATATGATGAATAGACACAGTCCCACAAAACACTCACAGACATTAATGCAAACTGAGCTGATGGAGAAGAGAAAGCAGCTACCCGAATACCTGCTTAGTTTCCGAAAAGAAGAGTGTAACGTCCGTGGATCTGGGGAAGACTCTTAAGTAGATGAAAAGATATTTGCCTTCTGTTGGAAAGACCAGATGAAGGCTTGTAAATGCATTTTGTTATTTGCTCAACCATTTTGTCCATCAATTATGTCTCAGTTGCTTGGAACGCAGCAGTGAATAATATCAACATGGTCCCTGCCACCCATGGGGTTCCAATCTGTCTGGAAATAAGTTCCTTCTGACCTTCACAGCCTATGAAAAATCAGTCGCTTATGATTTTAGTCAGTGAATGTTGCTGCCGTGGCACGTCAGCAGTCTGTGCCTTATTATTCACTAGCTTTAGCATTTGTCCCATGCTAAAGGCATGCATGATCAGAAATGTTATTGAAGGATGGAAAAGAGTGTCAATTCTTTGATAACAAATATTCTTTAGGAAATATTTTTAACTTGCTAACTTTGGGGCAATCACTGCAATATTGTGACTAGAACCAAATTACTTACGATAACTTCAGTTTTGTTTTCAATTTAACATGTTTCAGGATTTCCCTTGGGACATGAATTTCAAATAATGGAAAAGCAAGCAGGCAGTTACCCATTTTTTAAGGCAGATTTTAACTTTATTATATATCCAGAGTGGGAGGAACTGTTATAAAATCCAAGGTTGATGGGCATTTATATTTATATTTTGCAAGGATTTCATAAAGATCACATGCATATCAGAAGTTATTCAAAATCTGTGTAGATACAACCAAAGGGAATCTAAAGAGCTGGGATTGTAACATGTACACTTCAGTAATACTGAACTCTGAAATGAAAAAAAATGCCCAGAACAATTAAGTGGAAGTACCTGATTGGCCTTATTCACACCTACTTCAAAATCAAATTCAATGGTCATCATCCTGGACAAATCTCCATCCTTAGCATTTAGCACAGAGCCTGCAGATGCTTATTCATTGACCTCCTTTGCCAAGCTCTAGGTCTGTTAAAGGAAAAGACCATATACAATTTATCCTTAGATCTCCAAAGCCTAAGAATGTGCCTGGTACTGCAGAAAAATGAGGAAACAAACAAATCATTATTAGGTTCCAAATGAAGTTACCATGATTAGACTTTTCTGGGACCAAAGGGTTTCCCAAGATGAGGAACTTCTGCTACTAAAGCCATCAAAATCCAAGGAAAACCAGCACCAGTTGACCATCCTGGCCAGAAGATGATTATCCTTGCCTAAAATAATGTTATGATAAATGAAGGTTTTGGAGACTTATCTAGAAACCTACATACCACTAACAGTTTTTTGGAAATATGTATTGTTTGATGGAAATACACATTTAAGTTTTCAAACAAGCATCTTTGGCAATCAACATATATCCATAAGTTAGAATCCGCTTCCACTATTAACATTTTCATTTTATTAAAAGATTTCTCAGCCAGATATTATGCCAAGGAATTTTCAAACATACCATTTAATGGCATTTTTGCAGCACAGGAAACTGAGGTTGATTGGAGCTGTTGTTTGTGCAGGGTTTCAGACCTCTTAAGTGAAATGTTTGAAATTGAACTTTGATCTGTGTAACTCTCAGTTTTTGGTCTCCTGAGCTCACCTGTTTTGCCTCACACCTGCCAGGTTGATGGTACATTAGGCAAGCTACTCTTCACCACTTTCTGGAACATGATAGACATGCTACTGGGAAAACAAATCTTTTCATAGTTGATGCTGAAAGTTACATGATTTTGAATTTGGCATTAGAAGAATGTAGAAGAGAAGTTACAATATGCCTAAGATATGTGCATATTATTGAAAGAACAGTTCCTTTACAATTAGTGGAGGAAAGAAAGGTAGTAAGTCATAGGAATACAGGAGGAATTCATCACAGCACATTATTTTAAAAAGTACAAGTTTTCTGCATGTTACTGTTTGGTATTTTGTTGAATACCAAACACCAATGTAAAATCTTGGATTTATTTTTAATTCTTCAGCAACCCAGTTATACACATACCAAAATCTGTTTAATTAATTGGCTTAACTATGGCTCATTGCACTTTTGTTCAACTTAATTTCCCCACTGCATTTTATTAATTTCTTCTTAGACTTGTGAGCTTCAGAACTTTGCTTTGCAGCCCAGCATTATTTCCCTAGACCTTTTAGAGCTTTTACAGAAAAAAAAAATTAAACAAAACAAGAGAAGTCTTATCTTAAGCAGCACAAAAATTGCCCCTCTGTTTTTGTTTTTTCCTCTCACTTTTTTTACTTTCTTCTGTGCTCATTTGTCCCTGAATGATAATTCAGTTGCTGGTAATTACTGAACTCTCAAGTTGGGCTTCCTCTAAAAAAGATAAGATGATTTTAATTGGTTGTTTTGTTTCCTTTAATTCTCATTTTTTTAGGGAGCAAAAATTAAGGCAAAGTGTTTGTAATAGCTTGCCCAAGGTCCAAGAGAACTGGAGTTATAGGAACATATAAGGAGATCCATGCCTTAAACTACTTATTTTAAAAACTTGGTAAGGGTTTGCTTATTTCCACACTGCAAATTGAGAAAATTTGAATCAACCACTTTCAGCTCTTCCTTATGTATTCACTTAATTAACAACAAATTTTAAGTGTCTCTGTTCAAGTTACTAGAGAAGATTGTGCATTCAGTGGTGAAGAGAGACAAAATCAGTACCCTGATATAGCTTGCATTTTTAGTGTGAGAAGATAGATTTTAAGCAAACAAATACATAACTAGTAGAAGTAGTAATGATGAGAGCTGCAGAAAAAGTATAAATAGGGCAGTGTGGTCAGCAATATAGCAAAGTTGTTAAGACTAACAAGAGTTTTCCTTGTTGGTATCATTTTTAATCAACCTTGCCCTGTTGAGAGTATGGTTTGGATCAGCCATCATCATCTGAATTTTTAAATTGAAAATACAATTGACTCTTAAAATACTCATGTATCAGATACTTTCCACATAATGGGCACAGATATGAACACTGAGGTAGTTAGAATAATAACCAAGTGTTAGTCAAATCCATGGCTCTCACGGAGCTTGAAGTTTAGCTTAGTAAGCCAGAAAAAAAGTGAATTAATAATTAAGCACAAAATCCATATGGTAGTCAGTGATCTGCTGAATTTGAGGGAGCTAGTATTGGCTGTGGGCTGGGTGATCCCAAAAGTGGACTAATGATGAAACTGAAATTCAAAAGGTAGTGAGACAGCCACTTGCACTTCAAAGGGAAAGGCAAGCGCAGCAGCTGTGGCGTGGGCTCAAGCTTGATCTGAGGAGGAAAGGAAAGAAGGCCCATGAGTTGGGAATAATGTGAGCTGGGCATGAGGAGTGGGTGATATTGCATGAAGTCAGAAAGACGGACAAATGCCCAGGGCATGCCTGGCTTTCTAAGCTAGAAACACTTTTGTTCTTAGATTAATGGGAAGACTTTACATTTTAGATCTTAAGCAGAAGTGATGAGACATTTTTACATTGTAAAACCATAACTCTGGCTGTTCCAAGGAGGGTAGGTTGGTTGGTTTGGGAGAAGCAGGTCAGAATGAAAAGGAAGAGCATGTGCAATAGTCCACAGGAGGGATGCTAGTAGTGTGGACACAGATGATAATTATGGGGATCATGAGAAATGAATGAATGCAAGGTTTATTTTGGAAGGAAATAAGTAACTTACTAATGGATTAGAAGCAAATGAAGAGGGAAATGTAACAATCAAAGACGCTTCTTAGATTGTTTCAGCAACTTGATAGCTAGTGCTACTTTTTAAAGGTAAATAAGATGGCAAAAGAAACAAAGACTAGAGGGTGGAGAAATAAAAAATTTGGTTTGGGACAAGTTAAGTCTGAGATGCCTATCAGACTTCAAGTGGAATTGTTGAATAGGTAGGGATACATAAACCAAAAATTCCAGGAAGGGGTTATGGCCAAAGCTTCAAATTGGAGAGTCATTATCATATAGATAGAGTTTAATTCATGGGACTGAATGAGATCAGGTATGGAGAGAGTGTAAATTGAAAATAGCCTAAGAGGTTCCAGGCAGTAGCTGTGCAGCACAGCATAATGAGGTATGATGCTCATTTTTCCTTACATAAAATTATCTTAAAAGTATATTCACATACATGCATGTTTTTGAAGACAAATAATACCTCCGAGAAGATATACGAGAGGCTAGCAACAGTATTTGTCACTGGGGAAATGGAAACAAACAGTATCAGACATGGGAGTGTGCATAGCTTTTCATTAGGGACTCTCTTCTGTGACTTGAACTGTTGCCACCAGGAGTTGAGTAAAGTAGGAACAGGCTAAGGAGAAATAAGGGACCATGAGCTTCTCTAAGTAGGAGAAATATAGCCTTACTCCTTACAGCATCTCCTGTATTACCCTGCCTTTGGTACAGTGCCTGGCTTAATATAAATAGCCAAAACGTGTGGTTGGACTGAATTATGCAGAAAATTGAGGTTAGATATTTCCACTTTCCTGAGGACTCTAACTGCTTCTCTGGGCTATTAGCATTCATTGGTCTTGCCAGTGTCCACCAATTGGTATAAAAAGAACTAAGGTGATGTACGGTATGAAATGTCAACATTTACCATTCAGCATGTTGCACTTTTGCTTAATCTTGTGAGCCCCATCTCTTGGTGCCCCACTTTTCAAAAAATGTTGTGTCTTCTATCTTCTTGGATACAATCAAAGTTATAAAATGGATACTTGTAAAAATCTGGGAGTATGTTCTGAGTCCTTCCTGTCAAAGGATAAGCAGAATAGGCATAGCCATACAAGGGGTAAAGATTTACTCTGGTAAATCAGAGTAAATACAACAGAGTCATACCAGAGTCATACAACATATTTAAGAAGAAATAGCAGATGATGGAAAGACATTTCCTAATAACTCCTCTCTATATTTTTTTCAACCTTCTTATTTCTGTTGCATTTTCCTGAGTGCATCTGGCGCTGACGGTTCTTTTCCATTGAATGAAATCGTTTCCTTGGCAGCAACAAAAAGAGGAGCAGAAAAATAAGTATCACATATAACATTTCAAAAATTCTGAAAATGTATGAATCAGAAATACTGGCTAATAATTTATTAATGATATGAAATGTGTTATCAATCAAAATTAATTATGGTGAAGAAATCCTTCTTATACAGAGACAGCTAATGTTTGAAGATAGAATGTACTTGTATCATACATTCATTCAGCTTATAAAAATTAACTTCCATAAACTTAGGAAGAGAGAGATACAGAGAACAAATTTAAATAGTGTAGCAGAGCCAATCAGTAATCCCACACTTTTAAATGACAGTACCAGGGAATATGAATATGCTATTTCTTTGGTCTTATTTGTATGTGCCCCTTAAAGTGGGCAAATTTGCAGCACTGAGTACAACTTTGGTGCATAAAGAGTTAGTGGATATTTTTCATATCATATGATTCTAAAAGTAAGTCAACGATTTCCGTGTCAATCAATGACCCACAATCCATTCTGACATAGCAGCAAGAACCGGGCTTTTAAGAGACAGTATGTTGGGCTCCTGTAGGATGCTCTACTGAGGAAATACTTGGCATGTTTCAACTATGATTTTGCCTTTTTACTCACATCAGAATCTAACTCTCCAGCAAGGGGCAACTCTATTGTCATTTTTTGGGAGATTACAAGGTAATTTTGCTATACATCTTAATTTAGTCTGAGATCATAAGATTCAAAGGAGAATCAGAAACCCACAATTGTTGAGTGACAAACCAGATACTGGCCAAGAGTAAAATTTAAAAATTAAAATAAATTAGCAGCTAGAGTCAGTATAATTGTACTTGTTCAGCTGACTATTTGATAGCCTGGACAAAGCCATAACCTGTAACCCTTTGACATTTGTATTTGAAACTACTTGTAGACTACAAATTTACATGATTCACATAAAGAAGTTCATTAGCTTTGGTGATTAGGCAAAAAGTCTGTACATAAAAAATAGATACGATTTAGGAAATCAAGGAGCCTTGACCCAGAATCTATTATAACCTCAGGCTCATTTTAATGGATTTGGATAGGATAAGGTTCTGCTTGCAAAAAGTTCAAATGGAAGAGTTTCACAAACATTTATTGATCCATGTTCCAATATGTTGACTTTCTTTCCAATTGAAATCACCTCTATTTGATTCTCAAAATCACTGAAAAATAATATTTTGGTAGCCAAAAACATTAGTATTTTCAGCATATAAAATGAATGCCTTGTTTAAAATATAAAATATGAATCTATTTATAACTCTAAGAATTGCATTTTCTGGCCTTTGATAGGAAGTATGGCCTTGCTGAAATATCAGATCCAAAATATTATTTAAAGAAATTTTAACTAAAATGCTTTATTTTCTTATTGCCTAGTCATCCTAGATGTGACAGGAGAAAAATTGCTGTCATTTATGATTGAAGGCATCAGAAAAACATTAAGCTTTAATTATATACAGTCATCAACAATGGATAAATTGCTCATAGGGCTGAAACTGGTGATCCCACTAGCTCAAGTCAAGACTGATAGTGTTATAGTTTGGATCTGAAAGTTTCCCCAAAGGTTTGTGTGTTGAAGGCTTTGTCTCCAGCACAGCAGTGTCCAAGATGGGGCTGGGGTGGGGAGTAGGGAGCTTTTGGCAATTGAGCTGGTGATGAAGACTCTAACCTCATCAGTGTATTATTAATCCACTGATTGCTGAATGAACTATTGGAAGATGGTGGAAACTGTAGGTGTTGGAAGAAGTAGGTCACTGGATGTTTTAGTCAGCTTTTTCACTGCTGTGCCTAAAGGACCAAACCAAAACAACTGTAGAGGAGGAAAAGTTGATTTGGAGGCTTATGGTTCCAGAGGTCTCGGTCCGTAGATAGCTAGGTCCATTCCTCAGGGCTCAAGGTGATGCTGAAAAACATCATGGTGGAAGAATATGGCAGAGGGAAGCAGATCACATGGTAATCAGAACACAGAGAGAGACTCCACTCATCAGATACAAATATATACCCCAAAGCCACACCCTCAATGCCCTACCTCTTCCAGGCACACCTCACCTGCCTCCAGTCACCACTCAGTTAATCTCATCAGGGATCAATTTGCTGATCAGTTTAAGGCTCTCACAACCTAATCATTTCCCCTCTGAACCCTCTTGTATCGTCTTGCAGGTTAGCTTTGGGGGGAAACTTCACACATAAACCATAGCTTTGGGGGAATGCTCTTGAAGATTATATCTTGGCTCTGGCCCCTTCCTCCCTCTCTCTCTCTCTTTCTCTCTCTCTCCTTTCTTTTCTCTTCTCTCTCTCTCTTTCTCTCTCTCCTCTCCCCACCCCCCATCTCTGTCTCTCTCTCTCTCCTTCCTGGTTGTCATGAGCTGAGCAGCTTTCCTCCTCCATACCCTTCTACCACGATGTTCTGCCTTGCTTCAGGGAAAAGCAGTAGAGCCAGCTGATTGTGAACTGAAACTCTGAACACTTGAGCCAAAATAAGTTATTTCTCCTCTCAGTTACTCTTGCAAATTGTCACAGTGACAAGGAGCTGAAGAACATAGTTGTTGTCTTTAGTGTATTCACAATTAAGGGCATTGGACTTTCTTTATCAGAAGATACTTCACTCCCTGGCCAGCTGAGGTTCAAGCAGCCCAAAGCAGTCATCCAACAATCCCAAGATTACTGCTAGACAGGGGACCATATTGTGTGATCTGAGGTAAGTTAGGGTGAGTGTCTGGATGGATCCCTAGTGACACAGCCAATGGTTAGCAGAGTAATGTTTCACGAAGCTATAAGCTCTTTGACTCTGTATCCTGAAATGTGAAATACTTGTGTCATCTAGTATTTGACACTTATATTCTTTTTTTATTCCTTTATTTTATTTTTATTTATTTTTTATGTGGTTCTGAGAATCGAACCCAGTGCCTCACACATGCGAGACCGAGTGCTCTACCACTGAGCCACAACCCCAGCTCAATGCTTATATTCTTTACATTTGAGTGGCCCAATTTCAGTAGATCTCAAATATCAGTGTTAGGTAAAAATTGCCATAGGAGCTTGTTAAAAATCCAGATTCCTTTGCAGCTCACCAAGGGGTTTTTATTCAGTAGATCAGGATGTAGTCCAGGCAACTTTCTAATAACATCTTCAGGGATCCTGAGATGTTCAGAGAAGAACACTGTGTAAATGCTGATTTTGCATGCCTCGGCTGAGAATCCTAGAAGCCTGCAGTGGTTTTGCCAAAGCTATGTGGAAATAGTTATTCTTAATGTGAAATTAAGAAATACTGCAGGAAAAAAAAATGCTATAGATAAAAATATTTTCTGTTAAAATATATTAAGTGTTAATGAAAAAGCTTGATATTTTAAAAAGCAGAAAGTTTCTGGATAAATAGTATATATAATAAATAAATTAGAAGATTTGGGAATTGTGTTAGCTAAAAGCAGTGGGAGTATATTTTATCCAGAACTTTTAAATATACTATTTCTACCAAAGTGGTAATTCAGTGTGCTAAAGAAATTAAGGTGCTTACAGAAATTCCATACAGCCAAGGTCACTTTGACCTACAACGCTATAAGAAATAAATTAGATTTTGACTTCATTTTTTCCTAAGACACTACCAGTCCTTTCAAAAGTTTTAAAGAATATTATATTTCTGTTTATTGTCTTGAAATCTAGCATAAAATTGTCTAGTTTTTCTTTCTTTTAAGCATTCTAAATCTGGCTTCAACAAAATGTTCTAATTCTTTTTGCATGAGTTACTTATGGCAATCCAGTGAGCTATGATATCATTTTATTTCATCACATGAAAAGCATTTTGAACTATATTCCAATATAGAAGATTCTTTTGAAAAGACACATACAAGACTAGTAGTATAGTTTCCCTTTTAGGAAACTGTCATGAATTATAAAGTGGCATACAGGGAATATTTCCATTGTGTCATCATTGAATTTTTACCACATGCATGTTCTTATCTATAAATAATAAATCAATAAACAAAGAAACAAATATTTTTAAGAGAAAGGAAATATATATTAAGGTACATCAGGACAGTTTGAGCTCATCAAAAAAATTCAAAAGTTAACTTTTTAGAAGCAGAAAATTATCAGTGCTGAATATATAGGATAGATCTCCTTCCTATGGAAAGACAGCATTTGAGTGACTAGGTTTTGTGTCTAAAATGCATGCAATTCTTTTCTTCTTTTTTTTTTTTTGAGAAAAAATGGTAGTGAACTGTGTGTTCTTATTATCTATCTATAATCCACTTTGCAGTTTGGTCTCTGTCTCTTTTTGGCAACAGGGACATTGCCAGAGGCCAAGGAGGAATGTGAATATGGAATAAAAATGAGTTTTCTTTTCTCCAGACTCTTAAGAAATAGGTGCTTGAGCCAAGTCTCTTGATAACCAAGTCCCACCTGAAATATCGAGGCATTCTCCCAATTTGTTTCTGATTTTCATTCAGGGGATGCTGTATTAACTCTTCATCTCAGCACCATTTAGCAAACTAGAGAGAGAATCTGTAGAAATATTTAGCAACACATAGTTTATAACAGCTTTTTCAAGATTATTCAAGTGATTCTAGTTTTGTTTATGTGTTAACCAACTGTGGTAGCGATATTTTATATGGTTGTAATTCAGCAAGCAAGACTACTACAAATTCAGCCTCACAAACATATATGGAGTATTTAAAATGCTAATTTTAAAATTTTATTTCCTTAATTTTCTTTCACTAATGAGTTAGCCTGAAATAATTAAAAGCAGTTGCCTAAAATGAAATCGCATTTGTTCAATCTAAAAACAGTAGGTGTAGCCAGGCACGGTGGCACAAATCTGTAATCCCAGCACTTAGGGAGGCTGAGACAGGAGAATCGCAAGTTGAAAGCCAGCCTCAGCAACAAGGAGTCACTAAGCAACCCAGTGAGACCCTGTCTCTACATAAAACACAAAATAGGGCTGGGGATGTGGCTCAGTGGTCAAATACCCATGAGTTCAATCTCCAGTACCAAAAAAAAAGTGTCAAATTATTATGGAAGCATATACTTCTTAAAAAATAAGGAAATAAAAATTTAAAAACAAAAAGCAAAGTGCATCTGTTAAAAAATTGATATGAGTTTTAAATATTAGAAGAATCTTAGATTGACAATCTTCTATTGAAAGAGTTGGCATGATGATAAATTGAAACATTGAATGACAGTTGTTCGTGTCATTTTAGATAAACCTTGATTATCTAAAATAGTAAAGTAAATAAGCAGGCACACATAGTGGTTTAATTAATTGTTTGGCTGGGAATCTAATGTTAAAATAGAAAAAGACATGTTCATATTCAATCCATCTCTTTCAATATTTATGTAAGAAAATTATTATGCTGTCATTAGAATAGTTTCTGTCTTTTCACTTTCTGTTAAAATCTATCTCCCAGGAAAGTTAAAATATGACCATTTCATATTTCTTGATAGGAACATTCTATGTAAGATTTTTATGATATTTTCTAAATGCTAAAGCATTTATTTTCTATCAAGTCCTGAGTCAAGAGATACAACTTTACCCATTAGAAAGGCCTGCAGAGAATTTGGAAGAAAATTGTATCTCAGGAATTCTGACATTCATGGAAAAGTGGAAGAAATCCAGTATTTGATCAATTTATGTAATAATCCCATTACTTTTTTAGTTCTAAAAGCATCTAGGTATAACTGTTATAAAAATGCATCATTTTGTGTAATTACAGGGTAATGTGACCAACCTGGTATACATTATCAGGGAAAACAAAGATAAAAATAATTCAAGATAAAATGAGAATTATTCTTTAAATGATAACTTGCTTTTCAGTGTTGGCTTGCTCCTACAGAAAGGGACTAACAGATTTTGGACTAGCAAGACTCATTTCTTCTTCCTAGAAAGCTACTTTTTCTGTCACTTCAGCTCTTGAATTTCCCCTTCAATGACAATTCATACTTAAGGGATAAATATTCTCTCCATGAATCATGACCTTGACTGTAACCATTTCTAATGATAGGTTCTTCTAAAAATAGACATTTTATTTTCTTAAAATAATGTTTTCTGATCACCAGAAAATACCTCTATATTGACCTGTGACCTGGTCAGAATTAATCTATCCCTCCATAGCACACCATTGACACACAGGTTTATTTTATCATTTCCCAAATTTCCCTCTGCTGCTAAATCACAGTAGTTTTGAATTGAAGGACAGGAAGGTAGATTTAAGGATAAGGATGCCTTATACCTGAATACTTAAAATAATTTTAACAGCTACTATTTATTCTGTATTTACTATGTGCTAGGCATCCTATGAAAACCTTAAATCCACTAAAATATATTAATTCTATAATTTTATTTTTCTGGGTTGCTACATGATGAGATGTTTAATAATATAAATAATTTAATTCCTGTTTAATAATATAAATAAATGAGAATTAGCGAGGTTGAGAAGTTTACCCAAGGTCACAAAAATTGTAATTGGTGGAGGCAGAATTGAAAGATTTGGGGAGTTTTGTTTTTGATTTTTATTTTGTTTGTTTTGATAGACTAGATGGTGGGAGAGATGAAAAAATAAGTGTTAAAATTTTAGAAGACACAGCTTTTCCAAATATGGACATGGGCTGGACAAGCAATCCTAGACAGTAGATATTCATCAGAAAATAGGAAGAAGACCCTCCATGGCCTACCTAAACGGTCTTGTTAGTTTAATGACATTAACCTCCACTCAAAACTTAGCAGTTGGGTGCAGTAGTTCACACCTGTAATCCCAGTGATTCCAGAGGCTGAGACAGAAGGATCACAAGTTTGAGACCAGCCTCAGCAATTTAGCAAGGTCCTAAGCAACTTTGTGAGACTGTGTCTCAAAATAAAAAATAAAAAGGGCTGGGATGTGACTCAGTGGCAAAGCATCCCTGGGTTCAATTCCGAGAATCCTTGCCCCCCACAAAAAAGTTAGCATGTAGATTTCTTAAGTGGAAAAAAATAAATTTATAAATAATCAATTAAATGGAATGCAGCACAAGTGTATGTAGAATATGTTGTGTGTAGGACGATTACTCTCATTTTGCTTTATTCTGTGTCATTTTCTATTCATATATCAGAAGCTGGAGCCTAAATTTACCTCTGCATCACCCTCATAGGCCCATGCTGCAGGTCTATGAAAACCGAGAATATTCTTTGTTCTTCATTTTTGAAGAACAGACTCAAAATACTTCAGACACTTAAAATTTTATTATGCAACTATAAACCTTGATTATCTAAAATAGTAAAGTAAATAAGCAGGCACACATAGTAGGAGATAAATATATAAGAAAACTTGACTGCAAAGGCTTATTGAGCACAAAGCCTGTAAAAAGATCAATGTTGTTTGTGAAGTGCAAAAATTAGCTCTGTCCCCTAAACACATATATGCCCAGTTGTCTGGGACAAGCCTGCCTTGGGCTATGTCCCACTGTCCTGTTCAGTCAGCACTTCTTTCTATTTCAAATGTGGAATGTTTGCCCCATAAATTTTGTGATCGCTCTGCCAAACAGCACTCGGGTATTTGATTGTGCTCCAGTCCTACCACTGTCTAAGCTTACACGGCATTGGTATATTCAGCATTTAAGGCAGAGCTGGAATTTCTAAGCAATTATTTTCCATAATGGAATTCCTGTGACAAAGACCATATGGTCCACAATCCCAGAATATTTACAAGCTGGCCCTTTATAGGAAACGCTTGCCAAATAAATGGAGGCCATATAAGAAAAAAGTGTTGATTACTGAAAAAAAGTAAAATAGTGTTCACAACGAACTAGTTCAGAAAATAATATTGGCTGTCTGATATGAGAAGTTTAACAAAGTAACAGAGATACTAGGGTAAACAATTTAACTGAGTATTACCTGAAGAGAACAGTCAAAAGCAAAGAAGAACCAGGTCAAACTGATGTAATAGTGTTCACAAATGAGTAATAAAATGGACTTTGAAGGTGTTGAGTTGATGGGTGTTATGAGCCGAAGGAGAGAACAGCGTGAATATTCAGGTTGATATATGCATTCAACATAGGCTTATTTAGCATTTTGTGTTGTTTTGTTTTTATTGTTGTTTGTTTTTGGTACCAGGGATTGAACCCAGAGGTGCTTAACCACTGAGCAACATCCAAAATTTAAAAATCCATTATCCATTTATTATTTTTATTTTGAGACAGGGCCTCACTAAGTTGCTTAGGGCCTCACTAAGTTGCTGAGGCGAGATTTGAGCTTGCCATCTTCCTGCCTCAGCTTCCTGGGCCCGCTTATTTAGTTTTGCTATAAATATTTTCTATGTGGGTTAAAGGCATGAGCTCTGAAATACTAGGTCAGTTTCACTGAAAACAAAACTGAACAAAAACTACAAAGCCAATAATGCTTCTGTTAACATAAGGTGATGTTAACTATATTTTTTGAAGCAGAAAATTGCTTCGCACCCAAACTTTTAAAGTCCTTCTATTTTGCTGTCTTTAATAAGACATAGAACATTTGTACACATGAGCTGCATAAAACTCTAATAGAATTAGCATTTAGTAATTTGATACTTTATATGCCTGACAAAGCCAATGTAGAATAAAGCAAGGAAATGTGAAAGAACGCACTGTTTTATCACCAGGACTGATCCTCAAAGTGGAATGAATTTACTAAAGCATTGTTAGTAATCTACATAAGGACCTGGGCCTGGGGTGATCTTAGAAACCTTCCAAGCTTCCAGGTGAGCTCAGGGGTTTATAATAAAGAGAGCATAACAAAAATTCAGAAAGAAAGCCAAGCTACTTATATTCTAAAAAACACTTTTGTTTTTGAGGTGTTGGGGATGAAACCCAGGACTTCATGCATGCTGAGCAAGTACTCTATCTACCACTGAGCTATATCTCTGGGCCCAGTACGTTTTATTTTTAAAGCATTGATATTACAACCTAGAATTCAAGAGGCAAATTGATCATGACAGTCTACACACACACACACACACACACACACACACACACACACACAACATAAACAGTATATGATCTTTATACATATTTGTGTTCAAAATTCTCAAACACAAAGTTTTTTAATAATAAGGGAACCATCTTGGTATTATTATAGCAAGATCTATAAGTCTTAGAAAACTTGGAATAATCACTCTTAAATGTTTAGAAGATGAAATCAAAATTACTATGAACTCTCAATATGAACAGAGATACATAATGTTCTTGGATCAAAATAAATTGATGTAATGGAATAAAGACTATTTTCATGTGGAATAATTAATGAAAATTAATATGGATAAAAAGATATTCTAGGGGCTGCGGTTTTAGCCTGGTGGTAGAGTGTTTGCCTAGTATATGTGTGAGGCGCTAGGTTCAATCCTCAGCACCACATAAAAATAAATAAAATAATATAAAAACATTAAAAAAGAAAATACTTTAAAAACAAGAAATTTAATTTAAAAAGAGATATTCTAATGTAATCTGGTTCTTAGAAAAATTGTCTCACAATTAAAATTGAGGGATAGAGAAGTGCAGTATCGAAAAAAATCATTAAATAAATGTCTTTTAAGAGAGACTGTGCTGATAATGATTGTAAGATACACTACATACCCTTACATTGAATCTTTTGGGGAACAAGAAAGAAAATGTTATCTCCCTTTTTGCAGTGCCCTGTCAATGGTATATTATTGTATTTTAAATGAGTTCATAGTACTTGTCTGAAAAATTTAATGGCATTGTAAAATATAATCATAACAAGCCTGGATTAATTACTGGGGAGAAATATATAAGTCATTTAATAAAATAGTTTTCAAACTTTTTTTTTGGTACTGGGCGTTGAACTCAAGGGTACTCGATCACTGAGCCACATCCCCAGCCCTATTATGTGTTTTATGTAGAGACAGGGTCTCACTGAATTCCTTAGTGCCTCGCTGTTGCTGAGGCTGGCTTTGAACTTGTGATTCTCCCATCCCAGCCTCTCAAAGGGCTAAGAATACAGGCATGCGCCACCGTGCCTGGCAGTTTTCAAACTTTATTTAAGCAGGAAAATTCATTTTGAAAATTTGAACTCTAATATACAACAGGTAAAATTTCCTAGCCGTGAGTACAGTCTGAGGTTGGGATTCACAGCCAAGCCCTTCTCTCTCTTTCACCTACTAGAACAGCCTCTGAGGGCCTCTACAAAACCACACCCTGACCTCTGGATAGAACGTGAAAATCTGTGACTCCTGCTTGTTTCCTGGGTAAAAACCACTAACCTTCCTAATCCACTCAGTCTCTTCAGATCATTTCAAAGGACTCACATCAACTACAATTAGATACACTTTGTATCTTAAGCAATAGCTGAGGATTGGTGGGCGGGCAGGGGCCATTTATTTGCTGCAACAGTTTATTGATTACTCTAACTAAAGAGTTGAGGACAATGGTAACGGTCTTTGATGTTCCCAAATCATTCTTCGTTTTATGTTTCTTCACAAGTCAAGAAAAATTAATGTTACAGTTCTTTGAAAAACTCAAAATACTGTCTTTGTCTCATTATCTGTAAATCTCAACATATTCAGTAAAATTCTGAGACTGACTCATAGGAAAATAATAAATTGGGAAGAAGACCTTTCTTTCGTGAGATCATCTTCTTATCCAAGGGATTTCTCATTTCTTGCCAGACTTCAACTTTGCAATCTTGGCAGACAGGTGAATTAATTTATGTCTCGTTGATGTTCCCAAGGAAGACAGACAACTCTGAAAAAGCAGAAGCTGTGAATCTAAGTACCATGGGATAAAAATTTATAGACAAATGATGGCATTTTACAGAGGCACAGCATACCTAAACCCCAAGACTTAACATTCCTTTTACTGAACCAATAGCAAAGTAAAAGTTACAACTTCTTTCCATTCCCTTTTATGCATTCAAAGGTGCTGTTTAAGTGTAATATTTGGTATGAAGTCAGAAATTTTTAAGAAAGGATGTCAAAAATGGAATCCTGAAGTTACCAGTAGTTTTCTTTGTTTTTGAGTGTTTGCTTCAGTGGCTCGTGGCCCTGGGGAGGAACCTTTTTCTGTTTCTTCTTTCTTTCTCTGAAGATTCAATTCCTACTTCTGATCTACTAAGATAGCAAAGTTGGATGCTGACAAGAAATTCATGGATTCTGAAAGAATTCATTAATCAGCACTGACTCTGTTGGCAAAAGATGCTGACCTCTTGGTGAGGAGTTGGAGGATACTATGTGGATTTTCCTCTATGGGTCAGAGTTATAATATCTTCAACAAGCACTTTTTGACCTATGCTAGGTGCTAATGGAAGGTACAAAAGCATAAAATAACTTACATTTATTGAACACCTACTATGTCAAACATTATAAGAGAATTGTCATCTTTATTATCTCATTTAATTCATACCAAAACCCAGCAAAAATAAATATGACACTCTTCATTTTACAAAAACTGAATCTCCAAAATTAACTTCCATAGATTGCAATAGATGGCTGAGTCAAAAGTTTTTTTGCAAAAGTCAAATGGGAGTAATTATGAATAATATTCCAATGTTGAGATGAGAATTACATGGTTGACAGTTGTTGAACAGAGTTCAGGTCTACTATTCCACAACCAAACAAGTGTCAGTAACCTCTGATTTTCCCTTTCTAGTTCTGGTGATGGTCATATTAAATGGGCCACATTTTTTTTAAATGCCAGTAACAGGTTGAAATTTGTTAATCAATCTGTTTATTATTAATTCAAGGTTAGAAGCTCCATTGCTCATAATGCCTGAACTTGGAAAGGGAGTCAAGTGTTGAAAGGTAGGGTCCTCTTATCTAATGTGATACAAAGTGATGTGCATTCAAATTCTTGAGGATGTGCTACTATGTTATAACGCACAGGATTCTAGAAGTGGTGCATTTATTTAAGTGGAAAAACAGCAGTATTTTTAATAGAATACTCAAACTTTATAATAATATGTGCTAAAAGCTACAAAAATGATTAATTTTATTCTTGCAAGGAATATATCAATACATATAATCGGTTTATAAAATAAAAATATGCAACATTTTATTCACATGCATATAATTTGAAGAAACAAAATAAAACAGACCATATGCATGTAATAGTCTTCTTTTAATAACCATATTTCAGCTTTAGATTGTCATTTATCTTTGAAGAGTCACACAGTATTTCTAAAGAAGTTGAAAATCTTTCATAAATAAGAAGTCAAATTATTAAAATATTTTCAACCAGACTCTGTCTAGTTGCCAAAACCATATTTCAGATCAGTGAACAAGGAAATATTTTCTTCATAACATTGGAATAACATGCCAGATTTTAAATGTTAATAGCTCTTGGGAAGCTAAAACTTTATATTCATATCTCTAATCATGAAACTTCTGCTAGGTAAGTTTTCTATCCTCAAGCTGGGGCTATGACTTTGGTGAGGGATGTAAATTGAGAGAAAAATGCCTCTTGATTAGAAGACATTCCCTGGGAGAGCAGCTTGGGTTGAATCTCAGAAAAGCTGTAAGTAGTATAGGATGTTAAAGGGCATGCTGAGTAGAAGGCAGGCAAGGTGCCAAAGTATGTGAGAAATTAGAGGAAACAATTTGGGAAGGAGTTTGTATAAAGGGAAAGGAAAGGAAGTCTCCCGTCAGTGCTGTTTGTATCTTAGTCTTATGAAAATCCCAGAAAGCACCCTCCTGGAAATCCAAAAGCTAATCATTTCTTGAGCTGAATACATTGATGTGCTGCTCTGTGTCCATAGATGGCTGGTCTCATCTGGTTGTACTCACTGAACCTGGTGTCTTAAAAAAAGGAATACCTAGCCGGGCGCGGTGGCTCACGCTTGTAATCCCAGCACTTTGGGAGGCTGAGACAGGAGAATCGCGAGTTCAAAGCCAGCCTCAGCAATGGTGAGGCGCTAAGCAACTCAGTGAGACCCTGTCTCTACATAAAACACAAAATAGGGCTGGGGATGTGGCTCAGTGGTTGAGTACCCCTGAGTTCAATCCCCGGTACCAAAAAAAAAAACACAAGAGAAATACCTGCAGCTTTTTCCTAACCTATCATTTTTACCCTACTCAAAATTTCCCCATTTAAATCTAAACATTTAACCCTGAGATATCTTTTGAGCTATTCCTGACTTCATCTTTGTATTCGTGAAATCATTTGCTTTTCAACTTTCCAACATCATAGCAAGTATTACTTTATATCTGTGGTGAGAGGAGTTATGATTCTTAACCATTCAGTGCTTTAATGGTCTGGTGTAGTTGCCTTGTTTTTTCTACATAATCCTGCTATGAGTTGATTTATCATTTTATTTTACATTCATATAAGGAAGATAGAAGGCAAAAGCAATTAAGGATTTAATGTCCCCCAAAGCTTCACTTTCCGGGGTTCTGTCTTTGCCTTGTCTCTTCAAACCAACACAACACAATCCTGATTAGAAGTAGCAAGTGACTCTGTGGTCTTGTTTCTCACCATAGGATTCAGTTGGTCCCATTATGAATGAGATTAGCTGTAGATTATTCACGGATATTCTGTATTATTTATGAGCAGAGAATTTTTGAACATTAATAGTTAAAATCAAATCCTACTGAAAATTAGAATAATGAAAGCATGGTCCCATGCATTTATCCCATGAATACAAGTAAGCTTTAATTTAAAGAAATCTATTTATGCAATTAGTAGCACTGTTTCTGAGGATCATTTGATGTCTTGATAAAAGGAAATAAAATTTGATAAAATCCAATGGTTTTTACTAAATAAAAATGGTAGTGGATTGAAATAGGAGGATACTGATTAAATGCAGTAATATATATTATTTTACAACAACATATAAAATATATTGAACATTAAAACCCCAGAAGTATTCCCATTAAGACTAGGAATAAAGCAAGAATGTGATCACTGCTATTATATAACATAGTTCTATAATTCTAGTGAATGCATAGAGGAAAAAACATAAAATGGGAGATAAGACTATTGGAAGGAAACGTAAAAGCTACTATTCACACACAAAAAAAGCTATTATTCACAAATAAAGGAACCAGTTACAGAACGATTGTACAAAACAACAGCTTTCTCTATTAGAAACAACCATTTAGAAAATACGAGAAAGCCTCCGTAAAAAGAGAAAAATAGATAAAATCATCACTAACAAACTTAACAATGACTATAACTTATAACTATGACTTATATAACATTTAAGTAAACATTTTAATAGCTGGAAAGTTTGAATGTATTAAGATGTCAATTATTTTAACATTAATTCTATCAAATTCACAATGGGATTATTATTTGCAACATCAAAATTGATTATGAAAATCACAGAGAAGAATAAATGAGTGAGACTACTCAAGAACAAAATTAAAAATAAGATCAATGATGGAAGACTTAAACTGCTAGGCATTATTCAATAAATGATCCTGGGACTCTTGTTTACCTATTTGAAAAAAGTATGTATTTTTAAATTTAGTTTTTACTTCCAACCTTACACCAAAATAAATTTTAAAGATTTTAGAGAAGTAAAGGATTAAATAATGGACTAAGTAGGAGAGAATCTGGGAAATATTTAATACTAAAGTAGTGGAGGTATTTCTCAGCAAAACGAAAACAAATAAGTTTTTAAAAGAACAGATTGAAAATCTTCATTATGTAAAGATACATAATGCTGTATGACCAAGAAGGAAATTAATACCTGTAATCAAAGAAAAAATAACAAATAGTATATTTACACTCTAGATTCATAGAAGTCTTTAAAAAAATAAAGCCCAATCAAATAAAATGAGGAGAATAAATGAGGATACAATCAAACATTACATATTATTTTTAAACTAAATTCACAAGAGATGTGGATATATTTTATAAAGCTTGTTTAAGGATTAAAATGACATGGTTATCTCATATGTAGTTGGAATAAATTTTTATAAAACCATATAGCAGAGTATATATCATTATTAACAATCACCTCTTAAGGGATATTTATGGATAAGAAAAATGGCCAGAATATAACATTAACTGTGGAAAAATAAGCTATTACATGTTATGATACCAATTTGTTGAATACATAGGCAAAAGTAAATATGCATTAAATAAAGACTGGGTAGAAAATAAAACTATCCATATCTTATCATTGGAATATACCCACTTTTAGTTTATTTCTATATTTCTCTGTATATTTCTATTAAAATGGGTTATTTTAAAAACTAGACAATGCTTTTTCAAGCATAAGTATGATTTAAAATCTAAATTGCTTATTGGACAAACTGAGAATTGCAATTTAGAAGGTCATGATCATCAATTACCTAGTGGTTTACAACCAGCACTTTTTTTTTTAAGGAAATAGAGTAGAATAGAGAATATGTCTGTGCCTCATATGAATCTTTAGTTAAAGAATGAGGAATAATTTAAAAGGCACTGCAACAAATATTTAGGTTCAAAACACATATGAAAGTATAATTTAATGCCTGTACACTTTATATTAAATATATTTATTACTGTGATTTACTTTTAAAAAGAGTTCGAAAAGTTCTATATTGGAATAAACCATTTTCAATAGAAGTGAACATTTCTGAAACCAAATACTTTGCTCTACTAATGAGTTCCCCTCCCCTCGATGAATTTGAAGCAGCACAAAACTGAATCATTGAGGAAGTCAAATTTCATGATTTCTGCCTGCCCTGATCAGAGCGACAAAACAAGCACACTTTTCAAACGAAGGACTTACAACTGTGAGATTGAAGATCCAGTGTTCATAATGAAGGATTGTTTATTTCAATATGTAGCCAAGTTTGCATCATTTAAATTTGCTTGCCAGCATATTCCCATAGACACCAGTAGCACTTAAAAGTTAAATGGGGGGAGCTGGGACTGTGGCTCAGTGGTAGAGTGTTTGCTTTGCATGTATGGGGCACTGGGTTCGATCCTCAGCACCACATATGAATAAATGAAGAAATAAAGGTTCATCAACAACTAAAAAATTTTTAAAAAAAACGTTAAATGGGGAGCAAAGATATAGATTGTAATTTACTTTATAAATCGGACTGCAACAGGGTGCAGTGGTGCACGCCTGTAATCTCAGCAGTTTGGGAAGCTGAGACAGGAGGATTGATAGTTCAAAGCCAGCCTCAGCAATGACGAGGTGCTAAACAACTCAGTGAGACCCTGTCTCTACATAAAACACAAAATTGGGCAGGGGATGTGGCTCAGTGGTTGAGTGCCCCTGAGTTCAATCCCCAATAGCGCCCCCACCAAAAAAAATTGGACTGCAGGTGAGTCAATCCAAGTTCTTTGAGTCAAATAGCTCTAATTATTTCCAAATTAGGGAATAATTCACTCTCTTCCGCTTTCTAAGTAGTATCTTAAAGCATTTTTTAAATGTAGGCATAAAACTAATGCTGAAGTATTTAATCTAGATAGAATTACCATTTCCTTGATTTAAACATGCTAAAAGTTAGCAGGTCTAAACTCCTACTACTTCCTTTACTCTAATCTGGGATTAGTGGATTGCCCAGTACCTAATTGACTTTGTTTTTATGCACTGCAATTTGAACACAGATTTCAGTCTACTTTTATATGTTCTTCATTCCATTAAAGCACTGAAACTGCACAATTGAGGATTACTTTGCCAACATCAGAAGTGGCTTTTAACCAGAATGATTTCTGAAAGGATTGGCCTGTTTCCAGAAAAGCCTAAATGTTGTTGCATTACTCCCAGCATTAAGTCTTTCCTACTATTAGTCTCTCTGAAAAAAGACTAGCTATCCTAAGTTACATGCATAGAACAAAAGAATTCTACCACAAACAGCCTGTTGCAAAAATCATTTTACTTGCTCAAATTTTTTATTGATGAAAGACAAACTGAAAAGGTCTTTATTTTTTTTAACCAATCATTTGGAAAAAAGAATAAGATGTGAATTTTTAAAACAAGACTGCATAATTGGAAAGATAAAAGTCCCTAATGTTGTTGTTTTGTAAATACATGTTAAGGTTACTGTACATACTAGACATCTAGGTAAAAGACTCAGCCTTTACATGTTGCCACATATATGGATGTCAGATATGACATGATTTGATCTCATCTAATTTCATCTGAAACTCATCTTGAGGGAAATGTCCTTTCATTCTGCTATTCTCATTGATGTTGGATCATGATTTTGAACTACAATTAGCATCAAGAGCTTTTACTTAAAGAAAGCTTATTCCACATTCTCATATGTTATAATGTTGTAGTTTCATAATTTATCCTACAACAGTATCTGTGTAATTGATTACTGATAGATTCATCATTCCCAGAGCTGTATATAATGAGTAGTTCAGGTATGAAAATTATGAAAAATTTTAACCTTGAGTTTTTTCATGTTAGAAGAAATATTTTTGGAGGTGAAATTAATCCTGCCATACTTAAGGCCAATTAGAACCAAGAAACACATCTCAGAAGGAAAATGAGATATGATTTTTTTACTAAGTTTTCAGTGAAAATAATGATGATTATAACCAACATTTTAAATTGTATGATCTATCTTTCAAATTAAAATTTTTTCAATATTTGAAAAGAAAATGATTTTCTCATATCTTATGGCATCCTAGTACCTATTACTACTTTATCTTATGATAAAATATGTCATTAGTTAAAAAAAAGCTGCTGTTTATCATCTCATCTAAAATATTCTTTCTTCTTTTTGAAACATTTTTCTATGTTTTTGATTCTGGAAGACCATTTTTACCCCTTTTGGATATTGTGGCAAGAAACTTTCCTAAATGTACAATTGATTTTTTTCCATTATGATAATACATTCTCATAAATACTCTAAAGGCTGTGAGAACTATATAAATCATCAGATACTTTGATGAGGTAGGTACTCATCCTAAAATTTTCAGAATTTTACCGATCTTTATTTTTACATAATAATTTCAAACAGATGTTAACAGACTAATTTGATCCACTTTCTGTTTAAAATTTTATTGGCACACAAACTCTCTTATCTGTTTATGCATCTACCCATGTCTGCTTTCAAGCTAAGAATGGCAGAAATGATTAGTTGGAACAAAAGTATATAGCCTCCAAAGCCTAAAGTATTTACTGTGAGGTCCCATACAGAAAAGTTGCTGACCTCTGATCTAGCAACTACTTCCTGATAGGGTCTTGAGATTCTGTGAAGTTGCCTTCCTTAATTCTTCTTCAGTTCTCTTTTGTAAATGTTTCATCATTACTGATGAAATAGACACATGTTCAATTGTTCAGTCAGACATGCCTTTTATTTTTAATCCTTATCATTGTTTGAGTGTAGTCTAATGTTCATTTCCTTCATCCGAATGTTATATTACCCTTGCCAAAGAAGTAGTCCTATATCTGAAACATTCTACAAAAATGAGATAAGTAAGAAATGGGATGTGATTTATTCTTTTATCTCCTGAGATGATAGGGCTGCAAGCAAGGAGAATATTTATTTTTGTTTGTTTTCTAGGCGGCATTGTTTAATAAGGTTCATTTAACATCTACTTCTGGGGTTTTGACATGAGTACCTCATGGAAGTTGAGTGAAGTATAGAATTAATTTGAAGAATCAATTGCTATTGAAATTAGATAATGGTAAAAAAAATATGTTGAAAAAAACGTTGAGAACTTATTGTATTTAGGTAATCAGACCACTTAAAAATAAAATTTTAAGGAATATTTACAAAACCACAGTTTCTATCTACTTACAAATATTGAATAAAGATTTGACACAAATGTGATAGCAACTTAGGTTTTCTCTCATGAGATTCTATAATAGTGATTCCCAAACATGATGATAGGAACTTTATATTGTAAAACACAGTTAAGATTAATATTGTGCATGGAATAAATTCCTAAAATGTTCCTAAACCTTGTCTGTATAGTGAAAATGTCACATCATTTTTCTGCAATCATCAACTTTGCTACCTGCTTGCTACAAAGATATTACTTAGTTGTTAAAACAGCAACTGATAGCTGGGTGCAGTGGCGCTTGCCTGTAATCCCAAGAGTTTGGGAGGCTGAGGCAGGAGGCTCATGAGTTCAAAGCCAACCTCAGCAAAAAGCGAGGCACTAATCAATTCAGTGAGACCCTGTCGCTAAATAAAATACAAAATAGGGCTGTGGCTGTGGCTGTGTGGTCAAGTGCCCCTGAATTCGATCTCTGCTACCCCCCCAACACTCCCCCCCCCCTAAAAAAAACAGCTACTGAACCTTTTCCATGTACTGGATGCTCTGCTTATTTAACCCCTTCTACCTCATTTTACAGATGAGGAAACAGGCTTAGACAGGAAAAGAAAATTTAAAGGCAACAAAGTTCCAATTAGGAGGAAAAACTATTCTGAAATATATTACACAGGATTATGACTATAGTTAATAATTGCATAATGTATGTTTCAAAATCACTAAGAGATTGAATTTTTACATATTCTTACCACACACAAAACAACTTTCTGAGGGGATGGCTATGTTAATTAGCTTAATTTAATCACACTACATAAAATACATATATTGTAATATCACTTCATATAATGTAAATATATGCAATTCTAGTTTGTCCTGATGCAATAAACGAAATGGTTTTGAAATGAAAGGAAAATTGACTCGCCTGGGATCACACATTCTTTTTGTACTGAGGTAAAATTCTGACTCAAAATCCTTACTTTTAACCATGTGCTCCCTGAAGTCTTGCAAGATAAATTCTAAGGCAGTCAATGATAGTACAATTGCACTTGGCTTTTGGGGGACTTGAAGAAAGGGTTGCTCACTGTTGTGGTGGGAGGAGAGGAGATGTTTCTGGGAGATTAGGCTTGCATTAAGTTGTGTTTAGTAATTGGGGATCCCAGACCTGTGAAACAGCATGTTCAAAGGGTGGCGGCATGAGGGAACCCAGTGTGTTCAGGGAAGGACAAAAAACGTGCTCTTATGAGAACACAGAAGTATGAGAATGGTTGGGCTGTATGAAGAGCAAGGGTCCTGCTCATAATCTACAGGAAACCAGCAGTTTTCAAATTTCAATGTGGTAAGAATAGCTTGGGGTGGGCCCCCACTGCTGGAAAATGTAGGGCAGTTAGACCCATGAATTTCAACAGGCATCATGGGTAATTGCAGTGTAGGAGACCCTCTTATGAATCACTGTTGAAAATATTGGGAAATCAATATGCTGAAGCATGACATGGATATTATCACTGTATTTTTTTAAAAAAAAAAAAAGTAGTTCATAGAGACTGGGAAGTGTTTCCAAAGATGATTTCTGATTTATTTAGAATCCACAAATAACACAAAAATGACTTTTTAAAAGTGATTTCTCTCTCTCTCTCCCTCTCTCTCCCTCTCTCTCTCTCTCTCTCTCTCTCTCTCTCACACACACACACACACACACACACACACACACACACTTTTGCTTATAATTACTCTGGGATGCTACTTGGATTATTAGGTTATAAAAATATGCTGAAAAAGCAGAATACAGTTTTATTCATTTTTTTAAAGGCACTGTAAACTGGCTAAAAAAAAATATGGGCTTTTCAAATCAAATCTTACTTGTTTGGGCATTCTCAGTCCTTCTCTCCCTTATCATTAGTAAACCACAGATAAATGAGTAGGCAATTAATTGTGAATTAATTAATTACCCAATTGATACATATTTTCCGTAGAACTCAATTTTGCACAATATAACTGGGGAATTATTTAATAAACCAAGGAAACTACAATGTTTCTATACTTTTCCCTGGGATTAATTTAACAATTTAAACAACTAATTTTTCTAAGGTAAAATTTCAGATCACATGCAAATTTAAGATCTGGTACTATCTTGTTAATAATAAAAGGTAAAGGCTAATATGTCCCACTGGCATGAAATACATCTGAAATACAGAACATGAACACAAACTACATTTTAAAAATTATCTGTTCCATTTAATTACTGATGGCCGGGTGGCTTCCCAAAAATATTTTTGGTTGAAAATTGATACACTCAGAATCATCCAAAAGAGAATGTCAGCATATTCTTCAATATTTAAACAGACTTGAAAGGAAAAAAGAACAGAGAATAGTCATCTAACTGATCTGGAATTAAATAGATGCCACATATCAGAATCTCACTGGGTAACCAAGGATGGCCATAGTCAACTGGGGATTCTCAAAGTTAGGATGCTGAATCACACACGGATGTTTATTCCATAGTTAAGCTTGTTGAACACAGATGGTAAGCATAAAATAGCTGAGCTTCAGTGACTCATGTCTGGAGAGAATGATAGATATGGCCTTTTTTGTTGACAGTAGGGTTGTTTTCACATTCCACTTGAATAAAATTATGCTCTTTCATGGTACATAATCTCTGGCTAGGATTCTTAGAAAGAGCCATTATGTAGACTTATTTCAAAACAAGTGAAAAAAATAAGTTTGCAAAGTAAAACTGTAATCACTATAAGAAATATAAAAGATATATTGAATGGCTTCATTTATTTTTCAAAATAAATAAATGCCTATTATATTAATACAGATTTATATATGTGTATATGTGTGTGTGTATATATATAGAGAGAGAGATTTTAAAAATTATCAATGTGTATCCTTAATAGACTGGTGAAAGCTATTTTGAATTTCTAATATGAAAAAGATATCATGGGTCTGATATACTAGAGGTGATCGGTATAAGACACTGACCCTAACTTTAAAATGTTCTCAAATTTGTGATTAAGACAGAAGCACATGAGATATGATGTAGAAAAGTTAAATATTGAAGTAAGATGTGACCACTGCAATTATGAAACATTATCAGAACATGCTCTGGATTATAATTTCTGGATTTTGAAAATTAATGGGCTGCATCAGGATTTGTACAGAAGATAGAACGTTATTACAGTCAAGGAAAAGACCAGGAACAAAGTCTTACTCTGACAGGTGCTTGATAAATTAGACCTTGGTGGCATGACCTAATCACAGTGTTGCTGGACATCCCCAAGAGCAGGCTTGGGTTCTCTAGAAGGACTCACAGAACTCCCAAAAGTTAATATGCTCAAACTTGCCTTTTAGTACAGGAAAAGAAGATGGATTCGAATGAACAAAGAAAAAAGACACAAAGGTCAGAATCCAGGAAAGACCAGCCAAAGCTTCCAGTAGCCTCAGCAAAATCAAACAGCACCTCATTTTCCCACCAACAGTGTTTCAACACACAGATACTGCCAACCAAGGAAGGCCACCCAAGTCCTGGGGTCCCGAGTTCCTAGGATCATTCATGCAGGCATAGAACACTCCATGACTAACCTTACTTATGTCTCAGTCTCCAACTTCCCCAGAGGTCAAAATGATACAGCTTATCCCAGGACTCCAGGTGAATAAAACCGGACATTCGTAATAAATCATGTTATCGGCACAAGCTATCTTGCATAACCTAAAGCCTAAGATTACACTCTTATCAGGCAGGAGGTTTCAGGATTGAGAGGTTATCTCCCAGGAGCTGTTTGAAAGCCCCAAAGTGCTCATTAACCCTTTACTGTACAATAGAGAAGGAGGTTGTGGAATGATGGGTGTCTCTGCAAGCTTTCTCACTGCTGTGACTAAAAGACCAACCAGAATAACTGTAGAATAGCATGACTGTAGAATAACTGTAGACCAACCAGAATAACTGTAGAAGAGTTATTTAGGGGCTCATGGTTTCAGAGGTATCAGTGCATAGACAGCTGGCTCCATTCTTCAGGGCATGAGGAGAGGAAGAACGTCATGGCTGATGAGTATGGAGGAGGGAAGCAGCTGCCATAATGATCAGAAAGCAGAGAGAGATCTCCATTGCCAAATACAAATGTACACCCAAAGCCACACCCCACTTACCTGCAGTCACCACTCAATCCCCTCAGGTGACTGATTCACTGATTGGATTAAGGCTCTCTTAGCCTGATCATTTCTTCTCTGAACCTTCTTTCATTGTCTCAAACGTGAGCTTTTGGAGGACACCTCATATCCAAACCATAGTAATGGGTATTAAATAAGAAAGAAAACTCACAAAAATGATACCTGCAAAAAAACTTGTATTCATTTGTTTTGATGATGAAAAAAATAGGAAAAAGAAAGTCAACTTCGTAGAGTTGTTCTTCCCTTTGTAGCAAGGAAATAAGCATTCTGCACAGCGTAGTCACCTAGAGGTACAATGTCTTGTCGTGTGTGACCCTAATAGTTTGACAACTGAAGAGCAATGAGTCGGTAACACTGAATGTTTCACTGCTTTTCCAGTTACCAATTCTGCAGAAGACAGTTGATATTATGCCCAATTGAAAATTTGA
This sequence comes from Xerus rutilus, assembly GCA_028644305.1. Classification (NCBI taxonomy): domain Eukaryota; kingdom Metazoa; phylum Chordata; class Mammalia; order Rodentia; family Sciuridae; genus Xerus; species Xerus rutilus. The sequence continues at coordinate 21,345,060 of CM053410.1, read as the reverse complement.
GAACGCATTACTTACCAACCTTTTTCTTTTAATTCCTGTTCCCTATCCTGGACACCATCCTTTCCTTTCAAACCAATGCTGTGATCTTCAAAGATGTTCTAGTGGATTTGATCGCCATCGGCAGGACTGGGTGGACAGTGGATGCCCTGAAGAGGTATGTGTGTGATTTATTATGTTGAGATTCCTGGGACCAAACCATTGTATTGTGGCTATGACTTAATGAGAATGGCATGTAACAATAATAGCCAGGTGCTGAACCCCCAATATGTACTAGACATTGGGGTTAATTATATATACATATATAATTATAATTTATATGTATAATTTATATTTAATTATAAATATATATATGCACATGTTTATAATTAAACTGATATACATATTTGTTCTCATATCAATCCTATGAAGTAGGCACTGTTATTACTACCCTCATATTACCAAGAAGAGAAGAGGAAGAAGTGAGTGGATAGGAAGAAGAGGGGTTAGAGTGTGGTTGCTTAGAGAATTAGACACCTGTCTAGGAAGTAGTAGGGCCTGGAATTGAATCTATATGAGCAAAAGACAGTTCTCCAAAATACTTGTCACTTTTCTACCATCAAGGAAATCATTTTCCTCTTTTTACTCAAATAACAAAACCAGTGGTATGAAAGAAAAGACTAGTTACAGCAAGATGGTATTCTAAAATAAGAAATAGTATAACATAGCTAACATAGAAAAATGGTGTAACATTAACTCTAAGGTAAACATGATAGAGATGAAAATAAAATGGAGTGATTCGAGTAATTAGATAGAATAGAATGGCAAAAGTAATTTTGACCTGTTTAAAAGTTTTCTAATGAATTTCATTTGCACTAGCATTTCAGGGTCCTATAAGGTTCATGAAAAAAAAGCATTTCTTCCCCTCTTATCAAGCTGAAGGGCATGACTTTTAAATAAAAATTATTAAAAACTACACAAGTTTTCTCATTCAATAAATAAATCAGGTCAAAGTACTAGTTTAAAAGATTAGAAAATGGATGGTTACTAGAAACTTTCCTTAAAATTCATTTTGGGGATATGTCTCATAAAGATATTGAAAAACTCATCTTTAAGAACATTCTTTTTTAAAATTGATTTATTCTACTTAGGTATGCATGACCACAGAATGCATTTTGATTCATTGTACACAGATGGAGCACAACTTTTCATTTCTCTGGTTGTACATGATGCAGAGTCTCACCATATGTGCAGTCATATATGTACCTAGGGCAATGATGTCCATCTCATTCCACCATATTTATTGCCCCCATGTCCTCTCTCTTCCCCCTTCCCCTTTGACTAAAGTTTCTCCATTCTTCCCATGGTCCCTCCCTCATTATGGATCAGCATCCTCTAATCAGAGAGAACATTTAGCCTTTGGTTTGGGGGGATTGGCTTACTTCTCTTAGCATGATATTCTCCAATTCCATCCACTTAATTGCAAATGCCATAATTTTATTCTCTTTTAATGCTGAGTAATATTCCATTGTGTATATATATATACCACAGTTTCTTTATCCATTCATCTATTGAAGGGCATCTAGGTTGGTTCCACAGTTTAGCTACTGTGAATTGAGCTGCTATAAATGTTGAAGTGGCAACATCACTGTAGTATGCTGTTTAAGAACATTCTTGACCTTTAAGTTGTGTTGTCAATGAAGCTTCAATTAATTTTTTGACATTCATTTGGAGATTTATAGTGATATATATGAATCCTGCCATCTTACTTCACTTACATGACAACACAATTTAAAAGAAAATATATTAATGAAGCTCTGGTTGTATTTTCAGATCATTGTTTCTTTCCTGTAATCAGTTAATGCAATTAAAAGTGTTCTAAATGAAGATCTGTATTTGTGTAAAGATTCAGAATGCAATTCAGACATTTTAATTTCTTGTTTCAGTGTTGTCGCACTAGGAACCATAGAGGATAAATAAAATCCATCATATTCAAATTTTCCAAGTACAGTTAAAGAAAAATTACCATGTTCTGTGGACTTTGCTAATAACTAAAAGTACAAAAATAAATTCAAATAATTCCTTTCTCTTCCCAAGGATCTCAAACTCTCTAGTGCATTCTTTGATATTCATTGTTTCCTTTTTATTCTATAATTAAATGATCAACATTACTAGCTTTATTATAAACAATTCTATCTTTTCTTTACAGATAAGAAAATAATTTCACTAACTGTGTTCCATTTTCCATGCATAAAACTAAGGTTAAATTTTCTTTCTCACACTCTGAGTTTAATTTATTCAGTAAGTCTAATAAGCACTAAAATGCCTATTTGTGAAGCAGCTTCACGGTGCTCTGGTTACCAAATAATTTGAGTTCAGTGAGACAGTAGACCCCCTCACAACAAATGACATGAAGATGTTACTCAGAGATAGGCATCAAGGGAAAACAGAAGCCTAGGATTCATTGCGCCCTAGTTCCCCAAGGCTCAGGAAAACTGCCCAGAGCATCTGTAAGTATCCCACTTGTGTTGTATTTGTGGGACCCCAGAAAGCAGGTTTCATAAACTGCATCCAAGATTGTACCTTAAACATGAGGCTGTTTGATAATACCATTCATCAAGAATAGAAACACAAGGAGAGAATTATATATGGCAAGTTCCATTCCAGACTCCTAAAGCTTGAGATGGAGTGATGTCCACGTGCATACGTCCAGTCAATAGATGAACATTTGAGCCTGAAGTCCAAGAGAGCAATGTGGAAATATAGAGATATGGATTTGTGAATAATCAACATAAAGATATGAATTAGAATCGTGGGTGTGGAGGAGATGGCTAGTGAGAATGCACAGAATAAAATGACAGGTCAAGAACGATCCATAAGCACCACCAATACAAACACCATAGAAATGAAACAGAGAAAAAAACGTTAGGTATCAGAAAATTGATGAGAGTACAGAACACAGAAACCAAGGCAAGAGTCTTTGCCAAATGCTCATGAGAGATTCATAGTATTCTCCAGAAAATTTACTAAGAAGACATGTAGAAACATTTTTATAAGAAATTTCAACTGAGTTGGATTGCATAAGAACAAGATTATCCTAAGTGGGGAATATGGAATTCTGACAAGATAAGGACATACCAGTCTGTCTGCAACTATCAGTGTAAATGGAAGGAAAGTGGGATAATGTGAGGTCAGGATGCATTCTGGAGAAGAACAGGGACTGTTTGTAAGATAAAGTTGCACATGTTGGAGATGTTTAAGTGTTAATAATAACAAGTCAACACAAAATTAGGACAAATATTAAAGAAAATGGATGTGATCTAATAAGTAAGATTCTGATACCTAAGAAAGTGAGCTCAGTTGGGCCAAAGTAGAGGTCAAAATAATCACTGTAAGAAATGGCTCCCATTCATTACTACAGAATGAAAGAAGATCAGGTCAGTTCCAATTGCAGCAAGGATGCTGAATTTTAAAGAAATTTCAAGAATTCTTGCTGAGTACCTCCCCTTTGTTATATTGCATGCATATATACATATGTTATAGAGAATTCCTCTGTTGTGCATAATTATAATACACCAATAATAAATGAATAAACAAAATTAAAAAAAAAAGAATTCTTGCTGATGACATCTCTTTTATCAAAGAAATAAAAATTGAGCCCATAGGGTAAAACTGGGAGATTCATTATGAGATTGTAGTTTTAAATAGAGTGCAAAGTCGAGAAATTGATACTGAGGGTCAGGGCAAGCGATTAGCAAAACAGAGCAGTCTTGTCAGGCAGCATGGATGGCCTAACTAAGGATGCAGAGTGGTCTGTGGGGCTCCCTGGCAGGAGCAGTGGGTGCTGGGGAATTTGTTTTCAGCTGTGCCTGGCTTTGGGACAGACATGGAAAAGGCAGATCTCTTAATGTACACAATATTGGAGATTTTCTAAAGAACAAATAAGAGGACAAGGTGCTTAAAGGTATTGAAAAATGATGGCATGATGCAACAAAAGAGATTAAAAAATCATTGTGCTTGGGCTTTCTAAGTAATCAAAGAATAAAATATTTGAGTGAACATGATCTTGTACATGGATAGACTGAGATAGGATAATGGAGTTTATGAGCTCAGACTTGAGCATCTCTCATTGAAGATAAGATCCAGGGCATAGGGATGCCAAATAAAGTGGAGTCAGAGTGGTGGTCATTAGATCTTTGGAGCTCAGAAAGTGCAGAAACTGCACTTTGGAGTTTTCGGTGAGCCTAGAGGATGGTGGGATTTGAAGTGGAGAACAAACTTTAATTAATTAATTAATGAAAAGGAACTCTTCAATATTCACTGAAAATGTGCCTAGGACTTCACTAATGACAAGAGATTTTAAAGAAGGTATTTATTTAATAATTTCCAAATATGAGATCAGTACCACCTATGTGAAGATCAATTCTTTTCTATTCCAGACCTACCAGGGAGAGAATTGTCCTTTAAAGCGCAAAGAGGTGGCTTGGAATACCAACTTCTAAACTGCAAAGGTTTAAGCACTGGAGATTGCTCATAGTGAGGATTATAGGATTTATTTTTGTAGGCTATAAATAAAGCATAGGAAATGTACCTTTTCCTGGTATCTTTAGGATAGCCCTGCCAGGGAAAACTAGGCCAAGTGTTTAAATGAGTGCTGTTCAATCTTTTACATGTGCGCTTTTGTATATTTAAAACATCCATTTTACCTGTGGCAGATTAATTCTGAGAAAGCAATGTAGCCTGGAACAGTTAGCACACATTTAGGATTTAGCATTGCTGAGATGATGTAATCTTTCTTTACATACTCAACTGTCTTTTAAACCTTATCTATATGAACATGTTTTTCTTCTAATTTTAAATTTTTCCTCCTGATATGTCTTTTATAAACATATTATTGTGGAATTTAAGGCAAGATCAAAGTTAACAGCCCAAAATGATAAAATCTAAATATCTAAAGATGGACCTACTGTGTTACATTCAATTTTCCTTTCTCCTATTTTATAAACTTTGTAAATTAACAAAGCTTACAAATATTGTCTGGTACAATAAACAATAGATTGCCTGTCTTTTTCATAAACCTTTTATGCTTTACAACCCAACTTTTTTGATGCAATTTTTAAAAATCTGTGTGTGATCACTTAATTTGCTTTTCCTTCTGTGTCCCTTACTAGTCTAAAGAGAAGATGTGTGAGAACACAGAGCCCATGGAAACATCCTCTCAAACCACCACAACCCTACACGCAACGACCACGCAGTTCAAGGTCTTGACTACCACCCGGAGGACAGCAACATCCCAGCTGCCCACCAGCTTACCCACAGAAGGTGCCTCAGAGTTGGCTTTTTTTTCCAGTGGAGTGAAAAATCACTGTGTTGACACATACCTGACCATCTCCTGCCCCCTGAGGGCACAGTTATTCTTTGAGAAACTGAATTTCTAAGGAATTTCTAGAGGAGAAAAAAAGAAATTATGAAAAACTGAAAATATATGCTATAATTTTTTAGTATACTCTGCCTTTTGTGAAGACTTGACTGTTACCTGTGATCTGGCTTATTGTCTTCACTAGAAAAGAAGCATAGACCTCTTTTCAGGTGGCTAAATTTAGCAGTCACCAAACTCAATATTGCAATCACAGTATGGAAAGGCAACATGCATATAAAATGTCCATTGACTCTGGATTCTGAACAATAGATAGTTCTATTCACATGCAATTCTACTACTTCCTGAATATAGTCAGTGGAATGGCAGTCTAGAACCTATACTAAGGCACTATGAAGGTCATAAAAATTGTCCTTGAAAAATATTGCCTCTCCTAAGGATGGCAAAACCAGTAGAATATTAACGTGTAAGCATAATTCATGGGGGAAGAAGGCATATTAGCCAACACTTGATAACTTTCTGTTTGCATGGTACTCTAAGAAGTAGGCACACAAATGAGAATACTTGGCCAAGAGTAAGCTTTGAGAAGAGAAAAGAATCTTATTTATTGTCATAGGCTTGCTTTCTTTTGGATAGGAAGTTAAATTAAACATTATACCTTTGATTTTAATTGAAATGTAATTGGATATTATAAGGTAACTGAAATAAAGTTAGGTGGAGGGAAAAAGCCAAATGCATTTTATTGATTTTAAAAGCACCATTATATATAATTCATGTTATTTCAAATTGCTATATTAAATCCCATGAAAATACTTTTGTAATTTGAACACCACCCTTTAGAATGAAATATAACCCCCAAATGAAAAAAACATATCCTACATTTTGTTCCTTCAGGACAAGATCTTTTGATAGGTGATTTGGGTCATATTCATTACCATTCAAAAAGCATTTGGTTTTTTATTTGAAATTTGTAATTGTTGATAAAACCTGATTATTCTAATTAGTTTGCAATTGTCTTGATATTGATTTTTTAAAGATTAATGAATAAGGTAATAACTACCAAGTCCTATTATAAAATAAGTTTGTTTTATAAAGCTACAAATAGATGTATTTTTAAAACATAATTATGACTGTTTAGCTTTCTCACAAAACTTAAGGCTCATATACTTTACTAAATTCTTATAATCTCTAAAAATAATTAGTACTTCCTTGTGCACATTAGATCTTGCCCTCACTGAACTATAAATTATCTCAATAAATTATCAAAGTCAATATATGTTACAGTTAAGGCAATTAATAAAAATTACTGGGTCATCCAATTTGTACATCTTTAAAATCTGTTTTTGTTATAGTAATTTTGCATTTCTCTTCCAGATGATACCAAGATTGCACTACATCTAAAAGATAACGGCGGTAAGTATTAACACTTCTATCAGCATTTTCAGATATAAGTTCATTTTCTTCATTTTAATATGAGAAAGGACATGTGGACATCTAAAGATATTTTCAGATTATATCTCGTTCCTGCTGCTTATTTAACATGGGAAGAATTCATTGAGTTGACTTGGAAAAGTGAAATGAAATCCTAATTCTTTCATTTGTCTATAAAACTATGTGACATCGGTTACCAGTTATACAGTGGACAATTCATTCACACATCTTGCATTCTTGCTTGTTTTTGCTCTTGTTTTAGTTACATATGTAATTATCTACATAGTTGCAGGTATTGGATTCAATTCTTTTTTTTACTAAGTTGTTTAACAACCTTTATAATAAAATTGGGATATATAACAATGTCTACAAATGTTTGTGTTATGTCTTCTCATCTGCCCTATGAAGCAAAGGCCCCAAAATTAAATGTTCCAAAGAATATCTTGTTAAGTACATGAATAAAGTTTCTCTATGAGGGAAAAAAGGTTTTACCATAGCAATTATGTGAAAAATTTTACTGTTTTGGGCTGGGGTTGTGGCTCAGTGGTAGAGCGCTTGCCTAACACATGTGAGGCCCTGGGTTTGATCCTCAGCACCACATAAAAACAAAGAAATAAAATAAAAGCATTGTGTCCATTTACAACTAAAAAACATTTTTAAAAATTTTACTGTTTTTTTTCAGTTATTTTCCTATTAAACAGTGTTAGTTCATTTGCACTTCTCCTTTGGAATGTGTTGGACATTGATAAAGATATTTTCATTAGCAAGTATTTATTTGGCTCAGGAAAGGGTTTTTGTCTTCTTGGAATGACCTGTTTTGTAAATGTACCTACATTTATAAAACATTCCATGGCCATCAGGCATTCTTTTACTTTTGCAGCTCACATAATTTCTTAAGCCAAAATAATACACAACACATGCACAGAATTGAGGACATTTTTTCTTATAACTATAGAGAACCAATATTGTAGTAACCAATATTTCTATGTTTTCTTAGGTTATTGCAAGTGTGTGTGTGCGCGTGCGCGTGCATGTGTAAAATCTAAAGATACATATCTATCTCTCTTTATATTTTATATCAGTTCATCTGAAAGAAAAGCTGCTCAGCTTCTCTGTAAATATTATTATTACATCAGTTGTTCATTGTCTTTGCATCTGTATGGTAGCGTTTCATTCATTTCTTATTCATTATTGTTTTATTTTAGTGGATAGGTAGATTTATAGATAGGCATTTATAAAATATGTACTAACTAGAAGTGAATTAAAGTCTTAATGATTGAAGGGTCTTTAGCAATCCATCCCCCACCACCTCACCAATTCAGGATTTCTCAGAGAAGGAAATTAGTAAGTATCATGTGGTCCTAAACCCTAATGTTGGAGTGACCTCGCTTTGGGAGAGAAGGTGAGTTGTAAAGTGCAATGGAATGGAGGAAGAGTAATAGAGAAGCTTCTGTTTTATTGTGTTTGTGACATTTACTTCTGAATATAGGTAGAAGTTATATATATGCCTGTTATATTTTTCTACTCTCTTTCTTCTGTTTTATACATAAAATAGTCTATAGTGCTAACAAAAAAACAAAGGATTCCTGTGTTCCGATAGATATGAGATACTCCTAGAGAAAGAAAATTGAAGAAGTGATTAAAAACATTTCTTTAGTAGAAAACTATTCAAAGCCTCTGTGTTCATTTATTCATTTCTGCTGAGTGCTTGCTAATTTCAAAGCTTTGCTGCAGACCGACCGGAGGCCACAGTAGTAGACCAGGCGTAGACAAATTCCCTTCATTCAGAGAATATGCATTCTAAAGAATCTGCAAGATGGTTGTAAAGATTTCCTATTTGGCTTTTCTCCACTATTTGACCATAAAACCTTTTTACAAGTAGAATCTCACAGACTTAATGTTTTGTGGAATACACTTTGGTAAATGGTTTGCTAAAATAGTACCATTATCTCCAATTAACCCTTTAGTTTTGTTTAAAGCATCTAAGAATCACAAAACAAAGATTTTCTTGAAGCAATGCATTAAAAATAACCTTATGATTCTAAGAAGTCAAGTTAAATAAATTCCAGGCTTAAAATGTAGGATTTTGGGTACACTAGGCAGTCAATTGTTGAATTTTCAATTGATATTTAGATAATTGATAATGCAGCAGGTATGTGTCAGAATTCCAAAATATTGCATTAAGACTAAATTCTTCATGTCTGGGATTGTTTTTAAAGCACTTTTCTTAAAAACTTTGAGGTACAGCTAGAAAGATCAATATGATCAGTATTGTGTTTCTTCAAAAGAATAGTTGACTGGGGTATAGCTCAGTGGTAAAGCCCTTGCTTGGCATGCATGAGGCCCTGGGATTTGATCCCAAAACTTTAAAAAAAAAAAAAACAATAAGAAATGAAATCATGTATTGCTTTGTATAGCATTCTTATTAAAATAGTATGTTATGTTTGATTTTTATTTTAGGGAATGTGAAGATGCTAATTTAAATCCTACTTCACTAAACATGTTGAAAACAAAATTCAGAACTGTCCCTCCCCACTAGTTAATATTTTGTATGATTGAGACAATAATGAATAAGTATGTCTAATTTAAATGTTTTCTAAAAATATTTTAGTGAGAATGATTTTTTTAAACATGTACACTGATATGTTTTGGGGCATTGTTATGTACTTTTACAAAGAAATGTAGCACATTCTATTTCTTGATTTAAGTTCTTGATTTAATTGTCTTTTTTGAAAAGCATTTTAAGTTAGAGATCTGTACTTTTCTGGAAAGGTGGTGACATTTTTCAAAATAGTATGTAGTTAGAAACCAATGACTGCCTTTCCATGCATTGTCTCCTAGAGATATTGAATTACTTAGACTCTACATTTTTCTGAGACATTTCTGTGGTTTCAAATAGTTGATTTTCTTGGTGGGATTCACATCTGACTTGCTTCTGCATTCACTTTCCAGGAGATTTTTCTGTCTTTGATATAAGAACATAAAATACTTCTGAGCAGCTGGAGACCAAAGCCACACATCAGGGTTCCTCACTCAGAGGAGCCAGGCCGAGTTATGATCTGCTAAGTCACTCTGGATGAATCTCAGTTGTGCATTGAGTTTCCTAGCTTAAGTCTAGATAGAGCCTCTGGAAGTTTCAGGCTAGTTGCTAGACTGGAGATGTCATATTGGCCTTTAGGGTTGAGTGGAAACTCTAAGCTCTGTAAATAATGGAGAAAAGAACATGAACAAATCTAAATGAAGGGAATATTATCTGGTGAGTGCAGATTCCCTTAGTAAGATGTGGCCTTCAATGACCACGGGAATTGACTAAATACAAAAGCTCAGAAGATCTAATGTAAAGATAGAATTTCTCTCCAACTGAGGATTGCCTGTTACATATTCATAATACCAAGTTTAGAATAAAACAGAGTTCTAATCAAACAATATTTCTGTCCCTTTTGTATATAAACATACAGAATGGTTGGGGCAGTAGTAGGAGGGAAATACTTATTGAATGTTTACTATATTCCAGGCACTGATCTAAATTACACACACACACACACACACACACACACACACACACACACTCACACTCACACACACATAGATACATTCAGTTTTATTATTATTTCCCCAAATTATTCTTATTATTATTTCCATTTTATAGATTAGGAAATAGAGGTGCAAAAAAGTTAGGTTACCAACCAAGGTGGTATGGGACAGAGGTGGAACGTAACTCTATTCTGCCCTTCATGCAAACTCCAAATCCTTAATGACTTTACAGCATTGCTTTTTTCCTTACAGCATAGCTGTCTAACAATCAAATTGTACATGGGAAATGTCACAATAAGCTTTCGTATTTATACTTACTCTATTTGTTTTCTTCTCTGTAGCAACTGATTATTTGTGTTTGAAAATTAATTTTCCTTTCCTTGTATAATTATGACTTAGTTTCTAGTTTATCCTTTCTGATAAAATCACAATGCATTTGATCTCCTATGTAACTGAGTGGTGTCAGAATCTTTGGTATATGGTCTCCAAACTACAAGGCTAACCTGTAGGTATGTTCAAAATCAAATTTAAAGTTTTGTCAGCCTTCTTGGTTTCTCTGAAAATTCAGGTTTAATTGACCTGTAAGGGGGATAGCTAGACTATAGTCTTTAAGTACACTATATATGTCAATAATGTTTATATGCATTGCAAGCAACATATTTGCACTTTCAAATTCTAGTGAGAGCTTATTAGAAGAATTATACTTTTAAAGAATGACCAAACTATTTTAACAGGTACAACTATTAAATGCCTTCTTTGACATTTGAATAGGTTGCTTTCAAATGGCACTGGGCACCTAATTAGAAATGTAAATGTCTTCAAAATGCAGACTGAATAAAGTTATATCCAAGGCTGAGAGGAGATTTGCAAGTTGAATCAATGGCAAGGCATTTTAATTGAGAAGTAAAGTTTTCAATCAGATTTAACTCAATTTAGCAAATTAAATTGTACCATTCTACTGTACTATAGATGTTAAACTTATTAAATCTAGGAAATCCTGAACCGACTTTGTTATTCAAAATGGGTTGACATATTTATCAAAAGCATCAAAAATTACATTCTCTATTGATTGTATTAAAGCTTCTTTTCTTTGATTGAATTGTTTCTTTAAAAGAATTTGAACATAAATTCTTTTTTATTTTTATTTTATTTTACTTTTTTGGTACCTAGGATTGAACTCAGGGGCACTCAACCACTGAGCCACATCCCCAGCCCTATTTTGCATTTTATTTAGAGACAGAATTTCACTGAGTTGTTTTAGCACCTTGCTTTTGCTGAGGCTGGCTTTGAACTCTCAATCCTCCTGCTTCAGCCTCCGGAGCCACTGGGATTACAGGTGTGTGCCACTACACCTGGCTTTTTTTTTTTAAGTTGTTGATAGACCTTTATTTTATTTATTTTTTTAATGTGGTCCTGAGAATCAAACCCAGTGTCTCACACATGCTAGGCAAGCACTCTATCACTGAGCTACAACTCCATCCCCAAACATAAATTCTTACTTGCTAATATTTGAAGTATCAGCATTGGAGACAAGCATGATATAGAAAGCAGGGGCCACTATGTTTGGATTTCTTCCTATTGCTGGCAATTTTACTAAATTTTACTCTGAAAAGCTGCATTTGGGGAGTCAGATTCAAGTCCCCATCAAGGAGATGCTAAAATTGCTACATTCACAGAACATGATTCAATTAATTCAGAGGCACAAATCTGCTAAGCAATTGATTTCAGAGGTAACACAGGGTAGACTTGGAAACTACTATGGAATGGCTGGTCTAAGGCTGCGTTCAGTTTCCTATTTCCAAATATGTCATAAGATCTTTTGTCCAAAGATAAAATGTTAGAACATTATTCTGACTTTTTCACCAAATATTTCTAAGGTTATAATTTTACTATCTAGTCTGTAGTGACAGATCAAGTGTTTCGTGTTTCATTTATCATTCAGTTGAATTATTTTTTGACTTTCATACATAAATGATCAAAGCAACACATCTTTCACTATTTTTTCTTTCCTTTCATAGTATTTTTTTAATCCACTTCTTTTTTGTAGATCACAGTCTTATAAGTAAAGGAAAACTGTTATTTCCTTTTGACAGGCTATTGAATAACTATCACTTCTCATTTCTAAAGCTGTAAGATATGTTGGCATTTAGTTTTATCTGTTGCTTTGTTTGGCTGCATTGAGTTAGCACTAACTCTGTTCTAAGTACATATATACTTAATGGTGAAAAACTCTTAGACTTTTGAATATTTTGAGATTTCTCTAGGATTAAGACTACCTTCTCTAAACCTTTGTCTTGAGTAGTAGTTCTCAACTTTTTCTGTGTACTGAACTCACCTGGTTATTCTCATCGCATTTTCTTTTCTAGTGTATGAAAATGAAGACCTTAGACTATTCTTTAAATCAATTAAATCTTAACCTCCAGGGCTAGATCCCAGGAGTGAAGAAGTTTTAACTCTCTGCTCCTAGTGATTTCAGTGTGAGTTTAAGTTGAGAGCAAGTGGCTTCATCTATGCTTCATAAATGAAAAGCATCCAAATCATTGCTTTGGGGGATCACAGGAAAATTCCAGTCTTATACTGTAGCTCTCGGGTGGACCCCAAATGATTGACTTGCATTTCTAACAGATTCTTAATAATGCAGTCGCCACCACCCTTTGGACCATACTTTGAGTATCCAGCATGGGGATATTTTTCTGCCAGATTTCCCCAAATAAGAATGGCACATCTTAGTTTGAATCTGCCAATTGGCCTTCACTTCAGGATTTTTCTGAAACAAGATTGTGTTTGTTAGCAGCAAGGACTTATCTCTATCTACATGTAAAGAAGGCATCTTGCTCCTCAGAGTCAAGGGACCTGAAAGCATTATATCCTTAAAACCTTATAACTCATTTGAATGTAGTACATGAAAATTAGTCCATTGACTGCTGGTAAATGTATTCACTTTGGTAATGATAGTTATGCTATCTGCATTTTGGTAAACTATATGGAATTACTCATTTTTTAAACCGTTTTTATCTGCAAAAGTTGCAAATTCATGATTTGACTTAATAGTTTGAAAAATTGTTATCCAGAATGAGAAAAGAAAGCAAAAATAAGAAATCTCGTGGAAACACTTTTTCCCCTTTATGTTGATTTGTAGACACGATTTATAGTTAGAGTTCATGCTGCTGGTAGAACACAGGACACAACAATGCAGCAGAGCCTCTCATGGAAAATGGACATGAGGCTTCAAGAAGCTCTACATGTACTTTACATTTGCTGTTGGCAAAATGTCTTCCCACATCCCTCTGATTGATAGCTACTTTCCTTTCTGTGCTCTTATTCTCTCTGTTTTCTATGTGTGCTGTTCCTGTCACACATGTGGGATTGGGAATATTCTACTAAAGAAAAGAAATTTATACACTGTTGGGTTTTGGAATCAGGGACTAATGAGGGTTCTCAGGAGCAGGTTTTTTGCTGCTCAACTTCTCCTGTATATCTTGACAATGCATTAAACCTGTGTGGTTATTAAAGTTTTTTAAAAATGTAAAATATGCACTAGTTACAATAGCCTTGTACTACTAATATAAAATATGTATCCCTAGAGAATTAGATTAAATTAAATGGTAATTTGATTTGACTTAATAAATTTGACTTGATTTATTCAAGAAGCATTTCTTGGGCTGGGGATATAGTTAAGTGATAGAGCATTTGACTGGCATGTATGAGCCCCTAAGAAATATTTTTCTTTTTTTTGTACTAGGATTTGAACCCAGAAGAGCTTTTAACATGGAGCCACATCTCCAGGCTTTTTTTTTTTTTTTCAGACAAAATCTCACTAAATTATTTAGGCCCTGGTTAAGTTGCTGAGGCTGGCCTCAGACTTATGATACTCCTGCCTCAGCTTCCAGAGTCTCTGAGATTATAGGAAACATTTCCTGGCTAGGAAACATTTCTTCAATTACTCAGAACCAGGCCCGTTGATAGGATTTTGAGATACAAAGATGAACAGAGTCTAGTGCCTGTGCTGAATAAGCCAGTGACCCAATGGGACAGCAGAGAAAAGTAAATCCACAATTAAGTATGATGTAAAGAATGCAAAGGTAGCTCAGGAAAAAATTGGGAGAAGGCAGAGTAAAGGTGTGTACATAAAACCTGAATTGTGGGAAATCTATGATGTGTGATCTAAGTTCTGCAGGATCTTTGGGGGAAAGGGGTGGAAGAAAGAGGATTCAGCACAGGGATCAGCATAGATGGAGGTTCAGAAGCATGAAACACCCAGATCAATGTGGGCAACTCCAAGGAGGTAAAGAAATACATGGAGTAATTCTGGCTGGTGAGACAGAGAGGTAAGTCGAGGCCTGAGCACTCGGGGCCTTCTGTACCAGGCAAGGGGGTTTGAACTTTATCCCCCAAACATGGGAGCCATTGGAGGCCTGTGGTCCGGAAAGTGCCAGAAGAAGGTTTACATGGTTATAGGTCAGTCTTGAAGTAGAGTGGGGAACAGCTGAGAAAGGATAAGACCAAGTCCAGGAAAACAGGTCAGGAGATAATACCAGTAATCCACAGAAGATATAGTAAAGGGCTAAAATAGCACTTGACAATGGAAATAAGAAAAAAACAGACATACAAAATGTTTTAATGAAATACAATCTACATAAATAACTAATATTCGATTAATGTGATTGTGTGATTTATGTGATACAGTGACTAAGAAAATACTCTCAGGTCTTGGATTTAAGTTATCTGGAGGATGATGGGGCCATTTGCTAAGGAATGCAGGAAGAAGAACAAATTTGTGGGGAAGGCAATGCATTGAATTTGAGCCTTTTGACTGAAGTGCCCGGGAGCACCAAAATGAAGATGTCCAATAAACATTTTTTCTATATGAATGAAATTCACTTGAGAAATACGAGAGCAAGATGTGAATTTAGACATTATCACATAAAAATAATTGAAGTTATGAGACAAATAAAATAGCAGAAATATCTTAAAATGGGGAAATAAAGAAAAAATATGAATAAAGAGGGAATTCAGTTTTGAGATTTTGTGAAGAAAACTAAAAAGAGGGTTAATGAAAAACCGAAAGGGTTTGATTATCACAGAAACCAAAGAAGAAAATTTCAAGGAGGAAGTTCTGAACACCATTCATGCTACAGACAAGTCAAGTAAACAAACAGAAAAGTGGCCATTAGATTAGGCAATAGAAACACAGTAGTTGACCTTGACTAGATGATTCTACAATCCATGGTTGTACAGTTCCAGACAGAATTTGAGAAGTCTGTGGACAAGAAGGAAATTCATGTCAACAAAGACGACTTTTTTAAGAAACTTGGTAAAAAGGGAAGAAGAGATTTTTTTTTTACATTGATGATGTTTTATTTTAGGAGCATATTTACATATTGTATGTGTTGAGAAAGAACTCGTAAAGAAGAAAAAGAGATTATGAAGAGTGAAGTGATATATCTGGAGGCAGGAGAAAGGGTAGATAGGAGAGAAAAGTTAAGGGATTTGAACTGAGGTTGCTGTTTCTCAGGATAAGTAGCCCCTTTATCCACAGTTTCAGTTACCTGGGGTCAACCATGGTCCAAAAATTGTAAATGGAAAATGCCAGAAATAACCATCCCTAAGTTTTCAATTGAATGCCATGCTGAGTAGTTTGCTGAAGTCTTACACTGACCCGTTTTATCCTACCCCACCCACAAATCACCCTGTGTCCACTGTATTCATATTGTACACACTACCTGTCCTTCACGGACTTCATCAGTCCTCTCAACTATTAGATCAATTGTCTCAGTATCACAGTGCCTGTGTTCAGGTAATCCTTCTTTTACTTAATAAGGGCCCCAAAGCACAAGAGTGGTGATGCAAAGGAGGCACCAGGGCAGAAAATATGGTAGGACAGATTGACTAATTCTGTTACCATATAGCAATGCTGCAGGTCATATAGGAAAAGCCACAGAGTATAGAAGGGTTTGATACTAATCATGGTTTCAGGTCCATTGGGGATCTTGGGAAGTATCTCCAATAGATAAAGAGGAGACTATTGTAGCAAGAGGCAAAGTAATATGCTTCCAGTGAGTGGGGACAGCTCAGAATGTGGGATGTAGGAGTTGAGAAAACCCATAAAATATTTCCAAGGGGAAAGGGAGCCCCCTACAGGCAGTAAAGGGACTGCCAGGATGTGTTTGGAGCCCCCTGACCTTGGTGATCATCCTTGAGGAGGTTGTGTGACTTCAGCACTAAATCCTGCTCATATGTGCCTGAATCTCTGATTCTTATTACTTATGTAATATCCCTGTCCACTTTTGGAAAGAAAGAAAAAGAAAGAAAGAGAGAGAGAGAGAGAAAGGAAGGAAGGAAGGAAGGAAGGAAGGAAGGAAGGAAGGAAGGAAGGAAGGAAGGAAGAGAGAGAAAAAGAGAGAAAGAAAGAGAGGGGGAGGGAGGGAGGGAGAGAGGGAGAGAGGGGGAGGGAGGGAAGGAGGGATGGGGGAGAGAAGGAGGGAGAGGGGAAAGAGAAAAAAGAAAGAGTGAGAGGAAGAAAGAAAGGGAGGAAGGGAAAGAGAATGTTGGTAGAGAGAAAAGATGTGCTTTTTTGAAAAGATATAATGCTTTAAAGACAGTAGTTGAATCTGATCGATGGTAAATTTAGTCTAATCATTTTTAGCAGCTAGATTTTCAATGGCTTGTTGTTCCATTTAAGACTCATTTTTTAGTTAGTTTTCTTCTACAGTTCTCAAATAACACCGTGCAAAATTTTAAATATATCTTAGGAAGTAAGGCAGGAGTTAATTATTTAATACTAATTCATAACAGTGGTATAAGCTACTTTAGCCAAATGTTATTATGTCAGTTACAATAAAGAATTAACAACTTTCTGGATCAAGTTTCAACCATAAGTGATTTTAACACATGTTACCATTATGTTCAGCAACCACTAAAGAAACAATATAAAAATGTGGAGGTAAAAATCCACTAGAGGGATGTAAGTGGAATTCTAAGAAATATTTGTTTAACTTCAAGAAGGAAGGAGAGAAACGACAGAACAGGTGGGCACAAAGAAAACAAATAGCAAAATGGCAGAGCAAACCCACCCGAACCAATAATTATATTAAGTGTAAAGAATACTCAAGTATATAGTTTATCAAACAGACCTTTGGGGGTGTAGCTCAGTGATAGAGCACTACCTAGTATGTCCACTGCTAGCTAACACTGTCAAGAAAGGGAAAAAAAGCAACAGCTAATTACATGTTGTATATAAGAAGTATACATGAAAAAGGCTTAAGGATATAAAATAATGCTTCAAGGTAAAGTGATAAAACAATGTACACTGCAAACATAACCATAGCATAGCTAAGCTTCCAATGACTATATGAACATCAAACTAAATAAACTTAAAGACAAATGTATTAACGGGATATGAAAGAAAATATTAAACTGAAAGAAAGGTGAGTTCATCAGGAAAACATTCTAATTTTTAAAAGTTACCAAAATTTCAAAAATAAATACCCCTCCCCCAAGGAAGGAAGACTATATTTTTTAACTCACCTGTCAACCACTTTGAATATGATTGTTAATTTTAGAGCATTATTCCCAACAACTATATAGATTTTTTTTCAAATATACATGAAATGGTTCCTAAAGTAGACCATATATGGAGCCATAAAAACATCTTCAATTTCAAAAGATTAAAGTCATATAGACCACATTCTTTGATTACAAAAGAATCAAGGAAGGTCAGTAAAAATATATCTATGGATAAAAGGATCAATTTTAAATGCTCTTACCACAAAAGCAATCGATAAATGGTTGAGGTAACAGACATGTAAATCAACCTGATTCAACCATGTCACAATAGGTGCATTTAACAAAGTATCATTGCACATACTATAAATATATACAATTTGTATCAATTATACCTTAAGCTGATGAGAAAAACCAATATTTAGAAAATCTCCACATATGCAAAAAGTAAACAATGCTTCTAAATAACATATGAATAAACGAAGAAATCTTAAGGAAAATTAGAAAGTATTTCAACGAAGTGACAATAGATATAACAGACCAAAATTTTGGGAAAGCTTCTAAAAATTATTTAGAAGGAAATTTATAATTCTAAATGCTTATATTAGAAAGAAAAAGGTTTTTAATATTAACGATTCAAACTTCCAATTTAAGTTTAAGAAAATGAGTATATTAAGCCTCATAATAATTAAATGTTTCTATTATTTGTCAATTAATGATAATATTAACAAAAATAGGCAATAATAAAATAAGAATAATAAGAGTAGAAGAAATGAAATATAAATAACATAATCATAAGTTGATTCTTTGAAAAGTTTAATAAATTTAATATCTTCCCAGTAGACTGATTTTTTTAAAAAATAGTAAATGTCAAAATTAAAAAACCTTTGTTCATCATAAACTCTGTCAAGAAAACAAAGGGCATGTTGCACACAGGAGGAAATGGTTATTGCACTCATATATCAAGAAGGACTTTATCCAACTGTAAACTGTAACTGTAAACAACTCCTGAAAACCAGTAAGCAAAGACAGCCGAAGCACAAAAGGGATACCACTGCAGACCTGTGACCATGGCCAAGCACTGCACGGTAGTAATACTGATGAGAACATGGTGCTCTGGGGACACAGAGCTCATACTGATGATACCACAGGAATATAGACGAGGATGTAGACACTTGAACTCTTACACGTCACTGACTGGAGTGTAATATTGTACAGCCATATTGGAAAACTGTCCAAGAGCTTCTTACAAAGTTCTGGCCTTTGGGGAACAGAAACTTCACTACCATGCATTTATCCAAGACAAGACAGAAACACACACACACACACACACACACACACTTATACAAGAATATTCAGGATGAATGTATTTGTAACTCTCAATAACTGGGAGCAGTCCAAAATGTCCATCACCAGAAGAATAAATAAATTGATTTATACTTATGCAAAGAACTATTCAGCAGAAAGTAGAATGAACTAATGACCCAGATACATCTTAAAATATCTGTTAAACAAAAGAAGCCAGACATATCAGAGTACGTGCAATGTGATTTGATTTATTTGAAATTCATGCAAATGTAAAATAATCTACAGTAACATGCAGTATAATTTAACTTATATGAAATTTGTGTAAAAACAAAACTAATGTATTGTAGCAGAAGTCAGCATACCAGTTGCCTGTAGACAAGGGTTGGTAAGGATTAACTAGAAAGGGTGATAGGAGAACTTCCTGGGGAGAAGGAAGTATTTCATATTTTGATTTGCATGATAGTTACTCAGCTATACAGTTATACACACCTGTAATCCCAGCACTGTGGGAGGCTGAGACAGGAGAATCACGAGTTCAAAGCCAGCCTCAGCAAGAGCAAGGCACTAAGCAACTCAGTGAGACCCTGTCTCTACATAAAACACAAAATAGGGCTGGGGATGTGGCTCAGTGGTTGAGTAACCCCAAGTTCAATCCCTGGCACCAAAAAAAAAAAAAACTATGCATTTCAAGGATGAAAATTTTACTTTGGCTTAAAAAAAGAAGCACTTTGATATTCTTTTTATGAACTTGATCTTATTCTTAATAATTCTCATAAATAAATTTTTCCAAACTTCCTGAAATTCTCCAGTACAGCACAAAGGCTTATCGTTAGTAAGCCATTTTCCTTAATTAGTAGGCATAAAATTTGACACTTCCAATTATTTGATTCATGTTTTGTTTTAAATTATTCATAGAACCTTGCCATGTAGTTGCTAATAATGATAAATGTATCTAGCAGTTATTGGGCTATTACCTGTAGACCAGCAGTCTTGTACGGATGTGGCATGTGTAGCTCATTTGATCTTTACAGCACCCTATGCACAAAGTCTTGCATTCTCATTTCACACACGAAATATCAGAAGCACAGGGGTTTAGGTAATTTGCCCAGGATCACGTGGTTTGTAAGGAACATGTTCATCACAGTCCTAGTGGGAGGGCAGCTTCTGATGCTCCCCCTTTGACAGTACCATTTTGAGGGTCATTCTGCTCCGTTTAAAGCCATCCGATAATCTCAACAAAAGCAAACAGCACCAACTTTGCTAAATCACAGTTTTAAAGTAGGAAAACTGCTTCTCTAATTCCATCCCCCTATACTTGGAAACGGTAGCCCATGCAACTGTCCAACTCATGGAAGTATAGGTCCACCCAGTTGAGCTTTTTTGTGAAACTGATTTGGTACAACAGGATAGGTCAGGTCTAATGCCCACCCCCTGGACTAACCACATTCTATCCATTCCAGAACCTAAAGACAAACGAGCAATCACAATTTTATAACATCCTTCTTCCCAAGCAGGTACTGATTCTAATCCTGTTAGAGACATAATCTAAGCCACATTTTGCCTGTATTGATGCTAAGGAGCACAAAACTCTTCCTTGGTGGTTTCATTTTTTTTTTCTTTTTTCTTTCTAATCTTGATATATGGGTTGCTATTTATTAATTCTAGTAACACATACTAAAATGAAATTCTGTGACATTCAAGTCTTTACCCAGCTATTGTTTGTTGTGTTTTTTTCAGAGTGTGGTGGTTATTTCCCACCAGATTCTGTCATATCCTGCTGATTTTTCCTCCTTGGGAGTGTTAGTATACATCCAATCACAGCAAATAACAGAAAGATCTTATTGTGTTTCTTATGTGCATCAAGGATGGCAATTTCAACCCTGTGGCATGCACACGGTATACATCCACACACACATACAAAGTAGTATCTACAGCTACTAAATTAATCTGTGCTTTCTCAGGAGACTTAAAGATTGTCTTTAATATTAAGCATAAACATTGGCATCAATGAACTGGAGACTAGTTTAATATACTACAGGTTTTAAAAGAAGCTGCTTACCATTAAGCAAAAGGTTTGATTTTATTTAGATAGCCTACGGGACTTCAGCAACAGGACTTTTATTTTTCAAATGGTGGTTACATCTTCCATGTCCCAAGCACTGCAGGGGATAGCATGTTTCCCTAGAGGGAGGTGTGTAGTGTTGGACCATGTGAGATCAATCTTAATCTTGCCACTGGAAAAGCTATTCATTGGGATGTGTTTGCTGTCACTCAACATGCCTTTAAGTTTAGTGAGGTATACTGCATTTCCATGAGTAATTTCAAGAGGCCTCATGTTGCCCTGGTAATGCAGCCATGATTGGAAGGACTGAGGCAGTAATCAGTAGAATCATAATTAGTATTTATAATAGTAATGTTAATAATACCAATAAAATCGATGTCGTGAAGTACAGTAATGAGTTGGAAAGCAATTAGTATCAGTAATACTGATAGCAGCAATCTTTTTGTTAAGTGCTGACCGTATTATAGGACCAGTGCCCAGAGCTTTAGAAACATCTTCTCTTTTCTTCTCAACTATCATGAGATAGGTATCACTATTGTGCCCATTTCACAGGAGACAGGACTGAAAAGATGCTTGTCTTTTATGTCAGGCAATGTGAGATCCAGATACTAATCTTGGAAGCCCTAAAGATTTCATATTAACTGAATCTTTCCACACTGTGAAGAAGATGTCTGTTTTTTGTTTTTTGTTTGTTTGGGTTTTGGTGCTGGCAATCAAATTCTGGGCTTTGCACATGCTAGGCAAGTGTTGTACCACTGAGTCATGTCCCAGCCTTGAAGAGAATTCTTATTCCATGTTCACAAAACCTGATAAATTTGATAGAGAAGTAAACATTCCTTGTGATCATCCTAGTTTATGCATATAAATTATCTCTTTTCTCTGAAATGACTTTATTCCAAAATGGATGGGATTAAATGGCATGAAAAGTCATTCTATTCTGCACCCCCAAAACTTAAAAGTACTTTACCAACCTTGCATTCCACTGAATGCAAATGAGTTCATACTCAC
This sequence comes from Xerus rutilus, assembly GCA_028644305.1. Classification (NCBI taxonomy): domain Eukaryota; kingdom Metazoa; phylum Chordata; class Mammalia; order Rodentia; family Sciuridae; genus Xerus; species Xerus rutilus. The sequence continues at coordinate 21,322,861 of CM053410.1, read as the reverse complement.
TGTGAATATACTCTGGGGAAACCCTACTAAATATTTTCTATAGTTGATAAATCCAAATGTCTTGATCATATAAGGAGTTTGCAAGGAATTAAAGAAGAAACCACTCCATGAAGCCCTTCAGTTTCATATGTAGTAGAAAAAATCTTTTTCTGTGTATTGGGATTGTTTTGTACAAGTAGAGGCATTTTATTTTTCAAAACTAATCTCTCAATGTACTTTAAATAGATAAAAAAGGTAACTTTGTATAGAAAGCTAATGTTGGGAAAAATTTAAAGTTAGGGCTTATAAAGATCTTGATTAATATAAATATTAAAAGTATAGGTAGATTATTTCATTGAATAGCACATAAGAAATGAAAAACAATAATGGATTATTACAAAGATTTATCTTTGGTCTTTCAGTAGCTATAAATGCCATAAATCTACCCTTAGATGCTTACACATAAACATGCAAAAAATCACCAATCACTTAATGAGGCTAGAAGCAGACTATCATTTAGTGATGATTATCCCAAATCCCTTATTTTGAGGGAATCAAGCATTTTCTTTTAATATGATTTAACAGAAATTTTGCTTGGCTTCATTTTTCCAAGATAAGAGGTAACAGATTATTGTTTTTTTTTTTAAAAAAGGATTGTTGTATTCTAAGCTCTTTTAGCCCAGAATGTTTTATGTTTTCCTGAACGAAATTTCACAGCTGCCCTGTAGTAGCACAGGCTAGGGGGAAAAGACAGAAAGAAAAAAGTAAAAGCTAGGCCAGCTCCCTTTTCCAGACATTGTTCTCTCATATGTGAGGTGCTTAGATGTGTTTGTGGGACCATTTTCATGTATTTTTACAGTAGCTACCCAAATCCCTCCAATGATGATGTCATAGTGTGACAGGGAGGTGTCACCACAGTGATGCATGTTGTAAATACCTTGTATAGAAACTTCAAGGTGCTCCAGTCCCTGAACAATATTGACAGACTGCTAAACACCCAGAAAATAGTAATACCACAATTAAGAAAATGGAAGAATTAGAGAATTATGAAAGAGTAGAAAAAATATATAAGTACCAAGGGAAACTCTGAATGAGGTCAAAGTCATGATTGTGTATATACAAGGTTAAAGAGCTAAGGGAGAAAATAAGTGAGCCACAAAATCAGATCAGCTACAGGGAAACTTCCAAAGGAAAGTCAATTTAGCTAAAATTTTTATCACTTGATTTTTTTCCATTACATGCTATAGTTTATAAATGGGTTAAATAATGTTCTTTGGGGAAAGTTGTCTGTGTGTTTTTTAATCAAAAGTTGAGCATTTTAAGCATTTATAGTTTAACTTCATTCTGAAGCTTTAGAAAAGAACATTCTGGTGTCGTCTATGTGAGATTTATGGATTTTGAGCAAATTTGTGCAATACTTTGTCCAACCCATCAGGCTCTCAGTCCCCCAAAGGATATTAATATATTATGGAATTTATGGGCTGTAATGTTTCACTCGCAGGCCAAGAGCAGAGTTAGTTCTAAAGTGAATAAAATTTCAGACGAGAAGTATTTTTATTTTTGTTTCTCTTTAATCTTGGACTTTAATTACTGGCAGGATTTAATAATAGGTATAGATCACTTTAGCAGTATATTAAAATCTTTTACCATGTTAGAGGATTGTGCTTATAAATACAAAATATCAGTGCCATATGTTTGTAAACATGGGAGAAAAGTCATGGGAAGAGTAAGGAGACAGTTATAAAATTAAATGCCATACTTTGAAGAAGTGAATAATAAATTTTCTTCCTTGAATCTTCCTGTCTCCTTATTTCTTTCATCTTTCTCCATATCCATATAGACAGTCATAAACATTGCACGGAACATAGAAAATTCAACACATTCATGTAAGGTCTTAAATATATTCCAATTCCTTTTTTAAATCTGTTGTCTTCTCTGCTATAATAACTAAAATCTACCCAACAATGGCAGATTGCTTTGATAGATGTGATAATGCATGCAGTTTTCTCTGTGTCTGAATATTGATCTTCATTTTATATAGTATTGGAAAGCCATGGGTCACTCAGTGGACCAAATGAGAGTCTATTATCTTTGATGCAATTGATTTTCCATACTTCATTTATAAGTTTTGTTCATTTGTAGACTTTTAAAATGTGCTTCCATATTTCCTTTTGTGGCTTAAATGCCAATTTTAATGTCTTACTGTCCTTTGTTGTTGATTCCATTTAATACACAATGTAAGACTAAAGAAAAGCTAAAGATTGAAATTCCCCTGTGTGTGATACTCTGTGTATGACAAAGTTCATTGGTTTTAGTTCACTTTTAGATATGAATGAGAGGGCATAAAATATTTCTAAGGCCAGAATAAGAGTTTGGGCCTCAAAACTAGATTCCTTCTGATCTTTGTTGAATAGTCTCCATAATTCTGAATAGACTCTGATAAGTTGAATCAGAAGTCTGTACCTGTAACAGGGTTAGAGTTTTCTTTGACCCACTCTTGTGTGCCAATCTAAAGGAACAATCAGTAGAGCCACAGGAATGACTATTTCCAAAGCTAACATCTGAGTTTATTGTCTTTCTGAGGCAGTGAAATCCATATATTTGAGCCATCTGCCCTTGATGTGAATGAACTAAATTTCACTAATGGGAATTACTGAGTACTTGCTTACACTCTATATTTCAGTCTTGTTTTGGAGGTGCTCATCCTTTTTAAAACAGAAGATCCCTGCAATTTCTCCTCAATACTCAAATATGCAAAATCTGTACCATTTGATCAAGCAGTGATATTAAACTGGAAACCAAACAGTGAAAAAAATTTAAATCAAGGCACATCAAGTGGGTGCTTACCTCACCTTCAGATTCAGCAGCCTTTAATAGGTCATTCTATACCTGTTTCTGTGGATTTCCAAAGTCCTTAGAAAGCAACTGGAATAAAGGTACCTGTACTGTATAGAAAATGAGTAATGGTACAATCACTGCAATAGCAAATAAATATATATATATGTGTATATTTAATATATTTAATATACATAATTGAATCATATGGAAATAGAAGAATATGTTCCCTAAAAATATTTTGATCACTCAAATCACTTGGAAAATTTTTGAGATAAGTATCAGCATGTCATCTACAGATACTCTAGTAATATTTTGAAATTGAATTTCCTACATTTCTACTTGAATGGTTTGTTCTAGTAACAATTCATGATGAGATCGTATGATGCTTATAGACCTCTAAATGTTTGTCTGCTGCTTAGTGATATTTGAGAATACATGAAAATTAGAAATATGAGTAACTAATCATGGTAAAAGAAAATATTTATGCTGAATACAGAGAATGGGTGAGGTTTACCATGTTTAAGGTGCAAATCTGGTTTCCTTTTATAGCCCCAAAATCTACAACCTAGGTCCTGCAATTCAAAGATCATCTTAGTTCTAACAACAGCTCTTATGGAATGAAACATTTCCCTTGCTCTCTTCCTTCTACCTGGGGAGGGCTGCCTCTTACCTGCTGCTCCTCTACACGTTCTGACCCTCTGGCCTATTCAGGAGGTGACAGCCTGAGACAAACTCACCAGTGCCTTGAACTGTACTGCATACACAAAAGAAGGGAGGCTGAGTATTGGCCTGCGGTGTATAAAAGACTACAAATCCCAGAAATAGAACCAGATGCTGGCTGAATGGATGGAAGGAAGGATAAAAGGAGGAAAAGAGGTAGAGAAGAATGGATGAAGAGAGGGAGAAAAAGAGAAAGGGAAGGGAGGGCCAGAGGAAGGGCTGATGAGAGGGCTGCATGGAATTATACCTGGGGTTCCAGAAAACATGCAAGGCTTCCCTTTTGACTCTTAGGAGATATTTTTGTCACATTTTCCCCAAAGTCACATTTTAAATTAATCTTTTTTTTCCTATGAAAGTAATGTGTCATAATCTTGTACAAGTAAGAAAAAAGCCAAGTTTTCAAAAATGCAATCATACAAGCATACTTAAGAATGAGACCAAGCTTTTAAAGCAATAAATGTTAAGGGCAAATGCATAGTTTATATGATGCCATGAATCCAACCATATAATTTGCCTCAATCTGCTTTATATAAAAATACAATAATAATGCAACAGTTTAGCATTAATTAAGTGCTTAGTGCATATCAGGCACTCTCCTAAGAACTTTTTATGTATTAAACGTTGAGTTTTCACAGCAACGATATGGGGTAATTACTGTTATTGACCACATTGAGGAGATAAGGTAAATGAAGTCCAGACAGATGAAGTCATTTTTTATACTCATTTGATTTTTACTGGAGAAGTGGCCATTCCAATAGCTGTAGCCCATTTTTAACAGCCTTTATGTTTCTTTCGTCCTCCTTCCTTTCAAGCAAACATGAATGTAAGTAATTCTGATGGAGATACAGACCTAAGCCCTAGTCCCAGAAAAGTGACAAGGAAACTATAGCTTTGGCCCTTCAGGAGGCAAAGTGTTAATTCTTAGACCGTCTTTTAAATTAATTTTCCTTGACTTGAAATCACCAGGTTCTTTTGGAATCCTTTCCCAGAATTCATAACATGAAATAAGAGGAAATAGCAATACATACAGCTCAGTGTTAAATGAAGAAATATTGATCAGAAGTTCAAAATTCAGGTCTGTTTTAAACTGAAAAGCTCTAAGCCTAACAGGTGGATGCTAAATGACCCTCAAAAAATTTTATCACCATCTAAAGGGAAAAACCAAAACCTATGAAAATATTCCACTGTGCCATGGTCTGATATCATTTCTCTAACTTCTACTGAGATGCCTGTCACTGCGATGAGTGAGGCCAGTTTGCTTGTGTTAGAGGCCAGTACTATCTAAATGGCTTTGCAACCTTAGTATGTCTCTTAATTTCCCTATGTCTCAGTTTCCTCATCTATCCAAAGGGAATCATAATAATGTCTGCCTTTTTGCGTTGTGGATTTGCTGAGGCTGTCTTTTAACTGGCAATTCTTCTGTCTCAGCCTCCCAAAGTGCTAGGATTAGAGGCATGCGCCACTGGGCCCAGCTGAATTATTCTTTAAATGTGATATTCTTTCATTAGAGAATTTCTGTTACGTAAGGGAAACTTAGAGGATTTTGAGCATTAGATTTAGGGAGAGATTACTGAACACCAATGAGCCTCAAGAAAGAGTAAATAAAAATATAAAGGATGGTAGGAAGAATAAGGAGCTCGTGTTTTTTGCTTTATCTGGACTTTCATAAGTTCATATGGACCTCTGTTTTGATGGGTAGTCATGTTTGTTTCTTATTAATGGAAATTTAAAATAAGATAAATAAATTGGTACTTATTCAATGAAATTAAATACACAAAAAATATTTAAAACATAGAGACAGTGTAAAAATAACAGAGGGAAATTATTAATAAAAGAATTGGGAACCACTGTTCTGGAACTTCGGTGGGTCTTAAGGAATTATCTAATGATTCAAAAATACCAATCATATTATCCATTAAGATACAGTTACCTGCTGCACATAATTTAGAAAGATCTCTGAATGCCTGAGTAATCATCAAAGATTACAGAATCTTAGAATAGGAGAGGACTTTGGAGATTAGTTTTATTTGGTTGATTGGCTTTGAGTTGGATAGTTATTACTTTAGAAATTAAATTCCTCCTCTTTCTAACTCTGAAAATGTGCATCGCAGTGACAGGCATCTCAGTAGAAGTTAGAGAAATGATATCAGACTGTGGCACAGTGGAATATTTTCATAGGTTTTGGTTTTTCCCTTTAGATGGTGATAAAATTATTTGAGGGTCATTTAGCATCCATCTGTTAGGCTTAGAGCTTTTCAGTTTAAAACAGACCTTGAAAATTATACTTTGAGCTCATGCTCAGATTTTTTGAAATTTTCTTAAAGAAAATTAGAGGGGAGCTCCTGAAAAGTAATTCATTTTCATTGTTTTTTTTTTTTAAGGAAACTCTATTAGTTTAATGAGAAAAAAATTAAAGTTAAAGGTGTAATACTTTTAAAATAAAGACTTTTTTATTGAGCAGATTCAAACTATAAATTTATTTTTACTCATTAATAATATGGAGTTTTCATTGCCCAAAGAACCTCTAAAATTGGTATTATGGACAAGAAAAGTTGAACAGGAAGTTAAAAGAAATCTGTGGTTACTTTATTAAAAACATAAATTTCTGAACAAATGAAAATTTGAACTTAAGAGTTTACATCTGAAGGCCCTGACAGCTGGGATGTTCTTTCAGCTTCCACAGATGACAGCGCGGCTGAGAAGAAAGGGGGAACCCTGCATGCCGGCCTCATTGTTGGAATCCTCATTCTGGTCCTCATTATAGTAGCAGGCGTTCTTGTGACAGTCTATATGTATCACCATCCAACATCAGCAGCCAGTATCTTCTTCATTGAGGTAAGTGCCAAGTATAGCACATAAAAACCATGCCGGCCCAAGAACTGTATCCATTTGCTAACTCCACCTGTATTTAATATTTAGCACACAATTTGTCAATTTCAAGCTGGCTGATCTCACCCACATGCATACACATGCTTGCATATGGATAGATTGCTTTCATATGATGGGTTCAGTATCCCTTATCTCAGAAGCTTCTAAAGAAACAAGCTATCTTGCCTGTTACAGATCTAAAGGAAAATAGAAACCATACTTGTTTGGTCCTGTTCTACCAATATGTTAACCAGCTGTTTTCCTAATCCTAAGAGGAAGTCAGCATATCCCGGAGGCTGAAGGGCTTGACTTAAATCATTTGATGAATAAATACTAATTGTGTGTTGGCTGGTTGAATGATACAATATGGTGGGGCCAGCTCTCAAAATGCTTACAAACTATTTAGAAAAAAAAAAAAGAGGGTTTCATTATAGAATGATAGATTTGAAAGATGATGGGTATGTGCTATTGCCATTTTGCATAATGTGTGTGTATTTGTGTGTATATAAGTGTGCACACATTTCCACTCATACACACTAAAACAGAACACCTGTTGAATCAGTGCCTTTTTTTCATGTACAGAAAGTAGACGTGGTACCAATATCAGGACCAAACAGGTAGAAGGACCAAGAGCTATACTGGGAGTCAGAGCCAAGCCCCTTACAGAAAGCTTCCAGTCTTGAAGGCTGGAACTGAGGAATTTTGAGTGGGTAAAGTGAAACCAATGAATAGAGTCACTGTGAGCAAGTCACCTTCTCGCACCCCGAAGACTGGGTTTCCTGTGTCCCCTGTATGAACAGCTTTCACTCTAGAATCATCAAGGGGACATTCCTTTTCTAACATTAAATCATACCAGCAATACTATAGTAAAGAAATCTTCCCTTTAAGAGTTTCAAACATGTAAGAGTTCAATTCTAATTCATTATATAATATGCAGAAAAGTTGCTTGGAATTTTGTTTACTTGTTGACTGAGAAATCATAATGTCTTTTTTTATTAATTTATTTATTTAGATGCATTTCAAGTCATAGTACATATATAGAGCTCAATTTTTCCATCTCTCTGGTTGCAGACAAGATAGAGTCACACCATTTGTGTTTTCATATATGCACCTAGGGTAGTGATGTCCATTTCATTCCACCACTTTGATACTCCCATTCCTCTTCCCCTCCCCCCACCTCCTCCTACCCCATCCAAATTTCATAATGTCTTTTAAACTACAGTGTTAAAATCACCTGTGCCTCTTAACAGAGATAAGTACATGCAAATCAATTTAATAGTTGCTTTAAAGTCCTGTTTGGTTCTCTTCTGTCTGCAGAATAAAGTGTAGTCTCCTTCAAGGTCTTAATGATCCAGATCTTATCTATCATTTAATTTTTTATCCCAGGGCTCTCCACCTGGACTTGGAACTAATGCCATATGTCACTTGAAGCTCTTCTTCATATACAGCCCAAATGCTCCATGCCACAAAGACATTGCTTATTCTCTTTTCTCCACCAAGAAATCCCTCCCATTTCATCTCAGTTTTGAATTCAGGAACCAAACAACTTTTGATACCATAAGTTTTCTTAGACTATGTCCTGTCTGGGTAGCTGGACAGGATCTCTCTTTCACCTCTGAAACTCTATCCATAGTAATACACCAGTACTCTTCTCTGACATTTACCTTCCTGGTTTGCATTAAAACCAAATCTGTGCATAATCTACTGCACCCTATAAAACTGATAAATTCCTTAAGATCTGGATTACATAAGTCAAATTTCTTTATTAAAATAGTATGGTATTCTATCAATATTTCCTGGAAAAAATATATAACAAATATCCTATTGTATTTTAAACTTCCATTAAAATTTTATATAAGACATATTCCAGAGATGCCATTCTCATTTAATATCATAGGCATCAGGAAATTGTCAGGCATTGCACTTAGCTGGAAAGTTGTTATTAAGTTTTGTTAATGGATCAGTTTTTACGGAAGAAAGTGGACATCTTACCTGAGATTCTGAATGCTTTCCTCAAAAAGCAGATAATGACAAGCTGAAAGTCTCAGTGACGAGCCAGACATTGGCCTGCTACTGCTGCTCTAAGCCCTCATACATGTTTAAGCCTTTTAATACGAAATGTAGTTTATTTTCTGGTGCTGTGAAAAAGAGTATACTGTGAAATAACTGATGAAGATTGTATTAGCAGCAAACTGTGTAGTGCAAAGAACCTAGTTAAAGCTAGTTTACAGCAATCCCTATATAAATGAGACTATAAAATAGCAGGGGTAATTTTTTTTTTTTTTCATTGATCTTTTGTTGGCCGGGGTGGGTACTGGGGATTAAACTCAGGGGCACTCAACCACTAAGCCATATCCCCAGCCCTATTCTGTATTTTATTTAGAGATAGGGTCTCACTGAGTTGTTTTTGCGGAGACTGACTTTGAACTTGCGATCCTCCTGCCTCAGCCTCCCGAGCAGCTGGGATTACAGGCGTGCGACACCCACCCAGTTTGCATTGGCTTTTTTGAATCAATCTCAAAGTTTGGTAATCAGGGCCTTTAATTCTACATGTGTATGGAGCATGTTCGTGTACATATAAATATACAAATGTTAAGATTCATTACATGTAAGATGCATCACATCCTTGATGTATAGAATATTAGAGAGAGGAGGAATTATAGATAATTTAGTCCTATACTCTTAGAACACATTGAAAGCCTGAAGCTCAGAGGGGTGGAATGACTTATCCAAGTTCAAACAGCCTTAGTTCTCAGAGTTGCTCTCATGTTTCCACATGTAAGTGACACAGAATCATTCTGCAGGCTCCTCACTGCCAGAGTCTGCCTATGTCACTTCCTTCACCACCCCTGCTGGGGCCATGCAGCTCAAGTCGCTGGTCAGCAAAGGATTTCTGGAAGGTGATAATCATAACTTCATCATTATTAAAGTGAACCAATGTTTGCAAAATCAAAACACAGACCCATGATGACCACATGGTTTGAGACCTGCCAGACCTATAATTTTGAAAATTTTAAATTACTAATTAGATTTAAATTATTGGTACATAAATAATGGGATTTAATATAACATTCTTCTTACTTTGCGTTTTATACATCAGGTATACTTCTGCCAAATTTTAAAATAAAAATGATATGTTTTTCCATTATGAAAATGATACCACTCCAAGAAAATTAGGACACTGCACAAATGTGAGAGGATAGTCATTTATAGTCCTAGCAGGCAGAATCAATCATTATTAATATTTAATTAATTTTCTCCTGGAATTCTTTTATGCATAATTTGGTGTTTGCCCATTTTAATATCATTGTGATTTCACTGCAATGCAAGTTGATGTTCTTTTTTTTTTTAATGACATTTTTCTATTTTTCTAGGAACTCTTTGTATACATGATTGCAATGGCTGTAAACTATTCCATTCAACTTTCATTCAATAGTTTATATTGATTACCTCTTAGGCTGGCAAATGGTAATTCAGAAAGCAGAAGGGACTAACGTGTGCTTCTAAGTCAAAAATAACTTTGTTTCCATCCTAATTTAAGACTGTGTGTTAGTTTCCTATTGCTATTGTAACAAATTTCCACAAATCTAGCAATGACATATCTTCAAATGACATATCTTAAAGCTCTAGAGATCAAAAGTCCAAATTCAGGCTCAATAAGTCAAGGTGTTGGCAGGGCCAGCTCCTTCTACAGGCTTCCGGGAAGTTGTTTTCTTGCCATTTGGGGTTTCTAGAGACTGCCCACGTTCCTTGGCTCATGGCCTCTCCTTTGATCATTGCAAAATCTGTTTCTGCCATCACATCTACTACTAACTCTGACCCTCCTGCCTCCTTCTTATAAGACCCCTGGTGATTACACTGAGTCCACCTGATAAAACCCGGGATAATTTCCCCATCTCAGGGGGATAGGTTTGGAGATTGGGACATGGATGGATATCTTTGGAGAGCATTTTTCTGTTGACTGCAGACTGCATCAAATGTAAGATGCATCATACATTACCAATTAAACTGTGGCACATCCTTGTCTGTAAGTTATGCCCTAATTTTAGTGACATCAAAATGTGACCCCATGTGCATTTTGCATATTTCACGGTGAAATGCAAGCTGCAGTGAACACCTGTATAAATTAATACCTGTGTTAGACACTACATATTCTGCGATGAAAATTAATGCCTCTGCCCTTGTGAATATACCAGAGCTCACAAAATAAATCTGTTGTAGAGCCTCTTCCCCAAATGGGCTCTTCCCTAGGATAATGATCTCCATTGTGAACATATTAACGGTAACAGCTAACATTCACTAAATTCACTAATAGTTTTGACTTACACTTATTCCTTTATTTAATCCTAATGAAGACCCTATTAGGTATTGAAATATTTTTATATCATAGATGAGAAAACTGAGGCATTCAGTCACTAGTAGAGTGAGGATTTGAGTTCAGCCTCTCCAACTCCGGAGACAATATCCTTAACCACTAGGCAGCCCTACCTGTGTTTTAAGGATGATTTTCATACTTTGTAAGTAGAAGTGTAAGATGATGTATATCCAAGAACATATATTATTTCCTTAGAACAGATTCCCCAAGGTGGAAACAAAGGAAAGGAACAGTTTAAAGGCATTTAATAAATATTGCCAAAATCATTACCCAAAGATATATACTCATTCATATAGCTGTTGTTAATATTGTCTAGTGATGAAAATAATGACCATGTCTGTTACCAATATGTCTTATTCTTGCAAAAAATATACACTGATTATTATTCATTTTATGAACACTGACCCTCTTCTTCACATAAAATGTTCGCATGGGCCTTGGCTTTTGAACTTCTTGTTTGTAGGAAGGAAACAAGATAATAAAGCAGATCATTTCCCCTATAAACTGTGTAATTAAGCAAGTGAATTGACTGTTTACATCCCATGTCTTCAAGTACAGGGTCAGGATAAAAGTGCCATCTTCCTCAAACATCCAGTGTCTATCCAATCTGACAGAATAGCCTATTTCTCACTAACTTATCTCCTACAATCCTCTATCATCCTCATCTGATCTTAGATTGAACATTTTTATTGATTTTTTTACTGAATAGCTTGCATTTTGTGTTATCTATTTGGCTTTTCCCAGTTACTTTCAAAAGGGTATCTGATTTTGATCGAAATCTATTATAGTATACATAACTATACATGCTTTAAAATCTTTTCAAATGCTTATTTATCATCTTGAAACAAATTGGCAGAGAACAAATATTCACATAAACTAGTATACCTTAATTTTAATAGATTTTTATAAAACTAGTATCTCTTTGGAGAATCCTTGTGCTTTGGGTTCAACATTAAAGTTAATGATTGCTGAACTTTTGTAGGCATGAATTCTGTGATTTATGATAAACTTCATTGTTGCATGGATATAGGTCATAGAGATCAGTGTTTGCACTGTTGAATGTCTGGAAAGACGTGTATAAGACACACACTGAGTTTGGTTTAGATATGAGGTGTCTCCCTAAAGCTCATGTGTGATAAAATGCAAGAATGTTCAGAGGTGAAATGATCAGATTATGAGAGGTGGAACCTTATTGTGGATTAACCCACTGATACAGATTAACAGTGGTAACTGTAGGCAGGTAGGGTATGGCTGGAGGACCTAGGTCACTGGGGGTTTGCCTTTGGGGTTTACATTTTGTTTTTGGTGAACAGGGCTGTCTGTTTACTTCCTGGTTTCCATGTCCTGAGCAGCTTTTCTCAGCCACACTCTTCTGCCATGATGTTCTGTCTCACCTTGGGTCCTGAGCTATAGAGTTCCCTGAGCATGGACTGAATCTCTGAAACCATAAGCCAAAACAAACTTTTTATCCTCTAAGTTGTTGTCAGGTACTCTGGTCTTAGTGATGAAAAGTTGAATAAAATACACTGGATTTTGAATTTAGAGTACAAAATAAAATACAATATAAATTATTTCAGTGATAATTTATACATAATTAGATGTTGAAATAATATCTTGGGTATATTGGCTTAAATAAATTATTAAATTAATTTCGCTTATTTTTACTTTTTAATGTGACTACTAGATACTTCTAAAATTACCTACATGGTTCACACTATGTATCTACTGCAGGATGCTGATTTAGAGAAAACTGTAGAGAAAAGGGAATTAGAAAGGCATTTTGATTCTCACCTCTTTTTTAAGTAAGAAATCAACTGATTTTTAGCAAGGTGAAAGGGAGGTAATTAGGAACTTGAAGAGGGGGAAGGCTACCAAAGCCTGCTGACATATTGATTATTCACTCATTCATCTATTTTAATACTTGTTCACCTCCTATTAGATGTCAGACAACCAAGGTACAATAATAAGCAAACTAGACAAAAACCAGTTCTTGCCTTCATGGACTGATGGAGCTTATATTCCAATAAGTAGAAATATATGAGCAGCATATTTTAAGTTAGGTATGGATTTCACATTGGATGTTTAGTTTTAAAATGTTTGATGAAATATTACTTTTTTTTAAGTACTAAGATATGTATCTACCAGATGTGGTAGTGCATGCTTGTAATCCCAGCGACTTGGGAGGCGAAGGTAGGAGAATCACAAGTTCAAGGACACCCTCAGCAACTTAGTGAGACACTGTCTCAAAATAAAAATAAAATAAAATAAAAAGGATAGGGAATTAAGCTCAGGGATAGAGCACCCCTGGGTTCAACCCCCATTAACAAAATCAAACTAAATAAAAAAATATGTATTGACCAAGTAACCAAATATATCAGAATTTGTTATGACCTCTATGTCTCCACTTGCAATTTGGTAATAAGTGGGATTACTATTATCATCATTTTATCATTAAAACTTTTATGGATCTCTGAGTATGTTCTTTTAAAAGATACAAATTAAGTAAAATAGATAAATTAAAAAGATTACTCGCATAAGCAGTTAATTTCCCTAAAGGGGAAAACAGTCTCGCCATTCTTAAATTGTGCATACTTGTTTGAATTAGAAGTTACAAAACATTTTTTATAATAAAATCTGAAGGTAAATGTCAAAATACCAGTCATCTTTCATATCAGGTTTAAAGTTCTCACCCTTTCTGGTGGAAGTGCCCAGTATTCTCTATTAGCACAATCATAGGATGTCAAAGCAAAAATAAACTTCAGCATGCATACAAACTAGTGATTCTGTAAATTTTCCAAAATAAATTATATAAATTCCCCAAGTATCCACCACAAGTATATATCCCTGAGAGTTTGTGTTTTATCTTGAAAACTGTAAAAATTTTGCATTATAGTCTATAATATATTATGTACATATTATATATATATTATAGAGTATATAATGTATAATGTTTGATGTAAAAAAAATGATAACACAAAATCTTCAACCAATATTAACATGCCAAAGAGCTCTTCTATTTTGAGGGGTAGTGGATACCAGAGATTGAACTCAGGGGCACTTGACCAGTGAGCCACATCCTCAGCCGTATTTTCTATTTTATTTAGAGACAGGATCTCACCAAATTGCTTAGTGCCTTGCTTTTGTTGCAGCTGGCTTTGAATTCAAGATCCTCCTGTCTCAGTCTCCCAAGCCACTGGGGTTACAGGTGTACGCCACTGTGCCTGTCCCAAAGGGCTATTCTTATCCCTGTAACTTTAACTTTGTATATCCTTGGCACCCCAGTTATATAGTTCTAATAACTATAAAATCCAGATAAATTCACATCAGCAGAGATCTCAGTTCCTAAGTGGACAGTGTCTTTTCTACCCATTTGTTGGAGTCCAGTCTAACATAGAAATAGAGACGGAGGATGGTGTAACAATTTACTTGAGTCATAAGACCTGCTGCAGAGCCAGGGCTTTAGCTCAGGACCCCTCATCCTGGCCTGGCAGTATTTTAGCAAGAGCCCTTTAAGCTGTCTGCCAATCACAGGGTTCCCTGTCCCAAGGAATATTTATGGATAATAAGGACTCTTGGAGAATGTGATACAAGAAATTCAGGCAGCTGTGGCCCTCAACTTTTCCTGGCAATCCTGAGTACCACCAGGAAAGAAGCCAGAGAAAGGAGCCAGGCAAAGATTCAAAGGCTGCTGCTTGGGAGGAAAAAAACGTGTTTACTAAAAGTTTGACATCTTGCTGTGCAGCTGCTGGATGAATAACACTTGGGAGTCTGGAAGACACGATCCGTTGACTAACTTGTATAGGAAATAGAGAAATCGTTTCGTAGATCCACAAATCTTTTTTTACCTTGAAGTCACACATTTTTTATAACTGAATTTTGCCCTTAAGGTACTTCTTAGTCTTATTTCAGCATTTGAAAAAACTCAAGGGAAAAAATGATTTGCTGAAACAAAATATTTCTTATTTCTACTTTTGGTGGAGGCAGAAGATGGTAATCGCTTTCGATGAACTGCTATAAGGAAGGAAAGATTAGGCAAAACCTAACTGAAATGGTTTAACGGCTCAGTAAAGAAGCCGCATTAGATGACAGCTCTCCAGACTGTAGCAAAATATAAGGGGAAATTGGTGAAACTGGGTGACTCTTAAAAAGAGATATTGTTTTGAATGTCTGTGACTTAATTCCCTCACTTTCTGTCCTAAGATACTTGAGTTTTATTTCTGTACATTACTGGATGTTTTTGAGACATCAGTTCAAGTTCATAATGATTGTCTTTCATATATAATCACTAAAATAAATTTCTTTTATAGATGCCATCTTATTTTAATCTTCTGGTCAACATATTTCCATTTAAATTCCTAAAACTAAAATAGTGTTTCCAATTTAATGAAATATTGTCTTCCCTTCATTAGGAAGGATTATTAAAAGTATTGAATAAAATACGCTTCACCGAGCTCTCTGCTCTAATTCCTTCTTAATTACCATTCCCTAACTGATTATTTTTAATGGTACATAAAACCTTGAAAATAGACAGTGTTCACAGGGAATGTCTTAATTGGAAAGAATCAAATGAATAAATAAATGAAAGCCGGTAAAGCTTCAGTTCACTTGGGCATTTATATACTTGAATTATGTCATTTTAAGTACACAATATATGTTTTAGGTATTCTGATCATTTTTTTCTGTTATCTCTTGAAAAGAAGATTACTGTACTTAGGGTACCAACTAATTTCTTCCTTATGACTTTGTTAACTATTCTCTGTTAAAATAAATACTCAAATCTTTCTCTTGGTAGATGCAGATCATAGAAATTTTAATTTTAGCAATAATCATTGTCTCACATAATGATAAATTTATTCTATTATACAAATTTCCCACCAATTCCATGGAGTTTAATTATTTTTTTCTGGTAGAAATTAAAAAATAACTAAATATGTTGAAAATTATGGCATACTTGAGTTAGAATTGTAAGAAAATTAAAATTTAAGATTTGTGTATCAGAATTAAAAAATATTTAGAATTTAAGAAATAGAAATATGAAATAATTTATTATAAATTATAGGAGTAATTGTGCCTGTTGTAATTCATTAGAAATGATTAAGCAAAGGTATTTTTAATGTGCAAATGGATCAAGATTATTTTGCTCTATTTTATCTGAATAACAATCTATAAAAACTCCCTTAATATAAAACAAAATAATTTTCAATTCAAAATTAAGTTAATTTTTCTTGTATGGAATAGTAAGTGAATCCATGTCAGAATCATTAGTTCTCTATTTTCTCTACCTTGGCTAATTATTTAATTTATATTATAATTAACATGATAATTAAAATTATTATAGATGAGATAAATGTTGAATAGATGAAAAAGTCTTTCATGTATTTAAATAAGTTGTTTTTAAACATCAAGTCTAAGCAAAGTATTATGCTTGGCACAGACTTTTAAGGAGAAATGATATTTGCTTTGTCCAAAAGAAGATGGCCTTTTATTCCATAAAAGAAAATTAACTTGTTGTAATTATTCAAAATTATAGTACAACTTGAAGTCCTGGGGTTTTAGTTGGGGTTAATCCTCTCTTTTATTGTTTTATGTTTGATGTATGTCACATCTTTTTTTCTTAGTTTTTGATTTTGGTGTTGACCTTGGAATGTCTGACTGGGGCTCTGTAGCTGGTAACTAGACTGAATCTTGAATATGTAAAAGTTTAATATGGAAAAAATTTGATGTACCATGAGAATAGGTAAAGAATGTTGAATTTTAGTGAGAAGTAATTTCAAAATTTATCATTCATAGTATGTGCATTATGTTTCATGAAGAGCAAGATGGCCTCATTGTAAGTGGTAGGGTCCATCCTGCACTCTATTCTTTTAAAGGAACATAGCATCAAATATGTTCAGAAGGGAGAGATTAAGAACGTTAAAAACTTGAAACTAGCGCCAGGAACAGGTGAAGGAAAGAAGAAGGTCTAGCAGAGATAAGCACAGAATGAGAAGCATGGTGGCTCCGCACCAAATTTTAGTGGGCTATTCTGTAAGCTAGGCAGCCGCCCTCTTATGGGTGTGTCTGTGATAGACTCCAAGCTCTTTGAGGAGAAGCTGTGAAGATAATGAACTTCAAGTTCATGAAGACTTTCTATGGGCTGGAGGTCTTGCAAGGTGAGAGCACGTTTCTAGAATGCACGAGGCCCTGCCCTGGGTTTCATCCCCAATAATGCAAAGAAGAGACTACTAGTCAGAGGTACCCAGAGATGCTTCCAAATTGATGAGCTCTGCATCAGCAGATGTATGTACTTAGTTCAGAAGACCCCTTCCCTAGGTATTTAAACATTATATAAAGGTTTAATCCAGAATGAATTTAGGGTTCATCTGTTCCTGTGAGTCCAGGATATTCTTGTTCCCCTCTCTCACAAGAACTGTTTATATTTCAGAAAAACACAAAAATTACAAAGTAAATTAGAAAGCATGCTTATGCATGCTTGTAGTATGTAAAGACATCTTATTTTGTGAGGAACCCAAAGATAAAAAAAAATAAAACCTACACATACAACAAGGAAGGCTGTAGCTCTCCTAGCCAAAAAACAGAATAATGTATGAGGTAGTAATTGGGAAAAAAGGCCACCAACTTTTCTATGGAAATCAGTAGTATTGAATAATGCCTTGGGTTTTATTTTCATATCATTGCAGAGTAACCAAGACTTAGGTATGTCTTTAGTGAAATGTCTCCATAAAAATCAAAGAACTTATCATTAAGATAGTAAGTGTTATAAAGTACCTTACACAAATGCTTTGCAATGGGGTTGCCTGAAACACGAAAAGGAAACAGAAACAGTGATGCAGAGTGCTGTTTTTTGCTTTCTTCCATAATCCTTTCCATAAATTTCTTAAATTTGACTAAGAAATGGATAGGTAGATGTGTGTGCTTTCTTTAAAGAGGTAGGAATCACATGCTTGATGTTTTCTACTTACAAAAAAGACACTTTGTGGTTTTTTTTTGTTTTTTGTTTTTGTTTGTTTGTTTTTTCTGTTTCCACCTTTTTCTTCCTTTCTCTAAGATTGACTATTGTGAAAGCTTTTGGCTGCTCCGAGATTGACTAGTCTGAGATCATTTTGACATGTGAACTCTGGCCATTCAGAACTACTTCTGCTACTCTGTTTTCTTCCCTCTCATACTCCGCCAAGCAGCCTTAGGAACCTTTTAAATATTTGCATTCAACATTTCTTACAAACTTTTTTTGTTTGGTACCAGGGATTAAACCCAAGGGTGCTTAACCACTGAGCCACATCCCCAACCCCTTTTTTCGTTTTTTCAATTTTTAATTTTGAGACAGGGTCTCACTGAATTGCTTAGGACCAATCTAGGTTGCTGAGTCTGGCTTTGAACCTGTGAACCCCCTGCCTAAACCTCTCCAGCCACTGGGATTACAGGCATGCACCATAGTGCTGGGCTTCTTTTGAAATTTAAACTAACATTTTTCCATTCCTATTTTATTAGAATTTTGTGATCATTAGTACTTTTACAGTATAATCACTGCTAGTGGAGAAAGTGTTTCTCACTCATTCTCTTAAGTATAGCAAATACAGACTTCAATTAAATTGAAAATGCATGTGCTGATCAATGGTGCTGTTGATTTACATCCAAGACATATGCAAATTTGTTTCCCTGACATAGAAAGGGTGGCAATCACCAATCTTGATCATGAGGAGCTATGAGGATGTTGCACCTGCTTAGCATTTCTCCATAATTCTCTACTTAATGCATTATTATCTTTTATTGGCCTCCAAGATAAATAAATAATTATACACACACACGCACATACACATACACACATAATTCATTCATCTCGCCACATAGTATAATAGTTATCTATTATCTTTCCTTTTTAAAGGAAAGGCGGGTAGAAAATAAAATATTCCAAAATTATCAGTAACATTTTCACTCAAATAAATTTGGTGAAAGGTTTTATAGTGATAAATAATATGATTTAATAGTAAATGCAAAATGAGCCCTTTAAATGTCAAAAAGAAGTTTTAATAAATAAGTGGTGGTAGCAGCATATATTTTTTAATCTTTAAAAAATCCGCATTAAAAACAGACAGAACAACTAGATATCAAAATCATAAACCTGTAAGCAGTATTTACAATGGAACTAACTGACAATTTATGGCCAAAGTACAGGCCTCGGCCTTAAGTACAGATAAAAATAAGCCTCCCATAGCTCTAAGACCTGAAAGTTGTTACCATTTGTGTGGGAGGAAGCAAAGGGAAGCCACAAGATGTCCAGTGGTTCTGAAAACAGAAGAACCACAAAAAAGCCAATGGGCTTTGGTTGGAAACACAGCAATCCCATGTGAGGACAGCAGTCGGAAGTGAGTGGGGAGCGCAAGGGACCTGGGTAGCATTTCTGAGGGAGCTGGAGGAGCATGCCCCGGGAATTCTCAAAACTGACCCGCCAGGACCAACTTCCATGACAGTGCCCACACCAGGAGAAAGTGCTGGAAGTGGAATAAAAGTTGAGTAGAATAGAGGCAACATAGATTTTTTAAAGGTTTCTATAAAGCTGAGGATGGGAACAGAGGAAATAGGAAATGAACCATTGTATTGTGTGCGTGTGTGTGTGTGTGTGTGTGTGTGTGTGTGGTAGCTATCATTTATTCAGTGCCTACTGTGCGTCAGGCACTTTTTTAAAAAAGTGGGATATATTTAAGATGTACAAGATGCTTTGTAATGTGTAGACATAGAGAGAGAACAACTGGGGTTAAACAGTGTATCCTATGCATCAATTTCCATGGTTGATTTTTGTATGATAAAAGCACTTACAATTCAATCTTCTAGCAAATCTTCAGTTTACAATAAATATTATCAACTTCAGTCTTCATACTGTACATTAACTCTATACATGGTTCCTCTTACTTACATAACTGCAGTTTTGTATCCTTTGACCTGATTCACCCCATTTCCTTCACCCTATAACTTTACCCCTGCTAACCACTGTCCTCTGTTTCTGCATATTCTTTTTATTCCACATATAAGTGACATCAGGTAATATTTTCCTTTCTGTTTCTAGCCTATGTCACATAGCATAATGCCCTCCAGTTCATCAGCATTGTCACAAATAGCAGTAGCTCTTTCTTTTTGAAGACGTCAGTATTTCATTGTGTGTGTGTGTATACGTTGTATATATATGTATATGTATGTGTGTGTGTGTCCACACACACACACTTTTATTACCCTTCATTTGTCAATGGACACTTTGGTTATTTCCATATCTTGGCTCTTGTGGATTATCTAAAAGCACTACTTTAAACAGTAGTTGTTAGTTTCCACCAAAAATGTTGTCAGTACCAAGAGGTTCATTTACTTATCATTTCTACTCTTTTCTTGAACAATTCTTGGTGAGTTATCCAAATGATAAGGGGAGGGAAACAAAGAACACGTGATCTCAAAAATTCACACACTTTATCAGCCACTGCATGTTATACCATTGGTTATACAATACAAGCAGTTGTTCTATAGGCTCTGATTGGTATATCTCAGGTATTGTGCTTTTCTATTTCTTTTTTGCCAATTTCAAAATGTTGCCCATGGCCTTACTTTCAAAACTATAACCTGGCTCACACAATACCATTACAGTTGTGATTGGCGCGTCTTTATCACAATCTGAATAGACTGTACCCTCAAATAAGCTGTTGTGGAAATTAAATGCATCTTTGTAAAGACAGTGATGAACGTTAGTGGAAGCTTGAGGTAAGACGTGGTGACACTGGCTATTAGTAGTAACATAGCTCCTTTTAATACTTCTGCAAGTGATTTAAATCACATATTCCTTAACATTCATTTGCATACTAATTATATATTATTTTCCTGTCAGGATCATAATTGAAACTTTTTTAAAAGTTTCCAAATTGATTTGACAAAATTTGGATCTCAAACTGCAAAATAAATAAATCAAGTTTCTCAAAATTAAAAAATTAACCCTTGTGCCGGGCGTGGTGGAGCAAGCCTGTAATCCCAGCACTTTGAGAGGCTGAGACAGGAGAATTGTGAGTTCAAAGCCAGCCTCAGCAACAGCGAGGTGCTAAGCAATTCAGTGAGACCCTGTCTCTAAATAAAAGCACCAAAAATGGGACTGAGGATGTGGCTCAGTGTTCGAGTACTCCTGAGTTCAATCCTCGGTACAAAAAAAATTCACCCTTGTGGTTTTCCATTGTTCAATGTAGAAACTTAAATAGGTTAAAAAGTTTTCTATCATTATAATTTCTCTTATGTATACACAAATTAAAAAGATATAAAGTACTTTTCCTACATGAAGCTCTGTTTTAGTCCTAGTTTGAGGGATAGGCTTCATTCTAAATCTTCAAATGAGTAGCGTCCAGTCTTGGATTTGGTGACATAAATTGTACTCTGGGTTTGTTTCTGAATCATGTGATTAAATGTGGTTGAAAGCACACGACTCCTTTAGAGTAGAAAATAGCTTCCCATTTATGATCCTTCAGGTCGCAGCTGATGAGAGCCTCACTAGACGGCTCTCTGACTTCATTTAGAAACACATTGGTGCTGCAGACAAATCACTTTATGAGGACGGTATCTTGAGGAGCACGGCCAGTCTTATTGTTGTAGCGGCAGCACTAACTCACATTTGACTTTTACTGGAACATTTATGACCAGAGCAGCATTATCTTGTCCTCTGGCCCCGTCACCGTGCGATAGTGAACTAGCTCGTTTTCACACCCACTGCAGAGTACTTTTCTTCAGAGTCAATTGCTTGTCTAATAGCAAATTATTACTCAGTTTTAGTAGAAAATAACTACTTGTGGCGTTTAAGAGCCCTCACAAGTAGTCAGAAGATCCCTTGGTCCATGTGTGAGGTGGCTGCTGAGAGCTGAATTTGGGTCTTGATAGAGGGAATCAAATGGAATGGCAGTAATTTAAGAGCCATATGAAGGAGGAAGATAGAATTTAACAGTTTTCATTTGCATGAAGATTTGTGTCTAAAAGTGCTGTCAATCAATTATCTGAGTCTCACTACTCCCCAGTGAAGCCAGTGATACTGTTATAGCCCTGTTTTAAAAAAAAGTGACTGAGGCTCCCAGAAATTAAGCCATTTCTAAAAATCCTGCAGCTCATTAGCAGTAAAGACCAGGAAGGTGCTCTCATTCATTGCATTGGATATGTGAGAAAAGGAAAATAAGAACTAAAGATAACTCCAAAGTATAAAATGTAAGAAACTGGGAAATGAAATTTTCTAGTGACCAAATTAGAAACATCAGAAGCCAAAGTTAGTTTTGGAAGGAACACGAGGGAATGTATTCTGAGCATGTTTGGTTTGAGCTGATGTCACATCATAACTGGGACACTTCACAAAAGCCACTAAAGAGAAGGACCCAGTAAAGGTAAAACAGGTGGGAGAAGATAGACATTATAATAGCGGAAGCTGAAATCTAAGAAACTAAAGGAGAATGCTACAGAGAAGAGAAAGTTGGAGTGCTCCCAACTAAACTTCAGGACTTGCTAACATTCAGGATTTATGAGCAAGTAAAGGGAACAAGATCAAGATCAAAACAAAACAAAACAAAAACAAACCCAAAAAACAAGATTCGGGAGCCTGAACGAGTGAAGAATAAAGAGGTCAGGAACAGTATAAACTTCTCTAGATATGTCACAGAAGAGAAAGACAGGCATTAATTTGATAATGAGATCATTGGTAACCTGAGAGAATACAGTTATAAGGCACTCAAATTAAGGGGGTTAAAAAAATGGTTTCATGATGTGAAGGCATGCATTCAAAAGAGCGAGAGCACCGAGAATACAAAAAAAAAAAAAGTCAAATAAAGGATCTTTCTTCTGAGGTTGAGTGCATGCATAAGGAATAAAAAAGCAACAGGAGTGTTTTAAGGTGCTTAGGAAGCAAAGGAACGAAGTGCCTTCATAGCAGAGATGGGATTATTGAGCAGGAAAAGCAATTATGCAACAGAGAAGAGTATTTCAGATAAGGAGTAGCTCCAACAGCACTGATGAGGTGGGGGAGGATTAGCATCTTAATCGCTTAATCTTCTCAGTAGAAGTGGGTGGAGAAGTACAGAACTGAGGGAGGGCTGCAGGAAATTGGATGCTGGAAAATGAACAGAGTTCTAGTGTATTCTAAGAATTAGTAAAGGAATTGCTGACTTTCTAATTGAAATTACAGTATGATTTTGGGGAGCCGGGTTAACCCAAAGACGTGAATTTCTCTGCGCTAGCTGCACCTGCTTCGGATCTGGAATAAGAAAATATAGGAGATGAGGGTATTTCATGAGGATGGGGGAGCTTACCCAGAATTGATTGTGAGATGAATGAGAGAATAATGTGTTAAGTGGATTGAAGGAAACCCTCAGGCTGACAGGAGGTTAAGTGAAGACTGGGTGAGTTGTAAAGACTAAAGGGAGTCACGGCTGTATGGTCCAAAGGACTCAGAGGCGGTGCCGTGTGGTGGCCAGAGCCAGGAGATGGCTATTTTAAAGCAAAATAGAATGAACAGCATAGAAGTAATGGAAATGGATATTTTCAAAATAATCCAGGAGGAACCCTGAAATAAATAAATTTTCCCCAAACATACTACACATGTCTGAATTTTCCTATAGAGGTGTGTCAATAATAATCTCATTGGCTGACTTGTGCGTTAATTTATTCCCAACTGAATGCACTCATGGTTATTGTTGCCAGTCATTCTTGGTTTGGGAAACAAAGAATGTTAACAAGCGGACATTAAAAGATGAGAAGAAATGTCAAGAAGAGAGATTGTCACTCAAGAATCTCGATGCTATGCTATAGGATAAGATGTATTCAAGTCAATACAAACATTTATAATGAGTATCTGTATGTGTGATGACCATGGGAGATCAAAATTGTCCCAAGTCCAGTAATCAATCAGAGGGTACCTTGTCTACAGAGCATGATAAAATTATAATAAAACTAAAATTAGATTAGCTTTTTATTAGCCCTATGTGCCAGACATTCTAAATTGTGCTACTGATAAAGTATTCTTCCCTGAAAGAAACTTTTGCCAACCTAAGTGCTAAAGAGTGGATTCAGCTACTGTTGAGATTTACTGACATAATATATGGATAAGCTCCAACTTGGCACAATTTTATTATTTATTCTTCCGTAACCATTGCCTGCTATGTGGCTGTTAATTCTGAGAACTCTCAGTTATACGCTGGCGTCCAATAGTGGACTCAGCCACATACATTCAATCAAGAATAAGTACCTAGGGATTTGGGATCCATGACACTTGCTTCAGGCACAAGTGTCTCCAAACCAAGTGGTACTTTATATGTTTGGGTTAAAATAGTAAACTCAAGACAAAGTGTTCTAGCATTGTGGTTATAAGCATAAAGATGCAGAACTTAAAGTACTTTAATTCTGTTATTACAAGCGCAAATCATTCTCTGAACTTGGTGGAGTTCCCACTCATTTGGCAACATTTGTGTGTCTTTCTTCTTTTTCTTCAAAAAAGTACAGTCATTCACTCCAAGTCCCCCTTTTGCATGGTAATATTTGTTTCATTTTTCATTTTTTGTGCTTTTTACTGACATGTTATATTGATGAGGTTCAGAACCTCCCAGTTTTCATTGTCTGCATTTCTCTTCTGGTCATTACTAGAATTCATTTCCTTTTGTGATTATTACTGAAAATAATGTTGTGTTATAGAGAAGGCAGATGTTACACAAACGTCCACTTGAGGTGTCAAATATCTTCAGTGCCCCCGTTGCCATGGATATCTCAGAGTGGAACAGCATGTGACTCCTGGCCTCTAGGATATTTAGAGAACAGGATAACTATAAGATCACGGTGGTATGCAGCCGCATAAACAACCACAGGGTGTGCCAAAATGTGGCAAGAGATATTGATAAAATACTAGGAAATGCCTGAAACAACACAGGCTTCTAATCTGTAGTAGAGGAAACTTCCGGAAAAAAAATGTGAAATGGATAGTGTTTGTGTAAGTGAAGATGATGAAGTAAGTGGCATTCCAGGTTGCCTGAAGGATGGGATGTAGACAGGAACACAAGGAGATTGGTTCTCATCCCTCCATGTGCTCTTTGATTCACTGAAGAAACTTTTTAAATATATACCTTCCTGGGTCTCACCTGGAGATTCTGAGGTTGACCTCAACATCAGTTTTCTTTTTTTTTTTTTAAGTTGTCCCAGATGATTTTATTTTCAGTGAGCCTTTAGAATCACCAGACAGTGAAAGAAAATAATGAATAGTAGGTGTTGGAGATGTCTAATTAAAAGATATTTCTTCCCATGTTAAAGAGTCCGTACTTGATTTAGCAGAGAGTGGAGAATCAATTACTTGTACTCTGAATACTTGAGCTTTTGGAAAATTACATGAATAATATGATATTTTGTGAAGCACAGTGGATAGTTGTTCCTTGTGTGTTTGGGGACAGTTTTCCTTTTGGACATGTACTGATTATGGTAATAATTAATACTTAAGGATCATCCATAGGATAGTTCTAGAATGAAGGCAACTCCTACATGAAGAAAAACCAAAAGAGGATAAGCAGAAGAAAATGCATAAAAGAACACCCAAGCTTCATTTCCCACCCAGGTTAGTCCTTGGAATTTCAGGCACATCAGAAGGCAGATAAATCAATGTGAATTATTCTTTTTGAGGAAAAGGTAACCAATAACTCATGAAACGGGAGTACCTTGTTTTAATTAGATTGCAAGTTTTACTGGCCAGGATCCAAAGCCATTGTGTTTCCCTATAGAGAAGGTTGCCAAATAAAATACAGGACACTTAGATAAGTTTGAATTTTAAAAAATGACTCTTTTTTATTATTATTATTTTTTAGTGTATGTCCCATGAAATGTAGTCTTAAAAAATTACTCATTTAACTGAAATTCAAATTTAACTGTTATTTTCTGTATTTATTTACTAAGTCTATCAATCTACCATATAATTTGTTAAGAGAAGAAATATTCAACATGAAATAAGGAAAATGGAGAATAACTTGTATTTCTAGGTATAGAAAAGAAAAGGAAGTATCGTCATCTCTACAGACTTTATCAAAGCTAAAAATTGAAAAGATGACCTCATTGCAGGAACAATGCATTTGATCCCCATAAAGTTCTGCCAGAGACACAAGGAAAGTTGTAGTGCAGTGCATTTTATTCCACTCGCTTTTGGAGGATGTTCTTGGGTGAAGACCACAGGCAATCATCCCCTGTGTTCTTCAGAATGTCTTGTGGGACTCCGCAGCATCAGCATCACCAGGTGCTGGTTAGAAACACAGTCCCTCAGACCCACTGAACCAGAATCTGCACAGGAACAAATGCCTTTTAATTGGTAGACACAGTCCAGTTAGAGAAACGCAGATTTAGATTTTTTGTTGGTTGTGGAGGTTTTTGTTTTGTTTTGTTTTCAGAGAAGTAGACAGAGGTTTATTTAGGAAAGCAGAGACACATTGAAGTGGGGGATGTGGGCCATCTCCAGAGTGATAAACAACTACAGATTTAGTTTTATGGTTTTCCAGAAAAAGGCTTAAGAATCTAGGATTCATATACTTCCTCAGGTCTCTGGGAACACATGTAAACAGGGTTCCCACTATCACAATCGGGGCAGGGTCTGTGGCTTTAAGATTGTTTGTAAGAAGAGATTTGAAAACAATCAACAATCTAGTTTATTTCATTTTGTCTAGATGAGGAAACAGTAACTAAGAAGATGTGTGATTTGGCCATAGTACTATGCTGGGTAGTGTTCCAGACCACTTTCCATCTCTGTTCATTGAGGACAGCAACTCAAAATACCAGAAATTTCAAATTGGCTCTTGTCTAGTACCATCATGCACATTGGATGTCTTCTCTCTGGGCCTTAAATTTCCAAATCTGCCCCTTTTCTTTAACATTCCTGCCTTTAACTTCGTTTCAAAGGTTTGTCTAACCCAGCAAAAAGCACTATCAAGCTGGGTGCGGTGGCTCACGCTTGTAATCCCAGCACTTAGGGAGGCTGAGACAGGAGAACCGCGAGTTCAAAGCCAGCCTCAGCAACGGCGAGGCGCTAAGCAACTCAGTGAGACCCTGTCTCTACATAAAACACAAAATAGGGCTGGGGATGTGGCCCAGTGGTTGAGTACCCCTGAGTTCAATCCCCAGTACCAAAAAAAAATTAACAAAAACAAAAAAACAACACTATGAGTTTGCACTCTGCACTGGAGGACAGATGCTCTGCTGCAGTTTTGTGTACACTGCTAACTGAGGGTAGCCTACAGGTTTGTTTATGCATATTTCAGCTAATTATCTTGCCACAGACCATTGAGACAGATCTGGATGATTGTTCAATTAATAGTACTGAAGGAGTAATTAGGGAGAATTCCTTCTTGCACAGCTCACCCCATTGCTGACATATCACTGTGGACATTTTCTTCTGCATGTGATTAATCACACAAATAATTCTCAGAAATGAAATTAAAGATCACCCACGCATTACACCCGTAACGTTTTAAGGCATTACATCCTGAGTCTCTGTAATGAATTAACATCACAGTCTGGTTTAAATTTTGCGATTTTTAGCATACATCCTGTGCTGTTAGCAAGTGGCCCTGAGGCCTCTATCAGTTTCTGTAATGATGTAAATGAACTATTCTAAAAAGAACACAGATTTGGAAATGTCTAAGCCTCAAGAAAGAAGTTCAGTATATCCCTTCCAAAGCATGCTAAATTACACTCATCACACTTGCAAGTTCATGACATGGCAGGAATGATGCCCAGGCTTATAGACCTCTAGATCCATGCCCTTCCCAGGCCCCAGGATAGACAGCTCACATTATAGTACCAACATTGAAGACTTTTCTTTGAGAGCTAAATATTTAGTCATCCTGGTAAAATCATATTTACCTTTTATTTTTATTTACACAGATATCTCTGAACAGCTTCAGATTGACACACAAAAAAAGCAGTTTCAATTAGAACTCATTTATGTAATTTTCACTTGAATTTATGAATTCTAAAGATTAATAGAGCAAGGCAGGTGAGACAATGATCAGAAGAACTACAACAAAGTGGGTCTGCTTTTTTAAAAAAGTTATGATCTTTTCCTGAGCTTTAAAGACAGTTATCTCAAGTAAGCAAGAATAAAGATTTTAGAGGACAAATTAGCTATCAATTTTTACAGATGAGGAAACAAAGGTCCAGAGAAATCAAAGGACTTATTGATGACCACAAAATTGTCTTGTGATATGAAATGATATTGCTTGTGAAAATATTCTAGGACAAAAAATGCAGAATTTTGGTGAAGCTATTACTCTTTACTTGGCATTTTTAGAGGAAAGGTTTGTTTGTCAAGGAATCGTAAATGCATGTAAAGTAATATCAAAATTTTAAAACTCCATTTGATTGACCATGTGTTAGCTTTCATTACAGGTAGAGTACCCCTTTTCCAAAATACTTTGGAGCAGAAATATTTCAGATTTTGAATTTTTTGAATATTGGAATATTTGCATATACATAATGAGATATCTTGCAGATGGAATCCAAGTTTTAAAGAAAAATTCATTGGTTTGCTTTTATCTTATACACACAGAGCCTGGAGGTAGTTTTATAAAATGTTTTTCATAATTTTATTCATGAAGCAATGTTTTATCATGTGGAATTTTCCATTTGTGACATAATATCAGCACTCAAAGTATCAGATTCTATAGTACTTCAGATTTAAGATTTTCAGAGTAGAGTATTTACCCTTTATAAATCTTAACATATTTATTATTATGGCACATACCCTTTCTTTTAATTTATTAAAAAAGTAACTAAAATTATAAGCTTTCAATTTTGTCTGAATAAAAAAAGAGTCTCAATTTTTGTAGGTACATTATACCTGTTACATTTTATTCAAATTTAGTAATGAAATGCAAATGAGTGATATACACTGATAGTTTAGCCAAATTATATATGAGAGGGGTACCTGTAGAGATTTTAAATCTTGTCATGGTATATTTATACTTTTTTTCTCAAATGAGCAACAAAAATTTAAGAACAATGATCTTTAAGGGGATATAAATAATACCTAGAAAATAAATTTGTATTGTCTTAACAGAGGAAGTTTCACTGCCCAACATATTTATGCTATATTAACTTCTATGGTGAACTCACAAAATACATGATAAACAGTCTTTTCAGCTGAGATAAAATTATTAAGTTAGTAATTCCAACTTATTAACAGAACATTAAAGTTGTTAATAATGTTATATTTTTAGGAGTAAAATAAAAATAAAACCATATTCACCTGTTTGGGGAGATATGTGTAAGCCATTGATCTATAAGAAGAAATTTCTAGAGAGAGCAGAAAGAAAATTAGCAGTAGATTTTCTTTTAATCTCAATGGCCATTTGCTGCTTGAAAGCTTTGTGCAAAATGTACGTGATTAGGTTTTGAATATTGAATGATCCTATATGCTAATCACCTAGTACTAATCACCTAGCACAACATCTTTAAGGGCTAGGCTTGGATATTAGTGCTAGGTCATGGAGCATTAGTTGCCAGCTAGACCCACAGGCCATATGGAGTTTGGAAAGGTGGAGACTGGAAGCAAAGACTTGGTGCTACTTGGGGAGGGTAGTCATGGTTTAGAAAAAGCCCAGCTGCAAAGTCATGGAAACTAGAGTAGGGCCTGTAAGTAGTGAGCAGTGTAGCATGTGGGTCTCGCCCCTCCAAACAGGAGTAACCACAAGTCACAACACCCACTGCACTAGATTTGCTTAGCATTTGTTCACTGGTGAGGATTATTAGACCCACTTGAGGTACTTTGTCTTGTTATGTGGCCCTCTTAGCTAATAAGTATAAGGCATTCCAACCACACAATGTTATAGAGACAGAACCTTATATTATTAGTGGGCAGAATGCAATTACCTCAATTGGTATTTTTGCAATGTAGAGTGAATACCCATTCCTACTCCATGTGAAAAAACTTCTTCCATAGTCATTAATCATTGGCTTTGGCACGTCAGTGGCAAATCTAGCCTGACACCAAATGCCAGTACATGTGCACTGATATTTCACCTTTTTTTGCATTAAAATTCTTTAGATAGAAATAGTCTCCCTTCAATATTTATTGTCTTATTTACCCCCAAATTTCAGGCCCTTTGATAAATGGAGTAATCGTTTCTAGTGTCACTGTGGCTGTGAAATGCATTTTAGTGTCTTCTGCTGCTGTATCTTAATAATTCATTTTAGCACATCTATTTCTAAATCACATGAAGTTTGTTTGAAAGAGTGCTAGGGAAAAATTCTCTCTTTTTTTGTCAAAACACATAACCTATAGTTTAGGACTAGTGTCTACTATGCAATTTAACTTCATAGGCTCAACATTGTCCACACCCTCTGATAATGGACTCCATTTTTAGGATCCAATAACTTTAATTTTTAAGCAAAAAAAATCATAAATGGGTATCCTGAGCTTAATAAATAAGTTCTTAATATACTGCATAATATTTCTTTTAGCTTATTTACTAGGAAGTCCGGCATCTAATTTGAAAGCACACTTTTAAAAACTATGAAGAACTTTATAGTCTTGCATTTTTGATGAATTAATAAAGGAAATGAAGTAACGTCAATATTAACTTCTAAAGGAGAAATTGTCAACAGCTATATATTTAAAAGATTTGCTTTAAATTATCGCTCATTTTTGCCTCTATATCCGAACACTTTTCAGACATAAATGTGCATAAGACATTAAAATTGCCTGTGAGAACTCTCAGTCCTCTGGGGCAGGTGTAGCAAATGGATAGCCACTTGCCAGGGGTGAAGTGCCATAATAGAGGAAGCACACAGCTTTAAGGGCTTCTGGAGAACACGTTAATTACAACTGGTAAGAAGGGCTCATTCAACGTGTTAGTAAATTTACTTAAGTAATCAATCTAGAATAGTGGGCAAATATTTATTTTTTCTGATGATAGGATGGCACGCCAATGCTCATTTCTTTTGCATTTTCTGTTGTAGAGACGTCCAAGCAGATGGCCTGCGATGAAATTTCGAAGGGGTTCTGGACATCCTGCCTATGCTGAAGTTGAACCAGTCGGAGAGAAAGAAGGTTTTATTGTATCAGAGCAGTGCTAAAATTTCTAGGACAGAAAAGCACCAGTACTGGCTTACAGGTGTTTAAGACTAAAATTTTGCCTATACCTTTAAGACAAAAACAAACAAAAAAAAAAACAAAAAAACAAAGACACACACGCAAAGGAGCCCTAAGCTGCTGTAGCCTGAAGGAGACGAGATTTCTGGACAAGCCCAGCCAAGGAAGTCTAAAAGAAATTGTCAAGCTTATACAGGATACCATTTACACAGAGCATGGAATTCCCTAGTGGAATGACATCTATAGTTCACTTGGAACATCTCCTGTGGACTTTCCAGAAGTAGAACAATATTATGATGCTTTTGGCTTAGGTGCAGGGTTGCAAAGGGATTGAGGAAAATAATAATAATAAAGCTTTAGTTCACAAGGGATCTCCATCTTTGGTTCAAATGTTCTTCTCTGATGTCGCCAAGGTAACCGTGTTCCAAAGCCTGAACCCTTTCACTCAACAGAGCAATGATGAATGTTTCAAGATTGCTGGGAACAATAGCTCACACGGGAGCAAAATCAAACACAAAATAAGAGATTTTTCTATCTGTTCCAAACAGACGTGTGGCACGAGGATCTTGTTTTTCAGCTCTAGATCCATCTGTTCCAACAAGTTCATTACTTTGCAGGATGACTTTCATCTGTACAGGAGGTTCTCAGGATGCCTGCCTGTGTCTTGGTCAGGAAGGCCCTTTCTAGGAGCTGTGACACAATGTCCAAACTGTTAGTTGAGGATTAAGAAGGAGGGAGTAATAAATGAGGCTTTCCATTCTCTTGCCTCAGAATAAAACATCTGATTGGTTTTTAGAAACGCTGCTGCTGTCTCCCACCTGCAAAGTCTCACGGAACCACAGTTGCTCTTGGCTGATGGAAACAAAAAGAAATAATACCAAGAGTTCCTTGATCATTTTTGAGACAAAAATGTTAAGGGATTTTACGTATATGGGTTTTTAATTTTTTTTTTTTTTTTTTTTTTTGCCGTTTCAGTGCAGAAAAGCCCATTTCACTGTCTATCCCTATCCAAGAAGCCGCTCAAGTCAGGATATCCCTGGTGATATAAAGAAGGAAAGAATGAACACTGCTGAATCATACAATAATTTTCTTTAAAGCACATAGTAGTTACATAAATATATATATAAATATATTTTTGTTTATAACTAACACAAGGCAGGCTCTTGTGACTCTAAGAGTGCATTTTGTCACTAAGACAAAAACAAATGCAAGATGTATCACTGCATTACTTCCATAGAGTTGTAAAATAATCCTTAATATTAGAATATTTTTATGTCACTTAGCAAAAGTGGTTCAATTAGTTGTGGTGCCTGTCAGTTCACTGCCTCTTTGATCCACTCTTTTTCAAGGCAAACTCCTTCCCTCCCTGGCTAAATGAAGCAGATGCCTAAACCTCTTTAGATGGAGCTGCCATTTGCCCAATCACAATCCAAATTTTAAAAAATTTCCCCCAAATGAAGAAAGGAAAGCATCACTTGAGGAGGAAAGGGGTAAATATACATACTGAGCTCCTAAAGTTTAAATTCCATACTGTGTACAATTTTATCCACACACTGATCCATGAAACTTACATTCCATGCCAAGAAACTGTTGGTTCTTGAAAGGTACAGTGCTCAACATTTGCAGATTCAGGTCTCAGAAGACAGAGATGTCTCCAAAGTAGCACTTTACTAACAGCTTAGCATCTGTGCACAATGTCTGCATTGGACAGCATCGGTCCACTAACAGCGTCACACTTTATCATCACAATTGTTTGACATAAGCAAGTGCTGCTTTCTGTCATGTGTATTTTACTTTATCTTTTTAAGTATCTGACGAGAATGCTAACTTTTTTCTAACCTACATAATTAATAATGGCAAAAAATAAATGAAAAGCAAGGTGATCGAAGGATGTGATGACAATCTCTCCTACAGCTGTGTTCTGTTTATATGAAGTATCCCAACTTATTCTTGTTGGAGTAGGTTGCGTCAGAGAGCAATAATGAGATGATTTACCAATGTAACTGGTGCAACTGGCATTCTACAATTACATATGGAACACATAGACAACTTCCTTTTGGGATACGATGATGCTTCTTTCATGAGCTTTGGTGGTAGGTGTGGCTTCCAACAGCAATTGATTGGCAGTTATATAAATACTTGCATATTTTGATCCCTTAAGCAGTGATATTGGCCTTACACCCATCAGAGCTTGTCTTCCATTTTGACATTCAAGAAATTTGATAATCTTGTTTCAATAAATAAATAAAACCCTCTGGATTGTTCAGTGATCCAAAGCACCAAGTTGGGGGAGGGGTATGGATTTGGGAAGTAGAAAAGCTGCTACAAAAGTGTGGGGAAACTTCCTGAGAGAAGGAGTTCAAAGTGGTGAGAAGTTTGTGTTGTGTATGAATTCTTGAGTTGTAAGGAGAAAATGTTGAGTGAGTCCACTTCCATTCTATTTGTATTTCTGGTTTGCTCTTGGTGCCCCTTTGCTGCAAAGGAAGGGCAAATACAGTTTCTAGAAATTTCAGAATGAACACCATGACATAGAATCCTACATCTGTTACATAATAGAGAAGGTGCATGTATACATAACTCAACATGCTATAAGAATAGAGAAAGTATCCATAATAATTTAAAAAATAAGACTAACAAAAGGACACATACAAACCTCTAGAGAAATTAGGTAAATGGTGCTACAGAGGAATTTGGCTATTTCATCTTAAATATTTATAAAAGTAATAATCAATGATTAGTCAAATGTATTAAACGCCACGAAAAAATATCTTAAGGAAACTAGACAGCACTGACTGTAATGTTGGTTTGTTTTTGAAGTGTTTGGACCTAAAGATGTACTAACAAGATGAAAACTAAAGATAAATGATAAAGTACAACCCACCACAAGTATTATTTTGGTTTAAGATACCTAGGGCATTTGCTAATCTCTAATTTGTATTACCTACATCTACGCTGTCCACTATTACCCACTAATATGTGGGTAGTAAAATTTAAGTTGGTTAAAATTAAATACAATTTAAAATTCAGTTCTTGAGTCCTACTTGCCACATTTCAAGTGAGGAAGCCTCAGATGGTTTGTGACTATCATCAACACTATAATCATTGTAGAAACTTCCAGTAGGAAGTTCTAGAAAGATGTTTCCTTTAGGTTATTTATTCTTGAAGACAAACTAAGAAGGGGAAAGAAAGAAGGTTTAGTATCTCTTCCACATACCAAGTGCTTTTTTTTATTTCAGAGAGAGCCCATGGAGTAATGAAGAGCATGGCTTTTGAGTCTCCACTATGTTATCATGGGAAAATCATTTTAACCTTCTTAAGTCTCAGTTTTCAATTTTGGAAAATAAAAAAAAAAATTTCAGTACTGTCTTCCTTGCAAGATTATTATGCAGACTGAATAAACGTACAGATGAACAGACTTTCAAAACCTCGTGTCAATATGATCCATATAAAGCACATCTATTGGTCCAGGGCCAGCATAAATTTGCATTCAAAGGAAGAATAGTCCATCAGTCCAAAAGGCAATCAAAGACAATTCAATACATTTCTTAAGAAATTGTCCAAGAATAATGCATTCAAAACACACAAAAAATTACTTAAATTCCTTTCCACACATCTTCATATTTCCTCTAGTATTTGCTCCACATGATATCCATCCAGCTCTTTTTCTTCTTCAATACCAAATTTGCCTCTGTGTGTTTTCTTTTGTTGCTGTCTTGTTTTGTTTGTTTTTTTGTTTTTCTGGATTATTTTCATACCAGAGATTGAACTCAGGGACACTTGACCACTGAGCTACATCACTAGCCTTATTTTTTGTTTTATGTAGAGACAGGGTCTCATTGAGTTGCTTAGCACCTCGCCATCTCTGAGGTTGGCTTTGAACTTGCGATTCTCCTGTCTCAGCTTCCCAAACTGCTAGGATTATAGGCGTGCGCCCCTGCACCCCAGCCTGCGTGTGTTCTTCAACAGGCTGGGTTATTTGTTATGTAGAGTCACTTAGTTTCTCTAGTTTCTTCTGATTTCCCATTTTATACTGCAGCAAAAGGAAGCTCAGAATCTGAACAAAAGGCTTCTCTTTAGAAGGCAATACTACAAATGCAATTTGATATTTATTTTAATCTTGTAACACAAATGTAAGAGGCTCTGACATTAAAACATAAAAATACACAAAACTTACATGTAAGATTTTGCAAATGTAGACTATCTAAAAGGAATCTAATTACTTTAAATTAGGCTAATATTCAGATCATCTATATTCTCAATTTAGCATAATTCACCAGTTTTTTGGCCAAAAAAAAATAAAACTATGTCATTTCTTCCTGAAAGAGTAGATTTGGTAATGTCCCTGGTATGTTTCCCATAAACAAATAAAAAAACAATAATTTTAAGTTTTTTTCTGGGATTCGTGCCTTGGTTCAAGGCACTCTCACTCTACAATAAGAAATTAATATTTAACTATGACTAACTGAAAAGACAGAATCTATGGTTATGGATTCTTCCTCCTGTGAAATATTCTTTGGCTTTGTATTTCTTCAGGCATTTCCTAAATGTTTACTAAAACATGATCCACTAATTCCAAAAGATTGTTCTGTTTTTTGCTTTCCTGCCCAGGACCCCACTTTAGGCATTAGCATCTGTATACAAGAATGATGGGAAGTTATCTAATCGGACATCTTCCTGTTCAAGATAAGAACATCGATTCCCAAAGAGATGTAATAACTTTCCTAATGTCAGTACTGGATCTTGAATTTAAGACTCCTGATGGGTGATTTTTGTTCAGTTCTTATTGCCTACACCGTGTCAGCAATTAAGACCAACCAAGCAGCTTAAAAGGCAAAGTCCATCTCAAAACAAACTTTATTTGCTGTCCTGATTATCTGTTCTATCGTGTAACATGGAACATTGGACCAATCTTCCTCTCTCATATTGCTGTATTATGAATGTTGCTATTTTTATAACAAGTAGCACTTTCAAGTTCTAGCCATTGCAGGGTCTTTCTTGGTTCTGCATGTCTCCTCCCCCACCTCCCCATCTGCAGCCATCCACATTAACAATACTGTTTATCTTTACTGCTTATATTTTTTCTGCCTTTATTTCATTTCTTCCCAAATGTACTTAAAAACTGATACTCCTCAGAGTTGGTTTTCTCACCACATATAAAATCAGGATTTTTATTTGCTTTTTAAACTATTTGAATGGTTTTGTCCCTGAAAGGTCTTGTGAGCAAAGATTGCGAGGTCAGGGATATTAAATATTATATATTCATGTGACCTTGTGTTTATCAAGCACTTAACATTTTACAGGGCATTTTGTTTTATTCTTTTATTTGTTTATTCATTCATTCAACCATTTACTTCAATCAATTATTTATTGAGCACCTGTTGCAAACAAGTTACAGTGCTAGATTTTGCATAGTAACAGAATTCAGATATATAAACTGGTCATTATGATGCAGTGAAATCCTCAAACACAACTTTGCCAATAGTACCACTCCAATTTTCTATTCTGCTTAGGAAACTATAAAGTATTTGTTCTGAAGAATGTTTCTGGAATATAATACATGATTGTGTAACTATGCTGTTTGCTTTATTTTAAATCATCTGTTAATTTCAAGCCTAAGAATAAAAGCTACTCAGTAGGTGTCCCTGACTGGATAGATTTTCCAGTTCACTTCTTACTGAGCAGACACAATAGTGAAAGTTCCACTGTCTTGCACCAATATTTCTGCCATGGTTTTTTGAGTTATCAGCATGATTATTTTAAGGTCTTCAGAGCACCAATGTATCAAAGAAGCAGTTGCATTTTAGGGGTGTATCATTGTTATGTCATTTATTAGATCATCTCAGGTTTTCTCAACCTCAACACTATTGAAATTTCAGACCTGGTAATTCTTTGTTGTGGATGGAGGATGTGGTTCTGTATGGTGTAGGGTACTTGGCAGCTTTCTTGGCTTCTATTGAGTAGACTTTGGCATATACATCCCTTCCTGATGTGGCAAACATGCTTTCAGACATTGATTTCCCCTGGATGCAGAGGAGACAAGAGGTTAGACAAAATCTCCCTAGATGAAAGCTACTGTATTATCTAGTAAGCTAAATGTATCAGGAGTCCATTTTTTTCCCTTTCTTTTTTCATTTACTCATCATTGGTAGGTCTTTATTTATAACAAGATTTGGAATCTCAAACTCTCAGAACTAAGAGAGACAGCAAAAGTCACACATAACAACCCAACATCACCCTTATCTATTTCTCCATCTGGTTTACAAATTTATTGATAGGAGATTGGAAGATAAGTTATCTCTAAAAACTTCAGAATCAACTCTTCCACAACTGGCGAAAGGACTGTTAAGTAATTATGATTTGCTGCCGTCTTCCCTGTGGCAGGGACCTTTGCATTCCGTGTGGGGACTTGATACTCATACAACTTCAGCCCTGGAGACTTTGAGGAGTTTACTTTTGTCATTTTGCACATCTACAAATCTAGTTCCTTAGTCTTTGCCTCAAAATGTGCATAGAAGTTGAAGCTTGATGCATCTAATTTTAAGTATACCCAGATGAACTTTCTATTTTTTATTCCTCAAAATGTTCTTGTTTGCTTCATCAGAATCTTCTTCCATTTTCCAGTTGACTAACATCTATAAAGCAATGGGAACAATATCGATTTTTAAAATTGTTCTTCTATAGAAAAAAAAAACAAACAAACAGCACTGACTGTCCCAAGAAATTGAAAATTGTAAATTTCAGAGTTGGAATGCTTAAATCTGTCAAGCCAAAGTTTGTACCATTTGATGTGCCTTATGTCAGTTTTCCTGTAAGGTCAGTGGTTTCCTATGAATAACTGAATCCGATCAGTTTGTACTTAGTTCTGTTTTGCAAAATGAAAACCTTGGTGGTTATACAAAAACAGTCCCTTAAATATATTCCAGAATTAGCCGGGCGCAGTGGCTCAAGCTTGTAATCCCAGAACTTAAGGAGGCTGAGATAGGAGAATCGCGAGTTCAAAGCCAGCCTTAGCAACGGCGAGGCACTAGGCAATTCAGTGAGACCTTGTCTCTACATAAAACACAAAATAGGTCTGGGGATGTGGCTCAGTGGTCGAGTGCCCCTGTGTTCAATCCCTGGTACCAAAAATATATATATGTATTCCAGAATTAACAACAAACTCTCAATTGAAATCTCAGGCCTCCTTTACTCTTTTCCTAAAGGACCAACTCAGACTTTGAAGGCCTTCATAATTATTTACTACAAATGCAATAATTTGTAAAATTACAACCTTAATTACAAAGTCTATGGCTATTGAATATTATAAAGCACACCCAGGAAAACTTCTCATAAGATAGTCATGGAAATTCAAAATTACAATCTAGAAGACTCTCAAAATGTGTATAATTTTCTACTCTATTACTGTTGTATCAGGTACATGGTATGGTATTTTAAAGTTTTGATTGAACTGACCCTCTAACTTCAATTTAAATTGTAATATACCCACCTAAGTATCACATAACTTATACCATCTTTCCATTGAGAGTGTCCATTGCTCTCATAATAATTATTACAAAGAAGCAGATGATAATTGTTAAAGTAAAAACCACAAAATTTCTTGAATCAATTTTCCATATTAAGTTTATAGAACATGTTGTCATTAACTTCTAAATAAAACACTTATTATGAATGACCACATTATGTCTTCAAGAATAAAATGCTCAAAACTTGTTATTATAAGGTAATTGCTAGCTCACTGTCAAGAATGAAAGATTCTATGTTACTTAAATCTAAGATAAAAGACTGGAAAATTATATACAAATCATAATCTAGTATTTGTCTTTATCTAAGTTTTATTAACATTTGAGAATTGCTCAAAAAAAAGAATCTTCTCCTTATGGAATAGAGAACTTTTTTGATTTGATGGATAGGAACATCATGCTCCTTTTTATTCCAGTTGGAAAATCTTAATGACTTCTACCTGTCCCATAGAAGTTTGGATTTTTAGCAGCAGTCTCTCTTCTCCAGTGTTACAAATATATATATATATATTCAAGACTGAATTGAAGTATCTATTACCAATCATGCAGCTCTGAACCTTTTGTGCTTATCACAAAAATATAGAGCATGAAACTAATTTTAGAATTTTGTTATATTTGGGCGATATAAACATTGGAGGGGTGAGCAGAGATGGTTTGTGGAGGGAAAAATAAAGATCTAAATTACTATCAGGCAGAGTTTTCAACTTGTTTAGAGCAAGGTGCATATAAATGTTCAATGATGATTAGCTTAAAGTTAGGTTATTAGGACATGCAGACCCTGGAGCACAGATTCTAGAAGCTATTCTAAGAGTTGTGTGATGTACCCAAAGCATGGGATGTACCCACTTGGTCTAAAACCCAGCCATGCCATCACTCAGCTGTACCTCTTC
This sequence comes from Xerus rutilus, assembly GCA_028644305.1. NCBI lineage: Eukaryota > Metazoa > Chordata > Mammalia > Rodentia > Sciuridae > Xerus > Xerus rutilus. The sequence continues at coordinate 21,283,564 of CM053410.1, read as the reverse complement.
TATGGCACTGATCCAAAAACCATTGAGGTCCTCGCCCAAGGGAATTGAGTTACATATGGTCAGATAACAACTAGAAAGAGACTTTGCATTGATTTCCCTGTGACTTTAAAGGCATGATCACATTCTTCAGTTTTCTTTTACTAGAGACAATGAGCCAGCCAACCACACAGGGCAGTAAAAAACAAAAATAAAAAACAGTTTTCCCGAGGACTAGATATGAAAGGGTACTTTCATCTGTGAGCCCAGAGCTGGATCTCTGTGAAGTGTGAATGACTCTCAGGCCCTAGACTCCAGTGTTATTGTTGAGACATTCTGGTGACATGTATGCAACTATTTTAAAGGCAGTTTTAACAAAATCATGCTCAGATTGTCATATTCATAGTAGGAAAATAAAAACTCGAGTTAAATATCCTGCAGCAGGCTACTCTGAAAATAACATTAGGAGAAATCAGAGATTCCCTTTCAAAGAAATGTTAAAATCATTTTAAGGAAATGAACTAAGTTTCTTTGGACACAGGCATCTTATGTACACCATAACAGTCTTGGAGCCCTGGCTGAGAGCGGGGCATGTCTTTTCACTGGTTGGTCAAAACAAATCTCTTATTTGCCTGATTTGAAGCATTTGGACAGTGCCTGGGAAGTACATTATTTTCAAGGGAAAAGAAAAAAAAAAGAAAGAGAAAGAGAGACAGGCTTTTTTTCGTGTCAGCTGGGATCATGGGAACTTCAAATGCCAGGAATTTACTACTGTTTCTGGTAATTCTGCTTGTAGTCATTTGAAACATTGAAGGGTGAAAAGAGAAGAAGTTGGGCACTCGGGGAGGGGCAGAGGATGCTGTCCGTGTTTCCTGCCAGTTGCACCAGTGCACAGAATATTTGTAATGCATTTCGAAATGGGTATAATTGTCCCCTTTGTCAAAATCACAAAGCCCACTGTGGAACTCCTAAAAGAGAACACTGAGGAAAAATCTGACCCTATAAACCCAGTCAACCCCAAACAAAAAGAAAGATTGTGTGGGAGAGCACAGCACATCGCCAGCACATTTCCCAGTGTTTTTGAAAGCCCTGTATGTCCAGCCCAGGACATGCCTTACAGGTGAAGGTTGATTTTGCAGAGGCTTTTCCAAAACTTCATTAACTGAGCATTCTGAATTTCTTCCAGTCCTCTGGGCATCATTCCTATTGCCTCTCCCATGTTAGCAAGACGTTCTAAGGCTGCCTTCTGTCGTGCTAAAATAACACACATACTTTACCATGACGTGATGCTGGACATACCTGAGCCTGCAAATGTAGAAACCATTGTATCTGAATTTGCACTGATGGTGTCGGAGAGCAAAAGAAACGTGACCGCAGTTGGCATCCTTTGTTCAAATCCAGTAATTCAAATGCTATGTCTTTCTGCAAGCTTCCTGGTTATTTTCACTGTAAGATTAATTATCTAAGTTTGAATGTATTTCCTTGTCCATTAATTTGACATCTATCTTTTAGCTGAGATCAGTCTGATTGCAATAATGTTTTCTTTACACAACTTCTTATATCAAGTTTGTCTGCAATTCTTCTTCTTTACAGTGTGTGGGGAATTTGTCTTTCTTTCCTAGTAATCATTTGATAAGAAATTCAATGTATTTACTGATACGATGACTCAATACATCTTTTAAGGTCTGGAAGCTGGTGGTGACCAAATATTACCTGGGTTCTTGTTGTGGATTGCAATACTCATAATTGAACCATGTTGTTTCACTCTCAGTTGGAGTCAACACATTTGGGATTTTAAAAGGGGGAGAGGGGGCTATTTGTGTAATATTGCTGTCATATTTGGCTACATATTAAAAACAATAAATGAGCATTTGGTTTTAATTTCGTAAATACTTTTACCTTGTCTTTCAGCCTATTTTTGTTTTCTTTCCTCCATTAGTTTTCAAACATTTTACCTGTCGTGAAAGAAATTGTGTGCTGAGTCCAAAGCCACAAAGCTAATGGCATGCTGGAAAATCCTTCGCTTCTAAACTTGCAGTAGTATGGGGACTGACACCAACCAGAGTGAGCTACAGAAAATAATAAATGCAGGATATCCTAGCATGTGACTGGGTGAAGACTTTGTTCCCTGTCCCCAGCCACAGTAGCCAAACATTGAATTCTCCTACATCAGGCACATGAGATTATAATGCCAATTTAAATTCTAGAGCTGGAATAAATCAAAGTACCTCAGTTCAGCTCTTTCCTCTGATGTGAGTGAGTCCTGCTTTATTAGCTCCTCTGATTTTCCAGATGAGTTCCTGAAGGTTCTGTATTAGTTCATCCTCCTTTTCCCAAACTGGAAGTGATTGTTCTTCTTCCTGGAGGGCGTTTGAATGCATGCCTCAGGTAATTTATGTGGAATGTGTGAACTGAATTGCTTCAAATTCCAAATATTCCTTCTCTGTTTCCTCATCTGCCATCTTTGGACTGTCCTTTTAACACCACCAAGTACACACAGGCCTGAACCCAGGACGGAGAAGCACATGATACCTGATGTGTCAGAAATTCCAAACAGTGATATTTCCTGAGCAACTGCTTTATGCATTTCAATTATTATTTTAAAATCTTACACTCTGTATGAATCTGTTGGACTGTATTGATTAAACTTTGATATCATGGAGTAAATTCAGAACTTCAATTTTAAGTGGTGTGAATTGTCTTTATGATGCCAAAAAAGGGAAAAAGTATTAATGCAAATCATGCAACTTTCCCTAACAATAGAGAATCATTCAGCTAATGCTTTAAAGAAGTCATTTAATTTGTGCCAGTTCTTTAAATGATGCAGTGGAAATGAACCTAAAAGATATATGTTAAAGAACAAAGATGCTAATGACAAATCATACAACTTTTAAATTAGCTGTAGACTTAGTAGTAGTACTATTTCATTATCCCTACCCTTTTTAATTCGTTGTTGTTGTTTTCAGACAGTCTCGCTAAGTTGCTGAAGCTGGCCTCAAACTTGCGAGGCACCTGCCTCAGCCTCTCAGGTGGCTGGGATTACAGACCGGAGCCCCAGAGCCCAGCTGGATTTATCTTTTATAAATCTGAAGACCACATCTCACTGATTACCTTTTCCCAACCACTATTTTCAGAATCAGTCTTCTGAGATGCAGCATGAAATTTTTCCCTTGTTTCTTTTAACAGACATTTATTAAATGACTTGATTGCTACAGCTAGTCTACAGTGTAGTAAAGGAGATGTAAAGCCAAATGACCAGATGGAAGTAAAACACGACCGGAACAGGCTTTATTCTGGGAGGAACACTCCCGAGGCCACCCTCCCCCCAGTCACCAGGTTTGAGCTGGCAGAAAATGGCCCTGGAGCCTCCTGGCATACAGAATTTAAAGCCCCCCCCTCCAGAAAAGGAAGGCTTAAGGCAGGAAGGGAAGGGCCTGGGGCAGGAAGAGGTGTTGGTCTAGAGTCCAGTGCCCTCTGAGATTGGTTAGGTGAGGCTGGTGAGGTCAGAGTCCTTCCGGGATGAGCTGGGAGTCATGGCAGTTTTCATGTTGGAGGTTCACTATTTCTCTGTATCAGCTACTGGGGGCTGCCATGTTGGCGAATTCGGCGCATGCGTACTGCGTTAGGCGCACATGACTGACGGTGGCTGTGTGGGTGTGCTCTGCAGGCTCACTGCTCCCGTCGGTGGTGGCTGAGCGGGAAAGAGAGAGCGAGGAACTTTCAGAAAGTGCCCCCAGGGGACGGGCGCCCCGGCAGGGCTGACCAAGCGGGGTGCAGGGCGGTTGCAGGCAGCCAGGAGCAAGCGGCTGACGGGGCGCAGCAGGAGCTAGGTGGCTGACCGGTCCTGCGGGCAGTTGTTTCCACATCTGCCTCTGACCTAACAGGAGACAAACACTCTGACCTAACAGGAGACAAATACTGTACAATGTATTGTAAATCAAGCATTATAGGTCCCAGGATGGAAATATTCTCACAGAATAATGCAATCACAAGAGGGAAGAGTTAATTCTGTGTGGAAAAGGCCAGTGACTGTCATAAAGCAAGGGGTATTTGAACTTAAGCTTGATCTTAACAGATGAGTAGGTCTTCAGCAAGTGTGGCACGCCAGGGAAGAGGTGAGCTATGAACGGAGGGCCTATAAGGAAATGACATCAGGGACGTAGCCAAAGCCAGAGTTGGGCCTTTGATGATGTTCATGACCTTATAGTTTTCCTTTAAAGCAATAGATAACTCAAATATTCTTAGAAAAATCTCCCAGTAGGCAGGAGAATGAATGAATAACATGAGAGACTGTTTTGGAAGCGATGGCTTAAGTATGTCTTCAGCTTCATGACTCTATTCTTCCATTGTTCTCCATTCTTCATCTCCGTGGATTTAGTCTTCTACTAATGAAACCCACACCCACCAGCACATGTGAGATGATTCTCTCCCCTCGCAGCTAGCCCTTCCAGCAAATTAGGTATTTTTTTTTCTCCAAGGTCACAACACAATACAATTTAACAGATGATCACATCACATCAGCCACAGCTGCCCAGGTCTACCTCTGTCATATGAGAAATCTCTCTCTCTCTTTTTTTTAGTTTTCTAAAATCCCAGGGAGATCTGGACGGCCAACACTGCCTGAGGTGGAATTTCATATTCTTCTATGATGACCATAAAACAGAAAAATGACACATACATTATAGACATAATTATTAAATTCTCAGAGATCTGCATGGAGAACATTTGGGTGAAAGGGCTTACTCCTGAAATAAATGGCCTAACAGTTCCTTTTCTTTCTTTTGTGCTTAGCCTATGAGGTTGTCCTCTGAATTAATGAGTAAGTACTCAGTCTATGGTAATCACAGAGCTCAGCAAATCTGAATTAAGGCAAGGAAAAGATCAAAGGCTGTCTCATAGAGATGGAGACAGGAGGCATGGTGAAGATCCATGGAGGGGACAGTCAAATGTCTGTAAAGGGCAGAACTGGACTTCAGACCCAGTGGGGATCTGAATGTCAAGATTGACAGAAACTAAAGACCAAGTCTCCAATATTCTACACAGCAAGAGAATTTCAAAGGGTGGATTCAAACTGCCTCTGGATAATTTGAAAGTATATTGAAGTATTTCAGAGCTCTCCAAGGAAGCAGATAAACACCTGATTTAGTCATCAAGGGAACTATGAAAATGTCATTTGTAGAGGAGGCCAACTGGCTCCCATGACCCTGGCTCTGTTTAAAGATCACAGCCTTGTAGTTCAAGTGCATTCACACTGCAAGCAAGGAAGCGTGGCTTCTGCCTTGGAGATGTAAGGAGCTGGTGCAACAAAAACTAACAGGTTTGTCACACTCCTTTAGGCCACTCATTGGCAGGGAGCTGGTTTTCAGATGTACACTCCACTGCCCTAGGGTATAGCCTAAATACAGGAAGGGAAGATGAGAGGGCAGAAATAGAAAAAAGATAGAAACACAGACAAGAAACTACTGCCTTAGCTGATGCTGATTTCCCTGATCCAGGCAGTGGATGAGTTAAGATATGTCATCTACATATCTGCTTCTCCAAGTCTAATGAAGAGCAATTATAGTTTTTGGAAATCTCAAGAATGTGTCAAAGGGAAAACTAGTGAAAGTCCCACAGAGTTTGCAACTTCAGGATATATAGAATCCCCAGCCTCTGCCAGTGATAGGCTTATTATTTTCTGAGTTGCTATCACTTTAAAGAACAACAGACACACTTGGTCTCCCAGAGCAAATATACTTCAGAGTTGTCAACATGTCTTGGTCATTGACCCTTTACTGTACATTATTCCAATGGCTATAACAAACTTTACGTACAGCCTTTGAACTTCTTCCAAGTACTATGCTCACATTTCTTTGCGGTAAACTTTACCAACACTTTAGGGTTCCAGAACATTCCCCCAAAATGTCTTTACACAATTTCAATTTAGATATTTTTCCAAAAGGATTCACTGTGGTGTGAACCTTGATTGAATGTGAAGCAAATTTCTCCTGCTGGAGTTTGGCTGGAAGCCCAGTAGATGGGCCGCATAAATTATTCTAAATGCCATAGGATCTTGCATCTTATTTCTTTCTAGAATGTTTTAAATCTGCATCCAGATGCCCTGAAGTGAGATGCTGAAGAAGCAAAGCACATTGTAAGAAAGAGAAATTGAGACTTAAAAAAAAAAAAAAAATGAAACTCCCATCACCATTGTAGAACAGTACCACTAGTATTTAATTAGATATCATCTGAGGAGATGTGAGTTATTTGAACAAGACCAAATCCCAGCAGGTTAAACAGCAATAGGGCAAATCAAATAGAAGCACTTGTGTTAGAGAGAAAACTTAAAGCAAGAGCTTTGGTGTCCCAGGTAATCTCTAGTTGTGCATGAGGCAATGAACTCTGGCAGAGGGCTGTGTGCACAGAAGGGAAGGAATCCATTTGGATTTTCTATTGTTTTGCTTTATGGCCTGTTGTGAAGCTTTATTTTGGCTCTGGGATGGGAGTTCACTTACTTCAGACAGACTGTTGCAGCCAGTTTGATTTTCTTGACATAAAACCACAACAAATAACTGTCATGGTAGTCACCACTCAGAGGCATGAAGATAGCCCACACTAAAGGAAGGAAGGTTCCATGGTAGTTGCTTTTTATCCTTCTCATTAACATCAATCTGAGACACCTGGATCCTAGAGACTACTAAGGAGCATCAGTTTGCACATGTCAGTTTCCAGAGACAAATTTCCTCTCTCTGCCAATAGTCATCAGCTATCTGATGCCTCCCCATGTAACCAATGAAGGGACAAGTTCTGTGACATCATGCAACTGACCTCTCAAAGTCTAATTACTTTATCTATGAAATGAGGATAAAATAGTACCTACTTCTGAGACTTGTTATGACTAATAAATGATCTAAAATACTTAGCTTTGTGTTCTGCCATACCATTCAGTAACAGTTTGCAATGCTATCATTATTGTTGCCTAAGAAAAATGTTAATTTTGATAGAAAAAAAATGCCATCTAGTTCTTAAGAAGATAAATTTAGGGGAAAAAAACCAGAGGGGAGCAATTAACTGGATGAATAGATTGCAAAATAAGCAGTTATCTTACAATCTTTATGATCTTTCTTATTCTTTCTACCTGGTGAATCTCATTTTTCTCCATTATCTAAGTCAGTATTGTCCTTTCCCCACTGTAAGATATGGAAAAGCAAAAGAGGGATACTTAAATTTTTAAATGATGAGAAAATCAAAAATTAAATGCAAAAACATATGTCTATGTTAAGAAAAGATAATGGGTTCTAGAATTTAAAGAGGTTCCTCCCTTTCTTGTCTTACTTCATTTGAAATTTATTTGTGGTTTCATGGAATAGCAAATCATGCTTCTCAGTGGATATTCTGAAAACACTTTTTTGTGTGTCCTCATTGAATTTCTTTTTGTAAAATAAAAATATTTCTAACATATCTCACTCATTCACACATACTTTATACTGATGGTCTACCTCAGTGTCTAGCTTCTGAACTATTTCTGCCCACAGAACAGTTCTGACACCCAATTATGTTGTGTGGGGGCAGTTCCTACACCAACTATTATGGTTTAGATATGAGGTATCTCCCAAACACTCGTCTGTGAAACAATGCAAGGAAGTTTAGAGGTGAAATGACTGAGTTATGAGAGCCTTAACCTAATTAGTGCATTAATCCACTGATGTGGATTAACTGTGCAGTAACTTTGGGCAGCTATGGTGTGGTCGGAATAAGTAGGTCCATAGAGGTATAACTTTGGGGTTGATACTTTGTCCTTGGTGAGCTGAGCTATCTCTGCTTCCTGATTGTAATGCCTTCCCACCAAGATGTGTTATCTCCCCTTGGAACCGGAGCTATGGAGGTAGCCTTCTATGCACTGAGGCCTCTGAAACTATGAGCCAAACAAATTTTTCCTCCTCCAATTGTTCTGGTCAGGTCTTTTGATCACAGTGGAAAAACACTAACTAAAACAGCAACCATTTCTCCTACTCTCTGGACAACCATTCCAAGTCCTACCATCAAATTCAACCCTTACAATAACTACCCACAGTTAGCACAGACCCCAAAGGTTAATAGCTCAGTCTCTCGGGGTGTCTCCAATGGTACATCTTGGCGTCTCACAAGAGGGAAACTGCTTCCCTTACAACTTCCTTACTCATTCTCCTTATGAATTTCATTTTTCTCCATTATCTAAGTCAGTATTTTCCTTTCCTACTTGAATATATGGAAAAGCAAAAAGGAGAGGACTTAAAACCTTAAGTGATGGTAAAATTAAATATTAAATGTGAAAACACAAACCTATGTTAAGAAAAGACAGTGGGTTATAGAATTTAAAGAGGTATTTCTCACCAACCAGCTAAAAATTCCATGGGTTCAATAATTTGCTAAAACAGCTAACAAATCTCAGGAAAATGGTTTGCTTACTATTAGTTGTTTATTGTAAAGGATGCAACTCAGGAATAGCCAGATGGAAGAGATGCACAGGGCAAAGGATAGGGAAAAAGAGCCCCCATGCCCTCTTTGTGCCTTCCCAGAACCCTGATGTATTCACCGACCTGGAAGCTCTCCAAACCATCATACAGGGGTATTTTGGGAGGTCTAATTACAGAGGCATGATTGATTAAATTGTCAACCCCTGACGATTAATTCAATCTCTGGCATCTCTCCCCTCCCTGCAGATTGTATGGTGGATCTAATCAGGTTACCTACAGCTCTGAAGGGAGATGGCTGCCAAGTACAGCCACACAGAATTACATCAAGGCAACAGCAAGACAAGGTTGTAGGGAGCAGTTTACATGCAGCAAGTAGTGTGGGAATAGCTTGATTTCTTGGCTCCCCGTGAATTAGCTAATATGAATGTGTAATTTTGGGAATGTAAGAACATTAAGGGACTATTCTAAGTTGTCAGGTACCTAGCCCAGTAGCCCTTACGATGAATGTACTGTGGTTTCAAGTGGGAGCCCAATAAGGGAAGTGGTTGGAGGTGAACTTAACTGGCTATTCACGAAGGGGGACTGACTAGCTTCCAGCCAAGGCCTCTAAACTGGATCAAGATCCCATTTAAAACAAAATAAAACCAAATCATATTAGAGTTAAGCAGTGAGGGTTGTGAAACTTGGTCAGGTTGTGGCCAAGTTTGAAAGAAGAACCAATAGGTTTTGTTCATGGTTTAGATATGGGATAGACGAACAAAGAGGAGTTCACAGGATCCCCAGGTTTTGTAGCCTCAGTATAAAACAGTGCAGGTGTCATCATCTGAGACGGACAAGCCCACAAAATGAACCAGTTTTTAAGAAAGCATTAGAAGCTGTTTAGAGCATTTTGTGTTTGGAAAAAAAATCTAAATGAATTTACTGAACAGAAAATGAATTTACGGCTCTGATGTCAAGCGAGATGTCTGGACTAGAGATGTAAATTTGGGAGTGTTTGACATAAATACGGTATCTCAAGCCATGGGAACCAATGATATCATCTAAAAAGTGAATGCAGAGCCGGGCGCGGTGGCTCAAGCCTGTAATCCCAGCACTTAGGGAGGCTGAGACAGGAGAATCGCGAGTTCAAAGCCAGCCTCAGCAATGGCGAGGCGCTAAGCGAGCAACTCAGTGAGGCCCTGTCTCTACATAAAACACAAAATAGGGCTGGGGATGTGGCTCAGTGGTCGAATGCCCCTGAGTTCAATCCCCAGTACCACAAAAAAAAAAAAAAA
>CM053410.1:21253826-21273779 GCA_028644305.1 Xerus rutilus | reverse complement strand
TACAAAAGGAAGACTCCTAAATCTAACTTTGAAGATCCCAAACAGAAGAATTGGCCCAGTTTTCCACACTTGCTATTAGAGATGATTTCTAGAGCATTTGTTGTTAAGGCTCCTAAACACACTGACCAGGAGTCCCATCCACAGCTGATCTAAATGTGGCCACTTTTCTAACCTTGGGCTGAGGTTGACATTTCACCTCACCCCATAACATGTCTGCTAATTTGTTTATAGCTCTCCTACCTGATAAAATGGTGCCTCCCACAGGGAGGTATAAATAAACCTTCCCATGGAGGGAAGGGCCCCATACTCTGCTCCATAACCAACATCAGAAATGATGAGAGAGATTTTTCTGTATGCCCAGTGCCCAGAAATAGTAGGTATTCAATTAACATTTTTAAAATTAATTAGAGTCAGTGAATGAATGAATGAATGAACTGCTTAGTTTTTACTGAGCAAGGCGCTATCCACTGCTAAGGTATTATCACTGGCTCTGAAGAAAAGGTATAAAGTGTGCCTCTTGGGCAGAGACCATGCTTGGTCAAGGCTGCTTTGGTGAAGGCTCAGAGTCAACTTCTTAGTAACCTTAAAAACTCAACAGGGTTCCTCCAAAAATCTTTTCTCTTGACATCCTTGAGTCTAGTTAGGTTTTGTAGGTCAAGCAACTCATGGTCCCAGACTGGTAGGTTTGGGGACGGACAGCTTTTTCCTGGGTGTGGCAAGCACCCATTTACCCTGGTCTTCCTGTTTCTGGAAAACTCTGAATCTCCCATTATCTTGCTCACTCCCCAGCCAAGGACTAGTGAAAAGCTTTCCTGGTATTTCTGGCCATAATTTTTGGCCATCTACATTAAAGAATTCTGTCATCATCTTTTTTTTTTAATCTCACTGTAAAAAGCATTTAAATGACCCTCCTCCTCCCCAAAGCTTTAGCTTCTGGAAGACAAAAGTGGGAAAAGGAAGCATTTTATTTCCTAACTTTAGTTTTTTTCTTTGCCACATCCACAGCATGAACTAATAGTATAAAACAAACGATTCTTCAGTGAGACAGAAAAGAGGCAGAGTGAGAAGAAAAAACAAAAAATAAATAAACTTATAAAATAAAATATGCACACATTACTAACTGATCAGATGTTCATCCCAATCTTAGTAAGCTATGGTTAGAAGAAAATTGGTGCATAGCCCCAAGTTTCAGAGAAAAGGAAGAAGGAGTGCACTTTTAACTAAGAGTATGAACACTGGGGTTCATGTCAACTATTGAAGACTTGTAGCTTTTCAGAACTATTTTCTCATAGAAATATTTTCTTGCAGAAGTATTACTTTCTAGAAAATTGCCTGTTTTTATCCTATACATATTAGCGTTGTAAAGTATTTTTTAAAGGAAAACTGTATGAAGGAAGTGCACATTCTATGATACTTTATATGTATCTTATTTCTTTAAATTTTCCAAGCTTATGGATGCTGGCTTTTTGGAGGACATGTGTGTGTGTGTGTCTATCTGGGGATTGAACCCAGGCTCTCATTATTCCCAGCCATGTTTGTTTCTCACTACCATCGTAGTAATTCCTTAAAACCTAATATGATAGTACCAATTGCTGTTGATAAAAATTCCAACCACATTTAAAATATTCACTCCTTGAATTATTAGTTTTAAAGAGATAAATAAGTGAAGCATAGCAAAACATTTACTCCATGTATTTTGGAATTGTTTGGATTTATTTGTTCATTTGAATGAAGCAGAAGACTTAAAAGAGACATTGGTTATAAAAGTAACTTACTTTCAGCTGGGCGCGGTGGCACATGCCTGTAATTCCAGCACTCTGGGAGGCTGAGACAGGAGAATTGCGAGTTCAAAGCTAGCCTTGGCAACGGCGAGGTGCTAAACAACTCAGTGAGACCCTGTCTCTACATGAAAAACAAAATAGGGCTGGGGATGTGGCTCAGTGGTCGAGTACCCCTGAGTTCAATCCCTGGTACCAAAAAAACAAAATAAAAATAACTTACTTGCTTCAAGAAGGACGATGGCTTTGTTGCCACTTAGTTTGGGTAAATAACTAAGTGGTCATTTTCTGATTTTTTTTACCTCTATGTGCAGCCTAGGTTATCTTAAATCAACCAAACACTATACCTGAAATGATTTATATTTTAAAGCTGCCAAGACAGCTGTAAAAGAACATTTTATTATGCTTCAACTGTATGTGCCCCTTGCTTCAGCTTTCTGAAGAATCTGGTGACTGTAGTGTGCATATTTTGTCTTCTTAGTTTATTCTGTCATACTTTGGATTATAATTCCCAGGTAACAGGTAAAAGTTCTCCTCAAGCCTGGCAAGCCTGTAATCCCAGCACTTAGGGAGGCTGAGACAGGAGAATCCCGAGTTCAAAGCCAGCCTCAGCAACGGCGAGGTGCTAAGCAACTCAGTGAGACCCTGTCTCTACATAAAACACAAAATAGGGCTGGAGATGTGGCTCAGTGGTTGAGTACCCCTGAGTTCAATCCCCAGTACCAAAAAAAAAAAAAAAAAATTCTCTTCAAAGACAGAGGTGTCTTCTAGAACAATCAGCACTGCACCTAGAAAGGGCTGAGTAGGAAAGAGACCTGAGGTGATTGGGTAGGGCCTGAACAGGGGAGAAAAATTAGCTCCAGAGATTGGAAACTTTGGGCTATTTATTAATGCAAACACCTTCAGCTCAAGGGTGGGCTTAGCTCTTTTGGAAATGATTTGTGATCTAATTTGAAATTGTTGTTTATGATTTTAGCACCTAGTTTATTTCATTCTGGCAGATAACATAAATAATTGTGTGCCTCAGATAGGAAAATCCAGAGGTCAGGGGTTGCTACATAGCTATGGCATATCATAAGCTTCACTAATCACATCCAGACAGTTAATCATTTTCAGGTTAAAGAGCTTTGCTTGTCTACTCACTACTCATCACTGCTGGAAAGAAAAATCCAGCACCATACCTGGCATATAGCAGCTGTTCAATAAAGGTAAATTTCCTTCTCTCAGGGAGGTCAATGAATTAGTATATTATGCAGAAAACTAGTCCCATGGGTATTCTGCCAAAAAGTGGATTCTGTAGTGAAGAACTGGAGGGCATTGCTGAGTCAAGGGCTAGACTCTCTGGGAACTTCAAACTGCCTATTGGTGTAGGTTAAAAGCAGAAACCAGGAGTCAAATTATCAGGAATCTCCCTTTCTTAGCTGTGAGACTTAAGCTACATGTTTACCCTCTTCTTTCTTTCCAATAAAATGAAGATAATAATGTTCTTTATTAATAGGATTAGTGTATAAATATTTATAAAACACAACGGTGCCTAGCACATAATAAGTACTAAATGAATTTGTTAAATAACTAGAGTCTGAGAAATTCTTCAGGAAAAATTCAAACCTATGTTTTCTCAAGCTGTCTTTGACCACATGAGTCCCCACCCCACCCACCAGCAGGGATCTTCTCCTCAGCACCTTCCCACAATAACCTTAGCTGGGGCAACAAAGTTCTTTAGAAAACCCACTCTAGAAAGTTCATTGGTTCTACTTATACCCAAATATTAAGAAAAAAATTTGAAAGTGTCACCAGTGTATCTTTTCTTCATATTTCTCAAAGCCTCAGAAATTGAAAGAGAAAATTCCAGAATACACCAAGAGAAAAAGTTCCAAGTTAAAGAAGGGCATGTAATACTGTGGATTTCCATCTTGAGTCTCACTATGAGGTTTCATAATAATAAGTAGCATGTGTTAGGTGTCAATGTACACCAGGCACTAGTCCAGCCTATTCAGAGGCTATTCTGAATCATAAGAACAATTTTAAGACATAAATACTATGGTTCACCCTTATTTTAGAGATGCTGAGGTCACTCAGCTAGAAACCATTAAAGCCAGGAATACAAATATGGGAATTCATAACCCAAGATCCATGCACAGGAGGCTCTTCCATTGTAGACATTCAAATAACTTCCCTCCAACTCCCACATATACTTCCACCCAAGAGACGTGGATCCAAGCCCAAAGTTTTATGGTAGGATCAGATATTTTTACAGTCTGTCATGGGGGTTAACTTGGATCATAGGGATAATATTACACAGTAGCTGTTGTCAGACCCAATTATAGAAAAACATTCTAAAACAATAGACAATTACCTAGAATGCATAATTTTACTCAGAATCTGTCCCCCTTGAAGATTTGACATTTTGACATATTGTCTTACTCTATTCCTACAACAATAACAAAATGACAGGGTGGGTAATTTATCAATGATAGACATTTATTTCCCACAGTTCTGGAACCTGGGAAGTCCAAGATCAAGGCATTGGCAGATTTAGTGTCTGGCTGAGAGTCTGGATTCTACTTCCAAGATGGTGTCTCCTTGCTGCATTGTCTGGAAGGAATCTAAATGTTCTTCCTTCTAGCAAAGAGCTCTTTCCACTGCATCTCACTGCTACCTCAAAAACTCTGGGAATCTCCCTGGGATTTGTCTTTGTCGTTCTTTCCATTTGCTGACATTTAACAAATACCACTGCTTAGGGTTCTTTGTGGTTTTCTAATGCTGAAATTCATCATAGAGTTCTCCAACACTGGCGGTATGTGCCTGTTTCATCTCTGTTTGGCCAACCATGCCAACAGCATACGTGGAAGAATGTGGAGGTGATTCATGGAGACTCAGCTATAAGAACTATGTCATTTTTGCACCATATGGGCTCCATAACATTCAAGAAACATTAAAAATGGGCCTTCATGTAAAGAACAAAGTAGATTTTGTAGCTGTTATTGTTGAAGACCAATTCAGTATAATGACTTTAAACTAGTGAAATTCAACCCAACCCAGAACATTTTCCCTTTTGTGCAACAAATACAATAGATGGGTACATTAAGAGAAGAAGAAGAAGGATGTTCGCAGATGTTCATAGGAAAAAAAAACCTTATAAAGCAACATCTGTAATATATACATATTTAAATACATAATCAGATTTTTGCTTCCAATATATTAAAATTAAACATATCCTTATTGTCTATATTATCTTGATGTAAATATCAGAATTATACTTGTTTTAGGTGCCATAATTCTCTTCAACTGCCATCATGCATGTGTCTGCATGTAGATGACACACATAAATCATATATCCACAGCACCTTTCTGCCACTAAATGTTTAGCAAGATGCTCACAATTTAGAGAAAGCACCATTGTCCACCAATGGACAGAAGCATGAGTATCACAATCTGCTACAGTTTGAATCTTGAGGGTCTCCCTATGTGTTAAAGCCTTGATCCCCAAGAGAGAACTCTTGGGAGGTGATAGAAGCTTTAATATGTTGAGCCTAGTGGGAGGAATTTGGGTCATCAGACATGTGCCTGTAAGGGGCTTAGGGAACCACAGTTCTCTCTCTCTCTCTCTCTCTCTCTCTCTCTCTCTCACCATGAGGTGAGTGTTTTTTGCTCCTTCATGTGCTCTTTCCATGATGTACTGCCTCACCACAAGTCCAAAAGCAATAGGGTCAAAGGATCATGGACTAGAATCTCTGAAACTATAAGCCAAAATAACCTTTTTCTATTAAGTATATGTTGATTATCTCAACTGTTTGTTATAGTAATGCAAAGCAAACTAACATGGGACCTCAAATCATCTTGACTAAATATGCTTACTATTAGGCATGCAGTTGGTATTTAAAAACACTCTGTGATAAATAAACTGACATGTCAGATACATAAAATTAGTAGCCTATCCAATGGCTCCCACTTTAAGCCTAGTGAATCCCAATTGCCTACAGATGAGTCCTATAATATGGATATTTAACAGGCTATTTGTACATTAAGGCCTCAGAACTACAGATATTTAGCAAAAGTACAGGGGAAAGTAAAATTAAAAATCAAAAAGAATGAAAATTACAAATAAGGCATCCATACCATTTATACTTTTGAGAATAATGGGGTATGCTGTGTCCTACAGATATTTCACACCTTATAGCATTGCCCTCTGATTTCCTAATTGCACCTGCAACTTTGCACACTCCGAAGCAAGTGCCAGGAACTGCAGGACATTGTCTGGCACACCATCATGGGTGGCCACTAGAATGTTTCTTCTACAACTCCCTAAGAAGTAGGCAGGAGATCTTGCTGTGCCCAAGCACATTTGTTGTTACCAGCAAACCCATGCATGTTATCCTTGAAGGGGAGGTGCAGAAAGGAATCGGGAAAGGATGGGGACATAACTCAGTTGGTAGAGTGCTTACCTCTCGTATACAAGCCCTGGGTTCAATCTTCAGTACCACAAAAGAGCAGGGGGGCGGGAGTCAGGAAGAGGGAGATAACTTATCAATGGTTGTTTTTATATGTAACCACATTAACCTAGACAAACACTAAACCAGACAGGATTCTAGGTCAGCAAGGGCAAACCAGGACTGTCCCAACAAACTGGGACATAGATATGGTCACCTTATCTATAGAGCATGTATTTATGTAATATTAACCAGAGGTGAGATTCAGCTTGATTTTACTATCATAGCCACTTGTGATGGTTGATTTTATGTGTCAGCTTGACTTTGCTAAGAGATTTTTAGATAATTGGTAAAACATGGTTTCTGGATGTGTCTTTGCGGATGTGTCTGGAGGAGATTAGAGTTTGAATCTGTAGACTGAATAAAGATGATCACCCTCACCAATGTGGTGGCAGTATTCAATCTGTTGAGGGCCCCAAAAGAACAAAAGGCAGAGGGGCAAATTTGTTCTCTGCTTGACCTGGGGCAAACATCTTCTGCCCTTGAACATCAGCACTCCTGACTCCAGGGCCTTTGAACTTGGACTGGAATGGCAACACGAACATTCCTGGTTTTTCAGTTTGCAGAGGAAAGACCATAGAACATTTTTAGCCTCCAAAATCTCCTGAGCCAATTCCTCATAATAAATCCTGTTCTACATATCTGTATTGGATCCTGTTTGTTGTTTTCCTAAAGAACCCTGACTAATACACTTGGGCATTGCTTTTTTAACCTCTAATTTAGACTTTCGCTTCCTTAAGGGAGAAATTTTGGCAAAGGATTCAGACATTCATTTCTTTGATCATTTATTCACATGACAAATACTTAACGGCCAGCCCACCACAGCTGGAACTCAGTGACCCAGCAGTGATGAAGCCAGTTACATCTCCTACCCTTAAGGCAATGGAGGAGATAAACATTGAAAAAAAAGTGCATGTAAATATGCATAAATAAACATTGTGATAAATATTTTGGAGAAATGAAGCCAGAAATATGAGTGGGGTGGCTGCGATAGGGCATGGAAAGGGTTCGGGAGCAATGTCTCCTCCAACCCAGCATGGAGCAGTAATTATTTAACCAACTATTCCTATTGAAACAAGAAACAATGATAAAAAGTTTACAGATTTTTTTCTTGTGAATTCTAGGGAAGAGCTCTAAAACAGTACTTCAGTCTCTCTCTTATTTTCCATTGAGAATATTCTCATTCTAAACATTGCTTGGAAGCAAGGATTGAGCTCCCCATTGTTCAAGTTCTGCAGAGAATCTACCAACTCAAACTCCTGCACTAGTTCTAAGTTTTTGAAAGACAGAAAGCAATCATAATCATTTATAGACCTACATCCAAATACCAAACTACTGTTCTTTAAATCTTGCATCCCTGGGCTCAAAAATGCAATATGATGTCTTCCAAGATTTAGGAATCTACTCACTCTATTAACAATCCAATTTGTGCCCTTCATTTCATCTCTATCACCAAATCATGGACTACCATAATCGAATTTCTGTGTTTTGTGTGCTTTGCATTGCATGAGCTGAGGAGCAATATAGATTTTTACTGTCCCAGCAAAAATACAAATGCTTCTGTGCTCCCGGTGAAGAATAGATCTTCATATGTGAAGATAGGACAGAGAGGAAGGAAAAACTCCACATATCTCCATTTACCCAGTTCTTTCTATACACCTTTTGCAAGGTGCCAAACTCTTCAATTTCAGTAGTTACTATACTCTCCTAGATTCTTTTTTTTTATTAATTTTAGAATCATATTTTCTTTCTTTCCTCTACCTGAAATCACACAACACATTTTCTGCCTTTGTGCCTGTGTCTTTCACCTATGTCTATTCACTGGATGAATTTCATCCTGTACCTCATCAAATTGCTCTTCACTTTCTGTTTTCTAAGGATGCACCACAGCAGCATCTTCAGCTACATTTTTGTAGCTTTTCCTGCAGGGAATTAAGAGATGATTATCTAGTCCTTTAAAGCAATCTTGGGAGCTTATGTCTAATGAAAATCTGTGTGTTCTTCGTTTGACCAAAAGCTGTCTTAGCAAGAAGTGAGTAGTCCTCTTCTCTTTTTTAAATCAGGGAAATAAAACTATTCTATCTTTTTTTTTTTTTTTTTTTTTTGGTACTGGGGATTGAACTCAGGGGCACTCGACCACTGAGCCACATCCCCAACCCTTTTTTGTGTTTTATGTAGAGACAGGGTCTCACTGAGTTGCTTAGTGCCTCGCCATTGCTGAGGCTGGCTTTGAACTCGCGATTCTCCTGTCTCAGCCTCCCTAAGTACTGGGATTACAGGCTTGAGCCACCGCGCCCGGCTACTATTCTATCTTAATGATGCTTTCTTTGGTAGACATTTTCTGTTTTCTGGTAGGAAAAACCTAACTCTAAAACATTAAATATGAATGGACTACTAAATGCTAAGATTTGCCTTTGGTATTTCCCTAAAACTCTTTCCTAAAAGGTAACAAACAACTGGAAAGAGGACAAGAGTCTCTGGAGTAAATGATTCACATCATTAAAGAAATTAAAAGATGGACACATGGAGCCTTAAATATCATCTTCACTGTGGCTGAGACAACACAACATAATAAAGTTTATATGTGCTGGAGGTAGTTAGGAAAATGATAAAATAACACACAAATGCATGCCCTGGAGTGCATAAGCTGCCAATGACCACCTATCAACCAAAGGACTATAGGGGCCTGTTTCAACGTAAAGCTGGTGGAGTGGTAGAGCACTTGCCTAGCAGATGTGAGGCCCTGGGTTCCATCCCCAGCACTGCAAAGATAAAAAAGTACAAAGGAGAGTGAAAATGACTCTCCCTTTGTGCTTTGATGTGCTGTCATGTAACTGAAAGCTCGGTCCTTGTCCCGAATGCCAATCCAATAACGAGGACACGGATGCCAATCCAATAACGAGGACACGGTTTTGAGAAAAAGGCAAAAGAAGTTTTATTGCTTTGCTAGCAAAGGAGAAACACAGGGGACTCTTGTCCCAAAGACTTATTCTCCCCAACAGGGGCGTTTTAAAGGAACTCTTCAAGGGTTACATTCCAGGTGTGCTCTATTAGGGGTTCCCAGGGCGCCCTGATGGTGTGTTAGGATTCACTTGTTAATTTGGGAGATATTCACTTCTCAGATCCTCAAGCAGGCATCTCCTTCCTGTAGTGCGTGTGTTCAAAGGCCATTAACTAAGGGAAGAAAAAGATAGCACTGTCTCCCTAATCTTGTTAGGGAGGGGTACAAGGGACAGGGGAGAAGAAAGAAAAAAAAATGTCCTTTTAAAAAATAAGCCTCAAGAGTGATTTTTTTTAAATATTTCTTTTTAGTTGTTGATGGATACAATGTCTTTATTTTTATTGCTTTGTATGTGGTGCCGAGAATCGAACCTAGGGCCTCACACATGTGAGGGAAGCGCTCTACCGCTGAGCTACAATCCCAGTACCAAAAAAAATAAATAAATAAATAAATAAAAAATAAAAAAATAAAAAAATAAAAAATAAGCCTCAGAGGGGCTGGGGTTATGGTGCAGTGGTAGCGTGCTCGCCTAGCACGCATGAGGCACTGGGTTCGATCCTCAGCACCACATAAAAATAAAATATTCTGTCCACCTACAACTAAAAAATAAATATTTTTTAAAAAAATAAGCCTCAGAGGAATGAGGGCTACAATCAGAAGATGAAGGGACCACTCTTACAGTCACCTTCTGTTTCTATGACAAACACCTGAGCAAGTTATACAGAGGAAATGTTTTAGAGGTCGCAGTCCATGATTGGTTGGCCTGGTGGCTCTGGGCCTGTGCTGGCATATCATGGCAGAGGACATGAAGGGGCAGAAGTCACACCAAGAGGGTTGACGAAGAAGTAGTGGAGGAAATGGTGGTAAAGGACATGTGGAGACGTTTTGAGGGGATGGTATAGACTCAGGACTCAACTACTCACCTCATGACCAGGGACAAATGAGAGGCAAAGGAAGGGGCTGGGGTCCCACAATCCCCCCCCAACACACACACACCAAGGGCACAACTACAGTCACCTGAAGTCCTCCCAGCAGTTCCCAGCTCTTAAAGTTTTCAAACCTCCCCATAGTGCCTCTCTGGGTAATGAGTCTTTAACACCTGGGCCTTTGGGGGACATTCCCAAGCCAAACTAGAGCAGCTAGGAGACAATTTCAAAGAAATCTAGGTAGACTTTCTCTCTGATTTCCTCCCATTTTTAAAGATCACTTCCTCCTCACACTATAATCCCCTCAAAATGTCTCCATATGTCCTTTTACTACCATTTCCTCCACTATTTCTTTGTCAGCCCTGTTGGTATGACTCCTGCCCCTAAGGATTCAGAATCACTAATTCTGCTGATCTCTTCTTTCCCCTTATTTCACATTTTATCTATAACCTCATCTTCCTGAAAACCTATCCATCCATCTTCTGGTGACACAGAAGAATGTAGAAATTTCCCTTTCCACCTCCTCTCCCTCTGTCCCTCCCCCTT
This sequence comes from Xerus rutilus, assembly GCA_028644305.1. Taxonomy (NCBI): domain Eukaryota; kingdom Metazoa; phylum Chordata; class Mammalia; order Rodentia; family Sciuridae; genus Xerus; species Xerus rutilus. The sequence goes on along the minus strand of CM053410.1, from coordinate 21,263,038 downwards.
TCCCTTTTTTGCTGGTGATAGAAGTGGGAATTGAACCCCTGGCCTTGCACATGTTAGGCAAGTGCTCTACCACTAAGCTACATCTTCCCCTCCCCTCCTCTCCTCCTCCCCCTTCCCCTTCTCTATCCTTCTCCCTTTCCCTCTCTCTCCCTCTCTTCCTATCTCTCCTTCTCCCTCCCTCTCCCCCTCCCCCTCTCTTCCTCTTCCTCTATCCCTCTCCGTTTCGCGTGCTCTCTCTGTCTGTCTCTCCCTCTCCTTCTCCCTCTCCCCCTCTCCCTCTCTTCCTTTCTCTCTATCCCTCTCCTTTTCTCTCTCTCTCTCTCTCTGCAGGACAGGGGATCAAACCCAGCACCTAACACTGAGCTACATCTCCAGTCAATCTTGTCCTTTTTTCTGTCACTGCCTCTGCTTTGTTGGCTTTCACTAGATCACTTGATCTCACACAACTTAGACCAGACTGTTTCCCTCTTGAGTTTCAGACAAATTACCAGCTTTAATGCCAAAAGGAAATCTTTCCCATATTGTAACTAAGCCCACTTTCTCCCTCAAGCTTCCACTCACCCCTCCAGCTGTAGCCCTGGGACATGTCTTTAACTTCCTCTTCCTCCTGAGCCTTTTCCTCATCTGTACCTTATAACTTCTGGCAATGGTTCCTACATCTACTAAATTATTCATGCTTGCCTCTTATAATCTTTGTGTTCTCCTTCATCTTGATAATTCACCAAGATAATTTTTTTTCTATGTTCAATTATTGGCATCATCTCCCAGTGTCTTTAGTGCCTATGGTCTCTCTCCACTCATTCATTGATCTTTGCCAACAGACTCTTCCTCAGTACTGGAGAGAAGATGACCAAGAATTACATCTGCTTCCAAGAAGCTTTCAGCTGGGGATGTAGCTTAATGGTAGAGCACCTGCCTAACATGCACAAGGCCAGGGGTTCAATTCTCGGTACCATCACCAACAAAAAAGGAAAAATAAAGAGGAAGTGTTACTCCAATCCAAGCAGGGATCTAGAAAAGTAAATTTAGAAATTACTAAACAGTTTTAAAAGTTACTAACAGGTCCATGCAAAAATGCACACACTTCAGACATTAAAAGACCTTACAGGAGTCTGGCAAAGGGCTCCAGTAAAGGTGAAGTTTAAAATGACAACTGTGAGATGGATTTCAAAAGCAACAAGAAACAATGGTATACTTAATTGTTGGAGGCTTTGGAGTATCTTTAGTTAGTTCTTTATGGCTAAAGACACAAACCAGATGCCACCCACAAACTGTAATGGGTGACGGGACTACAGAATAGGCTGTATTCATCAGAGTCCCAGGAGGAAGAGTTAGCTGTTTTAAAAAGGTCTAAGTCAATGGAGTTGCACAAGGAACTATACAACTGTGAAAATAACAGTGTTATGCCAAAGTCTATCTAGAACAGGAAGCCATTACAACCTCCCACCACAAGGGGCGGGGCAAGGAATGGTGTCACTGGAACCTGGAGAAAGTCCTAGCTGTGGAAGAGAAGCCAAGTCTAGTGCCACAGGCAGGCAGGGAGCAAGTAGCTCTGAGATGGGGAGTGAGAAATAAATACCACAAATCTTCTCTCACCTCCTGTTGTTTCATCTCCTTTGAGTTGCTCTTGTTGGACAGAATCAACCAGAACCTGGAGAATAAGGAAGGCTGACACGTAACTAGGTCAGCCTTCAGAACCCAGAGCCCAGGGTGAGAAGAAGACAGGATGGATATGACATAGATACTGGGGAACATGCATAGTATTTTTGCGTAGGTAGCTATGTGCTTTGCATTTCTGGCTTTTTTGAGCATGGTGATTTGCAATTTTTTCTGCTTAAAATCTTTATTTATATCTATTTTTCCATGTCTTGACACCTTTATCCTATTTAAGATTAATTGGTCAAACAAATCATGGAAGCTATCATGAATTTCACTTCAATATAATTTTCTAAATTTCAGAACATATTTTAATGGTGAGATAACTCAAAGAGGATGTATATTCAGATAAGGTCACATTAGTTTTCTCAGCAAGAGTCTCCAATCCTTCATTCAATCATTTGCTTTAAACAAAGTTTATATTTTGGCCTATTACAATAGAAATCTGCTAAAAACTTTTTTCCTGACATTTACCCCAAACCACCTACTTTTCTCTTTGGCATAAAGTAAATGAAAATGGGGAGCTAAATCACACGTAAGAAAGAACTGTCTCATTTGATAAATGGAGTAAATGTAGGTAGAATTCCATCTGTTTGACGAATGGATCTAATTTAACTAGTGTGGATTTCTCTACTTGGTGAAGATGTTGTTGTTTCTGCTTTTCTTACCCCAGTATGTAGAAAGCAAGGAGAAGGCAACTCCTGGCAGCCAAGTTGAAATTTCCCCAGGATTTCCATATAATAATGGGATAGTATGCTTTGCCTAACAAACGGACAGAGATACTAAAATCATCATTGTGATAGTTCAGAGATTAGCAGGAACAAGAAGAAGGGGTAGAGAGATGGAGGTTAGGTCATACACTTAAGGGATCCGAAAGGTGCCAACTCTCTTGAGAACTACCTAGGAAGGTAAGAAACAGTGAAAAACTATTTCAAAATGAACCAAAAATGTTTTACCACTTAGAATTCTACTTTGGTCAAATAATAAATCAAGTATAAGTATAGGCTATACATTTTCAGACATACAAGTTCTCAAAAACAATGAATCCCTTATGGACACTTTTTAAGGCTTTTGGAAGACGTATTTCACCAAAATGAGAAAATAAAATGGGAAGAGAAAGGAAGAAAAGAGAATTTATAAACACTACCCATTGCAGGAAAAAAGAGAAAAGAATCTCCAAAATAAAGTTGGAGATATGTGTGCAGCACTGAACAGTATTATTATTATCATTATTTTTATGGGAATTGACATATGACCTGATGTGTTTATGTGTGTGAGAAGTAGCAGTTATCATACAATTTATTTCAAAAAATTAATATAAAGAATTTATTCAATTTATATCATCTATGTAGAATAACAGTGATATTAAGAATGCACAAGGGAAAGCATAAAAAGACAATTAGAGACATGAATATTTGAAAGAACAGAAGAGTGAACAAATTTTTAAAATAGCATAATCAATTAAAATTTATTTTAGGAACTTAAGGTCAGTTCAATAATTAGGAAATAGTTTTATATGTTGAGCCATGGTAACAAAGTAAATGAGAAAATCATATGATGCTTTCAAATTACAAAAAACGGAAAAGCATTTTTTCAGTGGAAATATTTGCAAAACATGTATTATACTTATTTCCAGAGTATGTCAAGAACTCTTTATAATACAATGATAAAAAGATAAACAACCCAATTAAAAATAGGTGAAATATTTGAATAAACACATAACTGAAAAAAATATACAAATGGAAAAAAACAACGCTTACATCATTAGTTGTTAGGGAAATGTGAATGAAATTCACAACAATAGATCAGTATACTTCTTGAATGGCTAAAACCAAAATTTTAAAAAATTATAAGAGAACAACATCAAGTGTCATTTTGGATGAGAAATAACTCTCATTCCCATTCATTGGTAGTGGGAATGCAAAATGATACAACTACTTTGGAATAGTTTGGCCCTTCTTAAAAGTTAAACATACACTTACCATCTTAACCACCAGTTGTGTTACTAGTTATTTATTCAGTAGAAATAAAAGCGTGTACCTCCAAAGACCTGTATGCAAATGTTTATAATTATTAAAACAGCTGTATTCATTATATCTCTATTAATCGTGTTTTTATTTTCTACATATTTTAATGATTTGATGTTTTGGGGTCTTGCAGACGCAAGTATGCCTTTGATGCACAAATCAATCAAACCTAAGTCCTTACCTGGACCTACCTCCTGTTACCATGGTCCTCAAGTTGGGGCATCATCCTCCTGCCCTAACTCAAGAATAGATGAGATACTGTTGTCCATATATAAACGAAATCTCACTTAGCCATTAAAGACATGAACCACTAAAAACATTTAATAACACAGATGGATTTCAAAAAGATTATGTAAATTAAGAAAAGGCAACCACAGAAAGGTTGCCTACTCTTTGATTCCATTTATATGACATTCTGAAAAATGCAAAACTAATAACAGAAAGCAGGTCAGCAACAGGAGATGTTGGGGGCAAGATGAACTGAAAAGTGTCATGAAGGAGTAGTTTGGAGTAATGGAAATCTGCATCTGGATTGTAGTAGTGGTTACACAAATGCATACATTTGTCAAACTTTACAAAACCAGATAAAAAGAATGAATTTTAATATATATAAGTTGCGTTCATTTTCTGTTGCTGCTGTAACATATACTACAACCATAGGACTTAAAGCAATACAAACTTTGTATCTTACATTTCTGTAGGTTGGAAGTCCATTGATCTCCTTGGACTAAAATCAAGGTGTAGTAGAGCTATATTCCTTTCTGGGGGCTATAGGAGAATCTTTCTCCTTGACTGACCATGACTCTAGCATATCTCTCTCTGACCATTCCTCCAGATTTACATTTCCCATTAACCATAGCCTGGAAAGCTCTGCTTATTTCAAGGATTCATGTGATGAGATGGGATCTGCAAAGATGATCTAGGATAAACTCTCCATCTCAAGGTTCTTAATTCAAGTACATCCTCAGTCTCTGGTTCAGTGGTTCAGATTTTGGCCTGTAATTTGCATTTCTAACAGCTTTTTGGATGATGCTGACGCTGCTAATTCAGGGGCCATATTTTGAGGGTCACTGACATAGACATCTGAGGGAATCTACAAACTCTTAAAAATAAGAGGTTAGCAAGGTTGTTGGATACAAAATCTACATAAGAAATGAATAGCACTCTATCTAAAAGGAGAATCCAATTTAAAATTCCAATGAAGAGTGATCACATTCACAATTTAAAAATAAGATTCCCTAGAAATGAACCTAAAAAAATGTACAAGATCACAACTGAGGAATGTATAAAATATTTTGCAGGACATAAAAAATCCAAGTAACTGAAAAGATATAATATGCTCTGGTTTGGAGAATATAGCAGAAAAGTCAGTTTTTCCCAAATCATACTATAACTTGCATACAATCCAAATCAAGATGTCAATAAGATTTTTGTTAGTCATAATATCTTCCTCAAAAATATATATGGAAAAGCAATAGACCAAGAACAGCCACCACAATTTTGAAAAAGTAAAACAAAATCAGGGGACTTTTCCTATAAGTAAAACCAGCAAAAATTAGTTCACTGAATATATCAAGAATTCGTATAGCCCAGTAAGAATAAAACATCACATTTGAAAAAAGAGACAGAGCAAATTAGCAACTGATAGAAAGGAAAACAGCATAAATCAATAAACCTTGGCAAGACTGGATCTGGAACACTCAAATTAAATAATAGTCTAATGTCATGGTCATCTATTGGAAAAAAATCTGAAAGTCTGACAAAATTCTTATTATTAAGGATTTGGAGGAACAAGAGCTCTTATTCCTGATGGTATGAGTAAATTTATACAAATTCTTTGGAAATTGGAGACCATTAAGAACTATATTCCAGGTGTTCTTGCTCATTGGAATCCCACTGTAAGTGCATATCTTGAAAAAACTGGTATCCAAGGATATTCAGCAGCATTTCACATATTAGTGAATAAATAGAAATAACCTAATGGCCATTCATAGGGGAAAACAGAAATGAATTATGGTATAGTCATCTAAAACAATATTTTATTACAGAGAAAGTGAATAAATCAAATCTTTAAGTATTGGAAAGAAAAAGTTAAAAAATATAAAGTTGAACAGAGGATAAAAAAGCAAATTGCAAAATACATAGATTTATGAAATGTATTTAAAGTTGAAAATGCTGCACCAAAATTACATGTAAAAAGGTGTTGATAAATACATAAAACCATGGAAAAGAATGATAAACATTGAATTTGTACTCATGATTAACTGTAAGGATTGAGTGAAGAATATGAACATATTTCTTGAACATGAATTCAGAAAAGTGAAAAGGATTTAAGCATATTTGAAATTGTTTTTCTGTTTTAAAAAATCTTAAAATAGAATACTTCATTGAGATTTAATATAATTGTTCAATATATTTTATATGCTATATTCTGTATGTTTGAGATATTTCACAATAAAAAATGAGGTAATTTTGTTCTTGCTTTTCCATTTAATAATATATTATGATCTTGGAATATGATCTTATGGTAGAATATTATCTTACAACATAATAATGTATAGTGATTACACTAAATAATCTCAACACATCTCTTACTTCTCCCCAGTGTTTTATCAGGTAAATATTAGACCTTTCCCTATATGTGTACATTTGGATTGTGCTGTGGTTTGTGTCCTCCAAAGCTGCCTGTGTTGAAGACTTGCCTCCAAGCCCATGGAGCTACAGGGATGTGACAGAAACTTTAAGTAATGGAGCTAATGGCAGGGTTTAGGTCACTGGAGCTGTGCTTTCAAAGGGCATTGTGTGACTACTCCATTCTCTTTCTCTTCCTGTTTCACCTCCAGGCCATGTGGTGAGCAGCTTTGTTCTGCCATATGCTCCTCCCATAACGTGCTCCCTCTCCACAGGTCCAAAAACAACGGAGCCAACCAAGCCTGGATTATCTCTAAAACTGCAAGCCAAAATAAAACTTTGGTTTTTATAAATTGATTATCACAGATATTTGATTACCATGACAGAAAGCTAACTAACAGATTATTTCAATTTTTCAATATGATAATTCGTGCTACAATTGAATCTTCAAAAAAGGTATTTTACAGATTTGTTGTAACTGAGTATAAAACAACAACAAAAATAACTGTATGGAGTAGGGTACTTGGAGAAAGAATAACCAACTATAAAGAAAAGGTAAGAACAGTAGCTGTTTGTCTTAGCTGAATGTTTAAAATAAAAAATCATCTCATGAAAATAATTTAATATATTTTTGATAAAATTGTCAACATAGTCAAGGAAAAGATGAATAAAGAAAATTTATCTTTCAGGGAAGCATTCAGTCTTACAAAGACATATTAAAGAGGAGCCACCACTGCACACAAGTCAAGGATTCTATGACACAAAATTTCATGTGGTTTATTACTCAAAGGCCAGTTTTCAGTTGTTTGTCAGCCACGGTATTTAGCTTTCCACGATACACATGCCAATAGTTTCTTTCTAAGTAAAACTAGACACATGCAACATCTCAGCTCTTAAAGTTGGCCCTTCAAGTCATCCAAATACAAAAAAAGCCAAAAGTTGCAGTTAAAATGGAAAGTAAAAACTATTTTCCATTCATGCATTGCTTTTAATTATATGTTCCAGAAAATAAAATCACCTTTAGGCAGAGACCAAGCATGAAAAATATCAACCCAAAATCTAAATCCCAGTATTTCTGAAAGTCAAATGTTGAGAAACATGGTAAGTCCTGATGCTTACCCATAGTGTTTTCTATTTATAGTCATTTATAATCCTATAATCTAAAACATTACTTCCAAAGACAAATGCACGCAAAAAGATTTCCCTTTACAGAACTAAATTTAGTCTTGCATAAAACAGAAAACAGAGATACAGATTTTAGTTTGAAATTAATTTTTGCTACTTCATTGTTCTATGAACTCAACCAGTACCTAATATCCCATCTCTGAAGTTAGGATATGATTATATCTATCTTGCTTTAAGTATTATTTGAACCAAAGTGGGGTATAAAAATTAAAAATAATTAATAATCTTACTGTTTCACTAAGGATTTAGTCAACTGCATGAAAGCTGTCTGACCTGCAAAAAGCATTTAAAAGCCACTCGATATATTACCAATAAAGCTTTTTGAATACCAGAGTAAAGCAACTGTTTGAAAGCCTTACATTCAGCGAGTTTCTTCATGTCATTTCACCATCAGTGACGCCTAGGGGGTAGGTTCCGTCTTCAGGTAGGCCTAGCCAATCATCTAATCAAGATTGCAGGCCGCATGTCACACCACCTAAGAAAAATACCTTCAGAAAAGTTATTCCATCCAGCAGATTCCATACTCTTTGAAACTCATTAAACATAGGTGATGCCAGGCATGGTGACACACACCTATAATCCCAGCGGCTCAGAAGGCCGAAGCAGGAGGATCTCAAGTCCAATGCCAGCCTCAACAACAGTAAGGTGCTAAGCAACTTACTGAGACTCTGTTTCTAAATAAAATAGAAAATAGGGCTGGGGATGTGGCTCAGTGGTAGAGTTCCCCTGAGTACAATTCTCAGTACCAAAAAAACAAAACAAAACAAAACAAAACAAAATAAACCACTGGTAGGATTTTTATATGCTTTTTGCTAAGGTAATATAACCACTTTAAAGAGCAGGAGGAAGATAATTGATTCTAGAAATCTTAGAATTTAGTGTTATCTCTCAATTTGTTTTAATTTGCTGAACTGGGGCACATACCCCTTCCAACTCCCTATATGAGGAACTTTTATCTGTTTCCATGTATTTCTATATTTATATGCCTAAGTGCCTTTGTTTAGAAACCAGAAAGAAAGAAAAAGTCTATACCAGGTGGAGAACCATGGAACAATTGTCATTTTTTTTTTTTTTTTTTTTGGCCCTTCTAATAGCTTGGGTGAGATTTGTTCTTCTGTTGAGAACCATAAGACACTGACATGGAGAGAAACACATACCATCCTAAGAGAATTCCTCTGCTGTGAGAGAGATGGATTTAATTAGGCTTCACCATCAGTACCTTACACTGAACCAAGAGCATTACAATTTCCAGTTCATCTTCTCCAGTACCAGTCTTGGGAAAGCAATTCCTTTCACTAATGGATCTGCACATAATTGTAACTTTAAAGAGGTGCTAGTTTTGACTATATACAAAGAATCTGTCTAATTTAAAAAAATATATATATATATATCCATTGCAGTTCAAAGGAGGAGGTTCAGAAGAAAAATCCCAAAGGACACAGGACACAGTATGCAATGCCTTGGGGAGATATTGCATTTAGACAGGGGGAGATGGAAACTTCCCAGGGGAAAGTGTAACAACTTTCCAGGAGATGGTACAAAATAAGGAACTGAGCAAGAAGAAATGGGTTGTTCTCTATGCAAGGGACATAGTCCAGCTTGGCTGAGGTAGGAGGTGAAGATAAAGACCCAGCTGGTAAGAATTTACTGTTACCATCCAAGCAGGCACAAATTGTTAAGTTGGCAATGAAAAGGCACTCAGAATTTTATAAG
>CM053410.1:21227849-21253326 GCA_028644305.1 Xerus rutilus | reverse complement strand
AAAAAAAAAACACTTTAAATGGTAAATATATCTGCATGTGGCCAACTTTACCTGTGCACCAGCAATGACACATCCTGGCTGCTGCTTGGCCAGCAGCTCTTGTGAAGCACCTGCATCCTATGATCTTTGAGATGTTACAATGTAAAATATCTGTGCTTTACTCTAAAGTGTGACCAACTAAGTCCTCTGTGCAGGACTAAGGCGATTCCTAGAACTCAGGACATTCAATCAAAGTAGGAAAGCCCCCAGTATTCCTCGCAGAGCTGGTCATTCTAGGTAAGTCTAAATATCACTGCTCAAAAGCACAAAGTTTCAATTATAAAATGAATAAGTTCTAGGCATCTAACATAGAGCATAATAATAATACTCAATAATATTGCACTGTATATTTGAAATTTGCTTGGAGAGTAGATCTTAGGTGTTCTTACACACACACACGCACACATCACAAAGGTGTGATGATGTGTCAACTTTATTGTGGAAACCACATACAACACACACACATACATAATTATCACACTGTACACATTAAATATATTAATTTTTTAAAGTTGTACATCAACAAAGCTGGAAAACATTGTGTGAACTTTCAGTGATTATTGTTTTTACTTCTATAAATTTTACCTTTTTTTCCCCCTCAAATCAGCCTACTCTTTTTTTCATGGTGTTTTACTATGGTTTATTTTCTTTCATAATATATGTGTGTGTGTGTGTGTGTGTGCACTAATGCTTTTTCTTGGCCCAAGGCTTCTTCCCAGTGGAGTTAGTGAATCTACACCTCACCTTCCTATGGCAAAGACTTTGGGTTTTGATTTCTTTTGGAAGACAATGCGCCTTCTTCAAATCCTCCCCTCCAGAGCCTGGGCAGAAGACAAATAGAAGTGGAGGTGGGCAGAGCTCTCTGACCTGCTTTCACTAAGAGGGTGTCCTTCTGACAGTCCTGGCTTGACAGAGGAGTCTCAGTTCTTATTCACTGCCCTAGATGGACCCACGTCTACTGAGACCAGGAACCTCAGCACTTGCCCCAGGCCTTATATCCAAAATGATAAGACCCCTCTCTCCACCCCACATGCCAGTTTATCCCTGTAGCATCTGGATTTCAACTGATGCCTCTACCACTACCCCTCTCAGCCTGTCTCTGTGTCAGATCTATTTCACCATGCTGCCTCAGAGTTCTCTCTTTGTTTTTGGCTCCTAGAGATTTCCTTTTGTTTCTATTTGGCTTCGGTTTCAAATGTCATTGTTGGTGTTTTATCTAGCATTTCAGTATGCTTATTGGAGGTGGCGGTCTGCCTCAACTCAGTCAGCCATTTGGCAGAAACCACTGGAAATTATTTTTGGCCTCTTTAAACTTCACACATGCATGTGTGCTAAGCTTCTCTTCTAAAGATAAGCTGTACATCTTACAATGCTGGTGTCTATCACTTAACAGAAATAAAAGTCGAGCCCCCTTTGTTTAAGGTTTCATCATAAACCCTATAAATGGATGAGTGACTTGGATTCCAGGTTTATATAGATGGTTAATCAAGTCTGATGCATTAGCCTGAAAATCTCAGAACATCTAGCAAACACTCCAGAATTCCAAAATTAGTGATGAAAACAATATCCCAGGGACATGTGATCTGCAGGAGGAGCCTTACAGTCCTGGTTCTCATCTTCAGACTGATAAGGGTTATAATCTCAAGAGTCTTCCGAAACAGATCTTTATGGGTGTGTCATAGTTAAAAGTTCACATTCCAGTTTTATAACATACTGGTTATGTTACCAAACACTGTTGGAGATTGTTCTAGCTAGTTGGTTTCATAAAATATTTATAATTAAAATAATGTTTTCATCTAGTAACATTTACTTCATAGGGTTATTGAAAAGTTAAATAAGAACCTGCTTAAATTTAATGGCATAAATTCAAACATTTCATAATAGCTACTATTACCTCTAATTATAGCACATTTTATTGTAACTATTGCTGGCATCTTTCTCTTACCCACTCTATAGAGAGCTCCTGAAATGCAGAATTTTCGTGTACATTATTGTTTCTTTAATGTCAAGATCAAGATCCATACATAACAGCACTCAGAAATTTCTTGAGTTCATAATCAAAGTCATCATTTGGGAATGTTCATCTAGTAGAGTCAGGCACAAGAGTTCAGGATGCAGAAAGACTAGATCCAGGGAGATTGGTTAAGAAATCCTTTATCCAAAATTTAAATTTTGATAATTTATTCTCCTTTCAAGCTACATAGACTTCATTAAATCCTTATCATCTGAAATAACCTAATGTGTCTGATCTTTGAAGTCTGAGGAACCCTGTGTAATACAGGTATTCTGGTGTGTGTGTGTGTGTGTGTGTATACCCCAGGCAAGCAGTTAACTTGCAAATGATTTTGACAGAAACCACTCAGGCCCAATTGCTCCTTCTGAAGATAATATGTTTTGAAGTCATTTCCTTTGGGTATATTCACTTCAAGGATACTTGAAATTACTCATTAAGAACTTTACTCTGGTCAAAACATCACAGTTCAGAGAGGAACAACAGCTTAATCCATCAACTGAATAGACTGTCCCTGTTTCTTTGTTTTGCTGGCCATATTTCATTCATTTCTATTTGTCTTTTAGAAGCTGCTAATTGTATTATGTCATTCTGGAGTGTTTTATTTTTCAGAATTATCTCTTCTGATACATATATATATATATTTTTTTTTTTGTCAATGACTCCAGTCTGATAAAAGCAGAAACATCTAAGAAAGCTGCAGAGATGGCAGGGCTCCGGTGTGACTGTCTCGCTAGATCAGCCATGTGAAGTACAGACTTCCAAGGACACATGAAAAAATGAGGTTTCCTGCATGAGTATCAATGGTTGTCATTTACGTTGCCTTTGGGGTTTGCTCCCAAATCTCCTCAGAGATGACACGATTGTTATTGAGGGTATGGTTGGTGGCCTGGGACATAACCAAATAATGCCACCTGCCCACATGCTAATTAACCTAGGACGCACTTCATGCAGTCTGAGCTGCTTGCTCCGGAATGTTGCTCTGAGCCCTGAGAGAGATAAAGGCTGAATTAACTTTAACTACTTGTGAAGTACAGTAATTACTGCCCACACTCTGCCTTACATTTTATTGCTACTATCAGTCTCACCCTTTGTTCTGGAAAATATTTTCTATTGATGCTGCTTACCACCCAAAATTAAGCATGAATTCTGTTTTCCACTCAATGGGCATCCAAGTTCCAAAATGGAATCATTAGAATTTAAAGCAATGCTTTCTTTTTCCAATTTGTTCCTTGATATAGCCAGGTCTAAAGGCTGGTCATTCTAGCCATACCTTCCTTCTGTCATACCTTATTGAACAAAGTCATTTAGCACCTAGTATGCAAACCTCTATAAAAAAAAAAAACCCACTATGGAGGACATTGAGTATAAGTGCTGTGAAATTTCCTTTTGTTACTGCCCTGGACAGTGGGTACCAAAGCAACAGGAAGAAAAAGTGCTAAATCGTGTTTCTAAAACACTGTATTGATTGGGGTGTCAAATAGACTGGATTGAGGAATATTCAGCTGGTCCAAGGCCTCAGATGACATTGAGCCTTACCCTCTTCTGCTAAAAGGGAAATCCAGGTGGTTTGGAATATACCCCAAAGACTTAAAATCAGCATACTACAGTGACGCAGTCACATCAACATTTATAGCAGCTCAATTCACAATAGCTAAGCTCTGGAACAACCTAGGTGCCCTTCAACAGATAAATGGCTAAAGAAAATGTGGTATATATACAGAGGAATATTAATCAGCAATAAAAATAGTGATGAATGACTTTATGACATTTGCTGGAAAATGGATGGATCCGGAGACTAGTAGGCCTAGTGGAATAAGCCAATCCCCTAAAACCAAAGGTCGAATATTCTCTCTGATATGTGGATGCTAACACACAACAAAGGGTGGGAGGAATAGAAGTTCAATCCTTTAGACAAAGGGGAAAAAGGGGAGGGGAAGAAGGTTGGGAATGGGGAAGACAGTGGAATGATTCTGACATACCTTTCTTATGTACATACATGAATACACCACAGTGAATCTCCACATCATGTACAACCACAAGACTGGGACCCTAATTAGAATAAGATGTACTCCATGTTTGTATAAATAAGTCAAATTATACTCAACTGTTATGTATAACTAAAAATATTTTTAAAAAAAAAAAACTAAAATACTTGAGACCAAGAAAAACAACAAAAAGAATGATTTTGGTGCCTGAGGTGTGTCTGTGAGGTTGTTTCCAGAGAAGACTAGTGGGTGAAATGATGGACTAAATGTTCTCAAAATGCATCTCACAATTGACTGAGGGCCTAGATAGAACAAAAAAGGAGAGGGGGGATTTCTGTCTTGTCCAAAGCCAGGACACCTTTCATTCACTGCCCTCTGACAGCAGAATTCTAGATCCTCCAGTCTTTGGACTCTGGGCTGCTAACAATGGTGCCCAGACTCAGAGTTATGCCACAGGCTTTCCTGGTTCAAAGGGCTTGGGACTTGGACTCAGACTACCAGCTTCCCTGTTTCTCCAGCCTGAATATGGCCTATTAAGGGACTCCTCAGCCTCCATAATTGGGTGAGCCCAATCCCCGAATAAATCTCTTCTCATGCACATCACTCCATATACACCTTAATGATCTATCTCTCTGGAGAATTCAGACTAAAACAGAAATTAATAGCTAAGGACAAAGGTGTTGTTATAACAAATATCTAAAAATGAGGAACTGGGTAAGGGGTAGAGGTTGCAACCATTTTGCCGTAAGTGCTGGAAAAAGCCCACGTTGCTGTGAATGCAGCATTGACTGACTAAAAGATCTGTACGGAAAACGTCATTCTTACAGCTTTCCAAAGTGGTTGTGAATAGAATGTAGATAGAAATATGGATAGTAAAGGCTTTTCTGATGAGGTATCATAGATGAGGAACAAGGTACTGGAAACTGAAAAAAAAAAAAAAGGACCATCCTTGTTATAAAGTAGCAAGGAAGTTGGCTGAGTTATGTTTATGTCCAAGATTCTGTAGAAGGTAGAACTGAAGAGGAGTAATATTTAGCACAAGAAATCTATTAGCAGCAAAGCGCTCAGGTTGCTACTTACAGCAAAATGCCAGAAGAGACAAATGTTTGAAAATGGAATTTATAATTAAAAGGGAAATAGAACATAAAGGTTTGGAAAATTCTCAGCCTGGTCATAGAAAGAATAAAAAGTGATTAGGAAAAAAAAATAAGGGTGTGGTCAAGTTTGATAAGGAGATTAGGTGTGGCTAGAAGGAAACCAGGGCTATTTAATGAAAGAATGCTTCTGAAGGCATTTCAGAGATCTTGGAGACTATAGCACCCATAACAGGCCCAGAGCACCAGGGCCTTGACACGGCCATTCCCAAGAAACTGGAGGGACGAAAGTGGCCCGTGTGTGGCCTTGGAGTGCACCACCTAGGGTCACCGCAGGTCTCTGCTCCCACGTTCCAGTGCAGTGGACCTTCGATTCCCCAGCTAAGGTGGACCCAGGCGTGATTTGGGTTACCACTCACTCTGGAGGGTACAAGCAGAAGGCTTTGGTGACATCCACATGGTGCTAATTTCTCAGGTATGCAGAGTGTAAAAGCTATGCAGTCAGGGCTTCCTCCACCTAGATTTCAAAGGCTGTTCCAGTTAGCCTCAGGACCCAGGCAGGATCTGTTGCAGGGACAGAGCCACCACAGAGGCACTAGGCAATGCCAACAGCTGCTGTGGGACCAAGGATGTCCCCAAGATTCCAGAACTGTACTACCACCAATCTGGGAGAACCACAAGTACAAGCTTTTAGTCATGATATTTGACAGGTTTGCTGTGCCCAGCAAAGCTATGGGAACAAGGTAGTCCCCACTTTCAATCCAGTATGTTCAAGAGCTGGGACATGGAATCAAAGATTATGACTCTAAGATTTAATGTTTGTGCAGATGAGGATGGGATTTATTTGGGGCCAGTTACTCCTTCCTTTTTTCTTATTTCTCTTTGGGAATGGCACTATAGATTCTATGTCCCACCACTGTACTTTGTAAACATACAACTTGTCTGATTTCACAGGCTCACAGATGGAGAAAAATCTATATTGGAATGTCATACCTTGAGTCTCACTCATATCTGATTTAGATGGGACTCTGAATCTGAGTTTTTTATTTTTATTTTTGATGTGCTGGGGATCCAACATACGGCCTCATTCGTGCTAGGCAAGCTTTCGACCACTGAGTTACATTCCCAGCCTAAGGCTTCAGATTTTAGACTTTTTGTTGGGATAAATTAAGACTTGTGGGTCTACTGAGGTGGAATGCATGTATTTACCATGTGAGAAGAACATGAATTTAAGAGGAAGACAAGGTATGAAGGTTTCTGTCCCCTGAAAAATTTACACTGAAATTTAATCCCCAACACAGTAGTATTGAGAGATGGTGTGGCCTTTGAAAGGGGATCAGGCCACAAAGTTCTAACTTCATGAGTGGAATTAGGAAGCCTTATAAAATGGCTCAAAGGAGAGTAGCTCATCCTTCACTGCCCTCACACCTTCTGCCATGGGAGAACACTTATTCCTTCCCTCTAGAAGACCTGGCTTTCAAGGCACCATCTTGGAAGCAAAGATCAACATTCACTGGATGCTGGTAGTTGGAGTTTCCACCCCACAGAATTGTGACAAAGAGTCTCTGTTCTTTATGGATTACCCAGTTCACAGTATTCCATTATAATAGCATGAAACAGACTAAAACCATTTTTATCATCAAAGTATGGTTCTGTCATTTACATTAGGACTTGCTGGAGATCAGAGGCCACAGCTTATAATTTTTCCATTTCCTGATCAGATACAGAAAAGATGGGGAGTTGCTGATGTGGGCAATGAGGGTGACAGATGTGACAGATGACAAAGACTGTTGGCTCAGCGTCTCCTCCTTGTGGTTAGCTCTCATTCCTCAAGATATGAGCATCTGCAAGCCTCCTTCCTACCCACTGCCCTGCTCATTCCTAATCAGGAAAAAGGAAGCTCAGTCAAGATTACCAAGTTGTTTGTTTTGCGACTACTTTCCTGTAACGTGTTCCATTTTCAGTTTAATCTCCTAAAATGCTCTCTTTAACGAAGGAAATAATCTCTCCTCTTCTGACACCAAATATGTTTGAATGGCTGCTGATGACTTGAAGAAACAAGAAACTTTGCAAGTCATCCCTAAAGTCTTTCCATCCCTCATTTCCTCATTCATTGATTCAACAATTATGTACCAGATATCAACCACAAACTAGATACTGCTCTTGGGACTGAGGATACAACATGGAATGAAGTTAGAGTGCCTGTTCTCATGGAACTTCCACCCTAGACAATATATAAGGGAATGCCAAATATGTACTATGCAAGAAATGTGTTATAAAATGAAATAAAACAGGGAAAGGTAGTTTGAGTAATAGATGTGAGGCACTTGCTATTTTGCACAGTAATTAAATGTCTTATTGATAAATGACAATTAAATAGAAACCTGAATAACTGAAGAAGGAAACCATGTTAGTAAACTGGGAAAGGAACATTCTGGGAAGACAGAAAGGAAGTGCAAAGACCCTGTGGTAGCAATAGGCTTCGCTTATTTCAGGAACAGCAAAGAGGCTGTTCCTGAAATAAGCAAAGGTGAGAGAGAAAGGGAGAAGAGAAGACTAAAGTCAGAGAGGAAGCAATGGTGAATGGAAGAAAGATAATAGACTATGGTAAGAACTTTGGCTTTAACCTAGGGACTTGGAAGGTCAATTGAAAGTTCTGAGCAGATGTTTGAAATGATTCAAATTTTATAATAGAAAGATTGTTCTGTCTGCTGTGAGAATAGATGATGGAAAACCAAGAGTAAAAGTAGACCAGTTGGGAGACAATTATACTAAACCAGGCAAGAATTGTTGGTGGCTTAATCCATGACGAGGTGAGAAATGGTTCAATTACCAATTTGTTTTGAAGCTAGATCTCACAGAATTGGCTGATAGATCAGAGGTAGAAAGGCAGAGAGGGCAGGGAAACAAAAAGGCCCTCAAGTATTCCTCCAAGATTGTTGACTTGAGCTGCTGGAATAATGAAACTCATCCACTGAGTTGGGAAAGATGAAGAAAACCACACAGGGATGCAAAGTGTAGTATTTTGCTTCTCTTTTGGTTGTGTTGTCTGTTAGACATTCAGATAGGGGCGTCATATAAGCAACAGATACATGAGTCTTGTGTACAGGAAAGAATTTGATGCTGGAAACTGAAATGTGGGCATTGCCAGAATTTGGATGTCAGAGACACGAGACCAGATGAGATCACTAGTGAGGGATTACAAACAGAGGAGCGAGGAGGAGTAGGGCAAAACCCCGGGGAGCTCTCATGTTTAGAGGTTATGGAGAGGAGGAGACACCAGGAAAGGAGACATCTGGCTTGCAGCCAGCAATGCTAAGTGAAGAGCCAGGGGTGCATGGCTGAGAGGAAGCCAAGCAAAGCAGATGTTTCCAAGAGAGGAGGGAGTGGAGGAGTAAATAGGACAAAGACCAAGAGGATTTGGCAGCAAAGAGTTCACTGGAGACCTTGACAAGAGGAGTTTTGATAAAATTGAGGAATGTGAGCCTGACTGGAGGGTACTGAAGAGCCGGTGAGATCTGAGGCAGTGAAGAGATTGTGCGTAGGCAGCTCTGCCCTGGAGGTTAGCTGGAAAGGGGAACGGAGAAATGGGAACAGGACCATATGGGCTCCAAAAAGGTTGATTTTCCCCCCAAAGATTATCTTGATGAATATATGTTGATCATCACAGCCTTTATTTTGATAAGAAGCGAGCTCCTTCACTTTTTCCAATTGATTTTTAGACCCTTGGATTCATCTGGTATCAAATTTGTTAAAAAAGATATTGTGATACTGTTAGAATATTATCACTGACATATCTCAAATTATGAAGAGCTATTCCAATCTAGCAGTAACACATCCTAAAGGGAGATTTTCTATCCTTTTGAAAACACTACAGTAGACAGCTCCACTTTTAGAGTCACATGACCCTGTTTCGGAGGTACCAAGCAGTCCCTTAAAGTAATTAATGAGTCTTTACTTTAATCCTGCACTAGGTATTTCAAGGTCAAGTACAGGTTTGGAAAGGATTGGGCTACATTTTCTTGCATTTCCAGTGAGTGCAGTTCAGGAGATATGTCAAATACCAGGTACTCAACCAAACAAAGGAAGTCAGCTGTTCAGAGGCTGAGGATAAACCAGGAAAAGCAACCACGTTTTAGAGACCAGAAGGCCATGCAAATCGAGCCCAGCCTGGAACAGAAGAGGGCTAAAGGTAGTATATCCAAGTGCTAAAGAAAGTATAGCCATGGGCTGAGACAAGGATGAGTTTGCAGATGTGAAATTGCAGCTGATTTTACAGGCAGTTTGCTCAGTACCTATTGGGTTTCGTCTTATTGAGCTACTGTAACTCCACTTGGTGTGTTTAGCACTTAAGGCACATTTCCTCATTTAATGGTTATTACATTACTGCAAGTGCAATATGGTGGCTTTGTTTTATATGAGGAAGCTAAAGTCCAGAGAGGTTATTTATCCAAAGTTATATATATATTATATGGTCTAATCTTACTCTTTCTATTATAAAATACAACTTTGTACTTTCCTGGCAAGTAGGTCTGTGAAAGTGCCACAACACTTCTGTTAGGGAGTGGGAAAGTTTTGAGGCTACAATGGAAAGAAAAACATGAAGAAATGAATGGAAGGACCAGGAGCAAAGTCATTTGTTGACGACTGTCTGCTTTATATGTTATCATGACATAACAAGATCTGGGTAGGTTGGCAAAATGGAAAGCAGACAGAAAGCATTTGGTACTTATATGGAAGCATTTCCTTAACTTCATCTTTCAAACTTGAATAACTATTGGTTTCTTGAAACTGGGACACTCACTTTATACTGTGAGACTTGTTGACTGTTATTAGTCAAAATAGTTCATATTTCTAATCGACTTCATCTAGTCTATAACACCATGAAGTGTATTAGTTCAATGTCATCCAAATTACTCATACACAAACTTGTGAACTTATGGGAACATGTGTACACTGTGTACTTAAGAATAATGGGGGGTTTTGTTTATTTGAGCTCAGAGTTACAATGACAAATTGACAAGTGAGAAAATATAAAAATCACTTGCCATAGAGTTGTATAAAAGTGCAAAGAAAATTTATAGTGGGAAAAATCCTTATGGACAATGTTGCCCAGAAGCCACTTTTTGTTTAGGTATATATAATATGCTACCGGTATCCTTCTGACTCTATTTTAAAAGTGTTGATAAACAGGACTATCACTCATTAAAGACATAAGTGGGACAGGTTCTGAAGCAAAAAAAAAAAAAAAAAGAATTTGACTTGGGGTGGTGGATATAGGAATAGACATGCCTTTTTAGCCAGTGGAAATGTAAGTCTGTGAGTCAAGGGAGCCGCCTGAGCTGAAGATGGGATTTGTGTCATTACCACCTCAAAAATATAGAAATTATGAGAATGCATACATACCATACCAATAGAGCAAAATCAAGAATGGACAGCTTAGTACGCAAGGAAGTAAGAAACCAAGGTCAGAGAGGGTATGTTGAGAATGGTAGAATCAAAAGGAGAGTGGTTTTGTAATCACGGAACAGGGAAAAAATTTTGAAGCGTGAAGATGTTATTGAGGATTAGAAATAAGAAGGAAGAGATGATGAAGACAAAGTACTAAATTCTAGGCATTGCATTGAAATGAGTAAAAATAATTTCATCTTCAATTTAGACAATTATAAAAATGTGAAGGAATACTTTTATTTTTAAAAACAATAGAATTGAACTGAGTTCACTATATTCATTAATGTCTCGCGGCTTCCTGTTGAAGAATATGCCACATATTTTTCAACCTTTGTTCAGGTCATCCCCATACTTTTCATAACACTGGATAATGTTTTTTCCATTAAAGACTTGCATACATTTTGCAAAGGATCTCATGGTATATTTACTTTTGTGAATATTATCCTTCTACTGTACTTTCTAATTAGTTGCAATGGAGGTTAGGAGCGTTCGTGTGTATATGTTCATCTTGAGTCCAATGCAAATCTAATTCACTTACAACAAAACAGAACTAGCAAATTGATTTTAAAATTCTTATGGCAGAATAAAGGGCCCAAAACAACTGATTATTCCAACAGAGGGGTGGTTTTCTCTACCATATATGAAAACTTACAACACTGTAGTAATTTTTAAAATGTGGTTTAAGCAAAAGAATACATAGATGCTAGATCAATGAAATGTATTAACTCTCCAAACAGGACTAGCTATATGTAAAAATTAGCAAGACGTATGAGGATAGGATTCAAAAAATTGGTGGAGGAAGAGTGGATTCATCCACAAGTTGTGTTGGTACCACTGATTTTCGAAAGGGGAGGAAAAACAGGAGTCATTCCTTATACCATACATAAAACATAAATTCCATGAGAGTTATAAATCTCAGTGTGGCTAACAAAACTTCCGGAATTTTAGAAAAAGTAGAGAATTTAAAAAGGCTTTGTTAGACAAAGCTCCAAACTCTAAGTCTTATAGGGAAAGACTGGTTGCATTTGACCACATTAAATTTTAAGACTTCAGTGTAAATTAAAACAAAACAAAAAACAGCATATGCCACCAATGGGGTTACCCCATTCACTTCCACCATGGATCCTTTACTTGGTTGGCAAGTTGATTCTTGCTGCCAGCTGGAGCAAGCCAGGCTGCTCCAGCTTGTTGGCCTGGGGCTCCAGTTTCTTCACATGTGGACCATTCCACGTGGCCTGTCCTTCCAAAATGACAGGAAAGTTGCAAGTGTTAGTATTCCAAGAAAGAGGAAGTAGAAGTTTCTAGTCTTTTAAAATCTAAACCTAGAAATTTCCATAAGATTTTACTTCCACCATTTTTGAATTGTCAAGCCTACTCAGATGCAATGAGAGAATAGTCAAAGAATTTATGGATATTGTATATATCCTTTTTTTCTGTCCATCAATGATTTACAAACCTGCCACATGAAAAATATTCTCCTCCTGCCAGGTGCAGTGGCTCACACTTGTAATCCCAGCACTTTGGGAGGCTGAGACAGGAGAATCGCGAGTTCAAAGCCAGCTTCAGCAACAGCGAGGTGCTAAGCAACTCAGTGAGACCCTGTCTCTACATAACACACAAAATAGGGCTGAGGATGTGGCTCAGTATTCGAGTACCCCTGAGTTCAATCCTCAGTACCAAAAAAAAAAAAAACCTCTCCTCCCTTCTCAAGCCCCCTCAAAGTCTCATTCCACTTGTGGCATTGACCCAAAGTCTAAATCTCATCATCACTAAAATTAGTTTCATGTATGAATGAGGCTAGTTGAGTATGGGTCCTCTCAATCTAAAGACCTTTTGGCTTTCACAAAACTAACAGAACATAGTCACAAAGCAGACACTGGCCCATTGCAAGTTTACAACTCACAATAGCACCTGTTGCTAGTTTCTTGATTCTGGAAATTTCTACTCCCTGGGAATCATCCTTAGCTCTGCTCCCTGGGTTTTTAGTTTGATCCTCTGAGTCACCTTTCCCCATCTAAAAGAAATGACCAACATGGCAGCCAACTACTTTTTTCAGCCTGTTTCCTTCCTGTGAACATTTTGGGGATCAAAGCATCTCTTGTTATTTTGTACATCCTGTCTTTTTCACTCTTAGAGCGTATAATTTCTTAAAGACATTTGTGGATTTGTCATTTATCAATTTATAATCCATTCCAGTGAACTGAAATCTATTCACATATCTTACCAAGATGGATCCTTCTGTGCCTTGGGTAGCTGGTGAGGCTATGGTCGAACATTGTCCTTAGTACCTGAAATTCCTATTACTTACGTATTTATGATTTATAAGATAGGCCTTTTGATTCTCATAAGTCCTACTAGGTACATGCTTAAGTCATTTTGAAGTCTTAACAAAGCATTTTAAAGCCATGTTCTTGAGATCTTTGTCCTGAGACCATGTTTTCCTGGTAGAGCCCTGGGTTTGGTCTTTGCCCCAAAGCTATTTCTAACACAGAGTTTATTTTTGAGCTCAGAAAGTCCTAGGCTCCTTTATATGTCCTCTAAACTTCAGCTGAAAACTTAATTGTTTTGTTTTGGTTTGGTTTGGTTTTTAAGCTTATCTTGTTCTTTTCTCAAATTTTATCATATGCAACTAAAAGAAACTCCTTAGTCCATTTATCCTTTTAACCTGGAAATCTCCTTTGCCGGATCCACAAGTTTGTTAGAGATATTTTCTCTTTTCCATTCTGCAGATGTCAGATTTGCTCTACTTTTCACCACTATGTAACACTGGTCATCTTTTCTTCAGCATTTTCCTTGTCCTTCAAGTCCTTGCCAACTGTCTCCTTGAGACATTTCCAGCCTCCACCTGCCACCTGATCCTAAAGCTGATGCTACACTTTGGTATTTGGTCAGGGCATTGTTCCAATTCCAGGTAATTCCACTCTAGATATTTTACAAGTACCCAGAGAAATGCAATGTGGCAGCTGCCACCCTCTGAAAGTCTAGACTTAGAAACTGCACAGCAGCGCTCTGATCAAGGTTACCCAAATTCAAAGGGAAGAGCTAGACATAGTGCCAAATAAATTGGGGCATCTCTAACCTAGCACAGATGGGGAAGCCTGAAAGGCGAGAGAGTTGGAAGAGGAGGGTTCAAGTCAGCACATTGACTTTGAAATAGACAAGTGAATATTTCAAATAGGAAGTTGGGTATGATTCTGGACCCCAAAATAGAGATCTGAACTTAAAGAATAAATGTGGGAGCCATGATAGGAGTCAAAGTAGATTTAAGACCAATGCCTGAAAAACTTCAGCCCTGGGGTGTCAGAGAGTGGAACAGTCAGCAATGTAGGTGGAGAAAGGCTGGAGAAAAACCAAGCCAACAAGCAGTCATGGAAGCCAAAGAGGAGAGCAAGTTAAGAAAGAAACAGTGGTCAAATGACATGCATACTCTTTCCCCCAGGCTTCCTGCCAAGTCAGCCAAATGGAATTCAGAGTAGAACAAATAAAAACAACATACTTTCCTGCTGGGTTCAAATTACTGGCAGGATTTTGGCAGATGATGAAATTTGGTTTGTAAAAGTAAGGAAATATTTAGATGCTGTGAATTTCTAGACCAAAAAATATATAAATACATGCATATCTCCAAAAAGCTTGATAGCCATGACAGTTATAGGCTAAGCCAAATACAATCCTAATATGGGCAATATACAGGAAGTAAGGGCAGGCAGGTGACACAATCACCATGCTTTCCAGTTGTCCTTATACCCCATAGTGAAACATTCATTCGTTCATTCATTTACTTTTAAGAAGAAAGAGTCTTCCAGGAAAATTAACAACCAAGATATGATATGTCTTTTTACTAACAGTAAATCAAATAAGAATGCTGTTGACAAACAGAAATTTCCTTTTCAAACTATGCTCACAAAACTGAGTTTTGGAACGATGACCACCTGGGTGGTATTCCTGGATCAATTCAAGCTGGCTTGCATTTGTTGGAAAGAAATACTGCAATTTGCTTAAAATATTCTTCCATCCTAGAATGTCTCATTCACCCTCAGTCCAGCTCCTGTCCCCTCTGGATGTCAGAATTTCATCTTGCCTCGTTGGCCTCCACTCTCCTCCTTGGAAACAAAGCACTAGACTAGAACAAGCACACCTGGAGTCTTTTTCTTTCAGGGACCTAGAACCACCTCCAGGGATGACTGCACTGCTATCGAAGGAAATCTTAATTTATGACCCAAAGCACCATCACATCCTTGGAGGTGGTGGGTTTTGTCTCATGGGGAGAAAACTGTGAAGCTTCTGCTATATAAATGTTTCCAAATTCCTGAAGCTCTGGAGGAAATGCTTCAAAATCCTTCATGTTTCATATAAAAAGCCAACCCAGTGATTTGCTGGCATACTTATCAGGGCTGGGGTCATCTCCTTCAGGTTGGTTGTCTTTGACATATTCCAGAAGTACCTGAAGAGCTGCTAGTAATTAAGTATAAAAATATAGAGAAAGTGGCTAAAGGGAAAATACTCAGAGAGGTAAGATGTAAAAGATTCCAAGAAGAGACTGGAAATTATACAAGTTTTTCCAGAAGATTGATTTGAATTTTGGAAATAGTCTTCTTATTGCCCAGAGTTTATGCAAATCCAAGTTCTGAATGTTTTTGAGGTCTGCCTTATCAATCGTAATATATAATGGAAAGAACTAATTATCTTAGAACTGTGCAGCTGCATGCAACCTTCAGATTAATATCAGAGTTCAAAGAGAGAAGCAGATGTATAAAGCACAAGCAATGCCAGATATGTACTTTGGAGCATTAGGAAATATTTGGTTTGATGAAAGAGTCTTATTCAATAATAATTTTCCATCTCTCAACCATAGCGATGGGATTAATATATATTAGTCTGTCAACTAGGCTGCTGGTTTTCATTGTATTTGTTATTTTTCCATTTTGGGCTTAATAGACAGGAAATTGTAGCTTTTTCAGAGCTTGTGTGGATTTTGTAAATCCCAAATGGAAGACACTCAGAAAAACAAATCCAACTAAGGTGCCTCTGCTATTTATTGTCAATTATAATGCATTAATCTCTCTTTAGCAGAACTGACATCAACACTGAACAATTCAATTTGCTAAAACTTGTCTCTTAATTTTTCAGCTAAATAGTTGAGGTTTAGACACAAACATTTTAAGGCAGCAAGTGTTTTTAAACATTTTAAGGCGCTTGAAGCAATCTTCCGAGATGCCTTGGAAAGCCAGCCCAGTTATTGTGGGCTTGGAAAAACCCAAAGCCAAAGATGCTAAGTATTCAGTTTGACTCTGAAAGAGGCCTTGCTTTGTGACGTTCATGTATCTTCACAGAAAGACAGCCTTCTAGTGGAGGAGAACAAAGCATTCACTTGGAAATGATCTAGTTACACTTGCCTACAGAAAAAGCAACTAGAAATCAGTATGGCCATTACAGAAAATGGTATGGAGTTTCTTCAAAATATTTAAAAACACAACTACCACATGATCCAGCACTCTTCAGCATCAATAAACAAAGGCAGTGCAATTGCTACCATATAAAGACACCTGTCTTCCCTTGATCAGCGCAGCATTAGTCACAATAGCCAACATATGAAATCGACCTAAGTATCTATCAATGGATGAATGGTAAAAAAACTACGGTGTATGTTCTCTCTCTCTCTCTTTCTTTCTCTCTCTCTCTCTCTCTCTCTCACACACACACACACACACACACACGCACACACACACAGTGCAATACTGTTCAGTCTTGAAAAAGAAGGAAATCCAGTCATTTGCAGCAACATAAATGATACTGGGGAACATTATGTTAAGTGAAATAAGCCAGACACAGGAAGACAACTGTCACATGACCTGACTTATTTATGGAATCTAAAAAAGATAAACTCTCAGAAGCAGAGAGCAATTACCAGAAACTGGGCAGGGTTGAGGAAATGCTGATCAAAGGATACAAAATATCCTTAAGAAAGAGATCTATTATACAATATCGTGACCATAATCAACATAGTTAATAACAGAAGTTATTAATATTATTAACACAATATTAATTGATAGAAATATATTGTATATGTGAAAATAAATGAGTACATTTTTAATCTTCTTACCACAAAATATATGTGAAGTAAAGCATATGTTAATTAGCTTGAGTTAGCCATTGTGCTAATAAAAGAACAATGAAAACCCCCTGGAAGAAAATACATCAAAATGTAAATCATCTATAGATGCAGAACTATATTTGACTTGATTCTTCTCACAACATCTCTCCATTTTTTCTAAATGTTCTGTAATGGGAATGGTATTATGTTTAATTAATATGAAACTAAGTATTTTTAAATGTACTAAATAAATATTACTTAATCTAACAAGATGCCAGTTTCTTTATAAAATGAACACATTAGCTGATAAATGACTAGACTTTACAAATGAATTTGGGTTTTTTAAAATTTTTTTGATATGAGGGTCGAGTCCAAAGGCACTTAACCACTGAGCCACATCCCCAGCCCTTTTAAATATATTATTTAGACACAGGGTCTTGCTGAGTTACTTACAGCCTCACCAAGTTGCTGAGGCTGGCTTTGAACTCATGATCCTCCTGTCTTAGCCTCCTGAGCCACTAGGATTACCGGAGTGCCTCACAACAAATTGGAAAAAGTGAATTTTCAAATTCACTAGCCCATCTTGAAATGTTTCTTTCTAATGGACAACAAAGAATCCTATCCCTTGTTTGTGGATTATGAACTTTCTCTATTTCATACACCAATTAATAAGATGTCTTTTTTAAACTTACAAGTCAAAGACAAGGAGCACATCTAGTGATTTGCTTTTTCTCATACAAATGAACTATCACTATGTCCTGGCACATTGTGGCTGCCACATTCAGATGCCCAATTGTGGGGTGATGAATTATACAGGGTTAGAAATGGCAACAATGAGCTGGAGAGAGACTAAAGGGATCTTCCTGGGCTCAGTGGACTGCGGATTTTATGTATATTGAGCCACTGGGGAACCTAACTGGTGGAGGTGTCAGGGGAGAAGGGCAGCTGGCATGGACTCCAGTCTAGAAAACAGTGTTCATCAGTAACAGCAGAAATGAGAGACAAGAGCATGAGTCTTCAGCCACTGCAAGCAAAGCCCAAGGAAAACAGCAGATTTCTGTACTTTCTCCCTGGTGCAAAGAGCAGCATTAGCAGCAGATGATCCATGCCTACGCCCTTTGCTGTCTTGTGAACAAGTGCTGAAAACCAAAACAGAGTAATAAAACCAGATACCATACTTTTGAGACCTGCCACTGTGCAAACTGCTTTAGTTTCCTCATCTCATTCAGTCCTCTAAGGTGGACAAATTACCCAACAATTCCAAGATTCCCAAGTGGTGGTAAACTAACTCGGTCAAGATCACACATCTGGTGAATGGCAGAGTTGGAGTCAGAAGCAGATCTAGGTGACTTCAAGCCAGTGCTCTTCAAGCCAGATGCCTTGCCTACTAATGTCTGTTTCACATAGTAACATAGGTACAACTCTTTGCAGCTTCGTAATGTTATCCCATAAGATTCTCACACCAGCACTGTTATGTAGGTGGAGCAGATATCAACCTGGAGAGGACATAGGAACACAAACAACAGAGAGATTGAGTGGCCAGTCCAAGGCTACAAATTTAGAAAACAGTAGAAAGGGGTCATGAACCCAGGATTCCGCCTTTCTTTCTGTTTTACTTCTAATTCATAACATACCATCTGCAATTTTTCATTTCATCAGTGGAAGGTCTGTGTGGTAGTGGAAGCTATATGTTGTCTACCAACTGAACAGGAAGAATAATGACCAACACAGAATGTAGTCAGAATGGTAATAATACAGATGAAATTCTTGCCAGGATATTGGATTAACCTCTCTCTAAAGAAACAAAATATGCAAATGTCATCACCATAAAGAGTTAGATTTACATTTGATTCTGACTATGGTTTTAGTTAGTCACTTAGTGTAATTATATTCTGGAGAAATCTTGAACCATGTCTTATATGCTACAAAGCCCCTAGATGCCAATAATAAATTCCCCTTTGGCTTTAAGTACAACCATCAGGATGATAGAAGTGTTCCTCCAAGATAAAACTGCAACCAATTTTTCTGCTTGTTTGAACCAAAGTACTTTTTGATGGAATGCCTTTCCTTCAGGTTTGCTTAGAAGGAAAAAATTGAGCAGGATAGGTAAAAGTTCCGTGTTGACCAGTAATTACCATAATAATACTGGGTAGCCAACCACTCTTGGAAGGTGGTTGAAGCTTTGAAGGTGAGGCATAATGGGAAGTCTTTAGGTTATAGGAATTATGGGATCCCAGTCCTCTATTCTCTCCCTCTCTCTTTTTATTCTCCAGTACTGGGAATAAATACGGGGCCTTATGCCTGCTAGTCATGCACTCTACCACTGAACTACATCCTCAGCCCATTTTTTTCTTTGCTCTCTAGCCATGAAATGAATGATTCTGCTCTGCCATCTACACTCTGCCGTGATGTGCTGCCTTGCCACAGGCCCCAAAGCAACAGGACCCACCAATCATAGACTAGAACCTCCACAAGTCTGAGCCAAAGTAAATATCTCTTGGTATACCAGTTATCTCAGGTATTTGTTATAGCAACAGAAAGCTAACTAACACACACCTCAAAACAAAGGGACAATGTATAGCAATTCATTTTTATTCCTGTGATCATAAGTCTGCAGGTTGAACTTGGTTCTGCTGATGAAGGGCAGGCTTTACTGGACAGCTATGATTCAGGCAGTGATTTGGTTGGTTTGGGGCCATGGCAGTTCCATGGGTTAGGCTCAGGTCTAGTTCATGCATGTGTATTCTGGAGCTGAGGCTGAAGGGGAAGCTAAGTGGGACAAAAGCCCTTCAGAAAGCAGTTAAATCAGGATCAAATGTTTCAAATACTGCCAGGCTGGGTCTCCTTCTGGGGAAGCTTTGAGTCCCTCCCCCAGAGCTTTGATGGCTATAAACCAATTAAGATAAAAGTACATGCAACAGTGCATAAACACTACCAACCTTATGTTGGGGAGAGATTGGAAGATAGAGGGAAAAGCAACATCCCATACATGGATCCCAGTGCTGAATCTGGGCTTAGGCAAATACTAAAATAGTGAGAATAAAAGAATACTCTCTTTTTTTGCTCTAAAATTCTGATTTACATGGAAGAAATCATGAGTATCTTCCATGTAAAACAGATAGAAAAAAATATAATGAAAAAAATATTGTCAATTTGGGGCCCAATTTCCAAACTGATTAAAATGACAGAGACAAAAAAATGAATGTTAGTGATTTTTTTTCCATATTGAAATATTTTGCCATGATTATGTTTTGTTTTGCATAATGAAAGGATAGTTCCTACTCTAGAGGTCTAAAGTTTATACTTGCATGATTCAAATATCAGCATTCATAATTTATGATCAGCTGATTTACACTACTTTATTTGAGTAGACAGAAAATGCTCTTCATTAAAAATAAATTCCTTACCCATGAAAGTTTTATATTTGTTTTTTCCATGTTGGATTCTTAATAGTTATTGGGTAATATTACTGTAATGTCTAATTTTGAATTGTGATGTATTTTTATATCTTTATATTAAGCTCTAAATCTATGTCTTTATATCTGGGAATATTATGGCAGGTACCAAAAAAAAAATCCTAGAATATAAAATAAAGCTTTTTGAGATGTCTAACAAGAAAACATGAAAATCTAATTGTCAAGGAAAAATCTCAGTATATTAAAATTCAATTTTGGTCTGTGTTCAAAAACCTTGTTTGCTGATCTGAAATGAAGTTATACCAGCCCAGTTACTCATTGTTCACCTTCAGCTAAACTCAATCCTGTCATTTGTCTATTTTGACCCCCCTTTGGATCCACAGTTCTGTTGGATTACCAATCTGATTCTGCCACTCTAAGACACTGTTTCCTTTCATATTTTCTAGTTTATCCATCATAGACCCATAAGTATATACCTGCGGGCTTTATAATGTGTTCTGAATTCCAAGAAGGTATGGACTGACCCAGTTTTAGATCACTGGAAATTTCCACGTTCACCAGGTGAGGACTCCAGGATCAGCAATACCACCATGGGGACTAGCTGAAGAAAGAGGCAGTTGTAGGATTTAATCACCAGATTCAACTGGAGCATCTCTAACTTTATCTCTTTTATATAAGTTGCATATATACATCTCTTTTGAAAACAGATTTTTCCCATTCCAAAATTTCTTCTAAGAAACATTGCCTTATAATCAGCTTAGAAATAGGAAGCAATGATAACACTCCCTGATACACTTTTAAAAGCATCCCAGGAAGGCTCACTAGTTCTAGGTCATTCTGTATACAGCTACTTACACTGTCTACAGTTATTAAAATTGTGTCTCCCTCAAATCCAATGAGTCATTTTCAGAAATTTTATAAGAGGTAAACTGATACTGGGAAAATCACATCATTTATTCTTGGATGTCTGCCCTTAGGCTCTTCCTGCATTCCTCTGGGCATCTTGATAAGCACCAGTGGTACCTTACCTCCAGTGGTCATGGGCTTCTCACACAGCAAAAGGGAAGGATTCTGAAAATGACTTTTCTTCCCCTTGTTTATATCCTTTGAGTCTTTGTGTGATTTTTGTAGTTATTTATTTATATACCTTGATGTTATTTAATCTCATATTTAACAACTGTTCTTTAAGATAGTCAATAAAAATTTTTTTGAAAAACTTTATTATAGCACACAAACGAAGGTGATAAGCAATAGTAACTTTATCCTCAAAGACTTTATATTTTCAAAGAGCTTTTATGTTGATTAATTCAATTAATATTCACATTAATATTCAATTAATATTTGACATGACAGTCAATGCCATAAAACCAAGGGAAGTGGTCAAACTGTGATAAGAACTGGTTTTTAAGGTCAATGACTCCAAGAAGCATTCATTCTGTTTTTAACCATCAGTTGGTTAATATCTGCAATCACAGGCCAAGCTGGTTCTAATTGCCCCAACTGTGAGATTAACTGGGGGGTGGCGGGGGCGATTTCTAGTGTTCTAGTGTCCTTTTGTCTCTTGATTCTGATTTCTCTCACCCCTGGTATTGGCTTGGTTTTGTGTTTTAGGTTCCTGATCTCATTACTTCTTTCTTGTTTCTTTGTCTACTTCACTTGGGATTCCAATGCTGTTTCCAATTCTAGTACAATTGAAGCTGCTCATTTCAGTGTAAAGCATAATTTAAAAAAATAAATAAATAAACCAAAAAGAATAGTACACCATCCTTTTTTTTTTTTTTGGTACTGGAGATTGAACTCAGGGGCACTCGACCACTGAGCCACATCCTCAGCCCTATTTTGTGTTTTATGTAGAGACAGGGTCTCACTGAGTTGCTTAGTGCCTCGCCATTGCTGAGGCTGGCTTTGAACTCGCGTTCAGCCCATCATCCTTCTTAAGGAAGATTTTAGATAAATGGGAAATCAAATTAAACACTATTTCTTTTACTAATTGTCCTTTATCTACAGTAGTGCTGCCATAGCTAAATTGATTGGATCACTGAATTACCTATGACCTTTTCTGCTCATTAGAGTAAAATCAGCAATTTAATTACTAGAGAAATACTATCAGTTATTAACCTCTTACTGTTTACCCTTCAGGTCTCAGCTTAACACCATTTCCTCATAAAACTGACTTGTTTTTGGCCATCACTATGGTTGGAATAGGTTCCCTTCAAAATTCATGTTGAAACTTAACCCCCTTTGTGGTGGTATTAAGAGGTGGGGCCTTCTGAGAAAGTAGAGTCAGGAGAGTGGAGTGGATAGAGCTTTATAAAAAGACCAAAGAGAATGAGCTTAGGCCCTTTTGTTCTTCATCTTTTCTTGCACATGAGGACACCTAGATAGCATCATTTATGGGGAATGGAACTCACAACAGCTGCTTTCCATCTTGGACTTCCCAGCCTCCTGAATTGTGACAAATAGTACCTATTGTTTTGCACAAATGGACTAAGACAGTCACCTGGTAACATATACACACATAATACTGCATGCTTTACTCCATCATGCATTGTTCAATTTGGACAATGCATTCCTTTCTCAATACATTTTAACTTCAAGGAGGGTACAGAATGTCTTATTCATGCCCAGCATCCTTACATGCACCACAGAAGCCAGTACATCACAGGTCTAATAAAAAACTTTGATCAGTATGAATGACTTCAGGGCACTGGAAAACCACTGTGGCGCCAAGATCTGGACAACTTTTCAGGGTATTTAATATCTAGCTGGGCATGCATGACAGAGAAGACAAAAACAAACAAAAATAAAATAAAGAATAATCAAATAAGTGTTCAAAGAAGCTATATTTTTAGTGGTGTTTACAAGAACTTGGGTGCGGGGTGGGAGGTGAGGAGGATAACATAGGATGGCCAATTGTTTTTTGGGGTTTTTTTCCCCAAAAACAAACAAAAAAGTGATAACCAGATGAATGGAGCAACTTGGCTTAGTGGAGGGGATGACTTTTGCAGGGAAGATGGTGTGAGTCAAAGTGTAGATGCTTATGCACTATGGATTCCAGTGACACAGTGGTACAGTTTTATTTTATTCTATAGGATACCAACGGCAATAGGGAATTTTTCTTGCTTCATTTCCTTTTCCTCCCCTCCCCCACACCAGATATAGTAGTAAAAACAAATTTGGGAAATAGCCATGACAGTCCACACATGTAAAAAATGGAAAGTGAAGGAATAGAATTTTGTAGTCATCCATGAGACAGGATGAGGGACACCGTAACTCTGGGAAAGAAGGGACAGGAGCAAAACCATCACAGGGTGTGATGCCAAACTAGATGGAGAGAATGGAGAAGAGAGACATATCTTAGAGTTCTCCCAGCCTTTGAAGGGAGCAAAAATAGTGGGGACATGTTAAAAGAAAGAGAAAGAAATCTGAATGAGGTTAAAACTCCACTGAATCTGAAGTGACAACCAGATAGTCTGGCAGGGGAATCACCTCCCAGGCTTGGCTTGTAGAACATGGTGCTGAAGAGTTTGGTTTGGGGGGACAACAGCATACAGATATTTTGCCACTCTGAAGAACTTATGGGAGAAAATGTCTAGCTGGAGAAAACAATTTAATGTATGGACTTTGCTTATAAATTTAAAGGACAATAACAAAAATATTCAATTCTCTCATGGAGTCCTCAAAAGTTTATATTGGACTTTTGGTTCAAAATTCACCTATCGTATCAGTGACTTCTAATCTTCATAAGAATATGAAATATTACTATAGTTCTCAATATTTTGACATTATTCCTAACTTAAGATATTAAAGGTGAAAGTCAATGAGTAAATATAATTAAAGTTTAAACCAAGCACATCTCCAAAGTTAATAAGTACACAAGTTTCATACCACTATTTATTATAAAAGGAGGGATTCTTAAAAGATATGAATGTTTGTAGCATGAGCAACTCTGAATGACAAGAAAAATTGGCTTGGCTTTAAAAACTGAAGATCTGAGCAGGAAGTGGGCCAAACTAGCTGCAAAGCGTCTGCCCTGTTAAAACAGTTCTGCAACTTTTTCCAATAGTGCTGCCTTCGAGTCATCTAGGATGCACAGTGTTGTGAGATATCGGGAAGGTTTTTATTTTGGATGTGCTGCAGATTCTTCAAGAAATTAATGAAGAGTGAGCAATGACAGGGCCAGCTATTAGGTTGCTCCAATTTTTATTGCTGAAATGTTGACCCTTCTAGAGTGCACCAGTGGCAGGGAGGATACTGCAGGTTGAAACCAGTCTGCCGATTCCCACCTCATTAGGCTCCCATCTGATTTTAGCATCTTGGCACTGAACACTGATGCAGGCCTTTGTCCAACTCAGGAAGCCCTCCTGACACTTGGCGATAGGTGTTGGGAGCCACACTGAGAAAGCCAGGAGACTGACCAGATGGTAGCTTTCTCTTGGACTTCTTCAGAGATTTATTTCCCCTATGAAGCAGAGGGAATTGGGCAAGTCCTCCAAGCACATGGCCCCCTTTTTTTTCTTTTCTTTTCTTTTTTTTTTTTTTTTGTACTTTCATCATATGAAGAAGTCTAGGCTAGTCTTTTGGCAGCTTTAGCAATTTGGCAGGCTGGCAGTCTTGGCAAGGCCACACAGCTCACAGACTCAGGGGCCCTTCAGACCAGAAAGCAATTCTTGCAGTTCACAAAGTTCCTAGATGAAGGGGACAGAAAAAAGAAGTGATCCATTGCAGACACCTAAAGTCATTCTGAAAATATGACCAGCTCTGCCAAGACATAGAGTGAAACAATGTATCTAACAAAACATTCTAAGTAGGAAACTTATTGTGAAAAAATTTTAAATCCATAAATGCTGAATGGGCATTATAGAACCATTTATATATTAATGGCTAAACATTTCCCAGGATCAGCCCAGACTCCAAAGGTCATAGGAAAAGTAGAAACTTTTATTTTCATTTTATGATTATTATTATTTTTCATATTTTCTTTAAAGGAAAGATAATAAGAACCTTAGAGATTATAAGCTTACACTCCTCAACTTTCAACTGATATAAAATAACTATTTATTGAGATATAACTGATATACCATAGAGTTTACCCATTACAGACATGGTTTGGGGCACATTATATTATTAATATATGCCCAGGATCAT
The DNA here is from genome assembly GCA_028644305.1 of Xerus rutilus. NCBI lineage: Eukaryota > Metazoa > Chordata > Mammalia > Rodentia > Sciuridae > Xerus > Xerus rutilus. The sequence goes on along the minus strand of CM053410.1, from coordinate 21,228,088 downwards.
TAAAGATTGTTTGAAATAATTTGCATATGTATAAAATAAAGGACAGAATCACTGAACACTTACTAGCTTATCTATTTGGGAAAAGGTAATGTGTCTCACCTAAGTATAAATCGCACCTGATTAATTGAATAGACTTCTTTGAGGGGATACGTATTTATATATGGAAAAATAAGACACTGAGAATATAGCTTGCTTAAACTTTCAAAATATCTTAGAGAAAGTTCTACACTAAGGGTATT
>CM053410.1:21186097-21227349 GCA_028644305.1 Xerus rutilus | reverse complement strand
AAGGCAAAATTTACTATTTCATAATCAAATCATCAAGATGTTCTTAAAATGCAAGAGACACCTACATTGGGCACTTCCACATAATTTTCTAGGTTCTTTTTCCTTTTTCTTTTAGATGTTCTGAAATTGGGCAGATCAATAAATGTCTTTTAAATTGAACTTATTTCTGAGAATACTTCCTATGCCAGATCAAACTTTCCTATTTTCTCCTATATGTGAATTTAACTACATAAACTGATACAATATCACTAAAAACTGTGACTTTCATTATTTTTTAACTGCCCTATTTAACTCTACACAAAACCATTTGATTTACCTTATCTTTTGTCTTTTAATTTAGAAAGTTAGTCAATCAATGCTCCTCAAAATTTAAAGAGCATTCAGATAACTTAAAGATCTTGGTAAAAAGTGGATTCTAATTCATTAGAGTTGGTGTCAGTCTTGAGATTCTGCATTTCTAATAAACTACCAAGATGCTGATGCTGGTGGCCTGAGGACCATACTGGGCATAGCAGTCATGTAAGTATTATTTAAGTCACCAGTCATAACACTTGGGTGTGTTCTGAACACATCCTGAAAGTGCCATTGAAATTTTGTATTTTCTATCCCTGAACATTGCACTCAGGAGCTGCTTCTATCTCTACTTCGATCATTCAGCATGCAGATCCCACCTTGAACTCACACAATCAAACCACTCCACTGAAGGACAACATATTGGTAATATAAAGTCACTTATATATAGAACAATACCTTTACTTGAAGAAAAATTACTTTTTGTTTCAATCAATTTTACATATAAAGAGTAAAAGTTGCTTTCTACTTTCAAGAGCTTCTGTCTTATAAAGGAATGACAGGGACTAAACTTTGAAAAGGTCAAGAGATTTGCTTTAGGTTTCTACAGTTGAAGATTTTCATCACTGTGTCTGTGGAGTGCTGAGCTGCTTGGGCTTTGAAATGATTATCTACTATTTCAGAGATTTAGCTCAAGCATTGCAGTTTTTCATAGGTAAGTTTCCTACTGGAGAAGCATTTGAAATGTTGGTGGGCTGTCTGGCAATATTGCCATAGTCTATAGCAGGGTTCAGATACATCCTTAAGGTGCAGAATAACATAAAGGACACAATACATAGGAGAATTTTTAAACAAATGAATTAAAATAAAAATAATTTGGTTAAATAAACACATTTTATACAAAATAAATTGGTAGATTTCTCAAGGAAAAAATACATATTAGTTGGAATTCTAAGTACAGGAGGAATTTTGAGTGTAAAACACATAGGAAATTTAAAGGAAAGAGAAGATTGAAAAAATACAAGGGAATGTCATCAGGCATAACATGAACAGATTCTCCTGGATTAAATAGTGAAACCTCATGTGTACTTATCTTCAAATCATCAAATTCTATAATTTCCTTTGTATTGGAATTCTAAAACTTGATGCTAAGGGAAAATAGAAATTAATACCTAAACAAAGGAAAATAGGTTAAATGCAGTTAAATGCATATTATAGTGATTTCACAGAATATATTCAAAATTAGAAACAAATGTATCATTTGAAGATATTAAAATATCTGATTTTAACTAGGATAGAGCATTTCCATTAGTAGGAAAACAATAATTTGTATAATTTGGTAATTTATCATGTTTTGACAGGTTATTAATTTGCAAGCATTAAAGACAAATAACATTATGCATAGTGTCCATATTGAAAAACCTAAGTGAATGAATTTGATACATGATGGTGACAGATAATATTCACTAGTACAGGAAAATTGGAAAATGTACTCAACATCCTCTAAAATATGTAAGAACTAGATTTTAAAGTTAATATAAATTATTTCTCTGGATAGAGAAATTGCTACCTCCACATAATGATACTGCCAATAATATGATACCCAAAGGAATGATAAGAGAAAAATTAAAATTTGGACAATAATAGAAAGAAATGATTAAAAATGCTAATAGACACATGCAGATATCCCCAAAGAGGGCACTAACTGGACACAAAGACACACTCAGTGCCTCATGGCTCCCTCATCTCTTCAGGAAATGCTCAGTTCTGATTAGATCTGGCAGTGAAGGTACCAAGGAATTGCCTTTAATGCACTGAATCTTTGAAAGGATGTCTTCCACTAAAAATTAAAATAGGACTCATATCAGGTAATAGGTTCTTGGCAATATTGTGCCCTATATCTTAAAAGAAATTTCTTCAAATGTTCTCAGAGCTTATTTGGGCTCTGTGTTTTTTTTTTCTTTTTGCTTTGGCATATAAGCATCCACCTGGCTGATAATCTAAATCCAGGGAGGAGTTCTCTTGAAGAAGAATTTTTCAACATTTCATCTACACCAAGGGCAGGTAAGCAACAGAAATACACATGCAAACATACACATGACTTTTTAGAAACACGTGTTTTTTGCCATAACTATGTACATATGTGTGTATGTATGTATATATGTATGTATGCATTTGTTGCTAGGGGTTGAGCCCAGGGCCTCTCTGTACCACTGAGCTACACCCTAGCCCTCCTTTAGACTTTCAATTTTTAGCTACTAATTAGTTTTTAAGTAATCAGAGACAAATGAATTTCCCTTTGAGGATACTCTCATGCTAAAGATTGAATGATCATGAGCCTCTAAAATTCATGTGTTAAAACTTAATTCAGGGGCTGGGACTGTGGCTCAGTAGTAGAGCACTTGCCTGGCACATGTGAGGCACTGGATTTGATCCTCAGCACCACATAAAAATAAATTAAATAAATAAATAAATAAATAAATAAATAATGGTATTGTGTCCATCTACAACTAAAAAAACAAATTTTAAAAACTTAATTCAGTGTGATATTATTAGAAAGTGAGGCCTTTGGGAGGCTGTTCATTCCTGAGGGTAGAGACTTCATGAATGACCTCTGTCAAAAGAGACCCCCAGAGAGCTCCCTCCTCCCTTCTACCACTTGAGGTCATAGTGGAAAAGACAGCAGTCAAGAAACCAGACAAAGAGGGCCCTCACTAGACATCCAATCTCCTGGTGCCTGGAGCTCGGACTTCCCAACCTCCATAACTCTGTGAGATACATATCTATTATTTCTAAGCCATCTAGTCTATGGTATTCTGTTATAGCCATCTGAATTGATTAAGACACTTCCATCTATTTATTTAATCATATTTAAAAGATGTATTGACTGCTATGTTCCAGGCACCTTGCTAGGAGCTGGAACTACAGGGGGTGGAACAGCAGAATCCACACCTTGAAGAGACTCACAGAATAATTAGAGAAGATCATCACTTTCCCAATAAGCACTTGATGACTAAAATTAAAATAAGAAAGTGCTTAAGACTTTCATTCATGCACTTTTTCATTTATGCATGAGCTCATTCATTCTTTCATTCATTCACGCATATGTGGTGGACAGGAAAGATAACCTTTCTGGCCTTGGGAATTGGGAGCTGAACAAAGTGCACACACAACTGCACAAAGGTTGCACAGATAGTCAATAAGATTTTCATTTTTAAAGGACTTGTTTGATGTTGCCACCTTACACACAGTGTGATTTGTGAATGTTGCTTCATGCTATGTTGTAAATGTGTCCCTGGTAGCAGGCTCAGTATAAAGTACTATATTTCCAATCTAAAATGCCTTCCTAGTGACTGTTTTACTGGCTACAGCTCAATCTACATCTTATTAAACAGGCAAGCAGGGTGCTGTTTGGAAAAAGCATCCTGTGATGTCAGAAATGCCCGTGAGCAATTAAAACCACTGTGTTTATCTATGTTCATGAGGCATATGATCATGCACTTTGTAAGGATATAGGCACAAAATAGGCAGAGAGAAATCCCCATGTGTGAAAAGTTTCAACAGAAATATCCTGGCAAAATAACATTATCATGGAAATTTATCAATATCTTCTCACATTGATAAGCAACTACTTCTGGCTCCTGTCAAGTTCACAAATTCCTCAGCTATTTGGACCAAATGACTCTTGCCTGAAAAGTTCTCATAGTCTGTTGAACAAGGTAAGAAGCTTTCAAAACTCATTAGCAGAAGTATCTGATATATGAAAAACTCAAGCCCCTTCAAAATGAGCTGTAAATATCTCAGGAAAGGATGTGTGTGCATTTCCCATTTTACTGAAGTGACAAAGGAAAATAGAAGGAAGTTTGGAACTTATGCCAGTAAAAGGAAGAAGACAACTGAATCACACAGACTAGAATATAAAGCACTTAAAAAGAGAATACATCCCTCCCCCCTAAAAAAAAATCACAGCAAGTTATTTTGTGGACACCAACAAACTGATTCTCTATGTTATGCAGAAAGGCAAAAGATGTAAAATAGCCCATGCAAGTAATTAACACAATTAATGCAATTTCTTAATTATTTATTAATTAACACAATTAAGAAGAACAAAGTTGGAGGACTGACACTACCCAACTTCAAGACACTATAAAGCTTACTATAAAACTAGAGTAATTAGATCAGTGCAGGATTAGCAAGAGAGTGAACAAAAATATCAGTGGAACAGATACAGAAATAGACCCACACAAACACAGTCAACTGAACTTTAACCAAGAAACAAAGATAATTCAATGGAGAAAGAAGAACCTTTTCAACAAATGATGCTAGAACAAGTTGGCATGCACATGCAGAAAAATGAATCCAGTTGTGACTTTTTACCTTTCATAAAAATAAACTTAAAATGGATCTTACACCTAACTGGAAAATTACAAAAATATAAGGCTACTGCAAAAGAACATGAAAAAAATCTAGGTAACCTGGATTTATTGATGACTTTTTAGACACAACAGCCATAGTGGAAAACATTCAAACAGATCCATGAGATCAATGGAAGAAAAAAATGGAGAAATAGGACTTCATTAAAATTTAAGTTATGGGAAGTAAATTGTGAGTTATAGTGTTAGGAAAATGAAGACAAGACATAGACTTAGAGAAAATACTTCCAAAACACATATGTAATAAAAGACCTATATTTAAAAATCTACGTAGAGCTCTTGGAACTCAACACTAAGATAACCAACAATGTGATTTTATTTATTTATTTTTTTATTTTTTGGCACTGAGGATTGAACTCAGGGGCACTCGACCACTGAACCACATCCCCAGCCCTATTCTTTTGTGTTTTATGTAGAGACAGGGTCTCACTGAGTTGCTTAGCGCCTCGCCATTGCTGAGGCTGGCTTTGAACTCGTGATTCTCCTGTCTCAGCCTCCCTAAGTGCTGGGATTACAGGCTTGCGCCACCGCACCGGCTAACAATGTGATTTTAAAATGGGCTAAAGATCTGAACAGACTCATTGCCAAAGAAGATCTATAGATGGCAAATAAGCACACGAAAAGATGTTCAACATCATGCAGCATTAAGAAATCGTGACTTCAAACAACATTGAGACACCACAAACATACCTATTAGACTGGATAAACTTCAAAACACTGACAACATCTAATGCTGGTGAGAATGTGGAGCAACAGGAACTCCCATTCATTACTGATGGGAATGGAGAAGGTGCAATCACTCTGAAAGGCACTCTGGCAGAAGGGAGGCTATATATGGAAACTCTCTGTAGTTTCTACTCAATTTTTCTGTAAACATAGAATTGCTCTAAATATAAAATGAGTTGATTTTTTTAAAAAAGGAAAAGGAAAAACAAATGTATTCCTGAAACAAAAATCACATAAAAGTATATACAAATGAAAAAAATAGAGGCTAAATTCACCCCTTAGAAGAAATGACAGGATAAGGAACTAAAAGTAATACAAGCTTGTTCATTGAACTTGAGTGTTTGTCAATAGGGCTGTTATCTTTTTTAATGGAAAAACAGAAACACCAAACCAAAGATTAAAAAGTTCAGTGGGATTCAACTCCATGTTGCTTTCTTAACAAATCTCAATGAGATCTCAAAATTACACAATTGTGCTATGCATTGCACAAATTTATTTGTCTCTTTTGAGTATGCTATGTATTGTGCAAGTTTATTTTCTCTTTTGGCATATGACACATTCATATTCAAAACTAGTTGATATTACTGCAATTAATCGTCCAGGAGATGGGCCAACTAATCTAATCTATCTCAGGGAATCATCATCATAAATTAATATTTAATGTGTTGTATTCTGCAAAAGTATAGTAATAGTTTCACTGTTCCATACTGCAATGATTCCTGACATCTCTATGAATTTGAAGAAATGTTATTTTTCCACTACATGATATACTGGAAAATTAAGAGGGGAAATATTTGTAGAATTGTAAAAAATGATCTGAAGACTCAATAATAAACAGATATTTATAGATATTAGCAAATGGCACAGTAGTTAAGTAGCCAAATATACCCCCAGTGAGTGAGCATTTAGTCCACAGAAGCGGATTGGGTTGATTTAAAATGCCAAGAAATACTCCAGTTAGTGTTTTGTTTCTGGGGAGTTTTTTAGGCATTTGTTGCTATAATTAAGCTTTATAGTAGTGGAAAAACTCTTTCTGAAGATCCTATTATTAATTTATCATTAATTGTAATGGAAGTTTTTTTTTAAAGCAATTATTTTAGTTGGAATTTGGATATTCATGTTGACTCTCAAGTAAAATTGGTATGTTTCAAATTTTCCCTTTACCTTTGGGACAAGAAATATTTTCTGCTTCTAAAGATGATAGTGTCAGAAAACATAAGCACAGTAGTCACTCCTTAACCATGGAGGATATCAAGAACTTTTTGATACCTAAAACTACAGATTTTACTGAACCCTAAATATACTGTAATTTTTCCTTTATGAATATACCTGTTATTATGATTAATATATAAATTAGACACAGTAAGAAATTAACAACAATAATAACAATATAGAACAAATTATAACAATATACTGTGATAAAAGTTACATGGGGTGGTTTCTTTCACATGACACTGTGAAAGTGGACTTGATAACTGATTCAGCTGACAAGTGACTAATTGGCAGGTAATATATACTGTGTAGATACACTAAACAAAGGGGTGATTCACATACTGTGTAGGATATAGTGTGATGCTGCGAGATTTCATCACATTACTCTGAATGGCTTGCAATTCAAAACTTTTGAATAGTTTATTTCTAGAATTTCCTAATTAATATTTTTGGACTATAGTTGACTATGGGTAAAAGAAACTTTGGAAAGTGAAAACTGTGGAAGGGGGAAATAATGTATGTGATATCAGCCATTTTACTTCCTAGAGTTTACATGCTGAGCTATCATGATATAAACAAAATAAAATGTCACCATGTTACTGAGTCTGTAGGACACAGGAAATCTGACATGGCTTCACTGAGTAATCAATGTCATTTGATGTGAACATTTTCATCTGCTTATTATGAAATAATTTAATATCACCCTCACCTATCCTTTCCCCTTCCTGTTTTTGAGAAACAAACTCAACTCAGAATCAGTGACAAAGAAAAACACCAATGAGATGCTGCATTTTACCTACAGAATTGGCAGAAATTATGGGATTAAATTGTGGATGGTAAAACCCCAATTTGTCAAGAATCTAGATTTTCTGATTACTTCATGGTGGAGGAGATAGAACAATTTTAGTTGACTATTGTCACTGGGTCTAATCTTTACTATAGCTTGGCTTATCCTAACACACACACATTTTGGAAATAGTTTAATCAGACCTAAAAAAGTCAAAAGTGGACAAGTTATGCTACCCATTAATTTCATTTCTTGATGTTTCCTGGGGTAGCATTTGTCCCTTGCATGGTATATGTTGCAGCACACAACAAAATATTAGAATCATGAAAATGTTAGTCAAAAATTGGATAAAAAGAACATAATGTGATGATGAACTTCACCCAGCAGTTAGAAGAGATGAACTATACTCTGCAAGTTAAAAGAAATACGTATAATCATGAATAGAGATCAAAAGTTAAGCTTTGCAGAAAAAAATGTTACAAACGCATAGATAAATGTGACACCATTTGTTACAACACAATCACACCAAAAGAATGAAAATGCTTATAGCTTACTAAATGTGAATGTAAAAATATAAAGGTTAGTCTAGATGTATAACACTAGGTTTATGATCAAAGAACAAAGTAGGACTTTAAGGTCAAGAAGAGCCAGATTTGGCTATCATGTTTTGTATCTAAAGAAATGATGTGAGTGTTGTATTTGTGCAGTGATTTTAAAATAAACATGACAAACAAAGATAGGAAGCAAATGTGATCAAATATGTGGTTAGTTAGTATTAAATTGTGGTGGAAATAATAGTTCAATATATGAAACTATATATTATTGACTCATAGGATAAAATAGTCTGTGCCCAATAAACTCTCCCAAGACTCAGCAAAATATTTGTTTTGTTTGAACTTATCACAAGACCTGTGAGCCATGGCTATAAAAGAGAAAGGTTTCTGGTGTGGTAGATCACAACAAATTCTTGGTTCATTGTAACAGCTTTATAATTTACAAATCATAAAATCCACCTATTATAAGTATACAGTTGGGTGAGTTTTAGCAAATTTATGAGTTGTATAACTATCACAATCCATTTTACAACACTTCCATCTCCCCTAAAAGTACTTCAGTGCCATTTTGCAGATACTTTCTGCTTCTGTTGCTAGCCCTAGAAAAACCATGAGCATGTTTCTGTCTCTATATTTTGGCTTTTCAAAAGAAATTTCGTTAAATGGAATCTTGTAAGATACAAAGTTACTGTCTGGTTGGGTTCATTTAGCACTATGACTTGAGATTTCATGATTTGATGTGTATCAATAATTCATTTCTTCTTAATGTGAATATATTATATATTTACTGATCTATTCACATGTGAATGGACATATTGATCATCTCCATTGGGGGACAGTAAATAATGGCACATTCAAACAGCTTGAAATGAGATCATCCTAGATGATCAGAATGGGACTAAGTCTAATACCTAGTGTGCTTATCAGAGACAGAAGAGGAAAAGATGCAGACAAAAAAAAAAAAGAAGATCAAGAGAAGGAAGAGACAATAATTGGTGTTTAAGCTGCCACTAGAAGTGGAAGAAGCAAGGAAGGAATCTCCACTCGCAGCTCCTTCAGAGGGAGTGTTGTCTTGCTGACATTTGATGCTAGAGATGTTGGAAATCTAGCTTCTTAAATTTCTATTGCTTTAAGCCACCAAATTTATGGCAATTAGTTTTAACAGATTGTTTTATTAGTTAAAAAATAATAAGGGTATTTATAAAAGTATTGTTAGTCCTATGCTTTGATTATTTAACTTCTTAAAATGTTACCAAAGTGTTTCTCAAAGTGATTGTTAATAGTGTCAATTCCCTAGCAGCAATGTACAAGAATTGCGGTTTCTCCACATTATTGCCAACTCTACATATTCTCATTCTATTTTAGTCATTGTAATCAGTGTGTAATAATGTCTTTCTTCTCAAATGACTAATGATGTTTTGTATCTAGTGCTTATTTCAGATCTCTGCCCATTTTCTTATTGGAAAGTAAATTTTCTTATCATTCAGTATGTGAGTTCTTTACATATTTTGAATAGAAGTTTTTTTATCAGAAATGTTTGCAGTATTTCTCAGTCCATGGGTGCCTGTTGAAAGGCAAATTTTATATAGTCCTACTTTTCATTTTTTAAGATATATGTTTAGTGTCATACCTATGAAATTTTTGCCTAATCCAAGGACATAAGTATTTTCATCTGTATTTGTAGTCATCAGCTTTTTGTTGTTATGATCAAAATATACAACAAGAACAACTTAGAGGAGTAAAATTTGACTTGGGCTCACAGTTTCAAAGGTTCAGTCCATGGTTGACCATTTCTATCTCTTTGGGCCCAAGATGAAGCAGAACACCCTGGCAGAAGTGTTGTGGCAGAGGAAAACTGCTCAGTCATGACAGCCAGGAAACAGACAGGAAGGAGAGAGGGCTGCATGGAAGATGAACCATTCCTGTGCACACCCCCAGTGACCACCTCCTGCAGCCATGCCCCACCTGCCTACAATCACCATGCAGTTAATCCACTCAAACTGGAATTGACTGATTAGATTACAGCTCTCATAATCTCATCATTTCACCTCTGAACATTCTTATGTTGACATAAGAGCTTTTGGAGAACACCTCAGATCCAAACCATAATCATATTTTATTTCAGACACATTATATTATGAGATCTTACATTTGGATTTATGATTTATTTTGAATTAAGTGTTGTGTATGGTATGATATAAAGGTCTAGAGTCATCTTTTTACATATGGATAACCAGCACCACTTTTTTAATATATTTTTTAAAAAGTTATTTATTTATTTATTCTAATTAGGTATATATGACAGCAGAACGCATTTTGATTCACTGTACACAAATGCAAAACATCTTTTTATTTCTCTGGTTGTACACGATGCAGCATTGCACCATACGTGCAGTCATAGATGTACCTAGGGTAATGATGTCCATCTCATTCCACCATTTTTCCTGTCCCCATGGTCCCTCCACTCTCTTCCCTCCCCTTTGCCCAATCAAAGTTCCTCCATTCCCCTCCTCTCCATTATGAATCAGCATCCACTTAGAGAGAACATTCAGCCTTTGTTTTTGTAGTATTGGCTTACTTCACTTAGCATGATATTCTCCAACTCCATCCATTTACTTCCAAATGCCATAAATTTATTCTCTTTTAATGCTGAGTAATGTTCCACTGTGTATATATACCACAGTTTCTTTATCCATTCATCTATTGAAGGGCATTTAGGTTGGTTTCACAGTTTAGCTATTGTGAATTGTGCTGCTATATACATTGATATGGCCGCGTCACTGTAGTATGCTGTATGTTTTAAGTCCTTTGGGTATAGACTGAGGAGTGGGATAGCTGGATCAAATGGTGGTTCCATTCCAAGTTTTCTAAGGAATCCTCATACTGCTTTCCAAATTGATTGTACCAATTTTCAGTCCCACCAGCAATGTATGAGTGTTGCTTTCCCCCCTCACATCCTTGCCAACACTTATGGTTGTTTGTATTCTTAGTAACTGCCATTCTTACTGGCGTAAGATGAAATCTTAGAGTAGTTTTGATTTGCATTTCTCTAATTACTAGAGATTTTGAACATTTTTCACATATTTGTTGATCGATTGTATTTCTTCTTTTGAGAAGTATCTGTTCAGCTTCTTAGCCTATTTATTGATTGGGTTGTTTTCTTGCTCTTAGGTTTTTTGAGTTCTTTATATATCCTGAAGATCAACTAGCACCACTTGTTGAAAAGACTATCATTTCCAATTGGATTACTTTAGCATCTTCATAAAAATATCAATTGGTTATATGTGTGTAGATTTACTTCTGGATTCTCTAGTTGATTCTATTGTTCCATATTTGTTGTTAGACTAATATCACACTGTCCTGATACTTTAATTTCACATTAAGTTTTGAAATCTGATAGTATATAAGTCCTGCTTTTGTTTTTTCAAATTTGTTTCAGGTACCTAGGCACTTTGTACTTCCATACATATTTTTAAGATTCCCTTTGATATTATTTTAATCTGGCTTGTGGGATCTTCTAAACATCAAATGCAGGCCAGTTCATATGAACCAACCTCTGCCGATATACAGATAGCTGATATTTAATAATATGGACTGAAGATTCTGCGAAAGGGAGCATCTTAAAACAACACATTCTTTACAAACCATGTATTGAAACCTAGGAATGGCCATAGCTGCACATATCTCTCAATATTCTACTTCAAATGTAGTGCACATATATGTAGTTAATGCCCTTCGATGTAGGAAAGATCTAGATTAACATTTTAGTCTGCTACTCTATCATAGACAGTATCTTCATCTCTCTGAAATTCAGGCCCATTACTTTTGAAACAGCAGACATAATGCATAACATGGGGGATTACTGAGTGTCTACTATATTCACAATTTATTGAGTGTATGTCACAGAACATAATAGTTATAAAAATTCTCTATTTTTCCATTCATGGATCTACTATTCATTTAGTCAATAGCTGAAAGTCAGTTAGTAGTACAGAAGCTGACCCTACAGTGTTGTACCAGACAATGTCTCTGTTTACATGAGTCTTAGATGAGCCAAAGGCAAGAAAAAAAACAGATTATTATATACAGTGCTAATTGTTATCAAGAAAGTACAGTAGGATACTACCACAGAAAGTGCATTGGTGAGAGGGGGATTTTGTTTGAGGACTGATAAGGAAGGCCTCTTTGTGGTAAGTGAAAATTGAGCTGAGACCAAAAGGGATTAACAAGAAACAGGTATAAAAAACCTCTAGAGGCAATTATTTTTTTAGCAGAATAAGTGGTAAATTCACAAGTGAATTTATAAACTTATAAGTTTCAGGAATGAAGGGAAAGCATAAGTGACTGAGAATCAGGACAAATCACTATGAACACAGAGGTAAGAAAAATACATAGTTTAACAGTTTCCAGTGAGAGAACACATCAGTTATCTAATCGGTAGGTTATGAATGGTGCAGGCTTGCTGGCTTAAGACAATAGCAACTTATTGTTTTTGATGATTTTGTGCATTAGTGACTATGCCTTTAATACATGTCTTTGGGGGACATTCAAAATCCAAAGGATAGGACAATCACTCCTCATTTTCCTGCTTCCTCCCTCCAGGCAACAAATAGTCAATTTCCTGTCTCTAAAAAGAGTTGCCTATTACGGGTATGGCACATAAAGGAACTCATACTTGAGGTCTTTTGTGACTGACATTATTCACTCAGCCCAACCTTTTCAGGGTTCATGCATGCCATAGAATGTATCATCACCTTCTTCTTGTTATTGCTGAATTATATTCTATTGAATGTATTTGCTATGTGTTATTTATCCATTCATCAGTTGATAGGCATTTGAGTTGCTTTCAATTTTTGGTTATTATGACCAATGCTACTACAAGCCTTTACAAAAGTTTATGTGGAAATGTTGGTATTTATCTTTTGTATACACCTAGGAGTGCAATTGTTCGGCCATATGGTAACTCTATGTTTAACATTTTGAAAGATTGCCAACTGGTTTTTTGAAGTTTCTGCAACATTGTACATACTCAATAACAAGGAATAGGAGTTTCAATATCTCCAAATTCTCAACACTTTTTATTTAATGTCTTCTTTATTATAGCCATATGAGTCAGTGTCATATCTTATTGTGGATTTGATTTGCATTTTCTTAATGGCCATTAATGTTCAATGTCGTTCATTGTGTTTATTAGCCATTTTTATATCTTCCTGAAAAAATACCTATTCATACACTCGATCCATTTTGAATTGGGTTGTCTTTTTAATTATTGAGTTCTATGACTTTTTGTATACTTGAGATATAAGACCCTTATTAGAAATGTGTTTTGCAAATATTTTCTCCCATTCTATGAGTTGTCTTTTCACATCATTTGATGGTATTTTTGGCAGCACAAAATTTCTTAATTTTTGTGAAGTTCATATTTATTTTTATTATAAGAATTTATCTTTATCATTCAAACAGCACCATAAAGAACATCAGACCTTTATGACTATTTAGTCACATTGTATTATGACTAATGAATTACTTAGTGAGTTAAGGTAACAATTTTGATTAACAGTGAAAAAATATTTTGTAGGTTAAATTCACTATAGAGAACAATTTTGCAACAGCTTTTATGTGATGATCTGTAATTGTCATTTTTCAGTTAACTTTCTGAGAATTCACCAGAGCAACACAACTTCTTTAGTCATTATAACCACTGAAGCACTTAATGGATTTTCTAATGTAAAATTAGCTTTATGAAAGGGAACTTTTAGGTTGATTAAAATAATTAAGGATGTTCTAGTACTGTGATATCTGGTGGCAGAGTAGTTCAATGTCCTATGTTGTTGTTCCTTCTAAAAATCTGCATATAGAGAGAAACCTAAGAAAAGGTAAGCTCATAGTATGTGCCAGGCACTTTATAAGGCATTTTACTACATGGAAAAATAATTAATGATACAATCACTCAAGAGATGTTCCACATCCACAAAATATGTCCCTCCTTTATTTTCTACTCCTGTAACAGAATAGAAGGCATTCATCAATTCAGTGAAGAAAGTAGCTCAGTGGTAGAGCGCTTGCCTTGCATGCGTGAGGCACTGGGTTTGATCCTCAGCACCACATAAAAATAAATAAAGATATCAAAAAAAAAAGAAAAAGAAAATTTTCTTAAATGTTTACCATGCACCAAGTATTGTACTAGGTATTACAATATCATCTACTAATGGTCAAGGAGGCTGCCACTTGAGAAGGATGAAGAGAAAAATGTAAACAAATAAATACAATAAAGTGTTACAGGAAAAAAAAGCATTTACAGGGAATAGGGAAACAGGAAAAATACAACAATATTAACAAATACTCAAAGAATTTACATGTTGTTTTGTTTTAAAATGTACAATCACCCTGTAACACACATATTTCCATCTTTACTTCACAAATGAAGAATATGAAGCTCAGGAAAATAAGTAACTTGAAAGAGTTCAGAAAAAGTAACACTCCCCTAAAAATCAAACCAAGGTCATTGTGATTACAAAACTGTGTTTATTTTATTTTTATTTATTTAATACTGGGATTGAACCCATCCAAGTCCTTTTCATTTTTGGAGACATGCTCTAAGTTGCTTAGAATCTTGCTAATTTGTTGAGGTGGGCCTCAAACTCACATCCTTCTGCCTCAGCCTCCTGTGTCCCTGGAGTTACAGGTATGTACTACCATGGCCAGCCACAAAACTGTGTTTACTGTAGTCTGCCATGTGGGTTCCCAAAGATTCATTCTGTTTATCCTTTCAGTCAAGTTCTTAGGAAACTGGTAATAAAACTACAGCCCCAAAGTGTCTGTGTTTAGCTCATCTGTCTGCATATGTTGATTGATAATATAGTCTCAATATTCTTCACACCTAGAGTCATACTAATACACAGTTAGACTACAAGAGTTGTTAGAAATATGTAGTAATTCCTGAGAATGTTCTTAAACAAAACATTTTAAAGCCTTTATTTTCATCTTACAATGTTAAGAATTGTGAAAAATTGTATCATTGTTTACAATTCTTTTTATCATCTCATTTAATACCTTATACCTCTATCACTTTTACCACCTGCCTCTTCAATGTTGCATCAGTCAGTTTTTCATTATTGTAACAAATAACTGAGATAAATAAACTTATGAAGAGAAAAAGTATTTTAGGCTCACACTTTTGGAGGTTTCATTCCAAAATTAGTTGACCCCATTGTTTTGGGGCCTGTGGCAAGGTAGCATATAATGGTAGTGAGCATGTGGTACAGCAAAACTACTTACTTTATGGTGGCCAGGAAGTGAAAGAATAAGAGACCATAATTCCCTTTGAGCCCCCAGTGACTGGACAACCTCCCACTGGACTCCATCTCTTAAAGTTTCCATCCTTTCCCAGAAATACCACGCTGGCAACTGAAGCCTTTTACTTGAGCCTTTGTGGGACATTTAAGGTCCAAACTACAGGAAATACTAGTTACTATGATGAGTGGAGTTCAATTTCTGTTTTAGTCAGCTTTTTAACTGCTGTGTCCAAAAGACCTTTCAGTTGACAAAAACAATTTTAGAAGGAACAGTTTATTTGGGGGCTCACAGTTTCAGAGATCTCAGTCAACAGAAGGCCTGCTCTATTCCTTGGGCCTTGAAGTGAGAAAGAACATGATAACAGAAGAGTGTGGTGGAGGAAAGCAGCTCAGAACATGATGATCAAGAAGCAGAGAGAGATTGAGCTCAGCGCACCCAATATATACCCCAAAGGCATGCCACCTATGACCCACCTCCAACAGCTACACCCTACCTGCCTATAGTCACCACTCAGTTAATTCCTATCAGGAGATTAATGCACTAATTAGGTAAAACTCTCATAACCCAATCATTTCACCTCTAAACCTTCTTGCATTGTCTCACACATGAGTTTTGGGGGGACATCTCACATCTAAACCATAACATTCCATCCCTGGCACCCAAAAGTTCATGCTCATCTCACAATGCAAAAGACACTTAGTCTATTTCTGAGAGTCCCCATAGTCTTAACTGTTTAAGCACTGCCCAAAAGTCCAAATCCCAAGTCTCTTCTGAGACTCAAGACAGTCTCTCAATGTGAGTCCCCATGAAAATCAAAAGCAAGTTACACATATCCAAAATATACAGAGTAAACATTTCCATATGAAAAAATATGGCATAGAAAGAAGGGATGGGACCAAAGCAAGACTGAAATCCATCTGAGCAAACAAGTCCTGTAGCTCCAAATTAAGCGTCTGGAGCACATGGCATCCTGATGTTCTCTCTAGAGGGTTGTGTAACTCTACTCCTATGGCTTTGCTAGTTGCAGCCCACAGAGCCTAACCATTGTCTGGTCTCTGCTTAATATCTAGAGCTTTCCTCAGTAGATGTCCCAAGTTACTGGCATTTCTTTTTTTTTTTTAAATGTTTATTTTTTAGTTGTAGGTGACAGAATATCTTTATTTTATTTTTATGTGGTGCTGAGGACCAAACCCAGTGCCTTATGCGTGCTAGGCGAGCACACTACCACTGCGCCATAATCCCAGCCCCTACTGGCATTTCTTAATCTTGTGGTATCTCCACAGCAGCTTTGGCTTCCTCCCCAGATCTCCTCAGATCTCAGGGGATGTCTGCAGGGACTCTTTCCCTGTTGCACTTTGCCTAGTCACTCAGTTCTTTCTATGACATCTTGGTGTAAGCTTCCATGACCCCCTAATTCTGGCATCCTTCAATCCTGCAGAACCAGCACCACATGGTTGATACCAAGATCTGCTTCCATTTCAAATAGTAGCCAAGACTCCAGGGACCCTGGCTGCAGCAAGCTGAGTGTCTGTATGGCTGAGCATGTTGAAAAACTTCCTAAGCCCTCTTGTGTAAGCATGATGCCCCATTAGTCTTGGCTCAAAATAATTTTTACTTTGATACCCTGGAGACTGAGATGGGTGTGGTCTTGACAATTCTTTAGGTTCCCTGAAGCCTTCTTTCCTATTGTCTCTGGGCAAAGGTCTTTAATATTTCTTCAGTGGCTGCAATAGCTTTAATAATTGCAACTTCCTTAGCACCAGTTTTACTGACAGATTTCTGGCCAAACTTCAAGTTTTTCTGGTCTCTCTGCTTTGTTTTCTGCTCCTGATTATCACAATAAACTTGGCTAAAAGCCAGCCAGCAATATTCAGGTCACTACCTGAATACTATGCTGCTTAGAAATTTCTTTTGCCGGATGAAGAAGTCCATCACTTTTAAAATCAGCCTCACAGAAAGATTCAGGACATGGGCAAAATGAAGACAACTTCTTAGTTACTATCTTTAGTCCTATTAGCATTCTGATCTTCTGAACTCCTACCAGAATTGCCCATTAAGGTCCACTTACAACATTCTAGAATTTTTTCAGCTTTTATCACTAGACTTTCCAAATCCACCCCCCCCCCAAAATTCCTAAAAGCTCCAAAAGGTTCTGAAACACATGGTCAGGATAATCAACAACAACAACCCCACTTCTTGGTACCAATTTCTATTTCAGAAGCTTTTTTACTCTTGTGACCAAAAGACAAGAACAATTTTAGAAGGAAAAGTTTATTTTAGGGCTTACAATTTCAGAGGTCTCAGTCCATAGAAGGCTTGCTCCATTTCTCAAGGCTTAAGGTAAGACAAAACATTGTGGTAGAAGAATGTGGTAGAGGAAAGCAGCTCAGGACATGATGATTAGGAAGTAAAGAAAGACTAAGCTCAGCTCACCCAATATATACCCCAAAGGTACTCCTCCCATGACCCACCTCCTCCAGCCACACTTTATCTGCCTACAGTCACCACTCAGTTTATAACTATCAGGAGATTAATGCACTGGTTATGAAAGACTCTTACAACCTAATCATTTTACCTCTAAACCTTTTTGCATTGTCTCACATATGAGCTTTTGGGGAATACCTCACATCTAAACCATAACAGTGTCCAATCCCATTAATATTGGGACTGACCACTAACTTGCTCTGAATAATGTAATATGGGCAAAAGTAACTGTGGGCAGCTCCAGCAGAGGCTGGTGGTGATTCCTGTTTCTACCTGAGTATGCTGTGCTTCCAGGAGCATTCATGATGAGAAGTTCCTTAGTCACATCTCCAAAGTGAAACCTACAATAAATGCACATGGAACACATCTGAATTGGGTATGTATATACCACAGAGATGTTTATAGTTGTTACTCACACCACAATAGCTAATGAAGACCATTATCTTCATGATCTTTCTCAAGAAGAATTTAGACTATAAGTACTCCAGATTTATTTATTCATTTAATAGCTCTACTTGGATATATTGAATATAGCAGGTAAAAAATAAATTGAACACTTTGATTCCACCTCTAAACCTGTTTCTCAACTTCAGTCTCCCCATTACACTAAATGTGATATAGTTAGAAACCGGGAGGTCACCCTTGACTCTTTCCATCTCATTTCTTAGCAATCAATTCCATCAGTTTTTCCAGAAATATTTTATGATTTATTCATGTCTTTCCTTGACCTCTACAGTTTCAATTCTTGCAGTCACAGCAATCTCTTCTGCTCATCAAAACACACCATAAAGAGTGTGAAAAGACAAAAATCACAAAAATGAACCAAAAATTAAAAGATATCTACTAAAAGTTGGTATAATTATAGAGCAGTTCTACCAAATAGAAATGGAAACCACATATGAAATTTTAAATTTTCCACTAGTCATATTCAAAAAGATAAAAAGAAACAGATGAAAATAATTTTAACATATTTTATTTAACCCAAAGTATCAAAATATTATCCACAGATACTGAATATAAAAAATTATTAAACAGAATTTTATGTCTTTCATATAGTCTTCAAAATCCATTTTTTATTCTACACTTACAAAATAGCTCAACTCAGACTAGTCCTGTTTCAAGTGCTCAATAGCCATGTGTGGCTAATGACAACTCTAATGAACAGCATAAATTTAGACAATACGTACACACTTATGGATCAATAAGATAAAGACAATTCAAAAGAACTGTGAGAAAAAAAGACATGAATGTAAAAATGAGTACATTCACATTTACCTATTTTTACTCTGATCATGGACACGGTTACATTTAAAGTGCTCTTGCTGAGATCAGGCAGACATGGTATTAAGAGTGGAGATTTCTTTCTCCTGTAAAATGAATAAAAATAATTGCAAATCTTAATTTTCTAGAGTCATGATGCTATTTGTTTTTTAGAGTTTAAACAGACTGACCACATTAGTCACTCAAGTTTCCTTTTAATTCTATCATACTTTAATGGTTACCAATGTTTTTGAAATTTCAATTATCCAAGATACTTTTGCTTCTGATACTACTTTATTTCTCCTAGGGAGAATTGTGCTTCTATATAATGGGATCTTCACTATCGGAATGATATCAACCCCAAAAGAAAGAAAAAACCATGAAGGTTTAAATATGAACATGTGCTTCAAGTCACAAAGAGAAACTAAGCAACCAAGTTTAACTTCTAGTTTATTGCAGACAGCATCCTTAACAAAGGATATTTTCTTATCTCTTGAAAACATTCAACTTTAAGACCATTATTTTATATATACCTGAGAATTTTGTCCTTTCAAAGAACAATTATTGTAGTAATTTTCCTGCACTGCTCTTGAGAGCTTCGAAAAGGTTATCCATTTCATAAATGCTACAATTAGACTTCCTGGAGCTTTTTGTTCATAGCATTTCTGATAAGCCTCCTCAGAGAAATGAAGAATCAGAGAAATAATTATTGAGCCCTAAGAATAAAACTTTGGATAGTCTGAGGTAGAAAAGTGATTATGAAGGCAAGAGTTAAACATTTGAGCCGTTCTTAAGCAGAAGATTCATTATTAGCAGGGAAAAAGTGCTTTCAGTGATCACTCTGTGCCTAGCCATGCTAGTGTCCTGTGATCCCAACCATATTTTGATTTTCTCAAAATAGGAAGTAAAATAAATCAAGATAATAACTGGAAGATACAGAAAAACAACAAGAACCACAACAGTATATACAAAAGCAAAACCTAAAGATCAAGAAGATTAAGGCCACTATGTTGAGAAATTCAGTAGACGATTTATAATACTTGGGGTGAGAACTCAACTCCATCAATACGCACAGTCAAAAAAGGATCAGTCACATTGGGAGCAAGTAATGGGGACCACACGGCAAGCCTGTGAGTGATGTAAATATGGGAGCAATTGCTAGGTCCAACCCACCTTGACCCTCCAGTGTGTCCATCAGGACAAAAGTTGAAATGAAAACCGAGAGTGGATACCCAGCCATTACAGGGTATGACAACATTTGGCAGGGAGGTACAGGACTTTGAGTGAATTACCCAGATTTTCCTACCAAGGGAAGGGCAGTTGTTGAGTGATTTGGGAGCCCAGAGATAGCACTGGGTTTGAGACTGAGAGAGGAGGATTCTTTCACTCTCTGGACTCCTTGTTCTCACCCTGCAGCAGCCTGAAGACTGCAAGGGATCCTGCTCCCACTTGTTCTGAGCATTGCAAAAGTTTCCAAAGTTTCAAAAACTTACTTTCCTTTCAGCACTTTTAAACCCTTCTTACCAATTTTATGGACTACTTATTTTGTTGTCGCATGTGATTTATGATGTGAAAAATCCCAACCAGTCTAGTTTACGACCGGGAGGATAGTCCTACTGAGCTTTGGAATGGTTGTGCCTGTTCTTTGAGCTATAATATATAGCTCAGGTATTTTGGGGATATTGCACCAGAATCGAAAATTTAAGCTGGAAAAAAAAAAGCACATCACTTTAAATTGAATCTTAAAACAATATTTTCCCATTTTTGTTTTTTATTTCTCAGTCTTCCTCCAGGCACTTAAAAAGTAAAATGTTGCTTTAGAAGATATACATTTAAATGACAGTGGAAGTGGCATGTAATTTGAATCTAAAATACCTTAAATTATCTGTCCATTAGCAAAAACCCCATTTTGCACACCTGAAACTGTTTTGTTTAATTGAAATTGCTCAAAGAGCAGCCTTTAATAAATATTCAAATGCAGGGATGTCAGTTAATATAGCTCTATTTGACTGTTCTGTCATGAAATGAAATGGAAATGAATGAACTAATAAGTAAAGGCAATAGACTACCCTCTGCCTGGATTAATGTAAATTCATGGATTAATCTACCTCAATTAATAGAAAAAACATTACAAATTTAAGCAAAATGACCTATTGCTTTTTTTTCTTGATAGCAAGGATAAGTTGAATTAAAAATATGTGTTGGTGTTTTATACACAATTCTCTGTTCTGAGAAATTCTAAACTAAAAGGCAACTTGTAAGAATAAGACAATGAACATTCATATAACATCTGACCAGCTTCATCAGTTACTAACACTTTGTCATATTGGATTTTTTCTTTCATGACTTAGATAAGAGTCTTCTGATACCCTGACATGTCATCTCTAAATACTTTAACCTTTATCTCCTAATAATAAGAATATTTCCCTAATTAATAATTAAATTGTCCATACTTAAATGGGTAATAATGTTTCCACAATTAAATTGTCCTAAAAATTTTAACATTGATACAATTCTATCATTTAATATTCAGTCCATAGCCAAGTTTCTCTATTTTTTCCAATGATGCCCTTCATAATATTTTAAATTGATAATTTGGTAAAAGATCACCTATCGAACTCAACTGTCATATCCTCATTGATTTTAATCTATAATAGTTCATCAGTATCTGATCTTTGTTCATTTTAAATACTTATGAGAGGGCCTTGCAATGATTATTGATAAATACCTCAGCATACATCTGTAAAGAGCAAGGGCACTGTGTTACATAAACACAGTATGATCTTAAAAATCTATGTCTTTTTTAAACTGAATTTATTATAAACCCTATTTTTTAAAAATTGATTTCTTCTTTTATAGAAAGTTGAGAAAATAGAATAGTATAATTCAGGGGAAAAAATAATTGCCATTACCTGGTGTAAAACTGATTATTTTGCTCCAGTTTTGTCTTTTATTCCCTATTGTTTGTTTGCTTATTTGTTGATTTCATATCATGATATGAGAGGAAAATCATAGCTGTAAAATTTAAATAATAAATTTTTACTTCCATTTAACAGCATCTTGAAAGCCAGAACAACATAAATCTAAGCACAGCTGGAGCAAAGAGATCCAAACATTCAGGCTGATGATTCAGAAACCAGTGTCATGAGCTTCTGGACTCCCAAAAGCAGCATTTAACTTTGGTAGTCAATTGACACACAAAATCTTTCCATTATATTATTCTTTAGAGTTTCAAGGCAATTCTCATCCAAAAAAATTATAACTTCAGCCAGACTAATCTGAATTCCAGAATTTTCCAGTGCAATACTTAATTGAAGAAATTTAAATGGGTGAAACAGCATATAATGAGATGGGATGGGAATTCTCTCAATTGCATTATTGCAGATTACCCTAATTCCTCTTTAAGAACTGCCTAGAGCTCATTACCAAGATAAAAGTATAGTTTTAAAATGAATTTAAGGGCAACAAAGGGCATGCAAATGAATAAAAAAATAAGTTCATGCGAGCTTAGAATAAATTTAAAACCTTCAGTCAGTGTTTCGGTGGATTTTTTTTCTTTCATCATTGTGAATATGCTTTATATTTCCTACAAGGAAAGTGTCCTCAGACAGAACCATTCAGAACACATTTCAAAAGACATGGGGATAGAATGTTACATGTATACTGACCTGAAGAGGCTTTGCAGAGACTGGCAGGACTGCCTGATTAAATAAAGTGTCTAGGTTTTTTTGATACTTCTTTCAGCAAAAACTTTATGGGAAGCCAGGCATAGATACCTGAAATTAGAATACTGTTTCAAAGTGTACACATTTGTTACCACCGGTAAGAGTTTTATATACATACTTGATAAGAGTGTGACAATTTTTAAATGAGTGGACTTTTCTGAAAGAAAAGAGCAAAAAAGAAAAGAAATCTAAGAGTCCTTAAAGTCTCTAATAACCTCAAAGACTAAATGTAAAATGAATACAATTTATTAACTTAGAGCCATGTGGCCTTCCAAACTAAGAGGTGCTTTGAAACTTTCTAGAATAATTTCACATGACCATTCTTTCCATGGCTGTTAAAGGAACAACCTATTATATTATGTATATATAATTTTAAAAGGAAAACTTAAAGTAATAAATTACAGATAAGAGCTATTTATTATTTAAGAAAGAGTTTTTTTAAAAAAAATTATTACAGCTTAAAACAAAGTTTATCCTTTTATGATGCCATTTAACATGACTAAAGTGATTTCTGCTATTATGTTTTTTAAAAAAAGAAATACCCATTTGTTAATATTAAAGTTTGGATAGTTCTAACAGCACATATGAAAACTTCATAGAATGCATTTTATGTTTTCCTCAGAAAAACTTATTTGTGGCATAATAATTTAATTGGTTTGTTTTAAATGATAAATGTAGATATTATTTGATACTATAATCTGGTATAAAAGCCAAACAATATTTCAAAACGTAAACTGATTTTAAAATCCTAAGCACATAGAATTCATTGTGGAAGGGCATGGTGATAAGATACAGTCCCTAAGAGCATTCCCCCAAGGACCCAGTCCCTTCACCTCCGACAGTTGCTACTCCTCCCAGTAGTATGCTCAGCCATGAATCCCTCAGTGGATTAACCCACTGATGAGGTCGGAGTTCTCATGATCCAATCACATCCCTAAATCCGCACCTCTGAACACTGGGGACCAAGCTTTCAACTCATGAGCCTTTGTGAGAGGCATTCCCCATCCAAACTATGGCAGGGTCTTATCAAGAACCTAACCATGCTGGCATGCCGATCTAAGGACTTGGAGGTTCCAGAACTGTGAGAGAGTTTGCTGTTTAATCCATCCAGTCTATGGTATTCTGCTATAGCAGCTGGAACCAACTAAAACATTAATCTCGAATCTTTATGAGTGTTACATGAAATTTGTTTCTTCCATGTAAGAAATGTCCTCCTTGCTCCTCTTCCCTCCATCTTCCTTCACTCTTGTCAATTTAGCTCTTTCCTTGCTTCACGTCCTACCTAAATCTATCCTTAATTCTCTGCATTCACACCCTTGTTCATTGGCTGTTTTATAAATGCCCAATTTGGGGGAGGGGGGAATTCCTATGTCCTAATACCATTTGAAATTTTGGAAACATTGAGTTTTAACACCCAGCCCCCTTTTGTTTCTCAGATCCAGCTGTCATTTCTTCTCATATAATCATTCCATATTTACCAGAATTCTAGAAAGACAAATCTTTTGTACTCCACTCACATTCTACACACAGTAGATTTCCTTCTAACCCATTGCCTTGGAGTAAACATGCTTGATACTCAGAAGAGTAGAGAACTACAATCATTTACATAGGGAGGATTCCCTGAAATGTGAACAAATCTTCATTGTATTTTTCAAGCATTACTATGAACTAGAGGCTGTTGTCATCTACAAAAGGGGAAGGATCAGGGAAGGTGGACTGGAGCTAGGATCCTTTTTGCAAGAGCCCAGAGGAACAGCAACTCTGACACACAGAATGGGCAGCTGATGGAGGTGATGGGGAATGGCCTGATATTTTAGGAAAAGGGGGAGAGTGGGTTCTTCTGATTCCTTAGTTCGATAACAGAGATTATTAAATAGAGGATGAGGAAAGGGTGACTTATCTTTTAAGTGGACTGTGGGCACCTAGGCTGGAAGAAGACAGGGCCTAGCACCTGTGACATCAGCAGAATGTAGGTAGGGGCTACCTACATTAGACAGACAGGAGGCTAGACTTACTGAGAAGGGCAAGCTAGACTTGTTGAAAACCTACTTAATCTATTGCACACTCAAGAACTGGATTCCTTACTTGATGAAGTTATTCCTTCTCTAGAATATTATCTTGGAGTTGGGGCGAGGAAGATCTGCAAATTGACTTTAAAATGACATAGGACAAAATGGAGAGACTTTAACACTAGAGAACTCAATGACTAGTGCAAGTGATTTTATTTTTAAAACATAGAATCAGTCCTTCCCTTCTTTTCCAGTTATCTAAATAGATATAAGTGTGCTTTAAAATTGTCCCATTTTTCAGACACCAATATTCTGAGTTTGTTTCTAATGTCTTGAAGTGCAGACTATACTCATCTTTGGTAGTAGGGACAGTTTTTCAGTAGATTTTCTTGGAAAAAAGAGAACAGATTTTCCCCAGGTTTCCATTTCAATAAAGTTAAATTGAATTGGATTTTCAGGTACTTTTAATTGATGCAACAGAGAGAACAGAATCCTGATGATTTGGCTCAGAGCCTTTTTTAAAAAAGAAAAAGACTGGAAGTAGGAATAGCTTCCAGGTCTAAAACATCAGACTTCTGGCTGCTTCTGCAGCAATATCTGCA
This sequence comes from Xerus rutilus, assembly GCA_028644305.1. Lineage (NCBI taxonomy): Eukaryota > Metazoa > Chordata > Mammalia > Rodentia > Sciuridae > Xerus > Xerus rutilus. Next base: position 21,201,970 of record CM053410.1, on the reverse strand, counting down.
GTTTTTAAAAAAGGAAAAAAAATGGAAACAATGGGGAAGATTATTTCCTTGGAGATTGTATATTTTTAGCTATGGTTTCTATATTCCATATTTCAGATAACTCCCTTAGTTTATTTATGGCAAAAGTGGATACAAGAGATGAAAACACTGAACAATCTAGAAAAACAACTTCTAAGTATGCATTGCCTTATTTTTTTTCCAACCTAAATGTCAGTTTCCAATATTTCTAATGCTTATATAGAGAAATTTTTATTTGACACTAGTAAGTACCTTTTGGGCTAGTGGAAAGATACAGGCTTTAAATGTGGGCAGTAATGTGTTAGGTCAACAATGAGATTTTCTACATTGAAAAATATAACAGTTGCTAATTTTATTAAGGCAAGTTGCATTATGATGTGCATATGAATCTATAAAATTTTTTATAATCTATTAAGAATTCTTGCCTGGAGGTGGATTGATCATTGGCCTGAAAGTCCAAAGATGTAGAGATGAAGAGATGACAGCAGAACCAATTTCTTAGCACAGGCTTTCTCAGATCAGGTGATTTTGGGAATGAAGATTGATTGTCAGGGGCCAATGTGACTTTGGAAGACAAGCAACATTTGCATGGAGATGGAGGAAGAGAACCACAAACAGAGGCATGAGGGTGGCCCCTGGTAGCAGGACGTGAATTCTCCCCTGGACTTCCATAAAAGAATATAACTCTGATGACTTCTTCATTTTCATGAAATCCATGTCAGTCATATAGTTCTATAGAATTGTAAAACTTCAAATTTGGGCTGTTTAAGCTGCTAAAATCTGTGGTGATTTTTTATTAACAGCAATGGAAAATGAATATATCCTTCTAAAGGCCATAGTATATAAGCAAATATATAATATATCTGTGGAATTAAAATGTCATTGGTGGGCAACTAGAAAAAAATATCAAAAAAGAATCCTTGGAGGACAATAATAAAAAAAATAATGTTGAGGACCATGGCACTAGAAAATGACAAACAGGCCTTTCTGCTCACACATTTCATAAAAGGAAAAAGCTGTCATTTGGATCTAAGGTGTCCTCCAAAGGTCCATGTGATCAGAGCTGGATCTCCGACATGGTACTACTGAAAAGTGATGAAATCTTTAAGAGGAGGGGCCTAAATGTAAGGTCTTTAGGCCACTGAGAGATGTGTACTTGAAGGAGTTAGAGAGACCTCAGCCCTTCTTGTTTTCCACTCCCTAAGTATGAAGTGAGCAGTTCTGTTCCATGCAATTCCACCACGATCCCAAACCAATTGGGCCAATTGATTATAGATTGAAACTCTAAAAAACATGAGCCAAAATAAATCTTTTGTCTTTATAATTTGGCCATTTCATGTATTTGCTATAGTGATGTAAAACTGACTAACACAGGAGGCATCATCATTAGTAGGATGGGTAAATTTTATATCACCAGAATCTACTGCTTTCTCTAAAGCAGGTCAGAAAATTAGGGCAAGTAGATTTATTCCCAAGTGTGAAGAATTAAGAAGGTATTACACAGGGAAAAAATTTATGGAACTCTAAACAGAAACAATATGGTTTATAACAACTTTAAAGTCATTGATTTGTAGAATGCTTATATAATCATGTGCATCGTTGCATGGAAGAAAAAAAATTGAAAGTTTAGAGGCCAAAATTACCAGTGCTTTCTATGAATGTTAATTCTCTTTCTACTTTTTGTTATTCTTACTACTGTTGTTTGTTACTTTCCTACAAGAATTATGCATTGCTGGAATTTCTTATCATTTGCCAATAGTTGGTACCTGGATGGGAACCAAAATGTCATACTAAATATCTTTTTTATCAAAATTCAGTTCAATTTAAATCTGAATTTTAAAAAGAAGGTCTGAAACTGTAAAATAAATTTGTCATTTTATATATTGTTACAAGCATACCTATATTATTAGAACTATGTTCTCAGAGAAAATACAAGTATAGTGTTATTCTAGAATATACAACTATAGTGTTAATTTTGATTTTTCCTTGTTTATCAAATTTATATGATTATTCAATAAGATCTTCCCTTCAAGTTTGATTTCTACAGCATAATTATAGAGAGGGTCATGTTTGCAAAAATTCATTAGTTTTTTATGAAAGTTTCATTAGTTTTCCCAGAATTTGCTTAATCCTTGCATAATCAAGTCATCCCCTTTCAAAATAGCTATTTTGTAGTCATCTTTGTCTGTTTTTCTCTTCCTCAGTTTAATTGGTGTATTGTGCCAGATTGTCATTTGTCAACGATTTGTCTTGTAATTAAAGCAGTTCATCAACCTTCCTTTTCATCAAATTTATAAATCCTGTATGTTACTTTACCACATTTCAATTTCATTTTGCAATTTACCTGCATTAAGGAAGATGTTTAAGAGTTAGGCATGGAGGACAATTTGAGTGAATGTTAATTTTATAATTGTTTTGCTCAATAGTTAATAATGCTCTGATCACTTGTTTCCTACATGATTTTAAATTGGCAAGAACTCAGAAGATGAACACTTGCAGTTTGCATGTGAATCATTTTATAATATTTCATCACACACATACATAAAAATATATTCACAAATGTACTCTGTACCGTAACTTTGGGCTTGGAATTTGAAAAATCTGGTGCCATAACTTTTAGGAAAGAACTCAGTGTGGTTTTGCCGTATAGTCAACCATAGCAGCAGAAAATAAATAAATACATGTTTTTAATGAGAATGCTTCCATTTAAGCAGTTTATATTACTTGATTTAATGCTTTTTATGGTTAGATATGCAGTGTCCTCCCCCCCAAAAAGTTCATGAGGGAGACAATATGAGAAAGTTTAAGGTGAAATGATTGGGTTATGGGAGCCTCACCCTAATCAGTGCATTAGTCCATGGACATGGATTAACTGGGCGGTAACTGTAGGAAGGTAGGTGTGGCAGGTCAGCAGAGCTTGCTGTTCCCTGATTGCCATGTCCTAGGCTACTTTCCTCTGCCATGATGTTCTGCCTCACCTTGGTCCCAGATGGAGTTGTCCATCTATGGACTGAGACTTCCAAAACCACAAACCCCAAATAAACATTTCATTCTCTGAATTTGTTCTTGTCAGGTCTATTGGTCACAGCAAGGAAATACCTTACTAAAACAATGACAGTAACAAAAAAAAAATGTGGGAGGAACAAATGCAGATGGTTTCAGCCTACTGTGCATTTATACATCTTGAGAGATAAGAAACCAAATACTCACTGATGGCTCCAGTAAGCAAGGTATTTATCCAATCAGCAGGGACTGTTTTGGCCTAGGCTCTAGGTACATACATAAAGAACTTATAATTAAGTGGTATAATGAAATCATCCACCTCTATTACTGAAAGTTTTTCAAAATTGTTGCTAGTCTTTAACAATCTCAGAAAAAATCTGTGTATTTTCTAAAGCATTAAGCATTTTAAAAGCAAGCTCCCCCAGAACAGGCAAGTTTCTTCTCCTCCCATAAGACAACTGCCCTGGCCTTCACCATCATCTTATTCAGGAACCTCCCTTCCTTCTACAGCAGTGAGACCTAACTGGATTTTTCCATTCCCAAGAGGCCTATTTCTGGGCTTTGAGTGAACTGTCTTAAAGAAAGAAATGTTAGAATTAAAAATCATCTATTGATTGTTAGGTCACATGTTATCATTTATAGATTTAAAAAACCAAAGTTTCAGGGCATTTGGGAGGTGTAGCCTTTTGCACTACTGGATGTACCATTGATATCAGACCTTGTGAGGCATAAACACTTGCACAAAAAGATCCCTCTGAGAAAGAATATTGTGAAAAACTGACTCTTTTGTATTCCCCTTCACCCGTACATTGCAAGATCCCTGTGACCAGGATACTTACAATAGATCTAAAAAGGGGCATAACTCTGAAGGATAAATTGAAAAAGAAAAAGTTTTGGAGCTTTGAAGGACTCAACAATATGCTCCTAAAGATCTTTCTAAAGGGCTAGCATTGTGGTTCAGTGGTAAGTGCTCATCTAGCACATGTGAGGCACTGGGTTCAATCCTCAGTACCACATAAAAATAAATAAATAAAGGTATTCTATCCATGTACAACTAAAAAATAGTTTTTAAAAAGATCCTTTTAAAACTTTCTGAAAGCTGTCCCCTACCTTCCTACACACATACACACAAATACATACACACACACTCTGCACACACACAACCATTGCCACAATCATGAACCAATCATTCCCAACAAATAGTTCCTACTTAAAACTGGAGTCTAGAAATCTTTGTGAGTTTCATTAAGCCACACGGGCAAATCTGGATCCCTTTTCACAATAGACAGGAAGAGAAGGTAGAGGAGAACTGTTAAGTTTTATTCTGAGCTTCATATTTTCTGGGCAAAGTATTTACATATGTTATCTCATTTAATACATACAGTTCTATAAGAAGGAGGTGCTGTTACATCTACTTTATGAGGTAGGAGAATGAGAGTGGAGATCTGGGTGGTTTGCCCAAGATAATAGTGAACCACTTACCAAAGATTCAAATGTATCTTAATATACTGAGCAGAGCTCACAGTTAACCTCCAAGAAGAATCCATCTGTTGTGCGAGTGTACCTTTTTTCATAGAATGACACAAAGAGGAAAATCTGATATTCAAGATGAGGATACCTTTGACAAAATAAACTTAGAGAATGATTCTGAATATAATAGTCCCAATACAAACACAGGCATGGCTGTAATTAGACTAAGTACTCATCTAGAAAAACATCTTGTCATGTTCTCAGTGTGGTTCTTTAAAGAAGCTCTTATCCTCCAGTGTCCATGACATCACTCACTTCCCTGAGGGAAAGTAAGCTGATGGTAAGAAAGTTGGCTATACCTCCAATATTTCTTGTCGTAACACTAATGAAAAGTCTTGTCTGCCAATATGACTACAATTTCCAGTCAGGTAGCCAGGCTGGTGCAGAGGAGCTTGACAACTGCTGAAGACTAAACAAGGCCAGACATGTGGTGACTCCCCCAGCTCTGCAAAGTGGTATGAGGTAGGAGAGAAAATTTCTCCCAGCTGAAATGATGTAGGATTATGATGCAGAAGCCCTACAGTACCTGACTGACTTTTGAAAGCTCTGGGACTTTGGACTAGTAACTTACCTCCCTGCATCTATAATTCCTCAGCTAGGAAACAGGAAGTCTGGCACCTCCCTTATATACTGACCTCATGACTGACCTAAGTGTTGAAAAATTAAGGATTCTTTTTATTTGTCTTTCTTCACAGTTCTGGTTAAAACAAATGGTCTTCATAAATTAGCAAAATGAAAACTATGCAACATAAAAACACAGAATGCTATTAAATCTTCATGGAATAAGTTTGGAAAACCTCATGAAAACCTCATGTTTTCACACTTTTTGTGTGTGAAAACAATAGTCTCTAAAAAAGTAAATAAAGTACCTGGGAGTAAACTTGATCAATGAGGTGGAAAACCTCTACAATGAAAATCATAGAACACTGGAGAAAGAAACTGAAGAAGACACTAGAAGATAGGAAGATTTGTCATGTTCATGGATAGGCAGAATTAATATTGTTAAAATGGACATATTACCAAAAGCCAACCTAAAAATTCAATACAGTGTCCATCAAAATCTCAATGATCTTCTTCACAGGACTAGAAGAAACAGTCCTAAAATTCATTTGGCAGAATAAAAGACCCAGAAGAGCTGAAACAATTCTGAACAAAGAAAGCAATGCTGAATACATCATAACAACTAATTTTAAATTATACTACAGAGCTAGAGTACCAAGAACAACATGGCCCTGGCATAAATACAGACACATAGACCAACAGAACAGAGTATGACCCAGAGGCAGACCCTCACGTCCAAAGTCATCTGATACTTGACAAAGGGGCCAAAAACATGTTGAAGAAAAGATAGCCTTTTAAACAAATGGTGGTGGGAAAACTGGATAGCCACATATAGAAAAATGAAACTTGATTTCTATCTCTCACACTGCACAAAGTCAACTCAAATTGGATCAAAGACCTAGGAATTAGACCAGAAACTTTTCAACTGCTACTATAAAACATAGGGGCAACACTACCACATATATGTTCAGGCAATGACTTTTTCAATAAGATTTCTAAAGCGCAGGAAAGAAAACCAAGAATTAATAAGTGGGATGGCATCAAATTAAAAATCTTCTGCACCACAAAGGAAACAACTGAAAGTGTAAAGAGAGAACATGCAGAATGAAAGAAAATCTTTGCCAGCTACTCTTCCAACAAAGGATTAACATCCAGAATTTATAAAGTATCCCAAAACTTCCAACCAAAAAACCAAATAGCTCCATCAGAAAATGGGAAAATGAAGTAAACAGACATTTCTTAAAAGAAATGCAAGCAGCCAACAAATATATGGGAAAATGTTCAACATCTTTAGCAAATAGGGAAACGTAAATCAAAATTACACTGAGATTTCATCTCACTCCAATAAGAATGGTAATGATCAAGAATACAAATAATAATAAATGCTGGTAAGGATATAGAAAAAAAGTAACACTTTTACACTGTAGGTGGTATTATAAATAACTATAACCATTATGGAAATCAATATCAAGCTCCCTCAAAAGACCAACAATGGAACCACCATATAACCCAGCTATATCACTCCTCTATATTTTGCCAAAAGAATTAAAGTCAGTATACTACATTGACACATGCATACCCATGTTTATATCAAGTCAGCTCATAGTAGCCCAGTTATGAAACTAGCCTATGTGTCTGTCAATAGGTGAATAAGAAAATATGCTATATATACACAATGGAGTTTGACTCAGTCATAACGAAGAACAAAATTATGTCATTTTTAGAGACAGATGGAACTAGAGAATATCATGCTAAGCAAAATAAGTCAGACTCAGAAAACCAAGGATCAATGTTTTCTGTCCTATGTGTAACTTAGAACAAAGGGGGGAAAAAGGGAGGAGGAATCTTATGAAAACAGAAGACCAACAGAATATAAGAAGGAACCGGCGGGTAGGAGGAAGGGAGGCAAGGGGAGATATGGGGAAATGAAACTGGCCAAATTATATTATACACACATATGAAAATATCACAATGAATCCCACTATTATGTATAATTATAATACACCAATTAAAACAATGTTTTTGAAGGGTGTCAATAAATATGTGCTCCCATAAACAGAAGGTAGGGATGTGCTATTTGGGAAAGGTGGTTTAACATCATATGTTAAAATTAAAAATTTCACTCACCTATTGATTCTGCACTTCTAGCAATTTTGTCCTGTAAGTTTTCATATATGAAGATATAGATATTGCATATATAACTAATTCATATGTTCTAAATGTCCAACAATAGAGGACTAATTTTATAATTGTATGATATTCATATGATGGATTTTATACAAATATTTTTCAAAAATGATATATTAATGTGAACTGTTATCTAAAATAGAGTAAGTAAAAAAAACTAGTTGCTTAATGTAACTTATAATATCAATGGATTAAATATAAATTTATTAAATTTAAAAATATTTAATATGCTGGCCATGGTGGTGCATGCCTGTAATCTCAGCAATTTGAGAAGCTGAAGCGGGAGGATACCAGATTCAAGGTTAGCCTCAGCAACTTAGCAAGGCCCTAAGCAACTTAGTGAGACCCTGTCTCAAAATAAAAATAAAAAGGACTGGAGATGTTGCTCAGTGGTTAAACATCCCTGGGTTCAATCTCCAGTACCCCTTCCCAAAAATGTGTATGTATATGTGTGTGTGTGTGTGTGTGTATACACATATGTATGCATATATGTCTTTATATATACATCTCTGTCTCTGTATATATGTCTGTATATATACATATATGTATGTATATATATATATATATATATATATATAGAGAGAGAGAGAGAGAGAGAGAGAGAGAGATACACACACATACATCCAATATAGCTATGATCTGCCTGACTTACTTCCAAGTCCTTATATTTTAGAACAGGAAACTCTAACTTCATAGGCTGGCACAGGCCAACTATAGTCAAATGATGTAGAGGTTAGGAGATCCCTAATGCAGGGAATATATGGAAGTTCACATATTTAGAGATTATAATATACTTGTACTACTAAGGTCAGTTGTATTTCCCAATCTTATATATCCTCAATGTCTTGATGTTCCCATAGTCCTTCATATCTAGATCTATTGACTATATACAGACAGGAACAGCTATAGCCCAAGTTTGCCTAAAGGAAAACACAATCGCTGTGGGAAAAAGCCCCAGGGAAGTGGATGAGTAGTGGAAAACACTTGGCCCAGTGAGAAAAAAGTAAAATTGCTTCACTTTTTCATTTATGTATTAGTGATAAACTTTTCCTGAAGAAAATAAGGAGAAATTTTATTAATATTTTTCTAACTTTTATTTGATTTCTCAGTAGGAAAGAAGAAACATTGAACCTGAATCCTGGAGTTTATTACTCTACAATTGTTTATGGCTTTTGCTACACCAAATTTCAGTAGTCAAAATGTATCTTAATATATTTTAATGATGACTTTACTTAGATGACAGCTTATATAACTTTTATTCCTGAACTAGCCTCCCTGAAAGTCTGAAAATACTGTTAAATAGACCTCTTTGTTTTGATTATAGCTTTGATGTATTGAACAAGAATACAGGGGAAACTGGACTAATTCAGGCATAAAGGTTCATGATCCTTCCTGTTCTCCTGACTTTAAAAGTACTTTTGGATTAGTTTAAAGGGTGTGTGTGTGTGTGTGTGTGTGTGTGTGTGTGTGTGTGTATCTGAATATTTAAAATATGCCAAAGTCACAAATAGATAAATACAAATTAAAATCACAATAAGGCACCGTTTCACATATACTAGAATGGATACAATTTGATAGACAAACAATTTGGTAAAGGCATAGAGAATTGAAAGTTACAGACTCTGTAGGTGGAACTGTAAATGTTGTAGTCAATTTTGAAAAACCATTTGGCAGTTTCTTAAAATGCTAAACAGTTACCACATGATGCCACAATTCCACTCCTACTTATATACCTAAGAGAAATGAAAACATAGCCGTACAAAAATTAGTAGCATTATTTATAATAAGCTAAAGGGATACTGTGGGTTGAATGGGGTTTGTCCCCTCCAAAACTCATGTTGAAATCCAATATCCATTGGCAAGTGTTGGGAAGTGGGGTCTTTAAGAAGTGATTAGGTCCTTAAGTGGGCATCATGCCAACCCCTTTGGACTGGGTTAATTCTCACAAGTGTGAGTGAGTTCTCCCTTTTGTAGGATGGTTTGGTTCCCATAAGAGTACACTGCAGGCATTCTTTGTATTTGGTCTCCTCTGCATGTGTCTGCTCGTACTGGGACCACGAGGCACTCACTAGAAGCAGAGCAGATGCTGGTCCCAAGGTCCTGGACTTCCCAACCTCCAGAACAATGAGCTAAAAAAAATTGTTTCTTTTATAAATTACTAAGTTTCAGATTTTTTTTTTTAATATTTTTTTAGTTGTGGATGGACACAATGTCTTTATTTTATTGCTTTGTATGTGGTGCTGAGGATCGAACCCAGGGCCTCACGCATGCGAGGCAAGCGCTCTACCGCTGAGCCACAGCCCCAGCCCCTAAGTTTCAGATATTATGTTATAGCATCAGACAACTGACAAAAACTATCTAAGAAAAACTATCTAAACTATTATCAACCAGTGAATGGATAAATATTATTTTGTGCATCTTTACAATGGAATGCTATTCATCAAGAAAAGGAATGATGTACTGATATATGCTACCCATACAATAAACCTTGAAAAATTTACACTAAGTAAAAGAAATAGTCACAAAGGACAGATTATATAAATCTATTTATATTTAAATATTATAAATGTCCAGAATAAGCAAATTTATAGAGAAAATAGATTAGTGATTTCATGGGGAGTAAAGCTTATAGGGAGAGGGGAAAAATGTGGAGGAGCTGCTAATTGGTACAAGATTTCTTTTGGGGGTGATGAAAATGTTTTAACTTAGATCATGAAGATGATTGAACAAGTCTATAAATCCACTACAATTATTGAATTTTACACTACACTTTGAATAAATTGCATGGTATGTAAACAATACTGCAATCAAGGTGTTAAAAGCCCTAGTGAGATTACCAGTGTGCAAAGGACATCTGTAGGCCATCACAACAAGGATCAACAGAGAGATCTGGACCTACAAAGGTAACCAAAGAGCTTTGCACATTGAATTTCACAAATAAGTTTATTTTGACAGGACCTGAGTAAACCAGAATAGGTAATAATTAATGAGAAGGTATATCAACTCTGAGTTTTCTTTCAGAATAATTTATTGAGGAGAAAGTAATGGAATGTTCACCGTGGAGGGATGCTCTGCAGACTCACATTTTCTTCAGAGCAAGTCATTTCCTTCTTCTTTATTTTAAAACCATCATGAATAAGTGGAAATCTTTGACATCTTGTACACCAGTGTTTGTTTGCTTTAGACACTGCAGGAAATACTTTAGATTTTTATTCTTGAGGAATGCATAAACAGGAAACATAAGAAGGAAAACCTGTTCAGTTTTACCCACTCCAACTTTCTGTAAGAGCCTGCTAAGATGTGCTAACTCTGATTTTCTTTGTATCTCCCCAAGGGCAGTGGTCCTCATTAGGAAAGAGAAAACCTACAAAAGTAGGACCAAGTAAAGAAGATTCACAGTGACCTCTGGGATTACAGTGCTCACAGGCAACAAAGTGATGGTATTCAGAAGCCCAATGTAAAGGCGGTGGACAGAATGTACCATGGTACTCAATTATCATAGGCAGTAATCTTCATGAAAGGTTCTCCTAATGAATAATTGTGGAACACCAGAATGAGGGCAAAGGAGGGGAGTGGAATTGAACCTTTGATTGGATCAGCAAGATGGCAAGAATTGTGTTTTAGCAACCTTCCCATCCAACTAATTATTTCAAACCCAAAGTAGCATTAATCATTAATCCAAGAAATTAATTCTGTGATAAAGACAGTTGTCTATATAGACATATAGACTGTGAATTTATTTTAAAAAACATTGGATTGTACACTTACCATGGATGAATTTCATGATACGCAAATAATACTTCAATAAAACTGTTTTTAAAAATATAAGGTTTCCAAAGTGCACAAAATACCACTACTCTGAGAACACCTGCACATTAAAAAACTCGCTGCCCTTTTTTTTTTTTTTTTAAATATTTCTTTAGTTGTAGATGGGCACAATGTCTTTATTTTATTGCTTTGTATGTGGTGCTGAGGATCGAACCCAGGGCCTCACGCATGCAAGGCAAGCGCTCTACCACTGAGCTACAACCCCAGCCCAAACTCGCTGTCCTTTTAACAGCTTTATTGAAGTACAATTTACATACTGTAAAATTCATTTCTTATATGTGTACAAGCCAATGATTTCTTAATAAATTTATATATTTGTGCAAACATCACCACAATCCAATTTTCTCTATAGAGCACATGTTTGTAATCTGACAAGCTGAAAGAAATTAAAGAAAAGATTTATAGAAGATGCAATGACCTGTTAATAGTAAGGAAACACTGAGTTCAAGAGCATCATAAGCTTTAAAAAACTTATAGTATACCTTCCATATTTCTCATTTTAAAAAATGAGGTGTGCTATTATTACTGTTTCAAGGATTGCACCAGAAATAGTGGCAAGCCCTTTTATGTTTATTTCTGAAAAAATAAAAATCTTAGATGTGTGAATTTTGAAAACATTTTAAAAAGTAAGGTGTTTAGATTCTGCCCTAAAAATACTGGAAAATAGTAATAGCCTTTTGAGGAGTATAGAGGGATTTGGCTGCTTCTAATAATAATGCCTTTCTTTAAGGAAAATGAAAAACAGATTTTTAGAAGCAATCAAGCAAAGTTGTTTGCCAGACTGGCCATGATCCTCCTAAAGTGATGCTAAAGGAAATCATGATAAAGAAGAAATAAACAGATTTTGTTGCTCTGATCTGTGTTGACTGGGTGTGGAATGGAATGTGTTTTTTTCTAGAATTCCCTGGTTACCTGCTTTATTAAACAAAAAGCCTACTTTTTCCACCCTCACCCCCAGCTGCCTCACAAAGCAAAAATGCATTCACTCTTATTTGGACTGAAAGCAACACCATGTCTATGTAATAAATGTTCAAGTTGGCCACAAAAACATGCCTGTAGGTGAAGCTATGCATACAACTGAGAAGGATATTTGATGGCAAACATTTTGGGCCACCAAGGCAACCTTCAAGACCATTTCAAGATTGTCTATGGTGGTTAAGAGAATTACAAAGTATGGTAATTTTCCAGGTAACTCTAGATAATTATTAAAGAAATGAAAGGGAGATTAGACTTAAATTATTCTAATATAACATCCAACACTGGCCACATTATCTAGACAGTGATACAGTGTTGCATTTTATATTGTCTGAGGACATACATTTTGATTTATTCATTCTTTTATTCATAATGAACAAAAGGGAGAATTTTGCCTCATTGAGTTTACAGAGTGAATTTTTTTATTTGATCTGATAACATATGAAGACCACAGGAAGAATTTCTCCTGAACCATGTATCCCTATAGTAATGTGCACGTAATAGTTGTACATGTACAATTATTATCATGTGAACAAAATTTGCTCAGATCATGCTACAGCATATGTACAATGAATAGTCACATAAATCTATCGATTATATTTAACTCAGATCTGTCCTTCATTATTATTTTTCCTTAAAAATTATGTCATTACTTCAATTAATTTTGAATGGCTCTCAACTGGGTGTGGTGATGCACACCTGTAATCTCAGTGGCTCAGAAGGCTGAGGCAGGAGGATTACAAGTTCAAAGCCAGTCTCAGCAACTTAGCAAGGTCCTAAGCAACTTAGCAAGACCCTGTCACAAAATAAAATATAAAAAGGGCTGAGCATGTAGTTCACTGGTTAAGTGTCTCTGAGTTAAATCCCTAGTTTTAATAAATAAATAAATAAATAAATAAATAAATAAATAAATAAATAAGTCTAACTTTTAGAATAGCTGCACATTGTTCTTTTCCAGATGCTCATAGACTTGAGATTTACTGCAGGAGGTTGAAAAGAAAGAACTGTTGGTTCCTTCTAACTCCTTTAGTAAAATGAGAATATTGTAGTTTGAAACTAGAATATCTCTTAAAAGCCATGTGCTAAAAGCTCAGTCCCCAGCTTATGGTACAATTGGGAGGTGGTGGGAGCTCTAGGAGAAAAGGTATTTGTGGGCATGCCTTCAAAGTATATGTTTGCACTACCCCCAACTTCTTAGCTCCCATAGGTGAGCAGCTTTCTTCTGCCACACCTGCCATGATTGTTCTGTCTCATTACAAGCCCACAAAGATGGGACAAAGCAACTATGGAATGAAACCTCTGAAGTTGTAAGCCAAAATAAATTTTTCCTCTTTTCAGTTGTTTTTCTCAGGTAGTTTGTCACAGTGATAGAAAGCTGACTAACACAAACAACAACCACTTCAAGCATCATAAAGAGTAACTGAAATAAGAAGAAATGAGCCCAGTGCTGTCTTTTATTCAGTATCTTTATAGGTGCTTTTCCCTTGCTTAAGAGGCACCTGACCATTCATCCATTAGCACAGTTATTACTTTAAGGACAATATATAAAATTCATATAACACTAAAATAGGAGACAGATATAACAGGAACAGAGCCAATATCTCTCACATAAAGTTTAGTTAAATAGGAGGGAAAGCAGCTCATATTAGAACTTACCTGCGCTCAGGAAAATGAAACAGATGCAAGCAAATGAACTGCCCAAGGTCATGAACAATCTAATGTGTACACCAGGGCTATCCTCAACTTAATATTTAGCTCCTAAATTTCATCCTTTGATTGGAAACTTCACAGTTTGTTTTGCAGTCTTATTTTCCAGCTGGGGCTCTTTACAGCTTTATGGAAATTTTAAAATCACAGTGCAGAATCTTTTATTGGCTTTCCAACATTTTTTTTATTTATTCATAAGCCTATGTCTCAAAATATTCAGTAGATTTGGATATTGCTGATGAAAACTTTTATATTCTTAATAATAAATATAATAAGCATACTCTATCTTACCATTGCTCTTCCAGTTTACTACAACACATGTTGAAAAAGGACAATACATATACTGAAATTTTCACAAATCTAGCACTTCAAAAGTGCATTGAAATATTAAACAAAATGCAGTTCTCAATGATACATATCTTGTTAATTGTTTCAAGGTGCTAACGTGAAAATCCAATCTTTGCTATTTAAGACCCATCAAACTACTAAAATTGGCCAAAATCAGAACAGTTGAATAATGCAAGTCCTGCTCTGAGTCCTCAGCAGACTGTGTTCTTTCTGAAGGTCATGTGCTCCACATTGAAAGCATCAGGCCTGTCATGGCATTTGGGCACTATCTAGTGAGATGTGCTCCATTTGCATGTAGCTTCGAGGTTGGAAGTAAAAGATCACTCTGGAAGCCTTTTTCCTGTTTCCAGCCCACCCTCCCATCCTCTCATCTCTATACACATGTTTGCATGACCCTGGGGCGAAAAATGCACGAAAGCCAATACACATTTCTAGAGGCCACTTAGCAGCAATTCTGGATTGAAAATTTCCACATATTGCCTACCCACTGTCTATTCCCTCCCTCACCCCATGTCAATATATGTTCTTCCAAGATGCCTGCTGTGAATCCTCAAGACCAAGTATGAGAGATTGATCAGCTTCTTTTGTAATCCAATGGGAAGGAAGTCTCCATGTTTCTCCCTGCATTCCTGTGACTTCACTGAATAACAGGAAAAGGAACTCAGTGCATAAAAGATGGAAATGCCTATGGAAACTCAATGTCAAGTTAGTACCTGATGCATTCATGCTGCCTATTGATAAGGTCACAGTAGTGACACTAAGACTTGCAGAGAAAGAAATTCAGAAAAGAGGACATCCAGGACTTTTTGCTTAAAATGTGCTGGCCTCACACAGTCTTTCTTTCTTCTTTCTTTCTTTGCTAGGATGCAACATTTGTTGAAGACAATGAACTGCTCTGAAAGCATGTTTAATTAAAGCATAATAACAGAATACACCAAATATAGTCTCTCTAGAAGTATGATACTGTGGATGCTCAAAATAACTGAAATTTAAACAGGAACAAGCTGGGACCATTACCTTGTACCATTAACTGATAACCTACAAACTTTTCTTCCTCTTCCCAGGAGAGGAAAATACTTGTTCAGCAAATTCCAAGCATTTGGGATGATATAATGCTAAGACATTTACATTGTTATTTAATCTCATCCATCTGAGCAAGATGCAATATCATCCCAATGGATATAAAGTCATTATGTAACGTTGATAAGAAAATAAACATTTAGGAATTTCAGAACATAATTCAGTCCAGTAAATTGTAATCAATGTTGGGACACAATTGCTTATGGCCAATGACCAAACATTAAACATGATTAGCTTATAGATTTTTGATCAAAAGATCCAATAGTATTTATCCATTAATATTTTCCATGTGATACTTCTTTCAGTACTTTGAGATAGAAAACCATTACTAGGATGATGTATAGATATGAAATCAAAGGGGAAAAGGACTACTTTGAAATTTATGGCAGTACTATGCCCATTTCCCTGCATTTCTCCTATGTTTCCCGTTCCCACCTCCCCTTATGTATTCTTATCCACTAATCAGAGAGAACATTCGGCATTTAGTTTTTTGGGATTGGCTTACTTCACTAAGCATAGTGTTCTCCAATTCCATCCATTTGCCTACAAATGCCATAATTTTATTCTCTCTTATTGCTGAATAATATTCCATTGTGTATATGTACCACAGTTTCTTTATCCATTCATCTATTGAAG
>CM053410.1:21059319-21185997 GCA_028644305.1 Xerus rutilus | reverse complement strand
TCTCTAATAGCTAGAGATGACGAACATTTCTTCATGTATTTATTTATTGATTGTATGTCTTCTTCTGAGAAGTTTCTATTCAGCTCCTTATCCCATTTATTGATTGGGTTATTTGTTTTTTTGGTGTTAAGTTTTTTGAGTTCTATATATATCCTGGAGATCAGCGCTCTATCTGATGTGCTTGTGACAAAAATTTGCTCCCAGAGTGTAGGTTCTCTGTTCACCTCATTGATAATTTCTTTTGCTGAGAAGAAGCTTTTTAGTTAGTAATGATGATTATTTGAGATGGTCTTTACTACCCCTGGCACATCTATGAAGACTCTAATGGTGTGACTTTATTTGGTTTGCAATCAGAGAAATGGAAAAACAGAGATCTGGTTATGTACTATGACTTGAAATGCATTTAAATAAAATTAAAAAAATAAATAAAAAAAAAGAAATTTATGGCAGTCACCACCACTATGGAAGCCTGCTAAAATTTGTTTTATTAATATTCTTTGTATGCCAACAACAAATGAGAAAATGAGAGAAGGGAGTGTAGACACAAAATTGTATTCTTTTAAATAACCCCAGAAGGGAGTGGGCAACTCAGCCTTGAAATAGAACTGAGTATGCTTAGTTAGCTTAATGCATTACTATAGCATGAGAGATTGTGGTGTTGAACACCATTTGACATTTTCATTTATAAAATCATATGACTAAGATCAAATACAGCCTACTTTCTACTCAATTTCACCTCATAGTGAGTATTTTGAAATCTACATCAGAGTAATTATGAGCTCACTGCTTTTATAGCCTCACACTATTTGTGCTACTAATAATACATCTATTTGAATTTGGATCCTAACTGCAAAAGGCAGACTGTCCATTTTGTGCATGTGGCACTGTATTTCTAAAATTAGTAATGAGGAAACTCACAGAAAAAGAATCCAACAATGATTGCTGTTTTATCAAATGGATTTATTCTTGTCTGTTTTCTTTTCCTTCTCTTGAAAAAGAATGGTCCCATAGTTTCATAGGAGATCTTAATGAAGCACCTCAGTCCATTTCCAAACATATGCTGGAGTCAAACCAAAATGGGGTAGGATTTAGAGGACAAGTTGATAAACTGACCCAAACATTCTCAAGGCAACCAATGTATCAATGCTCTACAAATGTACAAAACTTAAATAATAAGTATATGTATTATTCTTTCAAAAAGAGAGACAGTGATGCAGATTTATGAAGACTTCTCTCTAGAAATCTAATTTAAGCAAGAATCATGTAAAGTAAATACTAGGGGACTGAGTATATTATGTGTACAACATTTTAGTCTAACCTCACCTGAACTTATCATACTAAGCAGTTAAAAAATATTAAAAGCAAAATTACTACATAAATCTCCTGAACTTTTTTGTATTATCTTTCAGTGAACACCATCATGTAAGTGTCAAACCAAAAGAAGAAAATGATAATTAAATATAACTACTCTCCCAGGACAAGTCATCTGAAATTCCATGAAGATTACTATAATCTTTCCTCAGGCGGAAATATTTTTTTTTTAAATCCTGAAATGTCCTTGAGATTCTAAATATCCAAAATTGTTTGTTTTGTTTTGTTTCATTTTAGGGAATTTTTTTTCTTTTTTTTAACTAATGGTTTACTGTGATTCCGTCACTTCTTGAAATATTTTCTCCTGTCCTGCTATGGGATACAACATCCATGGCAAAGACCCGTCATTGAGATCCCCACCAAGGCCAGCAGGAAGCAGCCCAAACCAAGACTGAAGGGACTGATGTGAGAAATATCGCTTTCAAATGTCATTTCCCAAATGACAGAGTGCCAGAAGAATTCCACTGTACTGTCTGAAATAAGAAATGTGTTCTGTAGAATGTAACTGTCAGAGTATAACAAGATGTCTCAAGAAAATAGTTTTACTTGTGTTAAGAGAAAAACAATCCTCCTTGCTTGATTACATGTGTGGGATATTTCTCAGAAAGTGATACCTCTAATAGTGATCCTTGTTAACTCATGAAACACTCCAAAATGTAGAATTTCATTACTTTAAGGCAAGGAAATATAATTTGAGAACACCTATGACTTCCTGGTACTTTCCTTTAATGCTGGATGTTCTTGTCTTGCATCATGCATTTTTAAAATTTTTCATAAACTTGTGTTTACTGTACTATATTTGTAGAGTTCCCCGAGAAAGTGATTTGCTGTCCTATTGGCTTTGAAATCTTACATCCCAGAATAGATGAATTTGAAAGTACTAATAGACTGCAATAAATTAATAATTTTCATAAATCAAAAAATGTCACTTCAAACCTCTTGTTGAAGTCAGGTGACAAATTGTTGCACTCCACCCTGACTCATTTCTTTATGATTTTGGTATGCTTCAAAATAGCAATATGAAGAGTACTAGACATTTGTTAAATGTTGTTAATTTTTGCTATGGTTTGGCTATGGCTTAATTGTATCACTCAAGGGTTCATGTTGGAAGCTTGGACATTCAGGGTAGCTGTGTGGGGAGGTGGTAGGACCTTTAAGAGATGGGGCCTAGTGGAACATGGTTAGGTCATTTGGATGTATGCCTTTGCAAGGGATTAATGTTGTTTTTGTGTGACTCTAGCTAGTTCCTAAAAGGATGATTGCTTTAAAAGAATAAGACTGGCTCTTCCCAGCCCTTTAACTTCCTGTCTTGCCATATGATTTCTTCCTCTTGTATGTGTTTCTGCCATGATACTCTCTGCCATGATGTATGCAGCCAGAAGGATCCTCAACAGAGATAACACTATGCTCTTTGAATTTTCAGACTCCAAATCTGTGAGCTAAATAATCCTATTTTTTAATAAAGTACTCAGCCTTGGGTCTTTTGTTACAGCAATGGAAAATGGACTAATATAATTTTGTCGTTAAGCATATACATCTTCCAAGTTCCTATACAGGGAAAAAGATTTTTAAATATAGCAGAGTGTTCAAATGATATTATATTTTATAGAGATTTGCCTACATTTTATGCAGCAATTTTCAAATCAAACATTTCATTTTATTTTTAAAGAGTTGCTATGAAATAGGTACAGTGGCAATGGAGTTTCATTTTGCAAAATGAAAAAAATTATGACAATTTATAGCTTCTTAAAATACATGTAGTTTTTTTAAAAAGTGGATAATGATGAAAAGCAATGGCTTTGAAAAAGCAATGGCCACATTTTACAAGGTTCATGAGCTTTATAAGTTTATAAATTCAGAGAGCCAAGGAGCTCAATGAATCCCTAAGAGCAAAAAATCTATACCATGAAGAACACTATACCAAGGTGCATCAATAAAATTCCTTAAAACTAGTGAAGTAGTAGAAGAAAATCCTTTAAAAATATCATAGAAAATGATACGTTAAGTAGAGATCAACCACGATGTGGATGCTGGCAGATTTCTTACTGGAGAAAAGACAGTGCAAAGAAACAGCGGCATCTCTAAAGAACTGGAAAAAAAAACCCTATCAACCTAGAATTCTATACCTAGTAAAAGTTCTTTTGTAAACAAAAGTGAAATTAAATCTTTAGCAGACCCATGAAAGTTGGATGATGTCAGCACTGGCAGGCCTATACCATAAGAAAAGTTAATGAAAGCCCAGAGGTAGAAGAAAATTATGCCAGATGGAAATGGGGATCTTTATATGTAAATAAAGAGGGCCAGAAATGGTAACTATGTAGCTGAATATAAGATGTTTTCCTCTTAAAGCTTAAAATAAAATTGTCTGATTAGAGCCAAAATACTAAAATTGTATTTATTGAATGTGATTTTTAGCATACACGGGAGCAAAATATATGACAATACTACAAACACTGAAAAGATTGAAATAGAAATATTATTTTGTAAAATTTTATAATATAGGTAAAGTTGTATAAAACTACTTGAAGGTAGAACTTTGATGAGTTAAAAAATATATATACTAGCTGGTCCTGATGGTGCATGTCTGTAATTCCAGCAACTTGAGGAGGGAGGATAACAAGTTTGAGGCCAACCTCAGCAATTTAGTAAGACCCTTAACAAATTAGCAGGACTTGTCTCAAAATTAAAAAAAGATAAAAAGAACTGGATATGTTGCCTAATGGTAACATGTCCCTGGGTTCAATTCCTAGTACAAATATATATATATACTTATATATACACGTAAATAAATAAATATATATTATATATACACATAAATATATACACATTTATGTATTTATATATACACATAAATAAATAAATAAATAAAATATATATACACATTATAATCCTAAAGCAACAATTAATATAATAAAATAAAAAGGTTAATTTATAAGCCAACAGAGTAGATAGAATGAAAAAGTTTAGCTTATGAACCAATAGTAGTAGATAGAAAAATATCCAACGCAAAAGAAAGCAGAAAAGAAAAGAGTGATGAGCAGGCAGAAAAATGAATAGGAAAAAGGTATATTTAAACATACTATATCAAAATCCCTTTTAAATGAATATAATGTAAACACTCCTATTAAAATGCAAAGATAGAATAAAAAAGTAACTCCTAAGTACATATTTACATACTGTCCACCAGAAATGGACTTTAAATATAAAGAAACAACACATTAGATTTAGAAGGACAGAAAAAATATATCATGCTAATACTAGTTCCAAAAAGTTGGAATGACATACATTGTGGGTAGGACTACAAATTAGTACAACCTCTCTGGAAAGCAGAGTGGAAATTCCTCAAAAAACTAGGAATAGAACCACCATATGACTCAGCTATCTCACACCTCAGTGTTTATTCAAAAGAAGTAAAATCAGCATACTAGAGTGATATAGCCACTTCAATGTTTATAGCAGCACAATTCACAATAGCTGAGCTATGGAATCAGCCCAGCTGCCTGTCAATATGGAGAAAATCTGGTATATATACACAACAGAGTTCTGCTCAGCCATAAAGAAGAATGAAATCATGGCATTTACCAATAAATAGTTGGAAATGGAGAATATCATGATACATGAAACAAGTCAGACCCAGAAAATCAAGGAGCAAATGAAAGTCGAGCAAAATAAAGGAAAAGAAGGTGAGGGAATCAGATATATTACAAAGATACAGGGAAGATCAATGGAGTAGAAAAAGGATATCAAGAGTGAAGAGGAGGAAAGGACCAGAAAGGGGAGGAAATATGGAATGAATCTAACAAAATCACATTATATGTAATGTGAATATACCCACAGGGAATTTCACCTTTAAGTATGTGGAAAGTAACAATCAAAAATAAATATATGAGTGAAAGGAAGAAGATGGATAAGTACAGGAAGGAGAATGGAGGAAGGGAAAGAGAAAGGAAGAGGAATGAGGATTGAAAACACATTCTGTGCACATACGTTTGTCAAAATGAACCCAGCTACTATGTATAACTATAATGCTCTAATTAAACAACAGTTGGAGTGACTCTATTAATATCAAAGTAGAACTGAAGTAAACAATACTATCAGTGATAAAGAAAATCACTACAGATTTCCAAGGAGAAATAGGCAAACTGATAATCACAGTCAAAGATTTCAACATTCTTTTCTCAATAACTGACAGAATAAATAAGAATCAAGGTTTGTTTGAACTCTCCACAAAGAATGTGCCAGAGTCACATGGTGTCACTGGTGAATTCTACCAAATAGTTAAGGATGAAATCTTGGCAGTTCTATACAAACTCTTCTAGAAAATTGAAGATAAGAGAATAATTTTCAATTTGTTCTGCAAGGCCAGTATTAAATTAATAAAAGAGAGAAATTACAGACTGAAACTTTATTTGAACATAGATTTAAAAATTCTTAACATTCTAGTGGATTGAACTCAGCACATAACCAAATGGGAACACAATGTTTTACATGTTGATTAAACATATGAAAATCAACCAGTATAAGTCACCATAATAAATTGAAAATAGAAAAATAATCATCTGATTAGCTCAAAACTTGGCCGAGAGTTCCTGATGAAAACTCTGCCAGCTGGGAACAGAGGAACTTTTATCGCCCTCACAAAGGGCAACCATGAAACTACAGCTAAGGTCATACTTGATGGTGAAGCAGGAAGTGCATGATGGTGAAACAGGAAGCGAAGCTTACTGGGAGAGGAAGACAAACATGTTTGCTCTCTCCACTTCCATCCAACATTGTGATGTAGGTTCTAGCCACTGCAATAAATCAGAACTAAGGAAGAAAAGCCATTCAAATTAGAATAGAAGAAGCAAGTCTCAATTCTCAGACAACATGAAAATCCTGTGGAATTTACAGAAAAGCTACTTGAATTAATAAGTGAATTTGGGGAGTTTCAGAATATAATAAATTAAAATTCAATTAAAATTCATCAAAATTCAATTTATTTTTACATACTACAGTGAGCAATCAGGAACTCAAAATGCAAAACTGACACCGTGGGCAAACATAAAATATTAAATGCATAGTGATAAATCTCACAAAAGGTACACAGAACTTGTACATTTAGAATCATAAAACATTGCTAAGAAAAAGTTTAATATACTTTAAAAGCAGTGGTATAGTATATCTGTTGATTAGAAAACTTAATATTAAGACATCATCCTTTCTAAATTGACCAATAGGTTTAATGTAATTCAATCAAAATCCCAGAAAACATTTTTACAGAAAATTTTTAAATAGTTTTAAAACTGATATTCAATGGACCTATAATAGCAAAAACAAAAACAAAAAATACTTCGAAAATGAGAAACTTTTCTGAACTTCAAGATTGATTATAAAGCTACAATATCAAGACAGTATGTTGTCAAAGTCCAGATAAACAAATCAAGAGAATAGAGAATCCAGAAATAAGCTCAAATATGTATAGTTGATTGACTTATTTTTTAACAAAAAAATTCTTTTTACAGTGCAGTGGAGGATAAATCAAGAGTAAAATTATCTTCTGCTGGATATTCAAAAGTATTGTGGAGATAATTCTCAGTTTCTCACTGTTTAACTTTCCTCTTAGATTTTTGCATTCATATCCCAAAAAGACTATCAGTATGATTTGTTAGATAATTCTGAGACAAAAT
This sequence comes from Xerus rutilus, assembly GCA_028644305.1. Classification (NCBI taxonomy): domain Eukaryota; kingdom Metazoa; phylum Chordata; class Mammalia; order Rodentia; family Sciuridae; genus Xerus; species Xerus rutilus. The sequence continues at coordinate 21,178,957 of CM053410.1, read as the reverse complement.
GAAGTTCAGGTTTGGAAGCTGCTTAGAGCTTACATTGAGTTTTCTCCCAAACACACACAGCATCTCCAGTGAGGGGCTCTCACTAAAGAGAGTTGAACACTGGCTTGGTGTTCAACATCCTACATAATCCGCAGGTCACAAATCCAACGCAGGCTTAAATTATAGGCAGCTACATGGTCACTCTATTGATAAATTTGACCCAGATTTGATATGATAGCTTAGAAGTCACATAGCAGAGTCACAACACTTGAGAACCAACCCTGGGTTGTAATCATACTTCTTAAAGAAACATCAGAAGCACAAAAGCAAAAGTGAAATTGTCCTAGATTGTGCTTCCACGGCTGCTAAAGGAAGGTTCCTGGTGATACTGAACCAACTGGCAACTCCATATCCTTTCCCAGCGGATGTATTGCTTGAAATGCTATCCTATCAAAGGAAGGCAGCTCGCTGTGTATTGCAGGCATTATTGGTCTTCAGCTTTACTTTTCAAAAGGCCCAAAGTGGTTGGTGTAAAATAAGAGTGGTGAGCTCTGTATCTATCAGCTGTCAGCCCTGTTACAGCACGTTACTCACTCCTGCCTGCTGCCACTGCAATTAACAATTCAGCACAGAGTTCCAGCACTGCCGTCATTAGCTGTGCTAAAACTAACAGTTCATCATGAATGATAACCAACAAAGGCAATTCCACACTTTAGTCACTAAATAAAGAGCTATTTATAAAATAAAGGTGTAACCAACTTATTCATTTTGCTCACAACATCCCTCCAGCGATGAGGGTCTTGAACATCACAACACATCATCTGGCTAGAGCAGATGGCATCCACAAGGGCATTATAGCATGTCCTCTTGGATGTTGAGGACCCTGGATGTTGTATATTCCTGACACAGTACATGATACTACTGCAGTTCTTTTAAAAGTAACTTCTTTGGGACTTTTAGTTCAGCTCTTTTCATCATATGACCAATTCAGTTCAACAAAGTGACTGTATTATGAAGGTAGCATGTAACAATCACTTCAAGGATAACAAATGTGAATATCGCATAGCAGCTACGGTATCAGCTGAGCTGAACTTCTTAAGCCTTTGCTGTTGATTATCCATGGAATGACACTTGCTCATAGAAACTTCAAAGATAACACCCACCCTACTCTCCTGGGTTCTCTGCATAACTTAAAATTTCATTATCTATCTAAGCTCCTGCAGTCTGGATTGCACAAGTCTGATTTCTAAATGAAACGTTTTCTGGAACTCTGGTGCCATTCAAAGTCTTGGACATTTTTACCCTGAGGAATTTTATCTTGGGAGAAATGGGGCAGTGGAATATTGATGAGGCACATAAAGGTGCCTTCATGGAAATGAATTTCCTTCCAAGATATTCCAGTGACACATCAAAAGGAAAGTCTAGGCACCTATCAGGGACACAGTCAACTTTGAACAGTCACTCTCATGAGTGGCTAATACCAGATATTCACTTTACACTAGCGACATGGAGTTTTCATCATTTCATTTAGGGTTTTGATCATCAATAAAAGTGGTTGCTAAAGAACATGTTTTCATTACATTCTCTTGAAAAAAATCACCTGTGATGTTTTTGAAAAAGTAACTTTGGAAAGCACAGAAAAGTACAAGAAATAGAAAAATATCCATAAATTTGTCATCCAGAGGAAATCATTGATTACATTTATATATATCCTAAATATCCTTCATAGTCTTTTTATATGAATTTTAAAACACTAAGATCATACAGGATATGCGATTTTACATCATGGTTGCATGCATATAATGTTGTTTTCCCACATCATTAAAAAATCCTTTAAAACCTATGTGTTATCTTATAGTGGATGCATCACAATTCATTAATGAAATTCCTGTGGTTAGACAGTGAATTATTTAAATTTTATCAATAGTTAATAATGTTTAGCTAACATTTTTTTTCTTTTCGGTACCAGTGATTAAACTCAGAGTCCTTAACCATGGAGCCACATCCCCAGCCCTTTTTTATATTTTATTTAGAAATAGGCTCTCACTAAGTTGCTTAGGGCTTCACTAAATTGGGAGGCTTTGAACTCATGATCCTCCTGCTTCAGCCTCCTGAGCTTCTGGGATTACCGACAGGTACCACCGTGCCCAGCCAAGTTGACATCTTTAAGTATAAAACCATGATAGATTTTTAAATTATCTTAGAATGTATAGAAGATTAGCTAAACTTTTAATTACTGAATTAAAACTATTGGCAATAATTTATCATTAAACCTCTTCACATATTTTGTCAGATAGATGTTTAGAAAAATCATACCAATTTAACCTCTTAATACGAGTATAAGAACATACATTTCATTCTCATTCTCTACACTAGGTCATCCTCACCGTCTAAAGCATAGACATATCCATTGCCTCCCAGAGTTTCTTCTAACCCCCTTTTTAAAATTATGATGATGATGATGATGATGATGTGTGTGTGTGTGTGTTTGAAGAGGCAAGAACACTTCACATAAAATCTATCCTTGTGGCAAGTTTTAAATATGCAGCACAGTAGTGTTAGCTATAGCCACATGTTTTCTGGTAGGTAGATCACCCAAACCTATTCATCTTTCATAACTTTGTACCCTTTGGTCGTGGCACGTCCCCATTTCCTCCTCCACCCAGCTTCTGGCAATGATCATTCTAGACTCTCTCTTTACATGACTTTTACTAATTTATATTCCATACGTAAGTGAGTTAGTGCAGGTTTTGTATTTCTTATCTGACTTACTTCATTAGGATAGCATTGTCCAGGTTCATCCATGTTGTCACAAATAACAGGATTTCCTTCTTTTCTAAGGCTTACTACTATTCCATCATTGAAATGGTACATGCCATTTTCTTTTTCCATTCATCCCTCAATTGATACATTTAGGTTGTCTCCTTATCTTACTCTTGGGAATAATGTCGTATTGAACATAGGAGTACAGTATGGTGCAGGTATCCTTTAAGTTTCTGATTCCAATTATTTTGAATAAATATAAAATATAGGATCACTATTTATAGTGTTTGAAAAAATTCTATACTGTTTTCCATAATGACTGTACCAATTTATATTTCACCAACAGCCTACCAGAGTTCTCTTTTCCCACACTCTTACCAGAACTGGTTTTTATTATTCCCATCAATAGCCATCCTAATAGGCATGAGTTGCTATCCCATTTTGGGTTTGGTTTACATTTCCTTGATGTTTAGTGATGTTAAATACTTTTGCACCATTGGTAGTCTTCTTTGAAAAAAATGCCTATTCAGTTCCTTTGCGCATTTTGTAATGGATTATTTGCTTCTTGTTATTAAATTATCAGAATTCCCTATATATTTTGAAAGTTAAAATATTTTCTCCTGTTCATTTCCTTTTCATTTTGTTGATTGTTTCTTTTCATGTGCAGAAGCTTTTTAGTTTGATGCAATCCCATTTGTTTATTTTTGTTGGTTTCCTATGCCAGATCTGAAAAATCATTGCCAAGACCAATGTTGGGGAGCTTTTCCCTATGCTTTCTTCTAGGAGTTTTATGCTGTCAAGTGTTTTGTTCAAATATTGAATCTATTATGAGTTGATGTTTCACATATGTTAAAAGATGTGAGTCTTACTTCATTCTTTCACAAGATATCCAGTTTTCCCAACAATATTTATTGAAGAGATTTTTGTATTATGGCATCTTTGTTGCAGATTAGTTGGCCATATATTTGTCTGGATTTATTTCTGGGCTCCATTGTGTTCTGATCTGTCTCTTTTTATTCCAGTACTATACTGTTTTGATTACTGTAGCTTCACAATATAATTTAAAATCAGGAAGTGTGATACTTCTTGTGTATCTTGATCAGGGTTGTTTTGACTATTCAGAGTCTTTTGATTTCATGTAAATTTTAGGATTGCTTCTAATGCTGTGAAAAGATGGCATGAAATTTTTGATAAGGATCACATTAAATCTGTAGATCACTGTGGTTAGTATAAAAATTTTTTAAATATTAATTCTTTAAATCCATGGACCTAGGACATTTTTCCTTTTATTTGTGTCATCTTGAATTTCCTTCATCAATGTTTTATGATTTTAATTGATTTTGTTTTTCCCACCTTGTCCCCATTTAGTCAAATGATACTCATAAACATTTACATTTAAATCCATGTACTAATTATTATTAACGTATTTCATTTTTTCATAATATAGAACTTATTTTAGTGCATTTTCTGAAAAAGAATATTTAAATACATAACTAACTGTCCAGGTATTATTTGTTTCATTATCTTTTACTGTCCTACTGATTTTTTGATGCCTAAATTATAAAATATTAAATTTTGACTCTTTGTACATTAATTTACTTCTTTTTAAATCTCTATAATTAGCTGGGAGTTATTTTTTGACAAAATTGGCAGGGAAAATTTTGTATCTCATGTCATTTTCATATTTATGAATCATAATTTTCATTTTTGAGACTACATCATTTCCCAAACATTGTTTATGAAACCCATCAAATAAAAGCTCCAGAATTTATCTAGTCACTTAATCATAAACCAATTTCAATCCGTATTAGTCATTTGGTTATAAGAAAGTCTGAGTCAGTTCTCTGTACTATAAAAGGCAGTTATAGAATACATATTTGGCAAATATAGTCTGGACATTTTCTGCAAAAAGTCATTTTATTTTGCATAAAAATGAAAAAGTTACATGATTGCTAGATATCAGTTTGTAAGATTTAAAATCATTACCATAAGCCCCAAATAATGAATATATAACACATTTAGCACTCAGTGCTCTCTTGAAGCTATGCCAGCTGCTGGAAGCAAAAGACCTGTTACTGCCTTTTCTATGATAAGTTATGCAGAGTAGCAACAGCATACCTAAAATAAATGTGCTTGTATGTGCCACTTTCTTAGACATTTATTACAAAGTACAGTTTATAGTCTGAAGAATTTTAACAAGTTTTATGCATTAAATAAGAGAAGATATAAAAAAATAGCTATGTTGTAGAACCCATAGAGCTGAGATTAAAAAAAAAAAAAAGATGAAGAAGAAGCAATGCATAGTTTGGTCCAAAATTTGAATGGTGCAATTAACAAGCCTAGAAAACATAAAGTCATATAGTCAGCCTGGTTAAGCTGAGGAATGTGTGGATGATCATGAAGGAGAAAAAAAAAGAAAGAAAGAAAAAACTGAAGAGTATTAACACAGTGGTCACCTAATTCACTGCACCCTCTTCCTGCTACCCCTCTTTTTATGAGATTTGAGTACATCTTGCCTCTGGGAAGTACCATAATCCATTACAAGCATCTAAACATAATAATAATAAGCACCTAAATAATGTCAGTGACATTATTGCAAATGTTTTCTTGCAAATGTCCCCGTGACTGATTGCAAATGCTTCCCTGCTACAGAGGACTTTTGAATTAGATGTGGCTGCTCAAAATCGGATCATTGCAGGGTGTAGTAAAAGCACTGGACTGAAAACTCAGAAAACTGGCTTGTAGTTCAGTCTCTGCCCCTAACTCCCTGAATGACCCTAGCTGAGTTTCTAATTTCTTCACTCATGTGTCTTCATGCTTTAAAATTAAGGGTCTGAGCTAGCTACCATCAGTCTTATAGGGTTGTTAAGCATGTGAAGTACTTAGAACATTAAGCACTTAACAACAAAAACACTACACAATGTCATTTCCAACACTGAAATGTATGATAGTATATTATTTAGAACACTTTCAGTATGTCCATTCACCCTCAGCAACTCAGTTTGTTCTAACAGGATTATACATTATGTTAAGTGTTGGTGAATGTTGTCAATCATTGAGGATCCAAGTCTTTGGCACTCAAAGAGGTACAATAAATTTTCCCTGCCTGAAACCATACCTGAAACAAACTTTAAGATAAAGTAAGGAAAAATGAACATCTTCCAAGAGGGAGGCTAATATCTCTGAGACTGTTGGGTACGTTGGGTAGTCTTCCAGTGAAATCCTATTAGTAATACCTCACTGAACTGCCCATATTTTCTACCCTACCTTTCTGAGGTTAAAACTAAGCAATTAAAAATCTCAGAAGTTTCCTCTTTTTCCTTGAATCTGTTGTTTTAAAGCTATGTATTAAACCATTTCACTACTGAAATTTTATTTGAAAAGAAAAATGCAGATCAATAGGGAAGTCTGATAGAAATTAACACAAGCTAAAAGAAATTTCTTCCTAGTAATTCTCAAATTTGGGACTTGGTTTTATATAATTCAGTGTGCTTCCATGCTATGCTCCCCAACCTAAAGAAAAAGGGAGATGTTTTATATTAGCATGTGGGGAGTCAGGACCCAAACCATGAAGCCTTCTCCAGACCCCTAGTTGTGACTGCCTCCTATGGCTTTTGTGATAGTCCTAACCTCCATATACCTCATAATGTGACTGTATTGGGAGATAGGACTTTTAAAGAGGTAAAATTAAATGCTGCCATTAGTTGGCACCAATCCAATAGAACTGGTGACCTTATTAAAATAAAAAGAGAGAGAGAGAAAGAGAGAAGCCAGGGAATGCATATGAACCAAGAAAAGGATTCAGTATGAAGAGGTCCATCTGCAAGGCAAGGAGAGAAGCCTCAAGACAGACTACATCCAATGACAATTTGATCTTAGGCCTCCAGTCTTCAGAACTTGGAGAAAACAAATTTCTCTTGTTCACGTCACCAGTCTGTGGAATTTTGTAATGGTGCCCTAAGCAAACTAATAAAGGTACTTACAAAGATACAAATAGTTATACTAGTTAAGTACATGAGTAACAGTAACCTGTTAGAAACAGACTCAAGAGCCATCACTAGTGGAATAAAGAAATTAAATGTGGTATATGGATATGCAAGGATACTAAACAGAATTAGTTTGACCTTTATGCATTAATATGGATAAATCTTGAAAGAGAGACATAAGATCCTAGCATCTTTCATGTTAAGTGAAAAAGTTGAAGGATGATAGATTATAAATTATGGAATGGCTTAAATGAATTTAAAATAAATGTAAACACAACACACATATGCATCTATAGATATATATATATAAACTTCAGATGTAAATTTTCCACTGTGGTATGGAATTGCCTCTGGTGATAGGAAAAATGACATGTAATTGTGTGTGTGGAACAAGTGGGAGTATGAGCTTATGTGGAATATTAAAAGTAATATAAAAGGGATTTGAGCATATATAAACTCTTCATCATCATTCTAGGGGGTGGTTATATGAGCATTAATTCATTATTCTTTGAAATCTTCTGTATTTTTTTATTTATCAACATTAATATATTCTTAGAAAAATAATTTCCTAACTGGTGATAGATAAGAGTAGCCCAGAAGTTCTTGAGAAGACATCAATACAAGTTATTTTAAAATAATTTTTTTAGCATTCCACAGTGATTTATACAAATTTGTATTGTCCTGAGAAATAAAACTTTAGGAACATTCTGATCCCCAGAGTTTGTTATTCTGTTTTTATCCATTGTTTGTATTCATACATCTAAAATTGACCTTGTTTGAGAAATGCTTTCGTCTTACACAAATTTTAAATGGTGATCTTGAAACTTATATCATGGTATCACACTTACTAAATAAGTAGAAAAGGAGGAAAGGTTGTGTTAGTCAGATTTCCATTACTCTAACATATACCTGAAATAATCAACTTATAAAGAAAGAAAGGTTTATTTTGGCTCACTGTTCAAAGTTTCTAGTCTAAGCCAGAGTATGCCGATTGCTTTAGGTCTGCAGCCAGGCAGCACAACGTGGCAGGAATACATGGCAGAGCAGAGCAAAACTGTCCACCTCGTGGCCAGGAACTGAAATAGAAAAAGAAGAGTCTAGGGTTGCACAATTGCTCCCAGAACCCTAAGGATATCCCACAGGGCCATACCTCCCTTAGGCTGTGCCATCTCCCAGTAGGGCCACGTGGGCACCAAGACTTTAACACTTGGGCCTTTAGGGGACAGCTGAGATCTAACTATAGCAAGCTATGATGAAGGAAAGACTTTTCTCTCCTTGTCACCTATTCTGTGATTTAGGAGAATTGTAATGATTTTGTTAAATAAAGGTTTATTTCATTCACTATATTTTCCCCATTCACTCAATATGCAGGAGAAACAGAATAGTCTGATGTCACCACCATTGATATTGCCACTTGTGCAGAGATGTGGCTGAGGGATTGAGTAGTTTGCTAAATAAAGCTCTACAGCCAAATTACACTGATAGCTATCTACCCCTAAGCTCCTCCTCCAATGGGAAGGATTTTTTCTTCACTTACACTATGGCAGAAAGTACATGGGCTTGGCAGAAGACAGAACTTGCTCTAAAGTCCACTGAGTGAGCCCACTAACTAATATGGGATAATTTACTCCATCTCTTTGTGTTTTCAGGTTTTTTTTGCTCTAAAATATATAAATTTTATCATAATAATTCACATAGAACCCATATAATGGAGGGAGCAAGAATAGAAATACCCCGGCCACTCCTCCATTGGAAATATATCTCTATGGCTCACTAGCTGAGTCACATTGTCAGGATGCTCATCATCTGTTTTCTTGACTTTGCCCAGTCCGTGAGAACAGAATTATGGACAGTAGTGAACATGTTAACTTATGTAAAATGCTCAGAATCATGCCTGGGGTCGTCTTAACTTTCTCTATGTGTTTGCTACTATGACAATTATAGCATGGTTATTGTAGGATTACACATGGTGCCAGAGAAATGCATGGTGCTTAATAGTTTTATAAGCAACAAGCTATTCAGCCCCAACAAAATTTGACAATTTGTATGAGAAAGTTAGATGGAATGAAATGTTGCCTGTAAAATAAATGCAGCTGTGAATCAGAAAATTAACCAAGAAATCTCTTTCCAAGGACTTGATTAGTGTCCTCATCTTTTAATCAGCCTTCTCCAGATGTGTGGCATTGACTCTTCATGTCCTTAAAGTGGCCTATAAAGCATAGAAGTGACATCAGTCACTGTAAGAAGAGATTTGAAGCCTCCGGATGAAGACATAGTAATCCAAGCAATCTATGGTCAGCCCTCTGGGGATTAGGGCCGAGGTGCGACAAGTTGCTGAAAGCCGATGAGTCTTTTGAGAAGTAGTAATTTACAATACCCCTGTGGCCTGGCAGAGTTAATACAGCTTTCAGCAGCCCCTAATTATCTTCTGGAAGTAGTTTGAGCTCTGAGATAACTGAACTTATTGAGAACACACAAAGCGTCATGGGCACTAATTACCCCCAAAGGGCATTTTGACTTCTGGTTGGTCTGGCTGGAATATGTGCCAGACTTCACTCTGGGGTTCCTCAGTATGCCCTGGTGATCCAAAATTCTATCCCCAGATTTAAAGACACAGATCAATGGGAGATTAAATGAAATCCAGATAGAAACACCCTTGGCAATTTCAGCTTGAGATGAAAAGGAATTACTCCCTTTTACTCCAGCCAGTTGTACAGGCATTCTGCTAGAAACTTAAAATCGACACAGTAAAAATTTCAAAGCCCAACTATTCTAACATAGAGAGAATGGCAAAGTAGTTGAAACAGAGACCCTGTAGCTAAAGAGTAGGCATTTGAGCACCTGCATTTGAGTCCCTGTCTGCCTGATGATGGGCACTTTGTGCAACTTGGTTCCTCGGTTTACTTGCCATCCATACAAGGAAAATGGGAGTGACTTGCTCAGAGGCTTACATGATTCTTCTTAAGTGAAGACCAGTGAAGCACTTAGAATAGTGCCTGGTGTGTAGTAAACTACGTATATCTTAACTTTTGTTATTCTACATAGACCTCTAGAACAAAATCATGGTATTTTATTACCCATACATCCATTTGCATAACCCACATGTCACACACTTTAGACCTGAGTTGTCCAATATGGTAGCCCCTAGCCACAAGTGGCTTCTGAGCACTTAGAGTATGCCTTGACTGGTCTGAAATGAGCTGTAAGTGTGAACCACATAAAGACTTTCATAATTTGGTAAAAACAACAACAACAAAAAAGAATTATAAGATATCTCATTGATAATTTTCTAAAGTTGATTATATGTTTCATGATATCATGGATATATTGGATTATACATTATTCAAATTAATTCTCCTATATTATCTTTTTTAATGTAGCTACTAGGAAATTTAAGATGACATATGTAGCTGATATAATATTTCTATTAGACAACTGTTTTAGACAAGCAGCATCAGTGGCAAGTTCTGGTCTAGGATCAGGAGGCCCAGGAGTCTTCCCAGGCTCCCGTGATTATCAAATGACCACACCAGTCCACAATCTTCAAGTGTCTGTCTCCAGATTTCATCTGGAAGAATTCAGAGAAGGTTGCACATACTCAAAATAGGAAACTCATTTATTGACTGTTTTATGATTATATTATTATTCCCAATGAAAGTAGTGAAAAATACTGCTTCAGAAAAATGGAATAATAATTGACATCTTTTCGTTTTTTTTAAGTTGGTTGAGAATTATTCTGAGCGCTTTATATGGTCTAGCATATTTACTAAAATTCGATTATCACCCCTATGTTTTGCACATAGGAAACTGAAGACAAGAGAAGTCAAATAACTTTACCAAGGTTTCTTTTAAACTCATTAAGGGACAGAAGTGGGATTTAAGTCCAACTGGTCTAGACTTTTAACTTCTATCTCTGATTCCTCTGCCATGTGTGTGAGACATTTAAATTGGGTCTTGACTTAAATTTGCTTCCTGGAAAAATCAAAAACAAACAAATTTGAAAAAAAAAAATAACAGGCATCCCAAGAAAAAGTACGATATATTCATTCCATAGGGCTTCTATGATACATTACCACAATTTGGTAATTTAACATTTCATAGTTCTGAAGTCCTAAAGTCCAAGATCAAGGTGTTGGTGAAATTGGTTCTGTCTGAAGGCTCTAAGGAAGAATCCATGCCCCTCTCCTGGCTTCTGATGGCGACTGGCAATCCATGCTGTTCCTTGGCTTATAGATCATCACTCTGATCTCTGTCTCTGTTTCACATGGCCTTCCCCTTCTGTACATCTCTGTAATTTTTTTGTTTTTTACAGGATACCCACCATTAGACTTAGAGCCCACCCTAATCCAGGATGATTTTGAGATTTTAAGCTTAATTGCAACTTTGAAGACACATATTCCAAATAAGTTCACATTCTGAGTGCTCTGGTGGAGACATCTCTGGGAGTCCACAAGTCAAGCACAGAAGACTTAAGCAGCACACAAAGTCATGACATGAGTGACCCAGTTGGAGGAGCGAGATGCTCCATAAACTGGCAGGTTGTGGCACTCATCTGCCTAGAGAGAAGGTTGGGCAAAGGAGAATTTTAGGAAAACAAATGGCATCATTTGACAACTCTGCTTTTTTTTTTTTAAACTCTATACATCAAAAGGAAGATAGACAAGACTGAAGCAAAATTGATAGTGGTGGCAGTACCATGAGCTGAGAGAAATTTGGCCAGAAGTCACTGGTTTCCAGGCTGGCTGTGCTCCAGAGACATAAGTAAAGCCCTAAGAAACTTTGAATTGAGAATATACTCCATATCTGTGCCCTTTGACATATTCTAACTAGATGTAAAGAATAGTCAAATAAAAATTTTAAAACCTTTTTTTGTTTTAAACTAATGTGCAAATACTTAACCAGTAGCTGAAACCATGTCTACTTTAACCTGAGGATCAAACACAAAATAATAGGATTAATATAAAATCTGTTAAGCAATCAACATTAACAAATGTGAACTATGAAGGAAGTTGATGATTCCTGACTTACTACCTGATATAACCATTCCAAATACAGGTGTGCACCTTCTGATCAATGTTTATGAACACATAATCGACAAGAGCCTCATAAAATGATTGCACTATTCCCTGCCTTATTACTGGCATAAACGCCTAGCATTTACCAGCTGCATCATAAAACTTGCCATTGCATTCAAATTGTTACATTCAAGTGTTTAAATTTTCATGTTGTCCAAAAACAGTAACATTATCAAAGGCAAATGAATATGATATAAATATACACACTCACTTTTAGAAAAAGGCGTAGCATTTCATTTCCATTATAATCACACATTTTCTTGTTAAAAATCAAATTCAAATTAGGAAGAGTAGTTTTTGGTCACTTGTATGTTTGCAGACTAGAGTCAAGATGGCTTTAATATTGGGCAAATGCAAGAGAACCACTTTTCAAATATCATTTCTAAGAAACATGCTGCCTTTTGAAAGAAATGTTAATGCTTTCTTGCTCTCTTTTGCAACAGATCACACTTCCATTAGAACATTAAAATTGTCAATGTTTTATTTTATTATTTGTGCTTCATTTAGCTGACTTAATAACCAGGCACACTTAGGAAAAAACAAAATCTTCATAATTGCTACATAGTTGGGCTCTTTTATTTTCAAAAGTTTCCACAAAGCTTCAAAGCTGCATAAGAAGAAACAATTTTTTCTTCCTGTCACATTTTCATTATAAATTCAACCTTTAGTAAATATATACTTATACATACATATGTGTTTATTTAGTTTTTTTTCTTTTAAACTTCTTTAACTTCTTTTAATTATAATATTCGTTCAGCTCTAATTCTCAATAGTTTCACATTAGCCTCTCTAATCAGGTTTTATTTTCAATGCTGATTAATAATACATTTTTCATGAGGTTTCTATAAGATGCTTACAAAATCCATCAGCTTTGCTTTTTGATAGTAAAATTTTAAAAACAAGGTTAATTTACAGCAGATGTGCATTTCTACATCTCTTGGAAAAATCCAAAATATCCCTAGATTCATAGATACATATACAAGAAAACTAGAAAGAAAACAATGGAAGATCTGAATATCAGAACTCCAGCTGATGTGGTGCACTGGACAGGTTGGACCTGAGGAAGAGACTACAGAGAATCCTTATTGGTTTCTCTCTTAAACTGCACAAGGAATTCGTGGGGCTTGTGTTTTACTCTTGATCTTTAGATACTTTGCATATATACATTTGCTTATAGTTAGTATTTATGGAAGGCAATTTTTTTAAAAAAAGAATTAACATGAACCAGATGGAAAACGTTCTAAGCTTTTACAAGAATGTAGCATCAATGACACTTGGTTCAACAACTCACTTGAGAGTTGGGTAAATATAACTTCTAAATATGTGCTTGTAAGTCTCCTCCTCTCTATTCATTTATTACTTAAATGTGTCCCTCCCCCCACAAAACAATATTTTTTTTATTCTCTTGGAAATCAATCTAAAAAAGCATTGTTACAGAAAAAATTTAAAGAACTCACAATGTGTCATTTTTATTTTATGAACAGTCAAGTGAAATACAGTTAGGCTTTTTGGTTTGTAGAGTTTTGTTTTGTTTTTTCTTAATCTTGTTATGACTAGAAGGATCTTTTCCAAAATGTGAGAACACCAAGGATGTCTCCCTCAAATAATAGCATTGAAAGGTGTTAATAGGCATTACAAGCAAAAGGATTCTGTGGCAAATTATTGTGGGAAATGCTTATTTAAATGAAAGTAGACAGATTTTGGGGGTCGGCACTGGAGATTGAACCCAGAGCCTCGTCCCCATACATGCTAAGTACAAGCTCAACCAGCGAGCTACATCCCCAGCCCTACACCGACTTCTTCACCAAAAGATATCTCACAATTTTAATAAGCTAATGTAGGTCTTACGTCTCTGTGACTAAGGTGGAAGAGATATGGGTTAGTGTGTGGGTTAATGGGTTAGTGTGTAGGATTTGTACATTTATTTTCATAGACTATTTTCTGGACAGGTTTTCCATGTTACATATTTTGGGGGACATATTGACCTGGAGGTTGTAAAGCCAGTTTGATGTAGACACCAGTCTTAACCTGACTGTTGACAATGACGAGCAGCTGCTTATGAGTGTGTGAATTTGTATGAACCAGGATGAGTCCTCTCTTTCCAATTCTAGTTAAGCAGAAGTTCTCATCTCCAATGAACAGTACTGGCTGGGGATGCAGCTCAGTGGCACAGCACTGGTCTAGCATGTGCAAGGCCCTGAGTTCAATTCCCAGCACTACCATTAAAAAAAGCAACATTTCTTTCAAAAGAATAATATTAAATAAAAATTAAAAAGGCAAAAGCCTTGTTCCATTGACATAAGTATTCTATCAGGTCTTCACAACTATCTAGGCACATCATCAAAGGCCAGGCAAATCTACACAAAGGTGGAGGGCCCCCAGCCTCAAAGATTTTGAGGTCAAACACAATCATCACCAAAGCAATCTTCTATCTAGGGTCATATTTTTAACAGATCATGTAGTCCCTACAAAAATATCCCTATTCTATCTGCCCTTGGTTTTCTATTTATATCTCTTTCTCTACAACGTCTCTCAGAACAAAATTCAACATGGTGGTCATACTCTTACAAAGGCAGCTCTCTGAGTACTCATTTAATGTTCAAGACTAAAAACAATCATGATTTCAATACTATTATGAATATGATAATCTTGGCAATGATGGAATAAAGTTACTGCTTAAAACCATGTTGGCTCATGTAAAAGATCTGCTCCCTCTTATTTCAAATTGGGATTTTGGGCTGACCATTAGAAGCCATTGCTCAACTCATGAGTTACACCCAATATATTCCTATGAAAGGCATGGTCAAGCAAAGAGCATGACTATCTCATTATCTGTGACTTCTCTCCTTGTACACAGATAGGATGTGGACATAGGGAAATGAGACTTCATGATTCTCAAACAGAAATAAGCTTTTGTAAAGATGCTGTTTACCGACTAAGTTCCTTTGGTAATCAGAAATTTTGCTCTAATTATCATCTAGAAGCAAGATTTGAATAATATCAATAATACTTAATGTAACTCCTTTACTTGGTTTTCTATAGAGATAATAAAAGAGATAACTTATAGAGATAACTTAAGTATAGTCTATGAAGTGAGAGAAACATATACTTCAATTCATAATACTATTTAAGTGTAGATATGTGTGTATACATATTCATTCATACACACTATTGGATTTACACACACACAGAAACAGATTTGTCAATCACGTTCATTTTTCTTCATGATACTATATTGAGGAAAATTTCTAGCTGAGTGTAGTTAAGAAAATGTCATTTCTATTCTCTCTTTTTGTTTGTCCTAGTTTGGCTAGCTCTCTCCTGTTGCCTTTAACTCTTTGTTTCCTTATACAAAGAGTATTGTCCCATTACCCCATTGATATCAGCAAAACGAACCATTTATGCATATCTCAAAAGTCAGTAAACATACAAAATTGAAATGTTTCTGAGGCACTCCTTCCTGTATACACCTAAGATTGAATAAAAGAACAGAGTTTCTCTCCCTTTCCCATCCAAAATTTGCCTTCCTGGGCTCAGAGTGACTGTATGCCTAAGTCCCATGTAACAGCTGATTCACTTCTCCATCCTATCAGAGCCTCATTCCCTTGGGGATGATCTTTAAAGAGATGTGCAATCTGACAATATAAAACATATAATAGACATTAATAAAAATCTCTATCTTTCCTGCCAGTTGAGACAGCCAGAATATGAGATAATAATATTTCCATAGACAGATGTTGAGATAGGAATGCGGAAAAGCAAAGGATGCAACAAAGGAATAAAAGAATGTGGGCTCTGGAAGGGCTCTGTGTGCTCCTCCCTAAACTCAGTGCTTTGCATGTGCTCAGCTCAGAGCCTGACACAGCGAGGTTCCACAAGGAAGATTCCATTGTATTGTTGGTGGTGATGGTGAGGAACACGAGGCCCAGAAAAATTAAATGAATCACCAAAAGTGGAGCCAGGGTAGAAGACCAGATCCAGGCACCTCCCCACTCTGCTCTGTCCATCCCTTTACTGCCCCTTTCACTGGTCTCTGAGAAGGGCAGAGACAGAGCCAAGGAAAAGTCTGAGGAAATGGAGGGCAAGTTTGAGAAATTGAAGAAAACTTCATCAATCTTCTCAGAACATGACCTGAAGCACTAAAGAGGAAAAGGTTAGACCAGAGTAAAGAGTAACTTTTAACTTGCACTAACTGTCCTTTATGTGTTGGATTTCCTAAAATATAAACCCGGTATTTAGATCAGACTCAGTATATGTTTGACACCTACTGAGGTTTCCTTATACTAAATTAATCATGTTACTCTCAGAGTTATTTGACATAAATGTAATTATTCCATTAGCATTAACCTGCTCAACTGAGGGAAGAACCAGGCGTGGTTGCTTGAACTTGTGTACTTTTCTCAAGAACACATGGATTTAGAAGAACATCATGAATCTCAAGGATCAGGCCTCGACACTCTTTGGTTCTCTTGCTCACCATTATCGCCTCCTCTCCTCCCTGGTTTAATCTTAGTGAGCCTGTTTGGAATGGTGCCATTTTCCTGATTGTATCCTGTTGAAGATTCTCTATCACCTACTGGATTAAACTCAACTCCTAGTGCAGGTAGTTTCTCTCCCCACACTGAGTCTCTTTGCTATGTAGGTAAACCAGAGCCTCAACAGTCAGGCATGGAGAAAAGCTTCTTTCAGCTTTTACAACATTGTTTATTTAGCTTCTATCAGTAAGATCTCCCCAAATCTCAGAAATAAAATTTGTTCTTTAAAATTACCATCATTCCAGATGGCAATTTGGTCCAGATTTGTCTGCATGAATTCCTCTTCATCTACATGGACATGATCTGTGCATTTTGGGTACAATTCCCTGGACACTGTGTCACTGGCCTGTATCCATGCTAGTTCCTCTTCCTGAAATGAATGTCCCTCTTGTTTTCCTAAGAAAAATCACACCTACTTAGAGAGGACGTGATCATGTTTGCAGTTTCTTAACATGTTTTGGACATCTTTTTCTAACTGAGAAGCCCATACAATGCATTTTGCTCCCTAGAGGAGAAACGAATGGATTCTTCCAGACGCCCTTGCTGCCAGAGTGCAGACTTGGGACTTAGGCTCTGTCACTCAGGTCTTTGATCTGAAGGACACAGCATAATAAGCAATCAGACAAGCATGGCGTCATCTTTCAGTAGTGATGTGGAGTCCCACCGTGACTGGGGAAGGCCTCTCTGGGGAGTGTGGTTTCAGTTAAGTCCTGAGGATGAAAAAACAGCAAAGCCTGGGAAGAGTCTGGAGGAGACAGTCCCAGGCGACAGGGAGAGCAAATGCCAGTTACAAACTCTCCACTGGAGAAGAAAGAGGAGATTTTGGAATAAATCCAGGGGAAAACAACAGGATTGATGAAAGGCCATAAACACAAGTCATAGACAAAGACAGCAACCAGATCTTCTTTATCTCCACCACAGGAAAAGACAAAATTAGAAAACAGGAAATTTCATCCAGAGTAATTTTTCTACCCAGTGACGTTTCCAGAGGAATTGAGGACATTCTTCTTTTCTCTAGAGACAAATTGCCCCTCTGCTTGCTCCCTGTTAAGACAATTTGATCCCAGGAACTTCTGTCTGGTCCCGAGATGACCATACCAATTAGCTCTAGATTTCCAGTTCACTAAATGTAAATGCACTGAGATCTAACTCCTCGGAGTGCAGAGTGTGTTGGCAATATTTGAAGACTGAGGTGTGATACAAAGTGCCAGGACCTGGCTATATGAGGTCCTGTAGGGGGAAATGGCATGGCAAAATCAGCTAGCCCACCCAGAGTGGAAATGTCCTAAAGTATTCATTTAACTAAGTAAGCATGTATGTCTTGGGACTTGTACTAGAGTTCCTGTACGTTTATAATAGTGCTTGGCATATAGTAGGCAACAGCAATTATTAATAAGTATAATAATTACATTACTGCTAAAATGGTTAGGGTATTTTCTCTACCACTGTCACAAAGTTAAACATGGCATACACTGTCTCATTTAAATTCATAACAACTCTGCAACATGTATTATTATTATTATTATTATTATTATTATTATTATTATTATTATTTTGGTACTGGGGATTGAACTCAGGGGTGCTCAACCACTGAGCCACATCCTCAGCCCTATTTTGTGTTTTATGTAGAGACAGGGTCTCACTGAGTTGCTTAGCTCCTCACCATTGCTGAAGCTAGCTTTGAACTCACGATTCTCCTGTCTCAGCCTCCCTTAGTGCTGGGATTACAGGCTTGAGCCACTGCGCCCGGCTTGCAACATGTATTATTGCTTCAATTTTATAAAAGAAGAATTTGAGGCTACAGCATATAACTGGTAAAGGCCAAAAGTGGAAATTGAAATAGGGATTGTTTTCTTACTCTAGGACCTTTCCTTGTAACTCTATCAGCATTGTATTCAGCCACAAATAATAGGTCATATTTAGTATCTAGGTTAAACAGGAAGAATTTTCTTTTCCTCATATGAGAAGAGTACCAGAGGTAGGTTGTGTTTTGAGATGGTTTTCAAATCTTTTCTCATTTATTTCATGAACATCACCTCATGGTCACATCACAGTTGCTCAAGCTCCAACCATAGAGTTTGTGATCTACTTCAGAAAAAACATAAAAACAAAAAGGGCAGCATATGCAGACTACTGTCTTATTGGTCAGAACTATGACACATTGGTCAACCAGTGTGACAAAGATTTCAAAGAAACTGGAAAAGTAGATATTTCAGCTATTCTAATGTTTAGAACTTAGAGATACAGTCAAGGTTAGGCAGAGTTTTCTGCCAGGCAAAGCAAGAACAATATGATCTAACAGACAGGCATTAAGTCCTACAGGGCGAGATTTTAGAGAAAAGAAATGGCATAGAATCTTAAAAACCAAAACCAAACATTGCCTTGGAATTCAAAGTGGACTTGAAACTTTATTTAAATTTCAATTTTAGTTGAGTTTAGAAGGTCTGCTGAGTCATAGGCCACAAGTGATCACAAGATTACCACTGGACTATCTTTCTGCTGTTCCTGGCCTGTATCATAGAAAGCATCTATTCCGTTCCTTGGTCTGGGGCTCTAAGTACTAGTCATCTTATAATCCCATATCCTCCAGCCTCAGGGTTGATAAATCCCCACTTACCAAGCTTGGTTTTACCAGGAGCAAAGGAAAAAGAGACTGGGAATGAGTATTGGATTAGCTAAGTATCAGTCCTACCAACTTCCCTAGAGCAGAATCTCGCAAATTTAACTTTCATATGAATCACACAGCAATGGGGTTCAAAGGCAGGTTGCGGTTCAGTGACTACAGTTTGGAGCTGAGATCCTGCATTTCTAACAAACTTCCAGGCAAGGCCAATGATAAAGGAATGGCAAGGGCAGCATGGTTCAAGAATGATAGCTCCACTTGCCAAGCGAGGAACAAAACCTATTTTTGTTCTTATCAACGAGATATTCTTTACTTAAGAGAGGTTCTTCTTAGTGTTTTACAGCACTTCAACACTCTGTTTATAATAGAAAAATCACCATATATTTTGTGACAGGAAGTGTGGGGTCCTAGCTCACTGAGAATTAGCCAGGTGGTTCCATTAGTCCTAACACAGTCTGGTGTGCTATGAGACTTGGTCCTTTAGTAAAGGGTCAACAAACCTCGGGTCAGAGAAATTGTTAGAAAAGCCTGTTCTAAAAAATTAGGAAAGAAGGAATAATATATAATAAGAACCAAGAGAATAAATCAAATGTTTCGAAAATGTTACCCTATTGTCAAGCTAAGAAAGCATTCCACATTATTTTCATGGATGCTTACAGGAGACAGGAGACTCCTGTGTCAGAGATAAAGGATGCTGCCATTCACAGCATAGCAGGCAGTATAGACATTTTATTCACATTTGGGTTCCAAAGGGGCATGGAAGAGCCTCCTGGTAGATGCCATGCAGACAATGGTTCTGTCATAATTGGGGAGTCCCAAGTTTAGGAAATCCCCAATCTTATAAAATGCTCTGCAAGTAAACTTGCCCAACCTTTGCCCCAGAGGGAGGCATATCTCTAACTTCCAATGCTGTGTGCTGTACCAACATCCTTGAAGAGAGAGATATTCCAGGACAGGTGTCATGGGATATGTATACACTAAGGAGAATGCACTGCAACACAGGTAGATTTTTTTTTTATATGAAAGACAGAAGCAAATGAGTTTGGAAATGCAAATGAAAATAAGATTGAATACAGAACATCTCTTTAGATTGTCATATTACTGACTTCCTTAGCAACTATTCTGCTTGGTACATAAGTCACATCAGTCATTTGTTTCCCTTCATCTGAAATATTTGCATTTTATACTTATTAGCAAACTTCTTTACAGCTTTGTGAGGGGAGGAGTTCAAGGAAATGAGAGAGGTTATTAGAGATATTTTCCACAACTCTGGTTTCATTACTACAGTAGTAAATAAGAAACATTAAAGTTTTCAACTTATCCTTGCTCTCAGTAATCAGCAGCTGCAAACGCAGTGCTTATCATTTAAGAAGCTTTCCCTTGGCAGTAAAAATCTCTTTATTGCAGCTTCTCTTAATGAGGAGTATGTAGAATACCCTCCCCATAAGGGACAATAGGATGAACAGGCACAGGGAATCATCCTCAGTAACTTTCCCAGCACTACCGCCAAAATGAAACTCCAAGGTAAAAGCCCATTTACCCTCCCTCCCCCTTCTACACACCTGCTGGACCACTTTAGTTCTCAGCAATGTCTGACGATTATCTTTTTAAGAGTATTAAGATTCCACTAAATATTTCTCACCTATAAAGGAATCTAAAAGTCCTTCAAGCTGAAAAACAAGGGCTATTTTTAAATATACTTTCCTTCTGGGGCTGCTAGTTCCTAACAGCATCAGACCTGGTGGAAATTAGATGTACAGGAAATGAGCAGACTCCTGAGTCAATTTGCTATTATGGTCCTAGAGGCAAGAAGGTGAGGGCTGGACCCATTCAAGTGGTAAATCCTGAGGTGCCCTTAGAGCTGCCAATCATGAATGAAACTTTGTAAAAATCATCTGGAGAGATTGGAGAATGGAAGTGAACTGATACTGCACTGCCTTGAAAACTACCGTAACAAGCAAAAGGTCAAATTATAGTTGATTGAAGACAACAGTTGGAATAAGTACCTGAGAGCTATGGTTTTTCCTTCAACTTACAGGTTTTGTATTATTTTTCAAGTCTTTGTAACATCGAACAGCTACTTCACCACCTGCCTTGATATATATATTTGTGTGTATGTTGGAGGCAATGGGAAGGACATACAAAAAGCTCTTTTGATCTGTTGAAGAAAAAAGTAATTTACCTTGTGCTATTTGAAGTGAGTTTAAAGTAGTGTCTGCATTTCTTCAATATATATCTGCTTCATGAAAGTGAAAAATTTTACAAACTGAAAAGTAGCTAATAATTATGATCTGCAATAAATGGAATGGTATCAAACCAAAAAGCTTTACAGCAAAGGAAACAATCAAGAATGTAAACAGAGAGTCTACAGAATGGAGAAAATCTCTGCTACAGGCTCTTCAGATAGAGCATTAATCTCTGGGATCTATAAACACCAAAAAAACCCCCAAATAACCCAATCAATAAATGGGCAAAGGAACTAAGTAGACACTTCACAGAAGAAGAAATACAATCAACCAACAAATATATGAAAAAAATGTTCAACATCACTAGCAATTAGAGAAATGCAAATTAAAACTACACTGAAATTTTATCTCACTCCAGTCAGCATGGTAATTATCAAGAATAAAAGTAAAAATAAATGTTGGTGAAGATGTGGGGAAAAAGTCATACTCACACATTGCTGATATGACTGCAAGGTGACACAACTACTCTGGAAAGCAGTATGAATATTTCTTACAAAACTTGAAATGGAACCACCATTTGACACAGTTATCCCACTCCTCACTTTATCCCCAAAGGACTTAAAAATGCATGCTATAGTGATGCAGCCACATCAATGTTTATAACAGCTCAATTCATAATACCTATGCTATGGAATCAATCTAGGTGCCTTTCAACAGATGGACGGGCAAAGAAAATGTAGTACACATACATGATGGACTATTACTTAGCCATAAAGAAGAATAGAGTTTTGGCATTTGCCAGTAAATGGATGGAACTAGAGACCATCATGCTAAGCGGGATAAGCCCATTCCAAAAAACCAAAGGCCCTATGTTCTCTCTGATATGCAGATCTTGACTCACAATAGGTGGAGGAGGGGGAGTTCACCAGATTAGACAAGGAGGAGTGGGGGGGTATGAGGGGGGAGGTGAATGGGAAAGACAGTAGAATGAATCGGACATAACTTTCCTATATTCATATATGAATACACGACCATTGTAACGCTACATGATGTACAACCACAGAATGGGAAGTTATACTCCATGTATGTATAATATGTCAAATACATTCTACTGTCATGTATAACTAAACAGAACAATTTTAAAAAATTTTAAAAATAATCATGATCTGGACTGGAACTTTAGTCATGCTTCTTAATTTTTAATTTAAGTAAAGCTAGTCTCAAACATATCTGGTTCAATTAAAATTCCCAGAATGACCAAAAAATAAGGGCCACACAAATTAACCATCTTTACTATCAGCTATGATGACCAAATAATTATAAAGCTGTAAAATTCTTTTTTTACATATTATGTGGCTTGCTATTTCTAACACTGACCTGATCCTCACGCTACATGGAAAAAGCAGAAAGAACTTGGGAGTAGACATTATTTTTAATTAAAAAAATAACAGGTCCTAAAATTAATTTTAAGTATAATTTATTTGTAAAGAAAAGGCCAAAATACCATTTTTTTTCTCATTTTTTTCCTTGCTCTTTAGGGATTTGTTTAAACATCCTTCAAACTTATCTCTGAACACTAGAGGAATACAATGAACCTGGTTTCATGATCATGAAAAGCCCTACCTATGTATTTTAGTAACATATGAACTAATTATTCAGTATTTCTGAAAGAATCAAGAAAATAAGGTTGTCCAAATGATCAAATACAATTAATTATTAAAATAAAAAGACTTTTTATATCAACCAGTCAGGAAAGTAGTTTTATCTAGAGAAAAATTTAAAAATTCTAATTTGGCTGATGTGCTCACTTTGAATTTACTAAATTTATTGAGTTGATTTAGTTTTTTCCAAGTTGGAATTCCTGTCCTATCATTTATTAGCTACAAGGTGTTGATAATAACTAATTCTCCAGTTTTCTTTCACTTATTAATAGTAGTTACCACTAATTTACTTTTACAATGTTTGAGGTGCTATTAAAAGAGTTTTGCATGAATTAATTTACTTACTACTTGAAATATCTCTGTTAAGTAGGTGCTGCTATTATCGTTGTTAGCTTTTCATTGCTGTAAGGAGACACCTGAGATAATCAACTTAAAAAAAGGAAAGGCTTATTTTGAGTCTTAGTTTTGGAGGTTTCAGTCCATGGTTGGTTGGCCCCATTGCTGTGGTCAGGCAGCACATTATGGCAGGAGTGAGTGGTGAAGGAAGCTGCTCACCCCATTACAATCAAAAAGAAAAGAGAGAGAAGGAAAATACTAGCATCTCATAGTCCTCATCTAGGGCACAACCCCAAAGACCTAAAACCTCCCTCTAGGCCCCACCTCTTAAAGGTTCTACCACGTTCCAATAGTGCCACAACCTGGGGACCAAACTTTTAGCATACAGGCCTTACGGGGCTCACGTATTCAAGCCATAATGATCACCATCCCAATTTATAAAATGAGGAAACATATTCAGAGAGATTAAGAAATGTATCTCATGTCCTGATAATTGTGTGATAAAGCCAGATCACTTTATCTGAGGAGATAAAGTGAGGAGACTGCTCCAGGACCCTGATTCCCAATGACTAAGTTCCCTGTCAATAATACTTCTTTCAGGTTGTTGGGAATTTGTGAGAAAATATTGATCAAACATGTATCCCAGTGTCTGAAACATATTTAAAACAGTTGTGTAATTATCATTCACACAGACTTCCTGGGAATGATAATTAAGTCTCTACTATAAATGAGTTTACTACGTACAACATAATTAATGAATCACACATGCCTTAAACTATTTACATGTTACCCAATTTCCCCCCTCTGAGAAAGTTCTGTGTTTCTGTTACTGTGACATCATTCTCTCAATCACTCAAAATGAGACATAATTTTAACGGCCCCACTATGGAGAACAATTGCTAGGTTGGAGAACAATTGCTAGGTTGGAGAACACGCTCCTCGGAGCAGAACAAATTGAAATTGCTTTTGACCTTCTTCTCACCACACAAAGACAATACTTCACCAAAATTTCCCATTTTTCTTCATTGAAAAATCTCCCTGTATTACGTTCTTATTGCCTTTATTACAAATTACCACTAACTTAGTGGTTTAAACAATATAAATGTACTCTCTGACAATTCCAACATTAGTTTTAGTGGGCTAAAGTCAAGGTGCTGGAAGAGCTAGTTCCTTGCAGAGACTCTAAGGGAAAATTCATTTCCTTGTCATTTGTGGCTTATAATGACCACCTGAATTGGCTTGGGTGCCCCCATCCATCTCCAACTTCAAAGGGCATCACCACAGTCTCTGCT
Source organism: Xerus rutilus (assembly GCA_028644305.1). Classification (NCBI taxonomy): domain Eukaryota; kingdom Metazoa; phylum Chordata; class Mammalia; order Rodentia; family Sciuridae; genus Xerus; species Xerus rutilus. Next base: position 21,154,521 of record CM053410.1, on the reverse strand, counting down.
TCTGACTTCATATCATCTGTTCCTCTGACTTCTCATGTGCCCCTCTCTGAGAACTATTGTAATTATATCAGCCCCAATTGAATGACACAGGGTACTCTACCCATCTCAAGATCCTTAACTTAATCATAGTTGTAGAATCCCTTTTGCCATATAAGTAAACAATCTGAGTTTAGGAATTAGTTAATCTTATACTTCCGTTTTTTCTTTCCTCCTTTCCTTCTTTTTTATTTCTCTCTCTCTTTAGATTAATGCTAGTCTCCTCAAAAATATCATTATCTTTTGCCACTAATATTTGTAATTATCTCCTAATTGGCCTGTTGACTCAAAGCTGAGGCATGTGATACTGAGGAGCTCCCTATCCTCTAGCCATCAATTTTCAGGGTGTTAAAAGATGCCAGTGAATGTTTTAATTTTAATCTTGTACTAAATTACTCACTTTATATTTGTTATACTTGAAATGTGTAAAAATGTTCCCAAGTTTGATATGTGCATTTACTCATTCATGGGCAAATATCAACATTGGACAGACAGAAAAGTCTTGAATGTGCTGCATTGCCTTCCGGTACCATTTATCCTCATTGTGTCAGTATCTCTGCTTCAATTTCTCTATTATCAATTATACATTGCAATACTAAATCCACCCTTCCAAAAATATAGGACACAGATTTATTAAAAATAATAATAACAATAAAGAAAAACAAAAATAGGCAATGACTACAATTATCTACATTCATGATTCTCAAACTTAATCAAACTGAAGAGTAACCGAGAGACACATTGCTCCAGCAATCTCATAAATGGAAAAAGGAAGGACTTTAGCCCCAGACAGACCTGACATTAAATACTAATGCTGCATGTGGTAGCTATGCATCTTTGAGTAGAAAGTTTCGTCTCCTCCTCTGCAACATCTATTGAGAGGGTAAATGAGATATCACAGTAAGGTATTTAGCAGTAACATTTAGTGTTTGGTAAGGGCTCAAAAATTTTAGTTCCCTCCCTTACTTTCAGTGAAATAAGATGCTTTTTACAGAAAACTGTGAAATATTAATCATTCAAAGTAGAAGTAATATTTTTAGCAGGCTACCTAATTATGTATTATAAAATATGAACTATGAGGGTAAGTTCTCAAGAAAGAAAAAGCAGAGTAAGCTCAACTAACTGATCTATATTTTAAGATAAATAATCCTTTGCCATCTTTTCATATATTATAATGAACTAACATTTGCTAGGAGATGAACAGTAGTAATGGATGACAAATATTCAAGAAAAATATTTTGGATAGAAAAATTGCAAAAAAAATTGGAAAGAAAATCCCTCTTCACTAATTTGGATTTTCATAAATTGAGAGTCTGTCATTATTTTATTTTAACCTCAGAACACTTCAGCTCAAACCACAAAATAAAAATGTACTATGGGAACATGGTGTGAAGAACCTATTAGATAAAATCCAAATTGCTCTTCCTGACCTTCAAAATGCCCTCAGTTTAGTTCCAACTGATCTTTTCAGTGTTTTCTCCCTGGAAGCCCTCTATGCTGCTCAGATTAGATTGAAGGCCCCAGCTCATTGCCTTCCTGCTTATCACAGAAACTGCTTCTTTGTTATTTCTATACCAAGGTAAAAATTCCAATACTATAGATCCAGGCCATAATAAAATACAGAGCCAAAGTGACCAGATTTTACATTTTTCAAAGAAGTATGGGTTAGTCAACTTTCCAGTATCAGAACAAAATATCTGAGATAATCAACTTAAAAGGAGGAAGACTTTATTTTGCCTCACTGTTTTGGAGATTTCAGCCCATGACCTATTGGCTCTGTTGCTTTGGGCCTGTCGTGGCACAGTACGTTATGGCAGGAGCACACGTCAGTGGGAAGCAAAGACAGGGAGAAAGACACCAGTGTCCCACAATCCCCTCCTTGAACTCAACCCCAGTGACCTAGAAAGTCCCTCTTGGCCCCAGCTCTTGAAGCATTCCATCATCTTCCAATAGCATCACTCTGAGGACCAAGCCATTAACAAATGAGCCTTGGTGATCATTCTAGACCAAACGATGGCAGAGTTGGAACTCTGGAATTTGGTATGAAATTTGTCAACTTTTAAATATTTATGATAATTAAAAATGCTTAAAATTAGATGAAGATATATATATGTCACTGCACCTGCTTCTGTTATTTCTACACCAGGGTAACTAATTTCTTTTTTTTCTAACTTATTTATTTTTATTTTTTAAGACAGCAGAATGCATTTCAAGTCACAGTACACATATGGAGCACAATTTTTTCATTTCTCCGTTGTAAACAAGGTAGAGTCACATCATTCATACATGTACCTAGGGTAGTGATACCCATCTCATTCTACCATCTTTTCTACCACTATATTTCCTTCCTTCCCCTCTCTCCCCTTTGCCCTACCCAAAGTTCCTCCATTTCTCCCATGCTCCCCACCCTCATTCCCATTATGGATCAGCATCCACTAATCAGAGAGAACATTCAGCCTTTGTTTCTTTGGGATTGGCTTACTTCACTTAGCATGATATTCTCCAACTTCATCCATTTACCTCCAAATGCCATAATTTTATTCTCTTCCAATGCTGAGTAATATTCCATTGTGTCTATACACCACAGTTTCTTTATCCATTCATCTATTGAAGGGCATCCAAGATGGTTCCACAATTTAGCTATTGTGACTTGTGCTGCTATAAAGATTGATGTGGCTGCATCACTGTAGTATGCTGTTTTTAAGTCTTTAGGGTATAGACCAAGGAGTAGGAGAGCTAGGTCAAATGGTGGTTCCATTCCAAGTTTTCTAAGGAATCTCCATACTGCTTTCCAGATTGATTACACCAATTTGCAGTCCCACTAGCAATGTTTGAGTGTACCCCCACATCCTTGCCAACACTCATTGTTGCTTTTATTCTTGATAATTGCCCTTCTGACTGGAGTGAGATAAAATCTTAGAGTAGTTTTGATTTGCATTTCTCTGATTGCTAGAAATGTTGAACATTTTTTCATATGTCTGTTGATCCATTATATATCTTCTTCTGAGAAGTGTCTGTTCAGCTCCTTAGCCCATTTATTGATTGAGTTGTTTGGGTTTTTGTTTTTTTTTTTTTTGGTGGGGGGTTAAGTTTTCTTTATATATCCTGGAGATTAGTGCTCTATGTGTGTGTGGCAAAGATTTGTTCCCAGAATGTCAGCTCTCTGTTCACTTCATTGAATGTTTCTTTTGCTGAGAAGAAGTTTTTAGTTTGAATCCCTCCTATTTATTGATTCTTGATTTTATTTCTTGCACTTTAAAAGTATTGTTAAGGAAGTTGGTGCCATCTTCTAAGGTCTTCTTCAATTTCTTTATTTATGTTCTGTAGTTTGCATTGTAGAGGTCTTTCACCTCTTGTGTTAAATTGATTCCCAAGCTTTTTTTTTTTTTGAGGCTATTGTGAATGAAAAAAAGAGTTTCAAGAACTTTGTTGAACAGAAGTGGTGAAAGAGGACATCCCTGTCTCGTTCCAGGTTTTAAAGGGCATACTTTCAATTGTGCTCTGTTTAGAATTATGTTGGCCTTGAGTTTAGCATAGATTACTTTTACAATGTTGATGTATATTCCTACTGTCCTCAGTTTTTCTAGTGTTTTGAACATGAAAGGGTGCTGTATTTTGTCAAATACTTTCCCTGCATCAATTGATAAAATTATGATTCTTATCTTTAAATCTATTGATGTGATGAATTACATTTATTGATTTCTGTATGTTGAACAGAAATCCCTGGTATCCCTGGAATGAACCCCACTTCACGAGGGTGCACTATTTTTTTTAATATATTTTTCATGTGATTTGCCAAAATTTTATTGAGAATTTTTGCATCTATACTCATCAGGGATATTGGTCTGAAATTTTCTTTCTTTGATGTATCTTTGTCTGATTTTGGTATCAGGATGATACTAGCCTCATAGAATGAGTTTGTAAGGGTCCCCTCCTTTTCTATTTTGTAGAATAATTTGAGGAATATTGGTGTTAGTTCTTTGTAAGTCTTGTAGAACTCAGCTGAGAATCTGTCTGGTCCTTGGCTTTTCTTGGTTGGTAGGCTTTTGATGGCATCTTCTATTTCCTTGCTTGAAATTGATCTGTTTAAGTTGTGAATGTCCTCCTGGTTCAATTTTGGTAGGTCATATACCTCTAGAAATTTGTGTCTTCACGGTTTTCTATTTTACTCGAGTATAAATTTTCAAAATAGTTTATAATTATCTTCTGTATTTCAGTAGAGTCTGTGGTGATATTTCCTTTTTCATCATGAATTTATTAATTTAGGTTTACTCGCTCCTTTTTTTTTAGGGTGGCTAAGGGTTTGTCAATTTTATTTATTTCTTCAAAGAACAAGCTTTTTGTTTTGTCAACTTTTTGAATTGTTTCTTTTGTTTCAATTTCATTGATTTCAGCCCTAATTTTAATTATTTCCTGTCTTATACTTCTTTTGGTGTTGGTTTGTTCCTCTTTTTCCAGGGCTTTGAGATGTACTGTCAGGTCCTTTATTTGTTAACTTTTTCTTCTTTTAATGAATGAGCTTAGTACAATAAACTTTCCTCTTAGCACTGCCTTCATAGTGTCCCAGAGATTTTGATATATTGTATTGGTGTTCTCATTTACTTCTAAGAATTTTTTATCTCCTCCCTTCTGTTATCCATGCATCAATTAATAGCATATTGTTGAGTCTCTAGGTGTTGGAGTAGCTTCTATTTTTTTTATCTGTTATTAATTTCTAATTTCATTCCTTTATGGTCAGATGGAATGCAGGGTATTTTTTTTGTATTTTCTAAGACTAGCTTTGTGGCATACCATATGCTCTATATTGGAGAAGGATCCATATGCTGCTGAGAAAAAAGTATATTTGCTTCTTGATGGGTAGAATATCCTATATATGTCTGTTAAGTCTAGATTATTGATTGTTTATTGAGTAGTTTTTTTTAATTAGTTTTTGTTTGGAAGATCTCTCCAGTGGTGAGAAAGGTGTGTTAAAGTCACCCAGTATTATTGTATTGTGGTCTATTTAATTCTTGAAGTTGAGAAGGATTTGTTTGATATACATAGATGCCCCATTGTTTGGACTATAGATATTTAAAATTGTTATGTCTTTTTGATGTATGATTCCCTTAAGCAGTATGAAGTGACCTTCTTTATTCCTTTTCACTAACTTTGGTTTGAAGTCCACTTTATCTGATATGAGGATGGAAACTCCTGTTTCTTTATGCAGTCCATGTGAGTGATACATTTTTTCCCCATTTTTTAACCTTTAGTCTGTGGCTGTCTTTTCCTATGAGATGAGTCTCTTGGAGGTAGCATATTATTGGATCTTTTTTTGAAGCCAATCTGCCAGTCTATGTCTTTTAATTGATGAGTTTAGGCCATTCACATTTAGGGTTATTATTGAGACATGATTTGTATTCCCAGTCATCTTGGTTTATTTTTGGTTTTTAACTTGACTAGGTTTTTACTTTCATTGGCCTTTCCTTTAGTGTATTTCCTCCCTTTGCAGATTTTCATTGTTGTTTTTCATTTCCTCATCATGGAATATTTTGCCAAGAATGTTCTGTAGTGTAAGTTTTCTTGGTGTAAATTATTTTAACTTTTGTTTATTTTGGAATATTTTTATTTCATCAAAAAATCTAAAACAAATTTTGCTGGACATAATATTCTTGGTTAGCATCCATTTCTTTCAAAGATTGGTATATGTTGTTTCAAGCTCTTCTAGCTTTAAAGGTCTGGGTTGAGAAGTCTGCAGAGATCCTAATTGGTTTCCCCTAAATGTAATCTGATTCCTTTCTCTTATGGCTTTTAAGATTCTCTCCTTATTCTGAATGCTAGCCATTTTCATTATGATGTGCCTTGGTGTATATCTGTTGTGATTTTGTACATTTGGTGTCCTGTAAGCCTCTTGTATTTGATTGTCCAATTCATTCTTCATGTTTGGAAAATTTTCTGATATTATTTCATTGAATAGATTGCTCATTACTTTGGTTTGAAACTCTATGCCTTCCTCTATCCCAATAATTCTTAAATTTGGTCTTTTCATGTTATCCCATAATTCTTGGATATTCTGTTCATGGTTTCTTACCATCTTCACTGTATGGTCAACTTTATTTTCAAGATTGTATATTTCATCTTCATTATCCATGGTTCTGTCTTCTAAGTGATCTAATCTGTTGGTGATGCTTTTATTGAGTTTTTAATTTGGTTTATTGTTTCTTTCATTTCAAGGATTTCTGTTTGGTGCTTTGTCAGAGTCTCTACCTCCTTATTGAAGTAATCTTTTGCTTCCTGTATTTGCCTATGTATTGCTTTATCAAAATGATCTTTTGCTGACTGGGCTTGCTCTCTCTCTCTTTTTTTTTAAATATTTTGTTTTGTTGTAGATGAACACAATATCTTTATTTATTATATGTGGTACTGAGGATCAAACCCAGTGCCTCACGTATGCGAGGCAAGTGCTCAACCGCTGAGCCATAGCCTCAGCCCCTGGGCTTGCTCTCTTATACCATTCTTTAAGTCACAGAACATTTTAATTATGTACATCCTGAACTCCTTCTCTGACATTTCTTCTGCTGTGCTGACCATGGATTCTAATAATGTAGTATCTTGGTTTGTTTGAGGCACTTTCTTCCCTTGTTTTTTCATGTTGTTTATGTATCTTTACTTCTAGCTCTGCAGATCTGAGGTGTTACAGCTTTTATCCTATAGGCTTATAGATTCCCTGCAGGGTTCCAGTACCTGTCCTTTAAAGGGGAGACCAATATTAACAGGTCCTAATACAAACAATATTCAGTTTTAAACCAACTAGCTCCTAATAGGACATTTACAGCTTTGTCACAATATACAGAAATTATGAGTTCAATCAGCATCTACAATATAAACAGTGGGTTTTCAAAAGGGCCTACAATTTCTGCTGATGAAGTAGAGGGAACCAGGTGTGGGGTGTAGTATGAGATGCTACGGAGGTAGGAAGTGAGGATATAGAGTTATTAGATCTCAGAAAGCATGAAAGAGGAATCCAAGGAAGTTGGCTAGTAGCAGAAAAGAGAAAAAGAGATTTGAGTAAGTCAAGTAAGTGGGAATAAAATAGAGAACCAAAAAAAATAAAGAAACATAAAAATTAAGAAAAATTTTAAAAATGTAAAAATAGAAGATAAAAGACTATAATACAACTGTAATATGCTAATCAGATATCCCAGTCCTCAGTAGCCTAATGCATAAAAAATCCTTGGTTTCACAAATGTTGGGTATGTGAGGGCAGGAAGAGAGAGAGAGAATAAAGAAGAAGAAGAAGAAGAAGAAGCAGTGGAAGAGGAGGAGGAGAAGGAGGAGGAGAAGAAAAAGAAAAGATAATAGAAAAAAACTCAAGATAAATAAAAAGGATTGGCAGTAGCAAGGATAATCCAAGATGGCAATAAAGGTGTCCCAAGATGGAGGCATCTGCTTTCAGAGATGGGGTGTCTGGGCAGGCTGGGTGGTAGTATTGAGTGAAGTGTTTGGAGATGCAGCTCTGTGGCATGCAATGTTGTGCTAGAAGGCTGTCTCTAGACCCTATCTGGTGTCTCGAGGTGCAGGCTATCACATGAAGGGGACTATGGCTGTGGTTGTAGTGTTTTAAGATGGAGACAAACAGGGGAGCCCCACACTGGTAGATGGACCCACACAGGAGCAGCAGCCAGGGATCCTGCACAGGAGCCCAGGGTCCTGTGTGGGAGTGTTGGCTAGGGTTCCTCCGTAGGTGGGCAGCTAGAGGTCCTGCGCATGTGTAGGCGCTGGAGCCAGGTATCCTGCATGGGAGCAGGTCCTATGTGGGTGAGCAGTCTGGGTCCTATACAAATGCTGAGGCTTGGAGACCTGCGTGGGCATGTGGCCAGAATTCTTGCATGGGAGCAAGAATTCACATTATTATTAATATCAAGTTATTAATATCAATATCAAGTTATTATTCTAATAACTCACAGAGAAACAGTATTCCCAGTGCTTTAATCCCAAGTCATGGAAAGACTAGGAATGCAGCATCTATCTAGGCTGTCATCTTGGATCCTCCTCCACAAATTTCAATACTATAGCTCTAAGCCATGATAACATACAAAGATATATACATGTGCGTGTGTAATGTATATATATTACACACGCACATATATATATATACATATACACACACACATACCTGCCAGCTAAACTGAACCCCATCTTCTAAGAAGTGGCTCTGGTCTTTGCAAGTTTTTAAGCTCAAGTCTGTCTTCTCAGTGGCAAATGACCAGAGTGAGTCCATCACCCCACGAGCTCTTCTTCTGGGCTCACCTTCCTCTTTCATTCCTTCCTCTTTCCATGTTTTTATGGCCTGGTTTAAAAGCTATTTAATGTATTTTCTTTTAAGTGTCTGGAAGGCAATGATCATGTACTGAAAAGATTTTTGTCTTGGACTGTTTTTCCAAACTCAGAACACATTGAATTTGATGAACAAATAAATTACATCAAAGCTTCTTTTCCAAATTCTGTTGACAAAATTATCATCTTCTGTTTATCCAATAAATTCTCTTTATTTCTTTTGTCTTTTTTGTTTGTTTTTACTTCTCTACATTTTTGGCTATTCAGTGGGAAGTTATCTAAAATTTTTCCATCATTGTACCCATTCAGGGAGGGCATAATCAGCCCATATAGATACAAGCACTTGTATTTGGATTTAAGGTTTACTCTAACCAGCCAGAATAATGCATTTTCCTATGTACACTGGACATAGGAAGTAGGCACTGGTAGGTGGACTTGTTTGGGAAACATTTGTGTGTGTGTGTTACTTGTTTATAAGCTGTCTGTGTCCTCTGGTTTGAGATATTAACAGTTCCTGTTATAGCACAAAAACTTATATTCAAATATAATATCAAAATACTCTAAACAAAATCCAATTAAACAATTTATGCATAAGGATATTTGTTTGAATTTCATATGCCATCGCTGGCTTCTCTTAGTGTGAGAAAATTGAGAAATGTCTGTATATCAAAACAAAACAAAACTATTTGGATCCATTCTCTCCTTTCCTTAGCCATGTTCAATGCATCCTCTACAGAAGTCCTTGTTATCAGTCCATTATTGGCTCCATGACTTTTGTCCATAGTTCAAATCAGTGTCTGAGTTGTAAAGCAAGGCACTTCTGCTTTTATAGAAACTTTGGGCTTTTGCAATTTATGGGTGGCAACAGGACACCATCTGAGAACATAACTTTCATAAACAGTACTGCTTACAAGCAGTAGAAGTTTGGAGGGTTTAATTTCTGGGAACTTTGTTTTCTAACCTGTAATATGAGGATTATAATGCTTAATAATAGAGGATTGTGAGAATTAAGACTTTATGTAAGTGATAAGTATAAAAAATGGTAGCTATAATTCTTTTTCCCTTCCCCAGTCCCTTCTATTCTACCCTTATGAAGTGTAAGTCTATAGAATATGGCCACCCCTCCCCCAAAGGATGTGGAATCTGCAGAATCCAGTATTTTCATCTGGCTCTTTATCCCATTTATAATTTCTCTTCATGGAGCTACTTTAAATATTCTTAGATTTTCTTTCATCCATTTATTTAATCAACAAATATCTGCTACTTATTTGAGCCAATTGTAGAATGAATAAATGAAAGCTATTCTATAAGTTGAGCTTAAATTTAACAACATAGTCTTTATTTAATGAGCTGAAATGTAGTTTATTTTACGTTTAGAGTGATGACATCAGAATAAATTATATCCTCTTATTGGACAAACTTAAAATGCAGAAAGATTTGCTGATTACAAGGTAAAAAAATAAGGAAAGCCTGTGTGGCCTAAATTAACCAGAAGATAACAAGCCAGCATTTTAGAGTCATTGAAAAGGAAGTAAAAATCTTATTAAGAGATGAACTGTAGAACATACATAAAGTTTATCTTAAGATATATATAGAAAAATACTAGTATTCATTCATTCAGGGATTAGTTGTAGGCACTGAGCACCTTCAAAATAGGGGAGAAACATATATAATTAGTAAATCTAGTATTGTGTCTAGCTTAAGTGTGACTCCAAAGAGAAAACAGGAACCAAAAGCCTTAAAAATGATAGAAGGAAATACAAATTAACCTCAAAAAAGAAGGCTAAGGAATAAATGATAACTGACTTTAAAATATAAAAGATTGCCGTGAAAAGAGCAATGGAAGTTTTTTGATTACTATTGCCAGGAAAGGAAATAAAATTGGCCTAAAGAGAGAGATTTTTGATGAACCAAAGGAAAACTTTTTGGAGAAACACTGAAGCACAAGGAGTTCCAAGGAAAGTTCCATATCTCCTGTCCAGGAAGGCTCTGAGGAGACAACGAATGGCTCAATCACTGTCAGAAAGATTTTTATGTTCTTCCACAATGCAAATATGAGACTTATAAGGCTAAAAGAAAACTTCAAAGATTTTTTTCTATATTATCCCTCCCAGATTGTTCAAACCATTGCTGAAAACAGCGATTCACTTTTATTTTTAAATTTTTAGAGCAATGGTTTACTCTCAGTCTATCCATATATATCATACTGTCTTCTCTTCCAACTACAATATCTCTTGATACACATTCTAAATTACTAGCCAAAAGAACACAACTGATCTAAACACTTCTGGGTTTCATAGGTTAATGAAAGACTGGTGCTAAAAATCAACTTAGAGATTTCTTTTCAACTCTGGTTGAGTCCAGTCATTTCCCAAATCCATTGCATAAATGAGAAGGATCATCTGCTTTCCTTTTAGTCACTCTTGGAAACAATTTTACACTGGAAAAATACATCTCTTCAATGAATTAAAGTCCCTTCTAATATCTTTTATTGGAAAAGGACTTGTATAATTAAAGGTCAAATTTTTTATGTGTGAAAGGCATGGGTCAGGAGAGATAAATGGTCCATAATTAAAAGTAAGGACAAGCCTTCTAGTGAGTTACAGATACAGCTGGATCTTCTTCTGTAGCCTCCAACAACCATATAATTCATCATCTGAACTGGAATGCTTTTGAGAGTGAAAAGCTGAGGAGCTATTAATAATCATTACAGGACAATTGTCATGAACTGAAACCATCACAGACAAACTGGGATGTGCAGTCCCCCATCAAAGCTCAGATTCCATACAGATGATAGCACAACTCTTTAAAATATGAGCTTTCTTGTTGTAGGAGTTACAGACATATAGAATGACTACTTTGCAAAGGTGTGATTACAAAAGCAGGAACAATACTGATGGTCTAGTTAAATTTATCCTTACACCTACTGCAAAAGAAAATGCTGATCAGCCAGGACATTTCTCTTACATTTTTTCTTATGCTCATGGTAGAATAGTTTAAAGAAGCAGTTTGGAAAGAAGCATGGTAATTGGACTGTCAAGTTTCATGAATTAGAACTTTCTAAACTCATCTCCCGCCAGAAGATTATGATTCTGAGCCTAATACAAACAGGAAATGTTGGATTCCTCTCTGTACATCCCAATATTCTGTGCTGTATGCCAGAGAGCTTTGAATCAGAAGTTAGCCCTCACAAAATCAGATAACATGCTTCCATTGCTTATTGGGAAGTGAATCTTCTTAGTGACTGTCACGAGATCCTTAATAATAATTATTCTTCCAAATCAGCATAATTTTATTTTCAATACATATTATCCTTCTAAGAGACAGACTTATTTTAAATATCAAATGCTCTTCTATCTTAAGAAAAGGGAATAGTTTTTCAGTTGGCTCTCTCATTTTTCTATTCCCCTTTAACACCTTCCTATCCTTTGCATTTCTCTGGTTACCATCCCAGGTTAAATATCTAAGCATCACTTCACAGGTATAATTTCTTCATCTGTAAAATAAAAGTTTTAGACTATATAATGTTTAAGAGTCTGTCTAGCTCTAAATTTCTACAATGTGATTTCACTGGAACTATTGCAACTGCTTCCACAAAACCTTCCAGCTTTTATTACCTCCCTGCTTTGATTCACCAACATATCGTGCAACAACACATTGGTTTTTTTCCTTCTATTATTATTATTTTTTTTTGGTACCAGGGATTGAACTCAGGGGTACTCGACCACAGAGCCACATCCCAGCCCTATTTTGTGTTTTATGTAGAGACAGGGTCTCACTGAGTTGCTTAGCGCCTTGCCATTGCTGAGGCTGGCTTTGAATCTATTACTTTTTAATCAGTGCACTAAACTTACATGTAAAACTGAGATTTATTGTGATATAATCATATGCATGCACACATAGCATTATTTGGCCAATTTCATTCCACAGTTGTTCTTCTTTCCCTCCCCTTTCTACCACCCCCTTCCTCTACTCCACTGTTTCTCCTTCTATTTTCATGACATCTTCCTTTTTATTCCTTATATCTCTTTTGTTTCCATATATGAGAGAAAAAATTTGTCCCTTGATTTTTAAACACTGTTTTCATTTCTAAGTACTCTGCTCTGGAAACCAGAGGGTCTCTGTATTGCTGACCGGAGCCAATCTACATTTTCTCTTTTTGTTTGTTCTTTGGGGGTTGGGGTGGGCATGGGGCATGTGTTTTGGTTTTTGTTCTTTCTATTTGGGGAACAGGGTCTCAATGTGTTGCCCAGGCTTGTCTCAAACTCATGGACTCCAGCAATTCTCCTGCCTAAGCCCCAGAGGAGCGGGGACTGCAAGTACAGGCCACTATGCCTGGCTCTAATTTATATTTCTCATTGTGAGATAGGAAATCTCTGAAGACTAGTTCTCCTAGCTCCTCTTTGACTATTACCACAATCTCTCATAAGTCAAGAAGTCTTATAAGTACTGCCTCTTAGGACTCTTGGAATGGAACCACCATTTGACCCAGCTATCCCACTCCTCGGTCTATACCCAGAAGACTTAAAAACAGCATACTAAGCCAGGCGTGGTGGCGCACGTCTGTAATCCCTGCACTTTGGGAGGCTGAGACAGGAGAATCGCGAGTTCAAAGCCAGCCTCAGCAACAGCGAGGCACTAAGCCACTCAGTGAGACCCTGTCTCTACATAAAACACAAAATAGGGCTGGGGATGTGGCTCAGTGGTCCAGTGCCCCTGAGTTCAATCTCTGGTACCAAAAAAAACCCCTAAATAAATAAATAAATAAATAAAAACAGCATACTACACTGATGCAGCCACTTCAATGTTTATAGCAGCTCAATTCACAATAGCTAAACTGTGGAACCAACCCAGATGCCCTTCAATAGATAAATGGATAATGAAACTGTGGTATATATACACAATGGAATATTACTCAGCAATAAAAGAGAATAAAATTATGGCATTTGCAGGTAAATGGATGGAGTTGGAAAATATCATGCTAAGTGAAGTAAGCCAATCCCAAAAACCCAAATGCCAAATGTTCTCTCTGATAAGTAGATACTGATCCACAATGTGAGGGAAGACACAGGAAGAATGGAGGAACTTTGGTCACAGGGACAGGAGGGGGGAGGGGGCAGGGGGACAGTAAAGATTGTGGAATATCATGGACATCATAGCACTAGTTTTATGTGTGACTGCGTGTATGCTGTGATTCTACATCACATACAAGCAGAGAAATGAAAAGTTGTGCTCCATCTGTGTACAATGAATCAAAATGCACGCTGCTATCATGTACACCCAAGTAGAATAAATAAATTTTAAAAAATAAATAAATAAAAATAGATTCCTAGTCTAAATAAACAAATAAATAAATAAATTCAATTTTGCTGCAATATTAAAATAAAAAAGAAATCAAGAAGTCAGTGCAAATGGCTCACTCTGATGTTCAATCATTGTTCACAGTTTCAGATTGTTGGTCTTTTTCCAGTTTTGGTACCCTGTCCTTCCTTTACAATGGACAGATATCTATTATACGCTTCAAGATTCAAAAATTTTCTTCTGAATATTCTACCTTACTCCCTTTCTTATGGCTATTCATGCATTTAATTGATTTTCTATTATTTTTCATAAAATGAGAGCATTCACTCATTTATCTATTCAATACACATTGAGGGGGAGGCATGTACTATGCTTACAAGGCACTGAGGGAAAAGTCATGAACAACAAAATGGTGCTAGCTCCTGCCCATGCAGAGCTATGACTGATGGAGAAGGCAGAGTCTGAGCATTAAATGAATGCTGAGCAAGAATAACAACATTGGTAGTAATAACAAAACAGGGGTTAAAGCAACTGAAAGATGTGGTGGGGAGATCTCCCTAAGGAAGTGGCATTTGAGCAAAGATCTGAAAGAAATGAAGGGAAATCATCTGAAAATATGGCATAATAGTTTTTTAGGGAAGATTACGGGCAAAGGCCCATAAGTAAAATGGAGGCTGGAGTGATCGCCAGACTAGTGTGGCAGGAGGCAAAATCCTCCCTGGGCCTACAGGGCCCCTTGTCCACTCAACCTTCATATTCCCTACTGTTTCTCTGCTCCCTTATCTCTGATTAGTCTGCTCTGACCTCACAATTCCTCAAACAGGTTAAGCATGCTCCCACCTCAGGGCCTTTGCACTTGATGCTTCTTCAACTTTTTATTAGATGGTTTCATGCTACATTCCTGTATTTGGAATTCTGATCAAATACCACTTTATAACTTTCTTTCTCCTTGCCTAGATTTATTTTTATCCATAGATACATGGTTATAAGTGGATTTGCTTAATGCCTAGTTCTCCTTGCTAGTGTCATTCTAGCTGTCTTTTTCATTGGTATATCCACAGAACCCAGAACATTTCCTAGCACATGGATTGCATTCAATAAATACCTATTTGGTATACAGTCAACGAAGTTTCAGTTATAAAATTCAACAGGTTTTAAAATTCAAGTTACCAATTCGGTAAGTTTTAAACCTCTGGAACAATCTGAGAAGTTGAATGTCCTAAGGATTTTCATGACTACCAAATTATTCAGATGCAGAAATTGTAAATACACTTGAGAGGGTCTGGTATAGAAATTCCAGTGAACATGAAATGGAAAATAAAGAAAAATCTAGAGAACAAAGAAGAAAAGTAGACAATTCTCAGGTTGTTCTTGTAGGTGACTGTTGTCAAAAAGAAAGGGGTAGTGATATTGCAAAAGGTCAAATCAGCCCCAACAAAAATAAATGAAATACTAGAAACACATTTTTTCAACAGCAGAACGCTTTGGGGCTACAACTGAAGACCTATTTGAAAGGCTTAAAGTTTTTCTTATGGATACAACTTCTTTAGGACTTACTCAGTACATTAAAAAGAAAAAAAATAAGACTATTCCTCAAGAGAAAAATGTAAGCTTTTATCTTTAATGGAGTGAAAGCACTAAAGGCCATTATCACACACTTAGAGCAACCCAGGCAAATCCATAGTGACAATCCAGCTGAAATGCCAGCAGGCTACTGAGAGGGCAGGAATAGGAGAACAGATAAAGAAGTAGAAAAGGACATTTGCAAATCTAAAAATTTAAAAGAAAACAAGTCTATCAAGATACTTACAACAAAAAAATCCAGTTTCCTGGATTCTGCCAACATGATTTGGAATTCCCAGACACAATTACAGGGCCTGCTGTGGGTTGAATGGTGTCCCTAGCTTCACAGTTCATATGTCGAAGTTCTAACCCTCAATAGGATGGTATTTGGAAGGAGAGCCCTTGGAGGTTCTTAGGCTTAGATGAGGTCATATGGGTGGTGTTTTACTCAGCTTTTCTGCTGCTGTGACAAGAAGACCTGACAAGAACAATTTTAGAGGAGGAGAAATTTATTTGGGGGCTCACGGTCTCAGAGGTCTCAATTCATAGACAGCCAGCTCCATTCCTCGAGGCTGGAGGTCACGCAGAACATCATGGCAGAAGAGTGTGGCGGAGGGAAGCAGCTCACATGATGATGAGAAAGCAGAGAGAATGCACTCACCAGATACAAAATATGTACCCCAAAGACATGTCCCCAGGGAGCCACCTCCTCCAGCCACACCCTATCTGCCTTCAGCTACCACTCAGTTAATCCCATGAGGAGATTAATTCACTGATTGGGTTAAAGACTCTCATAACTCGATCACTTAACCTCTGAATGTTTTTGCATTGTCTCACACATGTACTTTTGGGCGACAGCTCACATCCAAACCATAACAGGTGGTGCCTCATAATGGGATTAGTGCATTTATAAGAAGAGATGCTGGGATCTTGCTCCCTCTCTCTACCACATGAGGACACCGTGAGAAGGAAGCCATCTGCAAACCAGGAAGAGAACCCTCATTAGAACCTAGCCATGCTGGTGCCCTTATCTCAGCTTTCCAGCCTCCAGAACTGAGAGAAATAAATTTCTCTTGTTTAAGCCACCTATTCTTAGTTTTGTTTTGGGAGCCCAAGAAGATTAGCATGGGGTCCCAGAAAACGTAAGGAACATTCCAACAAATAGAGGGAATAAAATTATAGTAAATTCTTTTTCTTCCTTGAAAGAGGTATCTAAGTGGGATGAGGTTTGCCTTCCTACACTCACAGATGGGAATCAGTTGGCAAACTTACATAATACATAGTTTTATGGAGTCTAGCTTCTAATTGAAATTAAACACATATCTACTTGCCAAAAGAACTCAAGAGGATTTTTCAATTGCAAGCTGGGTTAATCTCTTCTACTTTTGATGAGTCCCAGTTACTGGCAGCAGTCTTTGAAGATAGCAATTTACCAAGAATGCAATATCTACACCTTTCTTGGTATTGTGGTATAATGGAAACACGAGAAATGATGTGCTTTGCTGATTCTTTCTGACTTAATAGCCATTGTTGAGAGAGTGACTATTCTACTGAGAGCAGGTGTTTTTCTTATGAATCTAATGGTGGCTTAAATTAAGAAGATAGACGATACTTTAATGGATTTTCATGATTGTAACTTAGGTAAAATTGGTTAAACCTCCTGGAAAAGCAGTTTTTCTACAAGTTTCAACTTTGCCTTAATCTCCAGTTATGTTCATTCAGGGCAGCTGAGGAAGATCTGCCCTCTGTAAAGGAAGATAACGAGGGGAAAAGCCAATAGAAATGAGATGGGGGAGTGGGGACAGATGTCCATGGGGATCATCCATTGCAAAGAACAGAAACTCATGTTAGTAAATCCAAGTAAAGGAGGTATTTATTGTAGAGGCATGGGTAACCTCAAAGAATGAAAAATAAATACAGCTGCGCCATCAGTCACTTGCTCTTCTCTCACTCTAAAGCATTATGGTTCTGCTTTTTTCTTGTATATCCCTTCATTTCTCTGGGCAGATCTATTTTTTCATCTAACTCATGGCTGTGAACCCCCATAATGTCAAATCCAGGTCTCTGAAGACTTTGTGTCTTTTCAACACTACAGTTCATTACTGGTTTCTCACTGCCTCTATTCCACACTCCTAAGAGTTTTGGCCCAATATTTATCCAAATAGCTTTGGTAGAGGAATGGCAGGTAGGTAAATAGGTCCATTAAGAAGGATATGTTTGTAACTTACACAGGCACAGGTTCAAAAACATGTCCAAAATCATTCTCTCTCCACCTATTCCTGGGACAAGAAAAAAAGTCATATGTTTTTCAATTTAATGACCCCAAACTCCAGGAGATCCCAGTCCTTCTATGCAAATAGGCTGAATGCCTCACCAGCAACTCCATACACCAGATACAAGTAGTTTTGGGAGGGAACTGATAGGATTTCTGCATTTAGAGCAAAGCTCAGTTTTGGTTTAGCCAAAGGCCCAGTCACATCTTCCCCCCAAAACACTGAGTGGTTACTTGATTTTTCATTTGCAAATTACATATAGCCATCCAGACAGTTCTGCCTGGAATAAGATATCATCATTTCCAAAGTAAGATTCATTTGTCTACCACCATAAATGACATTGGGATTTTGTTTTGGTTTTGTTTTTTATCTCTGGTCTCCTCTGTACTCTTGCCTTCTGCACTATCATAAAGCAAATTGAAAACTGAACCCAGGAGCTAGTATTCAAGTTGGGGCCAGGGGACAAAAAGGACAGTCAGCATAAATAATAAATAATAGGTCCCAAAAAGGATATGAGGACTTGTTCAAAAGGAAATCAAATGCTAATATCTCCAGAGCCCTTCCCCCTCTTTCTCCAACCTGTTGCCAAGGTGACCTACCTCCAGAGAATTGTGCAGGCATTATAGAAGTTGTCAATTAATGCGTCCTAGGCTACTCCCTTCCTGCCTGGACCATTCCACCTTTTGGCCCACCTTTTAGTCATGTAGGCAAGATAAGGAGGAGAAGGAGGACATGAGAACAAAGGAAATCTAAAATGCATTAGAGGGGCAGGACACCCTCATTTCTTTGGATCCCAGCTCTAGGGCCCCTTCTCTGCAGAGACGTCTATCTCTGTTTTATTCTTTAAATAAAACTTGCTTGCTACGCTCGCCTTGACATTTCTCTGGTGTTCCATCTTCACATCTAGGGAAATGAAACTCAGCCCTGATTGATTCTTGTCATCATTGGTATCAAAGTGACTATAGCTCATTGCTAACAGATTCCTCATTAAAGTGTCAAGGGGAATTAAATGTCCATTCTGTGAGGAATTTGCAAAGGGTAGAAGATCCCTAAGACCTTGGATTGGCATGTGCTAAATGAATTGAACCTACCCCAAGCAATAGGCATGTATAGACGTTAACCACCCTGATTAGGCCCTGTTGGTGTCTAGATCACAAGTAAATAGTCATCACCCATCAAGTTCAAGAGAGGTGGAAAGGGGAGAAAGAAGAATGAAAAAAATAATATCCTTAGAATAAAAGAAAACAGACTACTTTTGAAAGCAGGGTTTATTTCTAAGAAGGTTATTTTATCATTAAGACTCCTTTTTACTTCCATAATTCTTACCAGTATCTGTTATCCATTTCTCTAGAAAGCAGCAATTATTAAAAACATTACATTTGCTGAGATTGGTTCAGAAGGCCATGGTTCCTGGAGGTACGGAATAATAATGACCTTAACAAATACTGCAGAATGGAAAACTAGACAGATGTGAACCCCTGCCTTGTGCTTGGCATGTTTTGGTTTTAAACATTCTGGGACCCTTTAATTGGCAATGTGCATAAAAGTAGATTCTTTCATGTCAGTTCAGAAATGGATTTAATTAATTCAAAAGGTTAAAGGGTATCTGTCAATTCATTCAATATATAATTCTTAAGCACCTACTATGTTCTCGACCCTGTACTGGAGACATGTTGGTGTTAGAGTTGCCAAATAAAATAGACGACAACCAGCTAAATTTAAATCTCAGATAAATATTCAAATATTGTGTTAGTTATAGTAAAAATGTATTTATTGTTTATCAGGAATTCAAATTTAAGAGGGCATTCTGCACTCATTCTAAATCTGGCAAAGAAAACTGATATACAAAACAAGTTTGGGTACTGCTCTTAAGCTGATCAATTCTTTTCCTTTTTGTTTAAATTCTCACTGTAACTCCCTGCCAGCCACACAGTGGTGAGATTGAGATACGGAACACTGAATGTCTAATTACAAAATCAAATTGTCAAATTCATGACCCCCACAAGACTTGGATTTTCTTGAGGAAACCCCAAGAGATTTAAAAAACAAAAACAAAAACAAAAACTCATGTCCTTGAGGCCTGCTCCAGATCCACCAAGACAAAACATTCCAGGTTGGGGGTCAAAACATATGTATGTACTCAGCTCAGGAGGCTGAGGTGGGAGGATCGCAAGTTCAAAGCCAGCCTTAGAAAATTATCGAGGCCCTGGACAACTTAGTGAGGCTCTGTCTTAAAATAAAAAATAAAAAGGGCTGGGGATGTGGCTCAGTGCTAAAGTGCCCCTGGGTATAATCCTTATTACTACCTCCCAAAGAAATATGTACTAGACAAGGATTTTGCCCTTTTATGATCTGATTTTTCATATAAACCATGGTGGCCTCAGGCTTTTCCATCCATACTGCCTGTTGTAGACCAAACGTTTTTCTACCCACAAATTTGCATATTACTATCTAATAGTCATGTGATGACATTAGGAGGTAGGGCTATAGGATATGATTAGGTTATACAGTGGAGCCCTCCTAAATCAAATTGGTGCCCTTCTAACAGAATCTCAAAGAGCTGTCTTTCCTCTGTGTGAGGACAGTGAGATGTTGGCCATCAGCAAACAGAAGAGTACCTTCACCAGAACCCCACCATGCTGGCATCCTGATCTTAGACTTCGAGCACCAAGAACTGTGAGAAAAAACTGTCTGTTGTTTATAAGCCATTCTGTTTACAGTGGTTTGTTACAGTAGCCCAAGCTAACTAAGGCCTCCCCTCTGACTTGTGGGTATTCAGATCCTCATAGAACCTGGATGTTCCCAGGGACAGCTGGGGCAGACTTGGCAGATCCCCAGGGTACAGCTCCATCTCCTACTGGATTCAATCCTGGGGAGGTTCTGCACCCAGAACACATTCCTCCCCTTCCACTGAGGCTCAAGAATTTTTTCCATTTCCTTTCCCTTAAATTCAGTGGAATTTCCTCCAGAATCCTCAGGGTGACAGTTTGCTTGCTCCCCTCCTCACAGATTAAGGATTCATAGGGGAGAAAGAGGAGGATCCACTCTGAATGTCTGGCCCCTGTGCTATGATCCCATAGTGCACCGTCTTAGAATTTTCCTACTCAACTCTGTGAGCAGTTAATGGGGTTCATGGATGAAAGCCTTCAAGCATATGTAAATCCCCATATGCGTAGCCAGGCTCCCTTGAGGCTGTGCCCTCCCTGAGGCCAGTGCACCTGCAGCCAGCCTCCATGCCCAGCTACACTCTGCTCACTCTGCCCTGCTCCATCTGGCCCAGTCCAATCAGTGCTCATGTCTCATCTCTCTCTGCAGCCTCGTCTCTCCCTAGCCTCTGTGCTGAGTTGGTTGCCTTGCCACCACTCCTGGAGAGAAAAAGAGAAGTTCAAGACAAGCTTAATGTTCTGCCTTGTCTGACTTTTTAAAATTGACATTTGGGAGTGAGGCTCTTTCCAGCACTCAGCATCTGAGTAGGACTTGGAAGTGTTTAGATATGTCTTTTTTGATTGACATGATATTTGTATATGTTTATGAGATATAAGGTGATGTTTTGATTCATGAACACATTGGTTTGTGATCAACTCAGGGTAATTAATATTTCCATCACCTTAAACTTGTATCACTGCATATGGTGAGTACATTCAAATTCCTCTCTGATCATTATGTGGATTGTAAATTAGGTCCACTAGTAAGGCACTGAGCATTAAAGATAAGTTTATATCCTGCTGTTTTCATCATTATTACTGAATCTGGAAACCTTTTGTCTCTAGTGTTCATCTCCTATTTTCTATTAAAATCTAAAGTGATGGCCAGGTGCAGTGATACACAGCTGTAAACCTAGCAGCTTGGGAGGCTCAGGCAGGAGGATCACAAGTTTGAGACCAGTCTCAGCAATGCAGCGAGAGCCTAAGCAGCTTAAGATCTTAAGCAATTTAGCAAGATCCTGTCTCAAAATAAAAAATAAAAAGGCATGGGGATGTAGTTCAGTGGCAGAGTGCCCATGGCTTCAATCCTCAGTACCAAAATATAAAAATAAAAACTTAAATGATAGATATTAGTGAGCACTGGCAAATAGGGTTCCAGAAAAGAATAACTTCCTGTGGTAGATTTTCTTACACAAACCTTGGCTTAAAGTGTTCATTCATCAAAACAAAATTATAAAATCAAAGAAAAACACAATTATTTTGCCTTTTAATAAGAAGGACTGACTTACATTTTCTATCCAAGTAAATAGCTTTTATAAGTAAATATCTCCCAAGATAATAAAAAAAACTAAGATAAAAGCAATTTTAACTAATTGTGTCTATGATAAAATGGAGGAAAGCACTCAGAGACTTGCATAATTTGTATACAATTTTCCATAGATTGCAAGCTGGGGTAAATTTTTACTAATTAAGTTGGAAGCATTATTCAAAGCATTATTCAAAGAAATAAAACTTGATTGTAATAATTATTATTCATTTACTATGCAAAAACCTTCCAATTGCCAAAGTGAAAAAAATATATATCTTTCTAAGCACTTACTAGTTGCTCATTTCACACTCTTTGAATATTCTATTTTCCCACTGGAAATATATGTGCTGCATGGTGCATGTTTCAAGATAATAATGACCAATCAGGCTTATCTAAGTGTTTTTGGAATTTACAGGAACATAATCTGCCCTGTAAATTGACTGAATTTGCAATGAAGTTGTGATGATACTACACAGAAAAAAATGGAAAGTATTTTCCTCTTAGGTCCCTCAATGGTTAACTTAAAATGCATTGCTTTTGGTATACATAAATTAACTGAGAAATCATAATATATCATTTTTTGGAAGGTGATTTATATTTGCAAAAAGAATAGATCTTAAAGGACACACTGTAGAGAAAAAAAATTCCAACTAATGTTCTTTGCTTATTTCTTTTTCTTCCTCTTGAAACACAGACTCCAGGGAAATAGACTCTCCTCTATCCTGATCAGTTCTACAGCTAAACAGACATCCTAAAGAAAGGATGCTGTCATCCCCAGTGTACCTCACAGAACAATATACTTGCTAGTGACCACATTATGCACTGCCATGATCTCCTCCAATTTGGTGCATTTGAGCCTGTAAGCCACAGGAATCAATGTCATTGAACAGTAGGAGGTAAATGAAATAATTGTCCACCAGTTGTTTTGTTAAAGATTGGGCAGCTGGAATAGTCTCCAAGCAAATGTATCTACAACTCCTGGGGATTGCTGAAGATGAATGTTACAAACTCTAACTTCAAGGAACTCTCTTAGAGGAATACATTTGTGTTTTTTGACCAAAGCATATATAATATACTTTGCTTTCTCCCAACATGCGTGCTGCCTGGGGAATAGCAAAGCAAGAGAAATTCCCTGTAAACAATAAAATCCAAAGTGAGGTCGACATTTCCATTCTCAGCAGGTTACTACAGTTTGAACTCTCCTCTTTTTAATCATGGATAATTTCACCAACTGCACAGCAGTCCTGCTAGTTCATGGAAGATGGATTCTGCGTTTTCATCGTTCGGTGATTGCCTACAATGGGGCTGGTGTGGTTTGGATGCTAATGTTACTTTTCTGTTATTTATTGTTGAAGCAGGAAAAAAATACAGCCTGACTTTCTTTGCAATGTTCTCTTTACAATGTTAAATCAGAAAAATAATAAATCAACACTTTAACATCTTTTTCCACAAATAGAGATGGACAAGGAAGAATTAAGATAAATGAAGAGTAATTACATTTTACTAGAGGGAAGGAGGGATATTCATTGTCCACAGCTAAGGTATGACTGGGCTCCTTGATCCTTCAAACCAAAAAAAATAACACAGTAATTACCAAATATGTGTCATGCTGATGTACTCTCAAGGATTTCAGATGCTTGCATATTATCCTCAAATTCTCCTCCTGATAACAATTTTGTTGTATTGGCCCCAAGAAATAAGTACAATGAAATGCAAACACAACTGACAGTCCATAGCTTTTGTGATCCCCAAGACTTGAACTCAGTGATGAAGCTTGCTGTAGGGTCTCTCTTCTTCTCATTACTCCTTAACACAGGCTACTTAGTCTACCAGAGCCAAACACTGATTGGTGAAGAACATAAACTCCGGGCTCATAGCTCACTTCTATTGCTAACTAGCTCTGTGGTCTCCAGCAACACCCTCAACTGCTCTGGTCCTCAATTTTCCCATCAATAAAGTAGAAATAATAACCATGCCTGCCTCAAGGGGTTGTTAGGAACATTAAATGAGTTAATATTTGTGAGATACTTAGAATACTGCCAAATGCTTTTAAAAGAAAGGATTTTTGTTTTTGTTTTTGTTTGTTTTTGTGGGGGTTTTTTTGTACCAGGAGTTGCTTAACCAATGAGCCAGTTCTTGCTAAGTTGCTTAGGGCCTTGCTAAATTGCTAAGGCTGGCTTTGAACTTGCAATCCTCCTGCCTCAGCCTCCCAAGCACTGGGATTACAGGCATGCACCACCATGTCCGGCTTCAAAGTAGTTTTTAAAACAAATAGATTCAAGCCCAAAGTAAAGACTTTCTCAGGGAAATTGTAACATCCTCGGCTTTCGAATTATCCATAGTGTATGGAACTAGATCAAACTCAGAAAAATTTTCAGGCCAGTCTAAACTATATACATTTTAGATTTGATCGCATATTTAAGAATATTTCTAGATATCCAAAATTTCTGCTTTCTGACATAATGGCCTCTCCACTCACAGCTACTAGCATCTGGGATCCTAGGGTTTTCAAATCTCTGTGTGCCGGGACTGAGTTTCAGAAACTCTGTGGCAGGTACATGATGTGGTGATTCCTCTGTTCTTGAATGTAGGAAGCATGGAATAATGGAAAGGACATGAATTAAGAGTCAAAAGAGACTGAGATGTGACCCATCCCTTACTGAATATGTGGTGTGCGTCTCTATTTCCTTACCTACAAAACAACACAGCAGGATTAAATCTGTGAATCTCAGCCTAAGGCTCCCTGATTCTGAAGGCTTTTTGAGGAGTGTTCTGTGAGCTACTTTCAGCTTGTCAAATAGCCTAGTAGAAAACCTGCATTTGCTCAAGATAACACTGTGAGGGCTTTAAGTTTTATCATTCTGTTGGTTTTATTTTTTGGCAGGAAATTTTATCACCTTGGTGCAGTGACACAATCAGAGACAACCAGTTTTGTGCTGATGAGAAATTCTGAATAGCAATTATGTATGTCACTGGTAGTAAAAGAAGGAAAAACGATTTAAAGATCAATAATGCAAATACATTGGCTTTGGTCAAAAAAACAAACAAAAAAACTTTCAGAATACAGAATCCAAAGAGGAAGGGAAAGTAATAAACCAGTCCTAAGTCACAGAAAGGTTGAGATTCAGGACTTTGTAAGGCCTCTCTCAACTCTAGAATACTATCATTATATGGGTCTAGTGGGCTAGGACACAGAATAAAATAAAATAAAATAAATTTTATTTTCAGGACAGAGAATAATATAAACTAAAACAAACAAAGGGAAAAAAGTAAACTATGGAACCAATCTAGGTGCCCTTTAATAGAAGAATGGATAAAGAAATGTGGTATATATATTCATCTTTAAAGAAGAATGAAATTATGGCATTTGCCGATAAACGGATGAGTTGGAGAATATCATGCTAAGCGAAATAAGTCAATCCCAAAAATACAAAGTCCGAATGTTTTCTCTGATATGTAGATGCTAATTCATAGGAGGCAGAGGGCAACTAGGGAAGAATAGAAATACTTTAGGTGAAAGAGAATGAAGGGAGAGAAGAAGATACAGGGGTAGGAAGGATAGTAAATGAAACAGACATTATCATCTTATGTACATACATGACTGCATGACCAATGTGATTCTACAACATGCACAATCAGAAAAATGAGAAATTATACCCCATTTATGTATGATCTATCAAAGTTCATAAATGCATTCTACTGTCATACGTAACTAATTAAAACAAATACCATTTTTTTAAAAGTAAGGACAAGTTAGAAATGCACAAGAAGAATGACAAAACAAAGACGTCATTTTCTTCAGAGGGCGAAACTTGAGAAGTCATAATAATAAATTAGGACAGAAGTTTCAAGGAATAATTCATTACAGCTGACATAAAGTATTATTATAACAAAAAATACTAATGTAAACTGAGATCCAAGAAGAACCTATCTATCAGTAAACAAGAAAGAACGTGCTGGTCAAGGCACGTCTTCATGCCCTGTGGGGGCCTGGCTTCTCTGGTTGAGGTCCAAAGACACCATCCATGATGGATATGAGTAAAGATGAAAATACTGTATGGACAAGGACAAACAAAGAGGACGAAATCGATAAAATTCAGTTGACAAAGTGACCAATTCAATTCTGATTCTCTTCCGTAAGCTCCCATCAATCTTTGCTCCTAAACACAACAACCACAAAAAGAGGAGAAGAAACATCCCAGTGAAGGAAGACAAAACTCAAAACTGTAAGTACACATCTGAAGGCCCAGAATAAAACATGAGATTGTTCAAAGTGAGATAAGACCAGCAGCAGTAATGAAATGACTTCCCCAAGTAAAAATATGTTTAATATAAATCGTTATAGTTAATGGATCAAATGTATCAAACAGACACTCATGAGCATCAATTTGGGATTGATATGTCTACCACATTGTCATTAACTGGTTGTATGACATGGATTGAAAAGAAAATGAATTCATTCTTTTCATCAAATATTTACTAATCCCTCATTACATAATAGGTACTATTGGCTACTATCCAGTTTCTTTGATGGTAGAGTGCTTTAGTGAGATTATCAACACTGAGACCAAAAGACCTGACAAGAACACTTAGAGGAGAAAAAGTTCATTTCGGGGCTCATGGTTTCAGAAGTCTCAATCCATAGATGATCAACTCCATTCCTCAGGGTCCACTGTAAAGTAAAACA
Source organism: Xerus rutilus (assembly GCA_028644305.1). Lineage (NCBI taxonomy): Eukaryota > Metazoa > Chordata > Mammalia > Rodentia > Sciuridae > Xerus > Xerus rutilus. Next base: position 21,128,115 of record CM053410.1, on the reverse strand, counting down.
GCATGGCAGAAGAGTGAGGTGGAGGAAAGTGGCTTAGGACACAGCCATCAGGAAGCAGAGAGAGAGAAAACTCCACTCACCAAGAACAAAATGTATATCTGAAAGACACACCCCCAATGACCCACCTGCTCCAGCAACACCCAGTTAGCCCCTATGAAGGGATTAATCCACAATTAGGTTGAGGCTCTCATAACCCAATCATCTCACCTCAACTTTCTTACATTGTCTCACACATGAGCTTTTGGAGGACACCTCATATCTAAACCATAACATAGAGCAAATGAACTAAATTATTTCTAAATTCCTTTCAACTTTAAGAATCTTTGCCGAAATGTTAGTATAACTGCTATGTTTTGTTTCTCAGAACAGAATATCAATGTACTTGGATGAATTTACCATCAGTATCTCTAGTAGTAGCTCCTAATTATATATAGAAAGTTGACAGAAAAGAGGTAAAAAAAAATGACAAAACATAAATATTAGGATGATTTAGGTAAAAAAAAAGCAAGTATTTCTTGGAATGGGACTATTTGGCTCCTCAGTTCTTGGAAAAGCAGTTTCCTAAAAATTTTGTAGGCTTTTTATCAATTTTTGACTGCTTAAATTTATTCCTTGATATAATATATAAGCCTGATCTTTCTTTGTGCTCTGGCTCCTAGGTCTCCCCGACTCTCTCCACCCCACATCCACCTCTCCTCTGTCAACTGAGTGACAACTACTCTGTGGGCATCTGCAATAAGAGGTTCAAAGGCCCTCCCCTTAATCTGATATCTGCTGAAAGGTGACTCTGATTCACCTATGACCTTTTGCTAGCCTTTCTTACTAATTTGTGGTTCTTCCATTTGCAAAACAAAACTTTCAAGTTTTCCATAGGAGGGAAAAGTGAGTAACTAATTGTGATTGGGAGCTTTTCTACCTGGGTATATATTACCTATCACTTCTCATTGAACAGAACGCAATAACTGGAGGGGAAACTAAGAAATAGAGTCTAGTTCACTATTGTGCAATAGTTTCTGCAATGATGCAACTATTCTCTATCTGGACTATAGAAAATGAGAGACATCTGTCACATGTGGCTATAAGGCACTTGACATTTAGCTAATGCAATTGAGGAATTAAATTTTTAACTTTACTTAATTACATATAATTTAAGTTTAAATAGCCACATGTGGGTAATGGCTACCATATTGGAGAGTGTAGATTCTTATTTTCCCAAAAGGAGGAAATGAGTTCGGTGAGCAGTAAGGCAGTAGCTATCCTATCTGGGGACACTTATGTCAGTGCAATCATATAATATCAGAATAGGTGCATCTCAAGCAGATTCCCTATTTTCTTACAAATACTGTTCATATACAGAAACCATATGTCATCTCCACCCTCTTTATTCAGGCACACCAATATAGGCTGAGAAAAGTATACTAAGTGTATTTATACTGGATTGTTTTAAAAACTATGGTAAGATAAATTATTCCTGTTCTTTATATAGAAACAGGAATTGGACATAACAAAAAGGACCTTAAGCTTGTCATGAATGTTTCTGGTTTTGCTTTTCTTCAGTTTCATGAATAAGGAACATGCTAACACTTCCTATTTGCAATTCTGAATGAATCACAGATAGACTTCACTCTTGAAGCTTTTGCATCTACAAGTTCGTATGGGACAATGTCATGGGAAGGTTATTGAGGCAGTGAAGTGTGTTAGTTATTCTCTAAAGAAAACTAAATCCTGCTTGCTCAAAATGCAAAGCTGCTATAGCCAAGTACGTAATAATAATTTCGGGAAGGGAATTAACTGTGGAAGTAAATTTTTAGAAAATTTTAATTGCTTCCTTAGAGAAAGACCCATTTTATTTTATTTGCTATATTTTATTTTTAAAAATGAAACAAGTACTTTACTAGCAAAGTTAGAAGTCTTTTCAACAAAATTCGGTTCTTAATTTTAAAGATTTTGCATTCCTTCCAAATCTGTTTTTCATTTATACAGCATTTATAATCACATATGTCATTTTGTCAAAAACAGTTATGTACTTGAAGAAAGTAGGAAATAAGTTGATAGTAGTTTAAGATGAGTAGAGTCGAGACTTCTTAGAGCAAATAAAGAAACCTGGTACATACCAGCACATATCCCACCCATTTACAGTTTAAAATGCAATGTTTTAGTTTCCCATTAACACTTTTGTTAATGATGCTTTTGTTCAGTGAAACATAATTACATGAATGAATGATTGTCTTTCCACATCCTCTTTTCCTGACTAGCTGAAGACAATGTTTTGGAAGAACAGCAAACAAAGCTGGTGCTGAGTAAACTTAAGTAAGTAAAGAACTCCATATTTTCTTTCCTCAATAGTCTCTTTTTTAGTTTTGGTTTTTTCCCCAGTACCTTTACATTCAACTGCCTGATACCAATCAAAACCTATTCATTTTAAAGGGATAGATGTACCAGCTTGACAATCATTCGAAATTGTTTAAATTAGAATGTTAGCTTTTCTATCACTTTATTTCACTGCTTTTGTACAGAGTGGAATTATCTCTGATGAAGAAACTTCAAGAACCAGCAAGGAGGCTGGAGAATTTCTTTAAGTAATGATGTTGAGAGCTGCTCAAAGCCACACAACATGGAACCAACTTGCGTATGTTCACCCAAGACCAATCCCTTGGGAGAAAGCAAAAGTAGATGACCCAAGGTTTAGGAAATGTGACAGCATCCACATCACCAAGCTCCTCCATCTATACAAAAATGGCCCTGAAAATCTGGAGAGAAAATAACCTGAACCAACAAATTGTCTTTGTGACATTAAACTATGTATATTAGTGGTAAACTCATATGAAACTAGAAACACAGTTGCTCCCATTCTCCTCTCAGCCCTATTTTCCAGCTCCATCTACAAATCTAAAGCAATCTTACACTTACTTTCTCAAGTTCCTTCCACATTTTGACCAGAGCACGATGACTGAATTTATAGCACATTTTCCCAGAAAATTTTTAGAGACCTCCATCAAATGGATCCTCATAACCTTATCATGTAGTAGATAATAAAGTCAGTGAGCACTCAAGGAAATTTTCTAAGACCAATTGACTTTTTATTTTTTTAATAATCTGTAGTTGTTGATGGACCTCTGTTTTATTTATGTATATGTGATGCTGAGAATCGAAACCAGTGCCTCACACATGCTAGGCAAGCGCTCTTCCATTGACCCACACCCCAGCCCAAGACTAATGAAGTTTTAAGGTTATTTGTAAAGTCACGTTACTTTCTCTTGAATTAATTTATGTGAGGCTTTCTGACAAACACACTGAAATTTCAAAAAGATGTTCTTTAAAAAAAATAGCTTTAGTAATTCAATCATTTTAGTCAGTAGTAATTCAGTTAGTTGATATTATTCAATCAATGCATACACATGCCCCCCCCCACCCACACACACATACACATACACTCCATGTGCTTAGCACTGAAGGTAAATAGTCCATAAGTCACAGCTCTAGACCTCAGGTAATTCACAAATGGAGAGTCACTTTTACACTACTGATCTAAGCTTCAACCCTAAGACACCAGTGATACTTTTTGAAACTTCAGGTGGAATAGATCATCCTTGCTTAGACTAGGGTGATCATGCAATTTATCATTCAAAAACACACAGTTACAAAAGTGAGCAAGATTACCTGTCAGTTAAGCCTAGGCTACAATCTCACTCCCTTTTCTGAGACACATCTTCACCCTAACTCCTCACTCTACCCCAAATAGATAGATCACAGTACCTACAACACTTCCCTGAATATGCTAGTATGTTTTTGAGATTGTAAATATCTTGGATCTTAGCTTTTTCATCACCAGATCCTGAATCATGGCATATATATGTGTACCTGGCAACAGGTACCTGAGCTCAATGTTCAGAATAATATAGCTCTGAGTCTTTGCACAGAGCCTCCTCAGGCAGGGAATCGCCATAGCAACTGGGCAATCTTGACCTGCACCTTTGCATAGGAAGTTCCCAGCACAAACGCAGCGAGGAGGTCTGCGTTTGATCAGAGACCATGATCAGAAACCATGATCCAAGTCACCACTATATCTATATTTATATACATATACATATAAAATAAGCATTAGCTTCCCCTAGGATAGGGATTGGATTGTGGGATATGGGCTTTCACAGAGGAAGATGCTTTTGAAGTAGAGTAAGTATGGAGGCAAAAGAAATTCACTCTTGCCTACAGTTTATTCAATATCTTGCTCCCACTACCAATGATCTTGTTCAACCAAACTTTCAAAGCAAGATTATATATACAATATTATGGTAGTATGGTAATATCTTCTTTAATATTATGATTCATAAGTCAATACAAGAGAGTATTTTACATTTGACCATCAGATGTTCTAAGATAACCAAAGCTATTTTCTAGGATCAATTTGCCTGAAGGTTTCCATTTATAGTGGGGCTAATATGAAAAAGCATTTATTAGGTTTATCACATCTACTTGTCCAAAAAGTATAGGCTGGGTTATGCTGAACTACATACAACCTCAATGTGAGTGGCTCTTCTAGAAGACCAGAATGGACCCAGGTTTGTTCTTTATCACTTCACTGTAACACCACAGTGACTGAGAAGCTACTGTCTGAATACTGCTTGATCACTCACACTGGCAAATACACCCAACTAGAAGTGACAAACATCACTGCTAATGATAACTAATAGTCTAGAACAAGTCATATGGTTCCACCAAAGGACAAGGAGGTTAGGAAATGTAATTCTACCATCATGGGACACTGAAATGGAAGTTTCTGTGCATAAAAGCTTACTTGGGATGGATTTTGCAATTAAAACCTGTGAAAGCCTAAAGGAGGTGGGATTGGGCAGAAGGAAAAGTTGTATTGTAATGAAGACAACACAAAGCACTCAATAAAGCCCATACAGGGATATCTGATGTTGGGCTGGTCTTTCAGAGTTGTCACTGAAATTTAGATAAGAAAGTCAAAGTGTTGTAACACTATAGTCCTACATTGTTCACTTACGGGAAATGGATTTCCCCAGAGAGGGGCACCTAACTTTGGGTCAGATATCTTCCTAAAATAAAAGAGGAAGCTAATACAGAATGATGAGCAGAGTAGTGACATGATTTACTTATATTTGTAAGGACCAGACCCAAAACTATGTCGAGAATAGGCTTTGGTGGAAGGGAGACACAAGTTTGATAGAAGGAAACAAGTGGGCCACTTGAGATGTTACTGTAATAAACCAGTAAGAGATGGCACTGGCTTAGAAAAAGACAGCTCTATGAAGTTGACAAGAAATCATTTGATTCAGGATGTATTTGGAGTATAGATTTGTTGATTAGTTGGATGTCAGGTGTGAGGACAGGGAACATCAAAGGTGATATCAAGTCATTGACTGTAATGGGGACATCTGCAGAAAGAGCAGACTTGGTGAGAAAGAATTAAAAATTCAATTTGGGGGCATTTAAATTTTTAGATATATATTAGACATCTGTGTTGGAGACCTGACAGAAGCATATCCCCCTCAGCACCATCAGGTCCAGAGCTCTGGACTTCTCCTCATCCCTCCTGAAAGCAATGATGCCTGGGAAGAAATGTTATTACTAGGAACCTACAGGGCTCTGGGCAGCACCTTCCATCCTTCACGTAGTATTGCATGATGGTAGGTAAAATGACATATGAAGGGAATACAGTGAATGGATTGACATAGGGCCTGATGGCAGATACAATGGCACTTGAGCTTGGGAGAACTGGGTAGCCAGACTTCCCCTCCAAAAAGCATGGCAGATTGGGCTTCAGGAACTGGGTCAGAACCATTCTCCAGGCCAGAATCCAAACAATTATTTCTATAGGACTTGGCCATAGGCAAGAGCCATGTGTCCTGATGTTCTAGTGGTATGATTTATGGTGAATTCTGCAAACTGGAAGTAAATAAATGTTATGTTCAAATCTAAGCACAAAAACTCATAGCATTTTAATAAGCTTCTTCTCTGTTGTGACTAAAGGACCTGACCAGAACAACTGTAAAGGAGGAAAGGTTTACTTAGGGGCTCATGATTTCAGGGGTCCCAATCATAGATAGCAGGCTCCATTCCTTGGGGCTTGAGGTGAGGCAGGACATCATGGCAGAAGAGTGTGGCAGAGGGAACCAGTTCACATGATGATCAGGCAGCAAAGAGAGAGACTTCACTCACCAGATACAAATATATACCCCAAAACCACACCTCCAATGCCCTGCCTCCTCCAGCCACACCCCACTCGCCTCTAGTTACCACCCAGTTAATTCCATCAGGGATTAATTCACTGATTGGTTTAAGGATCTCCCAACCTAATAATTTCCCCTCTGAACCCTCTTGCATTGTTTCACATGTGAGCTTTTGGAGGATACATCTAAACCACAACATATAGTATTCCAAAATTGAATTCATACCCAGAATAATGACAATTATTACAATTTTTACTGCAATCCACATTTCCCTTCTCCTTGCCAACCCATGAATCAAATTGTGGTCACTGTAGTAATAATCTAAATAGCACTGATTCTAGCTCCTAAATTGCATAACACACAAACTCCCCTCCTAAAATTTCTCCACCAAGTTTTTCAGGATGCAGCTGGAGTGTCTCATATATGTTCAACAATAGTCTTTATCATTTTTTCCATCTCTTTGCTCACCTGTTTCTGTTCCTGCTACATGGTGACTAGAGGAAGTGCTCTGACATTGTCATTTGTGCCCAGGTTCCATGAAACAATGCTCCTATGCCTGTGTAGCTTTCAGAAAAGGAGCAAAATCAGTGGATATGATTTAGTGAGGACGTTGGGCGATCCTTCCAGGCTTTGACATGTCATTACATTTTATACACAGTTGTGAAACACTCCCTAACCTACATTTAGTAAAGTTGCAATAAGCAGTAACAATTGCTATTGTTACAGGTTTGTTTTTCTTTTTCTTTTTTCTTTCTTTTTTTTTTTTTATGGTGCTGGGGATTGAACTCAGGGCCTTGTGCATGTGAAGCAAGCACTGTTGCAGGTTCCTGAGCCTGTCTAATGAACAGGAAGAATGGGCTTCCAGAAGTCAAAATGCATGAGAATACTGGTTGAAAGAAACTGAGGTAAGGGGTTTTGTACATATCTGGGGGAAAAAAATTGTAATGGGAAGATATATGCTCCTCTCACTCTTTGCCCCACCTCCCCCCTTGCACTGTGTACAGCAGCATGGTTTGTAATCTAGTGCCTCACAGAGTCTCCAGTGATAAGAGCGCACTCCTCCTAGGAGTTCAGATTCAATTGAGAGGAACTCAGAAGTCAGATATATGCAAATAAAAATGCCAGTTTTATAACCAGTATAAGCTAGGCTGAATCAGATAGATTCACACTCTGTGAGGGATCCTGCTAGTCAACCACAGCCCTGGTCAAAAGTTGAGTACTCTCCAAACACAGATACAGTAAAAGAGTCAGATTCCACCATGGCCATGGCATAGTTCATTGCCCAAGGTCAGGTGACCACTGACCAGGAGAGGAATAAGGTGTGGGGCAAGGAGATTTTCAGCAACAGAAATTCCTCCACAAAGAAAGATGAGGCAAATGGAAAGGTGGTACCTGCTCCCACCCTCCCCAGGGCTCTGGCACTGGTCTTGGATTCCACTGGGAAGCATGCTCTCCCATCTCAGTTTTCCTTCCCGTCATGCATTTTCAGGGCCGGAATCCATGTCTGTTCAAAACTAAAGCTCTTGTTCTTTATCAGTTCATTTTACTATCTTCCTAGAATACCTAGTATGTTACAGTATTTCAGTAAATGCTTATAAAAGTCAAAATAATCATTCTCTCTATCATTTCAGTTGCAAATAAGTGTGGATTACTAAATACATGTTTTCTAAAATTGGTGGTACATCTATGCAGATCCAACTAGTTCAGGGCACTTGCCACATTCTTCCTGCAATATATTTCAAAATGAAAGTCGAAGTGAAAATGTCTTCAGCTCATGTGCCCTACAAAGCAAGTATGCTAGAAAAACCTCTGCCATCAATCATGGCAGTAGGTTGGGCCTGAAAGCTGAGAGCTATAAAAGCTTGTCTGTGTACTGGAGAGGTAGTATTAACTGGGTCAAATACTCAATGGTGCCTATTTCTTTAAAATAAACCCACCCTCAGTGAGGAAATTTCCACTTGATATCATTGCCTATTATTCTCACCATTTAAAAAAAAATTCAGTAACAAAATTTACAAAACCTTTTAACAGTGGTTTGAGAAGTCATAGTAAAGTATATCAGTTAAGGAACCTGTAAGTGATGGAAAAGCTGGTTTTAAATTTTGTAATCAATAGCATCTTTCAGGATGCACTCAGCTGAAGGTAATGGAGGTAAGCTGAAGGTAAATTCTACAGGCTGAAGTGATGCAAGTATACACACTCACACACACACACACACACACACACACTTACACACCTAGCAGTGGGGTTGATTCATTCAGTGGCTCCTCCACCAGGGACCCAGGTTTTTCCACCTTTCTCTTCCACCGTTCTCATTGTATTTACTTTTCTACTCATATTTGTCACTTCCTGGTTACAATTTGGCTACCACAGCACCAAGAATCACATCTTCACATATGTCCAAAGAATAGAAGGCAAGCCCCCCTCTCATGTTCCTTGTTTAGAATGAGAAGAACAGCCAGAATTCTTTTGTTTTACCAACCACTAGAAAGTATAATGGGCTTTGTGATGGTTTGGATGTGAGTTGTCCCCCAAAAGCTCATGTGAGACAATGCAAGAAAGTTTAGAGGAGAAATGATAGAGTTATGAGAACCTTAACCCAGTAGGTGGATTAATCTCCTTATGGGATTAACTGAGTGGTAACTAAAGGCAGGTAGGGCTGGAGGAGGTGGGCATTGGGGGTGTGGCTTTGGGGTATATATTTTGTATCTGGACAGGAGTCTCTCTGATTCTTGGTCATCATGTGAGCCACTTTCCTCTGCCACACTTTTGTGTCATGATATACAGCCTCACCTTGAGCTCTGAGGAATGGAACCGGCTGTGAAAGGACTGAACTTCTGAAACCATGAGCCCACAAATAAACTTTTCCTCCTCTAAAATTGTTCTGGTCAGATCTTTTAGTCACAGCTGTGAAAAAAGCTGACTAACACAGAAATGGATACCAGGAGTGGGACTGTTGCTGTGACTAAATCTGACCGTGTGGTTCTCCAGCTTTTGCAGCCCTTTGGAAATGATGGGAGGAATTTTGAGATGATTAGCAGTGCAAGCTGGAAATGTTTTAGGCTGTTGTAAGCCGAGCATAATGGCCGATTCTGTTGGGAGCTCAGAAGACCACAATACCAATAAGACTGAACAGTAAAGACTGGGCTCATGAGGTTTTAGAGGAAAAGGAAGACACTATTGGTAACTGGACTAGAGGCCATTTATGTTATGTTCTGGCTGAGAAGTTGTCTGCGTTTTGCCATGTCCTGAGACTTTCTGTGACACTGATTTTTAAAACTGCGCTAAGCAACTCAGTGAGACCGTGTCCCTACATAAAACACAAAATAGGGCTGGGGATGTGGTTCAGTGGTTGAGTGCTCCTGAGTTCAATCCCCAGTACCAAAAAAAAAAAAAAAAAAAGGTATGGACTTCTTAATCTAGTGGAAGAAATTTCTAGACAGCATAGCATTCAGGCAGTGGCATGGATATTGGTGGCTGCTTTTAGCCAAATTTACTGTGATCATCAGGAGCAGGAAGCAGAGAGATTTGAAAAACTTGGACTTAAAAAGTTGAAGTAAAACTGGGGTTAAGGAAGTTGCAGTTCTTAAAGAAATTACTGCCACTAAAGAAATTCTAGACTTTTCCCAGAGACAGTAAGAAATATAGCTTGAGGGCATTTTAGAAGCTGGCAAGACCACACCCATCTCAAGCTCAAGGGAGTAAAGGTGAAAATTATCTTAAGAAGAGACCAGTGGGGCACTCTTCTTGCACAAGAGGCCATAGGAAGTTTTCTCAATGTGCTCAGTCACCCAGACACCCAGAGGCTGCTGCAGCCAGGGTACCTGGAGCCTTGCCTACTGCTCGAGATGGAGGCAGACCTTGGCATCAACCATGTGGTGCTGTTTCCACAGGAATGTAGGATGCTGAAGTTAGGGGGTTTTGGAGGCTTCTGCCAGGATTTCAAAGGAAGGCCTGAAAGGCCAGGCAAGGTGCAGTAGGGTCAGAGTCCCTGCAAACAGCCCCTGAGATGGTGAAGTAAGGAGATGTGAGGAGGAAGCTGAAGCTGCAGTGGAAGTCTCCAAGATTAAAAAATGCCAGTAACATGGGACATCATCCCAGGAAAACTGCAAGAATTGAGCAGAGAGAAGCCAACAGAAAGGCCTTGACAGAAATTGCTGCAACCAACAAGGCCACAGGAATGGAGCTACACAAGCCCTTTGGACAGAACATCACCATGCCATGTGCCCCAGATGCCAGATATGGACCTATAGGACTTGTTTGCCCTGAATTTCAGTCTTGCTTTGGTCCCGCCCTTTCTTTCAACATCGCTATTTTTCTGAATGGAGATATTTACTCTGTACCCTTATATTCTGGATACTTGTAAATCACTTTCTGTTTTTATAAGAACTCCCTATGTGAGCCTACCCTGAGTCTCAGAGGAGACACTGGACTTGAACTTTTGGGCAATCTTGGAACTGTTAAGACTATGGGGACTGTTGGAAATGGATTAAATGTATTTTGCATTGTGAAATGACCATGAGCTTTTGGGGAACAGGGGTGGAATTTTTATGGTTTGGATGTGAGGTGTCCCCCACATGTGAGACAATGCAAGAAGGTTTGCAGGAGAAATGACTGGGTTATGAGAACCTTAACTCAGTGAATTAATTTCCTGAAGGGGTTTAACTAAGTGGAAATAAGGAGAGTAGAGTGTACCGGGATGAGTTGGACATAGGAGGCATGGCTTTGTGGGCATATATTTTGTACTGGTGAGTAGAGTCTCTCTCTGCTTCCAGATCATCATGTGACCTGCTTCCTTCCATCACACACTTCTGCCATGATGTTCAGACTCACCTTGACCCCAAAAGATGGAGATGGCTGTCAAAGGACTGAGATATCTAAAACCATGAGCCCTCAAATAAACTTTTCCTCCTCTAAAACTGTTCTGGTCAGATCTTTTAGTCATAGCAATAAAAAAGCTAACTAAAACAAGCTTTCTATGACTGACTTCTGTTCATCAATATTCATTTTCTAAGGGATGGAAAGAGGCCCAACTGCCAAGAACCACAACACAGCAAACATTTGAACAAAACTCATTTTCAGTTTGCCTGGAAGGGACACTGGAAATGGTTGTTGATTAGGCAACCAATCGTATCTGATGCATCAGCAATAGCAAAACGTCAGATTTTGAAAAGCTACTCAACAAGACCTTTGGTTTCAATGTATGTAAGTAAATACATGGCCATGTGGTTCTGATTGTAGTCAGTACATCTTGCACTTCAAACAAAGTTGCCTTGGTATTAGGCAACAGTAACAAAAGGGAATTTTTCTTAGTACATGTATTTATAAAAATTCCAATTGTTTCATCTGTGTACTATCCAAGTCACACATTTTTGCTTTTGAGAGGTGTTGGACTGTGGCTTTGTTCTGTCAATGTGCTTAGTATACAAACAGAGCTAACCAAAATCCTTTTGTATCTCTAATCAAGTGACCATAATTTTTATGGCTCTTGTCTTTGACATACAGTTATCTTCAAAAGTACCTATGATATTCCCTGAGTCTAACCAATAACAGACCTTTACTGAGCTTCTAAAGAATGTATCTAGATTTGGAAACCCATATTCAATAGTTCTTCCACTCATTCATTCAGTAAACAGTCTTTTAGTTGCTACTGTCCCCAGCACTGTTCTAGAAACTCAGTACAAGCAGATCCAGGGCTTGTTTCCAGTCCAATGAAAGGAATTCAGCATGATGGCAATAAATGTCTAAGAACTCCATAGGGCATAAAAGCACAAGGTTGCAATGGCCCTCAGGAGGTGGTGATGAATTCTACCACACAGGAAAAGCAGGCTTTATGGTACAGCTGCCATTCAAGGTAACTCTTGAAGAATGAGATAAAAGGCATCTCAGAGGAAGGGAAAACCATGGAGTCAGGTAAAAAAGAGACAGTGAAGTCATTATCATTTTTGTGGGGCTGTCTGGAGTTCTTGGTCATGAGGCATTAAGGGTTTAGAGGTGGGCAGTGACTAGAGAGGAAGGTACATGTGGAAGTGAACTTGAAACTTTCTCAATGGAAAAAGTGATTCCTCTTCAATCTGGGCTGTACTGAATTTCAACCACTATTGCATTCATTCAGCCAAAACATCTATTAAACCTTTCTTATGGGTCTAGCATACATAGTACACAAAAATACTTAGAAATGTTATAAGATCGAGTCTCTAACATGCGCTTTATCAGCTAAATCTTCTGCTTCTTACATTCGTTCTCTCTCTCCTCTTTTTCAATCTAAAAATAATTTTAAAGCTATTTTCATTTAAAAAACTCCTCCCTTCTCTTACTCCTTTGTCAGACCAACACTCTATTCTCCTTCTCTCCCTTACCACCAGAGTTCCCGAAAGACTGCTGGAGACAGGCATTCCTTTCACCTCCACATATTATTAAGTCCTTAGCTTAGCACGATGGTTTCTACTTTGTGAGAAAATACCAATAATGACTTCCAAGTTGCTATTTTTGGTTCTTACTCCACTACTCTTTCTGTGGGTTTTAACACTTATTATTCATCCTTTCCTCTTTTTTTAATATTTTTTTTTAGTTACAGATGGATGTAATATCTTTATTTATTTATTTTTTTATGTAGTGCTGAGGATCGAACCCAGTGAATCACGCATGCGAGGCAAGCACTCTACCACTGAGCTACAGCCCCAGCCCCATCCCTTCCTCTTTGAAGTTCCCTTTTTGAGTTCTAAAACAGCATTCTTTCCCTCTCCCTACACATTATCATTTCTCCTCAGATTTTTCTAGATTTTTTTCTCATGTTATCTTTCAAAAGATGGTATTTCCTACTGTGCTGTCCATGTTTTCTCTTTTTCTTCTCTAGTTTCTCCCTAAGATGACTTTTTCAGCAATCACAACTCATGTAAGCCAATTCCCAAATCTATATCCCAAGACCCAACTACCACCACACTAGGGACTTCAACTTCCAACAGCTTCCTAACTAAACCCCAGAGGCCTTAAGACCTCTCACTGAACACATGGGAGGTTAGTCTCTCCACCTGCTTCATATACCATTTTCTTCTTCCCTATATTCAATCTTTATTAAATAATACAATGTGAATTAAGTTCACTAACCATATGAAGATGAATGACTGGTTTGATTTGTGAAAAAGTAGAGTAAAAATGGAAATGGAGTCATGCTGCAATGCTGGAATGGTTCTGTTAGCTAAGGTCTTGGTCTTAGTTTAGAAAAGCATTAAAGCATCATGGCTAAGAGCATGCTCAGTGGAGACCAGGCCAGGACTTGAATGCTAGATCTCCTCCTTACTGGTTGTACAACACTGCTGAATAAACTTTTCTTTATTCAGCATCATCAAGTGTAAGATTAAGACAACAAGAACACCTGTCTTATAGCATCGTTATGAAGATTTAATTAATTCATGGGACATACTTAATGACCAAGTAACAGTCCAGTAAAGATTAACAAAGATTTGTTTTTATTCATGGTAGTAGCTGGAATGGGGGAAAATAGTAAGAAATTTGTCTAGCAGGCTACCTCTGGCTTGCAAGTCTTTAATTATTTCACTCCCTACTCTACTCCTCACTGCCCCCAGGACGGTTCCCCTCATTTCTTGATTATTTTAGCTTTTGCTTTGTTGCCCCTCTCTCTAACATTCCAAGAATTGTTCTTGGAAATTTCAATGTTCTCACAGATGATATTTTTGATGCTGAGTCTTCTCAGATCTTTGAGATCCACTCTTACATTGACCTTTTTCTCTTTTCTCTCTCTTTTTTTTTTTTTTGGTACTGGGGATTGAACTCAGGGGCACTCAACCACTGAGCCACATCCCCAGCCCTATTTTGTGTTTTATGTAGAGACAGGGTCTCACTGAGTTGCTTAGTACCTCACCATTGCTGAGGCTGGCTTTGAACTCATGATTCCCCTGACTCAGCCTCCCAAATTGCTGGGATTACAGGTGTGCACCACTGTGGGATCCTCATTCTCAAAGTCACTTCATCAATAGTCTTCACTCATCCTTAATCTCAAGGTCATGAACCATGACCAACACTTGCTATCTTCCTGGCTCATTCTTCCTGATGTCTCAACTCCTCCAGTTCTCCAAACCCCTAGATTTTCAATCCTTGATCTTATTACCTTCATTCTTTCTTCATTTTACTCAGGTTAAGTTCTATGGTCAGTCACTATAATCACTCCTTCATATATTCTGTGAGTTCCCCACCCACTCTATGCCATGGCCATATACTTCACCTTAACTGCAGCGAAGCCCATAGCCACAATAACAGACCTCACTTTCAGGTCCACACCTCAGCTGAGTTCTAGGAGCTGAGCTGCCTAGCAATTCCCACCCCATACTGCCCTCAGGCATCCACCAACACATTCAATCCTCCCCTACTGCCCAAGTGCTTTCTTTACTTGATCCTTGCTATAGCTGAGCCTGTCTGGATGCCCTATCCCTATCCCTTGGGCCTCTCCTCTTTAATCCACCTTCTATCTGTCATATATAAAAGGCCTTTCTCCAGAAGAAAGGCCATGTATATGGCAATATGATGATTTGGGTAATGAACAGCCCCTAAGAACCCTCTAGGCACCCCTCCACACCTATCACCATGGTCCAAGCCCCCTAAAGTACTCCAATGTCCCCTGACTGACCTCCCAGTTTCATCCTAGTCCCTCTATCATCTGTAATGGGGGAAATAACAGAGCAATTAGAAGAAGCATTTGGAATATAGATCAACCTATATTATTTCTTTACTCTCTGTTCTTCAGAAATGGCTCCCCACACTATTCAAAGTGGAAGTCCACATTATTATAAGGGCTGGTAAGATGACCTTACTCCTCTTTGCCCCTCCACCCTCATGCCCTAATCTCCACCCATTTATTCATTCCACTTTGGCCAAACTGTCCTTCTTGGTGTTCCTCAAACACACCAGGCATTCTCCCACCTCAGAGGATTGCCCTGGTGTTTCCTCTACCTGGAGTCCTGTCAGAAATCATCATGCTCTCTCAATTTTTTTCAATTTTTGTTCAGACAATTGGTCCTACACTGACCATCCTATTTAAAATTGCAAACTTTCATCGATTCCTTAACATTCCCCTTCATCTCCATCCTGCTCAACTTTTCCTTCTTACTACAGTATGTATTTCCTTCTGCTACACAATGAAGAGGACTCATTCGTTATATATCTCTACCCACCAAAGAAGGAGAATCTTTATTTTGCCCACCGATAAATTTCTAGTGACTACATGATGCTCACTGCATAGTAAGCTTAATAAATACATTTAATGAGAATAAAACTCCTCAGGTCGAGTTGTAAAGAGTCTTCAACACAGCCCTCCTACATAATTCACACTTTACCCTTTAGGCAAACAAAAGTCTTCAAAAGTTATTGAGTGTGCAGATGGAAGATCAACAACATTGAAGCCTAAATATTGTGCATTGGATAAATAAATAGAGGATGGAGAATAACGGTCAGAGAATGAAGAAAATAAAGGAAGGTGCAAATTAACACTGGCAAGTACCTACTAGGAATCAGACACTGTAACAAGTGCTAATGATATAATGACAAGTAAAATTGGTCCAGTCCTCCTCAAGCTGGAATTGAGAGTATATTGGTGAGAATGGGGAGGAAGAGGATGGTGGGTGGGAATCAAATGATTACCCAAGTAAGTAGATAGAAACTGGTCTGGCAAATTCTAGACTGGAAAAGCAAGTGATGCTGTGAGAGGGATAGTAAGGATAAGGAAATTAACTTAGCGTGGGGAATGAGGAAAGATCTCTGAAAGACATGAAGTTTCAAGGGTTCCTGCAGGCTAAAAAGGAGTCAGCCAAGCAAGGAAGCAGAGTATGGGAGACAGCAAGCAAGGAGGAGCTGCAGCTTGCAGGACATTGGCATGTTCCAGGAACTGAAGGAGGCAATGAATCTAGAGCGGCCAGTGGTGGAGGTAAGCATGGGAGGTGAGCAGGCCAGATTTCACGGTCTATCCTGTTCATCCTACATCCAGGGAGAGAGAGTAGGAAGAGTAAAATCTCACCCAGGGGCTTCCAGCAGATCTGTTTTTCCACTCCCTAACCTAGTTCTGGGATCCTACAGATGTTCAATCCATGTCTGTGGAAAAAATGAATACTTCATCTGAGGCAGAGAAGAAAGTGAGCTTTCACTGCAGTTGTCTTAATTTAAGCAGCCACCATTAAATAATGGTGATTTGAGGGAAAGGCCTCTTAATTCCCATCTTGATTCATCATTACCTTTAAAAAGAAGGGGAGATTCTCAGGGCACTGCAGATCATATTGGAACTATTTGATCACATTGGATCATAATAGCAGATAGAGGTGCTTCCTCCAAAAACATTCAAAAACTGCACATTGTTCCCACAGGCTGATGCTTTCCTATAGCCCCAACTGTACTTCAGTACTGGGAAGCCTGCGTCCTACCCTCCAGCCTTTTCCTCACTGATATTCTCTGAGCCTTCTGAGCAGAGCCAGGAGCCCAGAAGACTTTCAATGTATACTAAGTTAGGTCACTTGTTGCAGCAAAGAATTCCAAAAGTGCCCCAATGGAGACTCTTTACTTCAAAGCTTTGATGATTTCTCTGGCAGGGTAAATTCTGTCACTACTTTACAGCCTCATCAATGCATAGGGTCTGTGTGGGTTCTGAATCGGGAAACAAGTTTTCAAAATGAGTTTCCCATTGGAATGCCACCATTTAGTTTTCGAGATCATTTTAACATAAATATCTGAAAATGGATCTGCCAGAATGATTGTTGTTGTGTTAGACCCTTTTGTTGTTGTTATATTGTTGTTCTAACCAGTTTACTCTTACTTTTAAGGTGTTACTGAGTAAAACAACAAAAGCATCAGCCCTGAGCTGATTTTCCTATGGTCTTATCTATAGGGAAAATTCATGGGCAATATTTTTTGTGGGAGGGAACCAACAAAAGATGGATGCAAAGTGTCATGGAGTCTGAATCTGTAGCTTTTTTTTTAACCTTATTTTATTTATTTATTTTTATGTGGTGCTGTGTATCAAACCCAGTGCCTCACATGTGCTAGGCAAGTAATCTACCACAGAGCTACAACCCCAGGCCCTGGAGTCTGAATCTGTATCTGGGTTAAATCTTAGTTCTGGTGATTTCTGGTTGATGAATCATAGAGAAATTACTTTACCACAAGGCTTTATCACTGGATCCCTTATCTGTAAAATGGGTATCCAAGCTCAGACTTGCTGGATTGTATAAGGGTGTAGTAATGTATGTAAAATGTCTTGCATGGTGCTTGTGAGAGGGTGATTCATACATGATACTATTATCAGTGCATTTTAGGTACTATTGGCTAGCACTTTGCCATGACCCACTACAGTGGCATCAAATGCATAAATTTTAAAGGTTTCATAATAAAAAGTCAGTTGGACTAATTTCTCAGTTTGCCTTATCATGGGCCCATGGTTTAAGTGCTTTGATTATTGCAACATTTACTTATGTATTTTGGTATTCCTTTATTTCCTTATTTCCTTCAGAAGTTAGAGTACAGCACATTTCAATGGGTTTCTCCTGCAGTTTCAATGGGAGCTCCTTGAGGACAAAGTTTTCTGTATCAACATTTCAGGGACAGGATAATGCCTATACTATGGAAAGCATTCAATAAATATTAAAGGGTACCTATAACATACCCTGAATTATGTTGTTGTCAGCACTAACTTCCACTAGGAGTTACTAGTTTGATGAAGTACAGAAAGAATTGAAGTTCATTTATGCTCCTCTGTATTGAAACAGTGAATTTAAAGTCATTTGAAATCAGAGGAGAAAACTCATTTACATGACTAGAGGGTAACATAGCAAGAGGTTTACTTGTTTATTATCATTATCTCAATGATAAAGATTTATTGTATCAGAAACTTCTCAAGCTCTTTTATGTCTGAGTGGGAATTTGGGAACTAATTTTTACAGCCACCTTGCCAAAAAAGATACATAAAAGCAAATAAGCACAACAACAACAACAAAAGACTCAATATTATTTGTTATTGGTGAAATACAAATTCAAACTGCATTGAGATACGACCACACAGCTACAAGAAGGCCTAAGGCTCACCATATCAAATGTTGTTGAAGTTTTAGAGGAGCTGGAAATCTTACCTACTTACTCGTGAGGCCTAGTCTTACTCGTGAGGTTGTAAAATGGCACAGCTACTTTGGAAAAGAGTTTGGCAGTTTTTTGAAATAGTAACATAATTTCTTAATGATCTAGCCATTTCAATTTTAGATATTCACCCAAGATAAATGAAAGCCTATATTCATAAAAGGATTTAGCTGCTCAGAGTAGTTTGTTGTTGTATATTTGGTAATTGGAAACAACCCACCCAAATGTTCATTAACAGTGAATACAAAATCTGCATTATGGCCATATAATAAGGAAAAAGCTATCATATGCATCTAACACGATAGATGAATCTCAAAGTAACTATGTTCATTGAGATGTACAAGACCTTCATACACACACATGCTAAATGCCTAGAATATTATTTTATATATATATAATTACCAAAATGCAAGCTAAAATCAATGACAAAACAAATTGCTAGTTGTCTGGTGATGAAAGTGGGGATAGGAGACTGAGATTACAAGAGGCATGAATAAAGTTTGAAATATAAAAATGCTGATAAGCTTCACATCCAATATGATTTCATGTGTATATACATATGTCAACATTCATCAAATTGTATTTCATGTTACTTATACCTCAATAATGTTGTGAAAATAAATTTAAGATATATTTTTCCTACATGTGTATTTGCTGCTTAAATTGTATTAGCTAAGAGCTGGGTGTGGTGGTGCATGCCTGTCATACCAATATCTCAAGAAGCTGAGGTGGAGAATTGAAAGTTTGAGATAATTTAGTGTCTCAAAAAAAGTACATTAACTAAAAAAATAAAATAATGCAAAAAAAATGGTTTTAATGAAAATCAATTGCTTGTATTTGCAAAACAGACAACTAGCTTTAAAAAATGGGTCACAGGGTGATGTCTCTTTTGTAGCATTTTCCCATAATCCACACTGGATTGATGATATTACATTTAAAGGGAGAGCAAGTCCCAATGTCCTCAAATGCAAAAGAATAATTGTTGTTTAACTCTGTCGCACTCATGTCAATATGATGAATAGTAGCTTATAACGTGAGAATTCTCCAACTTCTTAGAAGATTCAACCCACTCATCATGAAGTGGAAGTGTCTGAAGGATTTGATCTTACAAGGGACAGGTCAGTGATGGGGCAAAGCTATAATTCAGTGTAGCTCCTCCCTGCTACGCTCAATGTAAACCCAGAGAAATACTATTAATAATATTATTAATAATAATATTATTAATAGTATTATTATTAATAATACTATTAATAATACTCTAATACTAAATAACAGTATTAGAGCATTACTAATACTAGCATTATACTAATACAAGCCTCTTGTGTAAAGAAGTTATTTGGACTTTATGCCCAGTGATGCCTTCTCTATCTCATGCACCCTCTTACCTCTTTCACCACCAAGAGAAATGAATTTTCTCTTGCATCCCCAGAAAGGAAGATGCAAATGGGAATATTAAGTATGTAAATCCTTAATTTTCCAAAGAAGGCATCAACCTGGAAGGAAGCAAAGCCAGCAGAAGAGTTTAGATATTGAAGCTCCTTGGGGAAGGACCTACTGGGACTCAGACAGGGAATCAGGATCTAATCAACCAGGCCTGTTCCCACAATGACTCAATTTTTAGAGAAAATTGGAAATAATGTCAGAACCTAGTCAAAAAGAAACTCTGTGTGTGTGAATGTGTGTGTTTCTATATTGTTTCTATATTCTTCAGTAGAAAATGATGCAACTCAATAGAGTTTTCTCTGGAAGGAGTGTGGTATGAGAAAAGCCATTTAGAAGCAAAAGGCTGTTGGGGTGGTACAGCTGATATCTTGCCTTTGACTCTGGGAGGATTCCAAGGAATAGATAGATCTTTTATATTTCCATACTTGGACAGAAAAAATGTAAATAGTGATCAAGAATTATTTTGTGAGAATGTCTGTAGACCTCAGACTTTACCAAAACAGCCTAAGATAATATTCTCTTTTTTTATTAGAATAAAATTGGCCTACATTGGAAATTTATCCCTTAACTTGCAGCATTTAATTTTGTCTACATGAATGTAGAAAGACATTAGTCTGAAAAGACTCAAGAGACAGTCTTAACATTTTTAGAATACAGTATATTTCTTTCTAAATTCAGAAACACCATGAGGACAGAATCCATTAGTAAAGTAAATAAGCAATTAGGTTGGTAGTAAAAGTGCCAGTTTAGGTAAACTTACTCCAAGGCAGATGGTAGCTGATTCTTGGACAAAAGATAGAGAATGAAATTACCACTATATCCCTGAAGCTAAGAAAATTCAGAATAAATGTGGAGCAATCAGTAGCTTCATTATGCCACAATGTTTCATATTTCTAATTAGCACTCTTTCCATTTCCCAGAAAAGAAAAAGTTCTTTCTGCTCAGAAACTGTCTCAATTTAGTAGTCATTAGTTTGTAAGCTAACACTGAGTGTTCTAAGTTGCTCTGATAAATTCTTCAGTTTATCAGTTTGAGTCTTATTTGTTTAAATGGGTTTATTGTTGAGTTTTTAATTGTGAAAATTGATGTTAATTTTAAAAGGCATTTTTTACGCAATTACTCAGAACAATATATTCAGATTTTGTTTTAAAAGTTTACCCAACAGATTCTAATTGCTTAAAGTTCATTCTAAAA
Organism: Xerus rutilus; assembly: GCA_028644305.1. NCBI lineage: Eukaryota > Metazoa > Chordata > Mammalia > Rodentia > Sciuridae > Xerus > Xerus rutilus. The sequence continues at coordinate 21,107,155 of CM053410.1, read as the reverse complement.
AATCAAAATGTGATGAGATTTAAGTAAAATTAACCTTTGTTAATGGGCTATTATCCAAACACAATAGTAGTTTATTTTCAAAGCTCACACTTGCTTCAAACAGAGTTTTCTCGTTTGTACCAGATTTCTGAGTCTTTCCAACAGTCCTTACGATTCATATAGACATAAAGCAGATGGAAACAATTTGCCTGAAAGAGAGCTGGATGGGATTCATTTATACATTTATGCATTCATTCTGAAAATAATTATATGCCATTTGAGTACTTTTACATAGTTTATAGTCAAGTGAACAAAAAAAATCTGTTATCCAGTCCAGGTTGAAAATTCTTTTTTAAAAAAACATTTAAACGAGGTATTAGTAGGCAGAAAAATAGCCTCTGAAAGAGGTCCATGTCCTAATCCTGGGAACCTGTGAATATGGGTTTATGGCAAAGTAGAGTTAAGGTGGCAGATGGGATTAAGATTGCTAATTGGCTGGCACTGAATTGGGGAGATTATCCTGGTGAGTCCCATATAATCACAAGTGTCCTTGTATATGGAAGAGGGAGGAAGAAGAATCAGTTGGAGAGAGACTGATGATACTACACATTTTGATTCAAAGTTGGAGGAGGAGACCATAAGCCAAGGAATGCAGATGTCCTCTGGAGAGTGGAAAAAGCAAGGAAACAGATTCAGCACAATCACACTTTGATTATATCCATTGAGACCCAATTAGGATTTCTGATCTTGAGAACAATAAGAAAATAAATTTATATTATTTCAAGCCACTATGCTTGTGGTTATTTATTACAGCAGCAATAGGAAACTAATACTGATAATATATGGTTGTACCTTGACATTCCCTCCAAACCTTTATCTCTCTCTTCACTAATCATATGTCAAGCATCTGCCAGGACCCAGGCAGGGTGTTAAAGAGAAAAGGAACATTGTCTCTATCCTCCAAGAAATTTATAGTCTAGTGGGGCAAACAGGCTCATAAATGCATACATATAGTATATTAAATAACTATTATTAATTACATTTAGTGGGCTTTGACAGAGAAGTACCTATATAACAACTTGAGCTTCCTAAATTAAAAAAAAAATCATTTAGTCCTTTGGTCCACAATTTGTCTGAATAGTGAGAACAATACATTTCACCCAATATAGCTTCAAGAATACGGATGATGCTCTGGAATAATGTACCCAGTTTTATCTAATTAAGTCTTTTGATCTAGGACTAGCATTACTGACAAAAAGCTCGAGCAGAGACTTCATCACAGGTGATCCTTCAGCTGAGCAAGAGTCACCAGGGCCCCCTGTTAAGTGGCACAATTTATTTTTCTTTCCTTCCTCCCTCCATTCCTTCCTTCCTTCCTTCCATTTCTTTTTAGTTATACATAACATTAGAAATCATCTTGACATAATTGTAAAAGTGTGGAGTATAATTTGTTCTAATTCAGTCCCCAGTACTTCTCCTTTCCCCTGGCCCTTCTACTGATCTTTCTGCTATTACAGTTTTTTTCTTTAATTAATTAATGTCTTGCGGATGTACCTGATGGTGAGATTCACTGTGATATATTCCTATATGTACATTGGAAAGTAGGTCAGAATCATTTCACTGTTCTTCCCATATCCTGTCTCTCTTCCCTTCCCCTAAATCTCCTTCTTCTACTCCATTAGCTTTGCTTCTATTCTGATAGACTTCAGCCCGCCCCCCCCCCACACACACACTTTTCTTTTCTTTCCCCTTTATTTTGGACTAGCTTCTGCATATCATTCGACCTTTGACTTTCTGTGTCTGGCTTATTTCACTTCACATAATGGTCTCCACTTCTGTCCATTTACCGGCAAATGCCATAATTTTATTCTTCTTTATGATGGAGTAACACTCCATTGTGTACATATACCACATTTTCTTTATCCGTTCATCTGTTGAAGGGCACCTGGGTTGGCTTCGTAGCTTGGGTTATTGTGAATTGAGCTGCTATGAACATTGATGTGGCTGCATCAGTGTACTAGGCTGATTTTAGATCTTTCGGATATATATGAAGAAGTGGGATAGCTGGGTCCAAGGGCAGTTCCATTCCTAGTTTTCTGAGGAATCTCCACACTGCTTTCCAGAGTGGTTGCACTAATTTTCAGTTCCATCAATAATGTATGAAGGTACCTTTTCCCCCACATCCTCAGCTGTGGCAGTTTCTGATGGACTAGCAGGGATCAGTTAATTCCCCTCAAAGATTTTTGCTTTGATTTTTGCAAAAACTGTAAAGTAAGCTACCTTTGTCCCATGTTTTTATCCTTTTTGAAAACATTTTTTTTCTAATCTGTCTTCCCCTGTTACACAGAAATTCTTTTCAACATCTTGTTCTTCCCTAACTTCTTCTACTGCAGTGAAGAGATGTTTGTTTTCTCAATGTAATTAACACTCGGGTTACTGATTTGATGTTACACCTTCAAAGCATATTAAAGGTGGCTAATACAGGATTCTTGCCAAAGCAATTAATTATTGTAGGCAAAATATCAAGCACTGTGATCCAGGGAGAAGGAAAGAGCTAGATACAAATTTTGAATCAAACCAAATAGTCTAGCTGGGCGCGGTGGCTCAAGCCTGTAATCCCAGCACTTAGGGCAGGCTGAGACAGGAGAATCACGAGTTCAAAGCCAGCCTCAGCAATTGCGAGGTGCTAAGCAACTCAGTGAGACCCTGTCTCTACATAAAACACAAAATAAGGCTGGGGATGTGGCTCAGTGGTCGAGTATCCCTGAGTTCAATCTCCAGTACCAAAAAAAAAAAAAGTCAATCAGTCAATGTTATCAGCTAAGTTCTAAGGTGAACCATTCCAACTAGATCTACAAAAAAATTGTAGAACAAAAGCAATATTGAATTATAGTTCATTAAAATATAATGTTATGTATGCTGAAAGTGAAAAATATTGGCAGATAATAATAATCATAACAATTCTAAATTAAAAAGAAACTGAAAGAGTTGGTGTTCATCCAGAAAATAACTAAAGATGTGTTTAGGAGAATTAGCTAAACTATGAGATGAGGTGTTTAGAAAAATAGGCACTCTTCCTGAGAGAACATCTGAGCCTTGTGGCTATATTTAGAAGTGTCTTCAACATCAATTAATACAATTTTCTCTCTGTTTCTTTTTTGATAACTGGTTCAGAAACCGTGTTCATCAAATTACTGACTCCATTACCGACAGAGCTGAACATGGGCTGTTTTACAATTATTATATTGCACCTAAGATATTTTAAAATGCTTTTCTCCCCTCAGTTGTACAATGACCTTAGAAATAATTTTCAATATGGAAGGGGAAAAAATTGCTTTTCGTAGATCTAAGTAACTTGCCAAATAATTCCCCAAATGATTGCTAATTTTTACATTATTCCACCACCAATTCTCTGATAAATACATTGGTTCTCATATAGTATTTCTCTTAAAAAATAGAAATAGGTTTGGTAAAATAAGTGGGAAATAATATTTATTACATTTACATTATTACATTCATATTATTTTATGATATTACATTACCAACTACCTAGAAGCTTAAAGTATAAAGAAGTATAAAGCTTTCTGTTCAGATTATGATGTTACTAGAATTGTGACTTCCCTTCTACTCTCAAAAGTCCAAAAAGCTAAGAGTAAGAATATAAAGAATGAGTAATATTCTTCCTTGTACTTTTAAGAGAAATAATTTAAATGAAACTGTTCACCGTATCTCAATTGTTTTAACTTAGCCTTCAGAATTTCTGAACAACAACCATTGTCAAAAAATCTGTTGAGAGAAAAATCATTCAGAGGACAAAAACATAGAATAGTTATATATAGTATAGTATACGCAGCCTTCTACAGGAAAGGGTAAGGTTAGGAAGCAAATAAAAGAAACCAAAACTTTTTTCAGACAAATGACAAATATGGATGTGAAGGAATGGACCCTTTAAATATATTTTATTCACCATTTTTTGTCAGGTCTTATTTGTGGTAAAAGAGTCAAATGGCAAAATACCACCCACAGATCGAGATGTCAGGAAGTTTAAAATCAAGGCATCCATTGTTGGTGTCTGGTGAGCATCCAGTCTCTGCTTCCAAGATGGCACCTTGAGCCCTGTGTCCTCACATGGCAGAAAGGCAAAAAGGCAAAAGGCTCTGGCTGCTTTCCTGCAGACCTTTTATAAGGCACTAATCCAATCCAGGAAGACCAAATCCTCATGAACTAATTGCCTTCTGAAGGACTCACTTCTTAATGCTGTTCTACTGGGGATTAAGTTCTAACATGATTTTTGAAAGGTAAATAAACATTCAAACCACAGCATTGGTTATTATAGATTATAGAACCTGATATGATAAAAATTAAATACAAGATGCAAATATCTGGAAAATCACCACACAATAGAAAACAAGAAGAATCTGTATGGAAGGAATACAGATACTCAAAATTCTCTGCTACTCAATGATGACCCATTTGGAAAAATGTATGCATGAGTAATCTGCCAAAAATTCAGGAGACCTTTAAGATCTTCCTATTTGACATTGTCAAAAGTAAAATCCCTAAAGTGATCATATCATTAGGAAATAATACACATCACCAGAAGATTACACTGCAGCTTACTGTAATCTGAAAGAATAAATCAAAGAGTGACCTTTAGCAAGCATCAGAACTGCCTTGAGGGCCTGTGGAAACACAGAATATCGGTTCCTGCCCTAAAGTTTCTGATTCAGTAGGCCTGAGTGGAATTGGAAATTTGCAATTCTATGCAGTTCCCAGATGATTCTACTGGTCTGGTGACCATACTTTGAGAACCACTGACCTACAGAATCCACGTGGGAACAAGCATATAGAGATCCGCTCCCCTTTTATGTGTGGTACTAACAACTGAACCCAGGCCCTGCACATGCTAGGCAACTGCTCTACCACAGAGTTACATTTCCAGCCCTAGAAATACCTTTTATACAAATATCTTTATCAGCCACCTACATAAAAGCCATGAAATAACTCTATGTTTGCAAATGATCAATAATGGATCATGCCATGATGTCTGTCCTTTCCAAAAATTATTTCTTAATTTATTTCCTATGTTTTAAATATGCATCTCTTCTGTCCACCTGTAATAAATTTAATTAATACCTCCAAATTTCTTACATTTTTCTGTATTCACATATTTTACAATCCCCCTTTGAAATGAGGCAGAGTAGAATCTACTTCCTCCTTGACCTTGGGGCCAACAGAAGGGACAGAAGTAACAAAGGCAGTTCCCAGGATTGGCCTCAGGAAAGCTTGCAGAATTCAGGCTCATGAAAAAGACAAGTCTGAGCTGGTCCATGGACTCTAGGAGCAGGATGAAAGGCACACGGGGCAGAGCCATCCTAGCAGAGCTTCCCACCAGTCCCGGCCCAGAGCACAATGGTCAGTCAGTCAATGAACACATAAAGTCTAGCCACAATTATCCATGGCCAGTTGAGAGGAGCCAAGCCCCACTAGATAAGTCAATCTCATCAACCCATAAATGTGTAGGTTCTAAAACTAGTGATTGCTTAAACCATTGAATTTGGGGTGGATTTTTACACACTAATATTTAATCTCTAAAATACCTTGATCTCTAGATGTGAAACAATTTTTCAACAACTAGGCTAGCTTAACCAATCAATATGATAAAAACCACATTTCATTTGATCCTGTCTTTGCTCCTAGAATATGGGTTTGGATGGGAAATCTCAATAATTTAATGTCAAATCTGTTGTACCTCAGATGACAATAGGGTTTGTGATTTTATAAAACCTTAGGGAACAAATTTATTCCAAGATCTGAAATTTAGTGCCATTGGCTACCAGAATAAAGAAATCTCCAGACCATAGGTTTTGATAAGAAAGGAAGTAAGTTCAATGATACTAAGTACACTTTAAAATTTAGCTTCTTTTAAAAATTCAAAAGTTCTTAATTTTGTTTTAATAGCTACATTATTTCAGATCAAGTCATTTGAACATGAAATGTTTTAAAAATAATATAGGAAATGGAATTATATTGGATGGAAGAGCATGTTCTATTACTAATTTTATAATGAAAATTGCAAGGATCGATTTCTCATGAAGTTATACAGCTAGTTTTACTTTCCCTTCAACTGAATGTACAGAAGGTCATTTTATAGTGACTTTTCATCAATAGTTCATTGCAAATTTCTTAAAAAATCAATTTTATTCCTTCAGAAAAAGAGATTTATATGGTAAATATATTGAGGCAACTATCTCCTATCAATATAATTTAGTGCTCAAAAGAACCATTTAAGAAATCAAAGAAAACCCATTTGAAAAATACCAGAAAGATTTCTCTATATGTTGAGGATTTTGACTCAAATTGAAAACAACAGCTTTTTACAAGAGAGTAAAAAGATACACACTATTAATATGCAATAGACATAAATCAGTCAAATGACTTTTTGAAAATTCATTTCTAAAGAATTAAATCAAGCTACTCTGCTTCACTCTTCATTTACATTTGACTTTATAAAGCTTTCAATTCTTGGTTTTCAGCATTTGACTATTGCCACTTAACAGAGGCCAAAATCACTGCTTATTTATATCATTTCTTAAGTTCTGCTGATAGACTTTCAATAGACCCCTATATTTCTGTACTAAAAATAAATTATAACTATTCCTCCTATTTCCTCTTTCCCATCACATCCTTCATCATAAGGCAAGAGCACTCTCCTCCAATAATCTTAGTCAAACACTTTGGGGGCAAAGGTCTGCTTTCCACAGGATACCCCTGTTGTTCACAATTAGCACTCTTAATTTTAGATTTAAATCTAAAACTAACTTATTCATCCACCTTGGTGAAACACTTACTGATGCACTCAGGTGATAAATATGTATTGAGGAAAATTCCATGCTAAGTACCCTTTTAGTCTTTGGGCTACAGTGATAACCAAAATGAAGTCATTGGTAAGACAAACCAAAAAATTGTGTATATTTGGAAGGAATAAGTGCTATTAAGAAAAACCAAAATAAGAGTTATTATTAATTATTAATTATTCCCTTTAAAGACATGAAAGAGTCTCAAATACATATACTAATTCTCTCAGCATGTCATTTAAGATGGGATGCTAGAAACATAGGCTGTACAAACAGCAGACTTTAGACAATGCCAAAAAGAAAAAAAAAAAAACAAGACACAAAAATATGCAAAACCCTGTCCACTGACACATAGTTTCCTAGTGTCCCTGACTTTGAAAGTAATGTTTTAGGCATTTTGGAAGTGAAGGAAAAGTAAGAAAGTATGGTCTCTATTCAGGTACCTGTGTAAGGTGGCAGAGGGAGATTTTAAAAATGAGAATTGTTCATGTGTGTTTTATTACTCTCATCTCCTCTTCTTTTGACATCTTTTTATATTTTTTTTAAAAAAGCTTTCTGAACACACAAAAAAAGAAAGAAATGAAAAAGAATATTTTTCCAGTGGCTCTTTCACTAAAGGAAAAAGGCATTTAGATGAAATTGAGACTTGTGGCACAGTCCTTGTTTTACAATAAAGCTTAAATGCTTCAAAGTGAAGAACAAGATTGGCACAGATTCCTCCTAAAAGGTGCAGGCATTATTGCCTTACTAGTTTTCAAAAAGCAACTTCAGAGGTCATTAACCACAACAATGCCTGGTGGGTTGGCTGTAGTATATGGCTGCATCCCATGAAGGAGGCACCAGGGAGCTTCAGAGGTACAGGAAGCAAACCCCAGGATGACTGGCCTCCCTGGTCCAGAGTTCTAGGTGGCCCCTGCATCCAGGAGCCACATCACCAACCAGTGATTGTCCTCCTTCCAGCTCCACTTATCTAGGTGAATATTCCTATTCCAAGGAGCAAGGTCTCAACTATACACTTGAGAATACCATCTTAAATTATTGATTATTGTGTTAGCTTTCTATTTTATAACAAATTTTGGATTACTGTGTAAGCTCTCTATCACTATAACACATACCTGAGATAATTAAATTATAAAGTGTTGGCCTAGTTCCTTTTGGGCCTGTGGTGAGGCAGCATATCATGGCAAAGCAAAACCACTCGCCTAATGCTCAGGAAGTGAAAAACAGGAAGAGGAAGGGGGAGGGTATCACTCTCCTTTTTGAGAGCACACACCTGCTCACCTAAAGACTTTTCACTAGGTCTCACCTCTTAAAGTTTCCACCACCTCCCAATAGCACCAAGCCCAGGGATAGTCTAGATCCAAACTATAGCATATTCAAGCCCCAAGAAATAAGGCCTCTACATTACAAACTTGAGATTATCATTGCAAATATGAATGTATCGTTAGAATAAAGAAGTATTTACTTGATAGGTTTAGTAAGGGCATTTAGTGTGCCAGCATTTTTAAGGTGTTGATAAAAGTGCTGAGTATATAGTACGTGCTAATGTGCATACCAAGTAATCTAAATAATGAAATTAACCTTTAGTAATTGTCTGCTTTCCTTGAAAATTAAATGGAAAATTATTGATGCTACTTCACCTAGCTTCTCCCTTGGACAATATAGGTACCATGCAGGATTCCTTCACACCTCAAGGGCTCTGTTTTATTAATGTACCTACATCTACCCAACTCCAATGTTAACCTAATACATTGTCACCAAAGCAGAATCCATGCAATTTAGGAGTGCGTAAGATAATCCACTGAGTAAAGAAAATGTTAGAACTTCTATTCATACATATTTTTAAACATGAAATAAGATTGAAGTATTTTTTTAACATTTTTATTACACAAAATGATGAATATTTTCATATGAATTTATTTCACTTATTCTTTATTGGGGACACAATTAAACATATCTTAGTGACAAGGATGTGACTTTTGAAAGTTTGGAGACCAATTAAATTGAAGATGTTTTTGTGACTTAATATTACAAATGTGCCATCTCCTCTTATTTACAAATTAACACAATAGCACTCTGCTTCTAAGAAGCTCTTTGTTCTGGAAGAAAACCTGTTTCTAATTGTACAAAAAAATAGCTTCCACTAGACCAATAACTACATGGCAGGCAACTGCCTGCAGCACTGTGGATGGATAGCAGCTGACCAGTACAAGCAACGATGGAAGGCATAGCCCTGAGCATCTGAAAATCACAAGAGAGTGTAGACCATCTATACATTCTTCTCTGTTTCTGAATTGATGAAAGAATACATATGTACATTTTTACTTAAAAAGCACAAAAGGTAGTGCACTCTCCCTAAGCAATCCATGAATGAATTCAGGATATGAGTGGGCCCTTTGAAATCACATAAAGCATTTTCATAAATCTATACATTTATGCAATTCCCTAGGGAATCAGTTAGGGCTTTAATATGATTATCAAAGAGCCAGTGGGATTAGTGGGATGTGGGTAATGTTTCAAAGTACTGAAAGTCTATTTTAAGACACATGTAAATACCTCTCTTCAAACCACAATTTTATTAATAAATTAATGGTTTTTAAAGGATTAGAGCACTTCAGCCAGGACTTTCTGGGCAGTGAGAGGTCAGAATATTGCTCAAGAAATCTGTACATCAACCAGGAACAAAGGAAAATTCAACTTAGGCTCCCTACCTGCTTGCGTTTCTCTGATTTTAGCTGAGCATTTTACAGGATTTCATTTCCTTTTTTTTAGCACATTGGTTTTACTTTATTATTTTTCTTCTAGTTTTTCAGTAGTTTCCTTATAGTTTGCAGTATACATTTATAACAAACCTAAGTCAACTTTCAAATAACACTGTGCTGCCTCAGAGGCATCTTACAACAAAGGATTCCTAATTCTTCCCTCCTATTTCTGATTAATTGCTTATTCATTATATTTCACTATATTCTTTATTCACACAATACATTGTGACTATCATTACTCTGAAAAGTTATATATTAGATCAATGAAGAATAATAAAATAAAAGATTTTTATTTTACCTTCATTTGTTTTTGCTCCTCCTTTGTATAGATTCAAGTTTCTAACTATGTTAGTCAGTTTTCCATCACTGTGACAAAATGCCCAAGATAAACAGTTTATAATAAATAAAAGTTTCCCCTGGCTCAGTTTTAATCCATAGTCAGCTGACTTTTTTTGCTTTGGGGAATATGACAAAGCATGATATCATGGTGGGGAGGGTGTGAGTGTGTGATGGAGGAAACTGCTTACATCATGTCAGTGAAGAGACAAAGAAAGAAAGATAGGAAGGGGCTTGGATTCCAAAATCTCCTAACTTCTTTCCACTAGGCCCCACTTCCCAAAGATTCTACTTCCTCCCAATGGGCCACAGGCCGTGGACCAAGCCTTAAATACATAGGCCTTTGGGGAACATTCCAGAACCAAACTACAGCCCTGACCCAAATACTTTCCTTTCTCCCTGAAGGATTTGTAATACTTCTCACAGGTCAGGCCTACTCATAATTAATTCCTTAAGGTTTTGTTTATCTGAACAAGCATCTTTATTCTGTTTCACTTTTGAAAGATAAGTTAACTGGATATGGAGCTCTGGACTGATGATGGCTTTCTTTCCTACAACAATTTAAATATATCATTCCACTGTCTTCTTGCTTCCATAGTTTCCAAAAAGAAGTCTCATGTGGCATTATCCTTGCACCTCTACAGGCAACGTGAGTTTTTTTCCCCTCTTATTTCTTTTAAGCTTTTCTCTTTGTGTTTGGTCCTCTACAGTTTGAATATACATGCCCAAGTGTGGATTTTTTTGGTATTTATCCTGCTTGGTGCTGAGTTTTTCAGATCTGTGGTTTTGTTTTCCAGATCTATGATTTTGTGTATATTATTAATTTTGGAAAACTCTTAGACATTACTTCAAAATTTCCTTTTCTTTGTTTACCCAGTATTCTCTTGCTGATATTTCAATTATGTATATGAAACATCTTTTGAAATTGTCCCCCAAACTCTTGACTATTCTATTCCATTTTTTCTATTTTCTTTTCTCTTTGCATTTCAGTTTGGAACATTCTATTGATAGCTTGAAGATCACTGGTTCTTTCCTCAGCTATGTTTATTGATGACTCCACTACAGGTATTCTTCTTCATTTCTATTCTACTGGGATTTTTTTGTTTCTAGCATTCCCTTCCCATTGTTTTTATTTTTTTATAAGTCTAAATATTTTAATATCAGATTCAGCAGATATAACATTACTTTTTGTCAGAGTGCCATTAAAGTTCCTAAACACTTTTAATTTCTGTAATTACCTACTCATGGGCCAATTTCAAACAGTGCCCATGGATTGGGTGGGTGTTGTTCTGCAGATCACACTTTGAAAAGCACTGTTCTAAAATATACAAATGCAGCCAGGCACGGTGGCTCACGCTTGCAATCCCAGCACCTTGGGAGGCTAGACAGGAGAATCACGAGTTCAAAGCCAGCCTCAGCAATTGCAAGGCGCTAAGCAACTCAGTGAGACCCTGTCTCTACGTAAAACACAAAACAGGGCTGGGGATGTGGCTCAGTGGTTGAGTACCTCTGAGTTCAATCCCTGGTACCAAAAAATAAAATAAAATATACAAATGCTACAAATGCTGTGTTAGGAGCCATTCTTAGTCTGGGAAGTTCTCTTAATAACAGATGCTGCTCCTACAAACAATACATAGAAACCTGATCTGCCTATTTGCTGCAAGATCCTCTAATCAAGACCAAAAAAGGACACCAGGAGCCTTATTTAAAAGAAAGTTTAGCCAGGTAGTACAGCCCTGCAATCTCAGTAGCTTTAGAGACTGAGGCTAAAATGGAGCCTTACAATTTGAGGCCATACTCAGCAACTTAACGAGATCCTGTCTCAAAAACAAAACAAAACAAAAATGAATGGAGATGGGGTTCAGTGTTAGAGATCTCCTGGGTTTAACCTCCTATACCACACACACACAAAAGAAAAGAGAAAATTAAGTTTATTAAGGTATTATATTAGTCTACTTTTCATTGCTATAAAAAATACACCTGAGGCTGGTAGTTAATAAAAAAGAGGTATATTTGTATTTGCCAGGCATGGTGGCACAACCGTGTAGTCCCAGTGACTCCAGAGGCTGGGGCAGGAAGATTTTAAGTTTGAGGGCAGTTTTAGCAATTTAGACAGGGGTAACTTAGGGAGGAGGCCTTATCTCAAAATTTTAAAAGTGGGGGGAGGGGGCTAGGGATATAGCTCAGTGGTAAAGTGCTCCTGGGTTCAATTCCCAGTGACATCCCCCCCAATAAAAGAGGTTTATTTAGCCTACAGTTCTGAAGGTTAGAGAGCATGGGCCTCTATTGAGTGCCTCAGGGCAGACGGCATCCCAATGATGGTAGCCCATACAAAAGAGTTTGTGTGAAAATACTGGAAGCCAGAAAGAGGTGGAGACAGTCTGGCTCTTTTATAAGGGATTCTTTTCCATGAACTTATTCCTGGGGACCTATTTCCCTTCTAACTGCAAGAACTCCAGTAACCTAATTACCTTCCATTAGGCTTTACCTCTTAAAGTGTCTACCACCTTTTCCTACCACTACCCTGGGGACCAAGCCTTCAACATATGAACCCTTAGAAGACAAACTGCATTCAAACAATAGTAGGTGTTGTTTACATGCCATATAATTCACCTGTATTAAGTATACAATTCAAAGACTTTCAGTAAATTCTCTGATGTGTGCAAAATATACCACAGTCCAAATTTAGAAAGATTTTTATTACCTCAGTAAAGATTCCTCATACTCTTACACTTAGTCCTCGTTTCCATCTCTAGCCCTCGATAACCATCAGTCAACTTTCTGTGTTTATACATCTTCCCTTCAGGACATTTCCTGTAAGTGGAATTAAAGAGTGTATGGTATTTTTTGTCTGATCTTTTCTACTTAGTAAAACATTTTTGAAGTTCATTAATCTTATAGCTGAATTTGTTCATCAGCTCATATATATTTGGATGTTATAAATATTTAATGACATTTGCATGCATCTTTTTATATAAACAAGTTTTCATTTCTCTTGAGTAGATACTTAGGAGTGGAATTGTTGGCTTGCATGGTAAATTTAAGTTTAATTAATTAATTATTTATTTTTGTGGTGCCAGGGATCAAATACAGTGCCTTGTACATGCTAAACAAGTGCTCTGCTCCCAAATTCCACCCACAGCTATGTTTAACTTTTTTTTAAATTTATTTATTCTACTTAGGTATACATGATAGCGGAATGCATTTTGATTCATTGTACACTGATGGAACACAACTTTTAATTTCTCTGGTTATATGTGTTGTAGAATCAAGTCATATATGCAGTCATACATGAAGCTATGATGTCCATCTCATTCCATCTTTACTGTCCCTGTGCTCCCTCCCCCTCCCTCTCCTTTTACCAAAGTTTCTCCATTCTTCCTCTCCTTCATTATGGGTCAACATCCACTTATCAGAGAGAACATTCAGCATTTGGCCTTTTGGGATTGGCGTACTTTGCTTAGCATGATATTATCCAACTCCATCCATTTACCTGCAAATGCCATAATTTTTTTCTCTTTTATTGCTGAGTAATATTCCATTGTGCATATATACCACAGTTTCTTTATCCATTCATCCATTGAAGGGCATCTAGGTTGGTTTCACAGTTTAGCTATTGTGAATTCAGCTGCTATAAACATTGAAGTAGTGGCATCACTGTAGTACGCTGTTTTTAAGCCCTTTGGGTATAGACCAAGAAGTGGGATAGCTGGGTCAAATGGTGGTTCCATTCCATGTTTTCTAAGGTATCTCTATACTGCTTTCCAGATTGGTTGTACAAATTGGCAGTCCCACCAGCAATGTACGAGTGTGCATTTTCCCCCACAACCTCGCCAACACTTACTGTTGTTTGTATTCTTGATAATTACCATTCTGACTGGCATGAGATGAAATCTTTAAGTAGTTAATTTGCATTTCTCTAATTGCTAGAGATGTTGAACATTTTTTCATATGTCTCTCGATCAATTGTATACCTTCTTCTGTGAAGTTACTGTTCAGCTCCCTGGCCCATTTATTTATTGGGTTGTTTGCTTTTTTGGTGTTAAGTTTTTTGAATTCTTTGTATATCCTGGAGATTAGTGCTCTATCAGATGTGCGTGTGGCAAAGATTTGTTCCCAGAATGTCAGCTCTCTGTTCACTTCATTGATTGTTTCTTTTGCTGAGAAGAAGCTTTTTAGTTTGATTCCATCCTATTTATTGATTCTTGATTTTACTTCTTGAGCTATAGGAGTCTTGTTAAGGAAGTAAGGTCCTAATCCAACATGATGAAGATTTGGGCCTATTTTTTCTTCTATTAGGCGCAGGGTCTTTGGTCTAATTCCCAGGTCCTTGATCCACTTTGAGTTGAATTTAGTGCATGATGAGAGATAGGGGTTTAGTTTCATTTTGTTGCATATGGATTTCCAGTTTTCCCAGCACCATTTGTTGAAGAGGCTATCTTTTCTCCAATGTACATGTTTGACACCTTTGTATAGTATAAGATAACTGTATTTAAGTAGGTTTGTCTCTGTGTCTTCTATTCTATACCATTGGTCTACATGTCTATTTTGGTGCCAGTACCATGCTGTTTCTGTTACTATAGCTTCGTAGTACAGTTTAAGGTCTGCTATTGTGATGCCTCCTACTTCACTCTTCTTGCTAAGGATTGCTTTGGCTATTATAGGTTTCTTATTCTTCCAAATGAATTTGATAATTGCCTTTTCTTTTTCTATAAGGAATGACATTGGGATTTTAATTGGAATCGCATTAAATCTATATAGCACTTTGGGTAGTATGGCCATTTTGACAATATTGATTCTGCCTATCCAAGAGCATGGGAGATTTTCCCATCTTCTAGGGTCTTGTGCAATTTCTTTCTGTAGTGTTCTGTAGTAGCGGTCTTTCACCTCTTTTGTTAAATTTATTTCCAAGTATTTTATTTTTTTGAGGCTATTGTGAATGGGATAGTTTTCCTAATATCTCTTTCAGAAGATTTATCACTGATGTATAGAAATGCAATTGATTTATGGGTGTTGATTTTACATCCGGCTACTTTGCTGAATTCATTTATTAATTCTAGAAGTTTTCTGGTGGAATTTTTTGGATCCTCTAAGTATAGAATCATATTGTCGGCAAGTAATTATAGTTTGAGTTCTTCTTTTCCTATTCGTATCCCTTTAATTTCTTTCACCTGTCTAATTGCTCTGGCTAGTGTTTCAAGGACCCTGTTGAATAGAAGTGGTGAAAGAGGGCATCCCTGTCTTGTTCCCATTTTTAGAGGGAATGCTTCCAATTTTTCTCCATTTTGGATGATGTTGGCCTTGGGTTTAACATAGATAGCTTTCACAAAGTTGAGGTATGTTCCTACTATCCCTAATTTTTCTAGTGTTTTGAACATAAAAGAGTGCTATATTTTGTCAAATGCTTTCTCTACATCAATTGATAAAATCATGTGATTCTTTAAGTCTATTGATGTGATGGATTACATTAATTGATTTCCATATGTTGAACCAATCTTGCATCCCTGGAATGAACCCCACTTAATCATGGGGCACTATCTTTTTAATATGTTTTTGTATGCAATTTACCAAAATTTTATTGAGAATTTTTGCATCTGTGTTCATAGGGATATTGGTCTGAAATTTTCTTTCTTTGATGTGTCTCTGTCTAGTTTTGGTATCAGGGTGATACTTGCCTCATAGAATGAGTTTGGAAGGGTTCTCTCCTCTTCTATTTCATGAAATAGTTTGAGGAGCATTGGTATTGATCCTTCTTTGTAGGTTTTGTAGAACTCAACTGAGAATCCATTGGGTCCTGGGCTTTTCTTGGTTGGCAGGCTCTTGATGGCATCTTCTATTCCCTTGCTTGAAATTGATCTGTTTAAGTTGTGTATGACCTCTTGGTTCAGTTTTGACAGGTCACATACTCTTGAAATTTGTCAGTGTCTTCAGAGTTTTCTATTTTACTGGAGTATAAATTTTCAAAATAGTTTCTAATTATCCTCTGTATTCAATAGTGTCTGTTGTGATATTTCCTTTTTCATCATGAATTTTAGTAATTTGGGTTTTCTCTCTTCTTTTCATTAGGGTGGCTAAGAGTTTGTCAATTTTATTTATTTTTTTCAAAGAACCAGCTTTATGTTTTGTCAACTTTTTGAATTGTTTCTTTTGTTTCAATTTCATTCATTTCAGCCCTGATTTTAATTATTTCCTGTCTTGTACTTCTTTTGGTGTTGGTTTGTTGTTCTTTTTCTAGGGCTTTGAGACATCGAGTCAAGTCATTTATTTGTTGACTTTTTCTTCTTTTAATAAATGAGCTTAATGCAATGAACTTTCCTCTTAGCACTGCCCTCCTGGTGTCTCAGATATTTTGATATGTTGTATCAGAGTTTTCATTTACCTCTAAGATTTTTTTTTATCTCTTCCCTGATGTCTTCTGTTATCCATGTGTCATTCAATAGTGTATTATTTAGTTTCCAGGTGTTGGAGTAGTTTCTATTTTTTACTCTGTCTAATTTTATTCCATATGGTCAGACAGGATGCAGGGTAGTATCTTAATTTTTTTGTATTTTCTAAGACTTACTTTGTGACATAATATATGGTCTATTTTGGAGAAGGATTCATGTGCTGCTGAGAAAAAAGTGTATTCTCTCATTGATGGATGGAATATGCTATATATGTCTGTTAAGTCTAAATTATTAATTGTTTTATTAAGTTCTATGGTTTCTCTGTTTATTTTTTGCTTGGAATATCTATCCAGTGGTGAGGTTCTTGGTTGACACTCATTTTCTTTTAGAGCTTGGTATATGTTATTCCATGATCTCCTGGCTTTTAGAGTCTGGGTTGAAAAATCTGCTGAGATCCGAACTGGTCTCCCTCTATATGTCATCTGATTCCTTTCTCTTGTGGCCTTTGAAATTCTATCCTTATTCTGTATGCTGGGTATTTTCATTATAATGTCCCTTGGTGTAGATCTGTTGTATTTTTGTAAATTTGGTGTTCTGTAGGCCTCTTGTATTTGATTTTCCAATTCATTTTTCATGTTTGGGAAATTTTCTGATATTATTTTATTGAAGAGATTGTGCATTCCTTTGGTTTGAAATTCTGTGCCTTCTTCTATCCTGATATATCTTAGATTTGGTCTTTTGATGCTATCCCATAATTCTTGTTTGTTCTGCTCATGATTTCTTACCATCTTCACTGTATGGTCAATCTTGTTTTCAATTTTGTATATTTTGTCTTCATTATCCAAGGTTCTGTCTTCCAAGTGATCTAGTCTGCTGGTGATGCTTTCTATCAAGTTTTTTATTTGGTTTATTGTTTCCTTCCTCTCAAGAATGTCTGATTTTTTTCACAATCTCTAGCTCTTTCTTAAAGTAATCTTTTGCTATTTGTATTTACTCCCTTATCTCTTTGTTGGTGTGATCAATGGTTTCCTTTATTTGCTCTCATTTCTTTGTTGGAGTGATCAACTTTTGCCTGTATTTGCTTGCTCAAATCACTATTTAATTCACTAATCACTTTAATTATGTACATTCTGAATTCTTTCTCTGACATTTCATCAACTGTGCTGCCAATGGATTCTGCTATTGTAGTATCTTGGTTTATTTGGGGCACTTTCTTCCCTTCTTTTTTCATGTTGTTTATGTATCTTCCTTTCTTGCAATGCCAACTGAGGTATTGTGATTTCTACTCTATAATCTTATAGTGATACTACAGATTACCTGTTTCTCACCTTGGAGTTCACTTCCAGTCCCCATCAGGTGTCCCCAGATGAACACTACTGCCACTAAAGATGGTGGCAGCAGTAGTGGAGGTAACTCAAGATGGCAGTGGGAGTGGCCCAAGATGGATGCAAACACTTTCAGAGATGGGGCTAAAAAAGTGGGACTTATAATGGCTTTGGGCTGATTGATCAGAGATGCAGCACTTTGGCTGGTCGCTGCCTCCAGGCCCTGTCTTTTGACCCAAGGTAGAGGCTAATGCATGGGAAGAACTATGGGGATGGCTGCAGTGTACAAGATGGATACCGGAAGGGGGCAACAGTGTGGAGCCCCTCTATGTGCTGGGG
Source organism: Xerus rutilus (assembly GCA_028644305.1). Lineage (NCBI taxonomy): Eukaryota > Metazoa > Chordata > Mammalia > Rodentia > Sciuridae > Xerus > Xerus rutilus. The sequence goes on along the minus strand of CM053410.1, from coordinate 21,089,171 downwards.
CAGTCCTGAGCCTGGGCTCTCACACAGACCTGTGAGGGTAGTCCTAGGCCTGATCTTGGCCTGGACTCCTTCAGGGATTCCAGGTGGTAGGTCTAGCCCTGGGCGTGGGTTCGTGTGGATCTGCTGGGACTCTGGCGCTGAACTGAAGGTGGTGGCAGGCCTCAGCCACAGAGGTCCCTGGAGGCAATCCTTCACCTGGGTCTGGGTTCTCCTGTGGGTCTGCAGATTGGTGGGTAGCAATCTCAGGCCTGAGCTTGGCTGGGCTCCTGCAGAGGTCCCTGAAGGTGGTCCTGGCCTTTGTCTGTGCTCCCACTGGTTGGCAGGAGCTCCAGCAGGGAACTGGGAATGGTCCCAGGCCTCATTCAGGCCCAGTCTCCTGCAGGAGTCCCTGGAGGCAGTCCTTCACCTGGGTCTGTGTTCCTCTGTGATTGGCAGCTAGCAGTCTCAGGTCTGTGCTCAGGTTGTGCTAGCAGTCTCAGGTTGCAGCTAGCAGTCTCAGGTTGTGCTCCTGCAACGGTCACTGAAGGTGGACCTGGGCCTTGGTCTGTGCTCCTACCAGTCGGCAGGGATTCTGGCATGGAACTGAGGATGCCTTTCCATTGTTTTTAGAGTTTTCATCTTTTTGTTTATATTACTTCTACCAACTCTTGTATGTTGTAGCTTTTTTCCATTCAAACCCTACCAAATTAACCATAGCTATTTTAAATTGTCTGCCTTATAAAATTTGTGTCTTATCTACACTGGTTCAGATGTTTGCTTTGTGTCTTCAAATTTTGTTTTGTTTTTGTTTTTGCTCTTTAGTATGTCTTGGTTGGTTGTTGTTAAATGTCAGACTCAGTTTATTGGGTAATAGGTACTGTGGCCAACAACTCTTTAATGTGAGGCTTTATGTTAATCTAGCTAGAAGTTGAGCTGTGCTTAATATTTTCTGTAGTGTGGGCAACAGAGGCTTCCATTTTCTCTAACACCCTTGTTTTTGTCTTCCTTATTGTCTCTGGATTTCCCTAAGGACTCCTTTTAAATACAGTCTGTAGTTTACAGCACTCAGTTGTAATCCACTGTTATTACTTTGAAGCCCTGTTGGTATGTTAGTAAGAGGTAAGAGAAAACAGGAATTCCATAATCTAATAATTAAATCTCAGGCATTTAGTGGGCTTGTGCCCCTGGGATTTGACCTTCACAATTATCCCCTAACCTTAGCTTTTCTACTATTAGTCAAGACAGGAAGGCCAGGGGGTACTAAAATTGGGAAACTGCCCTTCCTCTAGTATGGGTAAGACTCTAACGAGGTCTTTTGCCCCTGAACAGTGACACTTTGCTATGGCAAACGTTCTAGGTATATGTCAATCTGGTCAGTTTTTCCATCTGTCTTCCAGAAATATGAGGAGGGTATTCTCTGGTATTGACCATAGAGCCTATTGGGATTCCTGGAGGTAAAATCCTTGAAAGCATGCCCCCAAGATGTTGGCTCCTGAGAATTTATCATTCTCCTGCTAATCCACATTCAGCCTTAATCAGTTTGACAAAATTATGTGTTTTTACCAGTTCCTGGCTTCACTGCCTCTAATCCAAGAAAGCCAGTCTCAGCTGTGATTCTGTATATTCTCCTGTTTCCTCCAGATTTCAGGAAGGTGATATGCCCTACTATCTCAGATTTATAATTCATTTAAGAAAAGTTCTTTCTTTTCATCCTATTCTGTTTATTTGTCATTGAAAGGACAGGAGTAAGGACTTCCAAGATCCTTCCTTTGAACATATGCTTTGGGAATTCCTGCTGGCCTGAAAACCTGCCCCACTCAGTCTATTTCAAAACATCTCCCACTATAACTGTCCAGCTCTCTGCCTCCCCTCTGAGCCTCATCCAACCACAGCTTAGCACTGGGGTCATGCTACTGTAGACCAGCAAATAAGGCACTTAGGTGTTTGATTCTGTTCGTCCCACTCCTGCCCCCAGTTAGCCTGGAGAGAACCCTCCTCCCTGGGGTGAGAATATCTAACCTCTACTCACCTGGAAGAGCTTGTCCTCCGTGCAGTAGTGAGGAGGGCCAAGTGCACATTTGTGCCCTCTCACTCTTTCAGTTTCAGCCCCCAAAATGCTTGCTACCCCCATACTTCTTAGGGCTCCTTCACTTTAGCTCCTGACATGAGCCAGCTGCCCCAAACAACATTTAGACTTTAGGCCTCTACCAACATGGCTTAAAAAAATTCTTCCAAGATCAAATTCTTCCAGTAGAAACAATTCAGAAGACATCAAAGATGTTTTACATTTTAAGACCACCAAGCAAGGGACATTTTAGAAAGTGTAAGACTGAGATCTTGGACATCAAGTTTACTATGATTTTTTTCAGCCATGTGAAGTATAAATATTATGAATATTAAGTAATAAAGATAACTAAGATTTCAATATCTAAAAAAGGGTACTGACACATATATAGGGTCATATTCACTTAAGAGTTACTCAGAGTGGAGATTAAAGGAATCAAAGGAAGGGGCAATTGTTTCAATCTGAGAGTAGTCAGTGCACTAGATAAACTTCTAATAGTCTCTGAGTCTCAGTGATAACTTCTAGAAGAATATCAAGAATGCAAGAGAATTCCAAGGGACAAGGTAAGAGGTACCATGACTTTATTATTCTTGATGTTCTCAAGAAATTTCAGACAAACTGGATATGTCAGCTCTGTAATTGATTCCAGGTCTATAGACACCGGGAGAGTCAGATGTGTGATGAGAACATCCATTCCATTCAGATCCAGTTACAAGTGACAGGGCCAGGACACTTTGGTCCCAGATGGCTGGCTACCCTCATAATTCATTGCAGAATTAAGAAGTCTCATGGTTTTATCTACAAAGATGTGCCAGTGTTAGAGCTGCTCTCCGTTCCTAGAAACTCATTTTCATTTGTGCACTAAGAAAATTGATTCAGGGGGCCATTTAGCAGAATCTGTTATAGAAATCTTAGGCTATTTTACCATTGAAGAAATGTCACCACAATGAAGTCTTTGATAAGACCTATAGCTTTTGCTTTATTACTCAATTTATTATAAATTAAACAAGCATAAATTTTTATTGCTATCATTATAAGCCACAAGATTGTGTTTGACCCTTTAGAGGTATACGAAAAATTCTGGCTCTGTCTTTAGGAAGTATTTCATTACCTTTATCCCTATGTTAAAGCTGAGAATTGTCCTGCTGACAGAACAGACAGAAATGTATGCTTTGATCTTTTCAAGATCTAGCCTAAATGTCTCTTCACCTAGGGAATATTCTGTCTTTTGATTTCTATAAGCCTCTGCATATTATCCTATTGATTTACATCTACTTTATTGTAACCAGATTATAGGAATAAGGGCCAGATTCCCAGACTAGACCATTTAGAGATAGGATAGTCCTGTTACCCATTGTATCTCCAGGCCAATAACTGTATCTAGGAAATAGAAGCACCCAACTGATGTTCAATGAATACTCTGGTATGTATCCCTTCTGATTATTTGATTTAATTTAACACAGGGATATTTACCCCTCCCATGTTTTCACCCATGTAAAATGGCAGTATAGAAATGGGAAGAAGCAGCGTTGAGGACGAGCTAGCTGAAACTGGCCAGCAGGAGGAGGCACTGGGGTGTATCTAGTCCAATCCCCTGTGATCACACCGTGGTCAGCAAGAGCCAAGGTGATTGCTTCAGCATAGTACATCCATGCTTGATTTTATAGTTTCTTTTCTAATTCTTTGGATTTGCAATGGGAACCATCTTTCACTTTTATGATTAAACAAGGAAGAAAAACTGTCATATTAAACTTTTTATGTAAAATAAAATAAAATTTCTAAGGAGTAATCCATTTAATATGGTGACCACGGCATAGCTCTAGATGCTTCTATGATATCTTTTCTTTTGTCTTAAATTTTGATGGGTTACATGACCAAAATAAAGGTGTGGTTTCCCCAGGTGACTACTTTGAATGGTCAGCAATTATTTATGTTTCATTTTTTAAAAGTGCTATAATGCTGTAAGAATCAGTGTCTTGAAAACATTCAGAAAAACTACTCTAATACATTTGAAACACTAAGAGAGTAATATTTGATTTAAAATATTAAGTAATTGGTAATGATACAGTATTTGTTAAAGAAGTTGAGATTTCTGAACAAATCCTAAGGATTTCTAATTTTTCCCTTGGGGCTTCATACATCTCTACATGTATCTGAATGGGAAGAAAAACCAAGAGGACAAGCTCCCAGGGGTGACAGAGAGAGCTCACATGCTTTGCTTTCGTCAGCTTGTAGTTCTTAAACTTGTGATATAAAAAAGTAGAGGTGGTGAGGAAATTATTTAACTGACTTGTTACCTGAGAAATCACCATTTTATTTTCTTGCTGAAATCAGGGATGACTTTCTTATCTGAGTTAGGCATGGTTTTAAGATGGACATTTCCATGAACAAGACACAGAGAATCAAAGTGGCCTCAATATTTTTCTTCATGCTTTACCCAAGGCAATGCTATACAACATGTAAATATTACACAGACTAATTTTACAGGCCACACTGAAGGTGTTTTTGCCCAACATCTCAGTGGCAGAACTTCAGATTAGGCACAGTGGATGTGCCTTATGCCCTGGAAACACATTGGATCATAGTGGAAAGCAAATACACAGGGTTCTTTGCATTCCTCAGCCAAAAAATGAGCATATAACTGAATGATTACTAGAAAAGATGACACCTTTACTACTTGTCTTGGACAGAAATGACAAGCATGGACAACACTGGATCTTAATTACATTATTTCGGTGGGTAGAAGCCTTTTGCTCGCTAATAGTGCCTTAGTCTGTTTTCTGTTGCTATAGCAAAATACCTGAGACTGGGTAATATATAAAGGAAAGAAGTTGACTTCAGTTCACAGTTTTGGAAGCTGAAAATCCAAGGCAGGGTCCCCCTTCATTTCAAGGCCACATCTAGAGAGGGCCTTGTACTGTATCATAATGTCAGAGAAAAGCAGAAAGACAAGTGAGTGCATGTAGAAGATGCAAAATATGAGGAGAAGCTCACTTTATAACAACTTTCTCTCACAGTATCTGATCAAGTCCTGTGACAACTCCATTAATCTCTCTTAACAAACCAGTTCTTAAAAAGCTCACTGCCTCTCAACAGTGTTACATTGTGAATTATATCTCAACATAAGTTCTGGAGAGAACAAAACACATTCAAAGTCTAGCAAATAGCAACACAAACAACCTTGCATCAAGGGATTATGTGCAGAAAATTTCTAATACTACATGGTTCATTTGTTGCTATACATTTAACTATATTCTAGGGAAATTGCATGAAGGCTTTGGTACAAGCCATAGGTAAGAGTCGTGATTTGCTATTGCTATTTGTTTCCAAGGAGAAAGGAAAGAAATCATATGAAGAGTGTTGGGGAGATTCAAGCCTATAGAAGGAATTTTCCCGGAGCTCCTGAACACCCCCACAGAGAGAGATTTCCAAAGCATATGTGCAGCATTTACATAGAGTGGCCATTTCTGGCTCCTGCATTCCCACTTTCCTCAGAACTTTGACTCACCAATTCTGTGACTTTCATATGGGTCCTCACCAACTGTATACATAAAATGAGTTATTCTCACAAATACGGTATAGTTTCCTTCAGGAAACAATTCCACTAATCCCACTGACTTGTATCATTATTTTGAACTTTCAGATCTTTCCCTTAAAATTGAGGATCATTTCTCTTACTTCTCTTTTCAATTGTTACTCCCTTAAGAGACTCATTCACAAATTCATTTATGATGACCTGTGTAGAGAGCCATCCATGGGCTGTGTGTGGACCACCATGCAGAAGTCCCACACAGCATTAGAGATGGGCTGAGCGGCTACAGCAGGTGAGATGAGTGTGACCTGACAAGATGCCAATCAACCTGCTGACTGCAAGACTCTGCCTTAAGAATGTTCAGTGAGGGGCTGGGGTTGTGGCTCAGTGGTAGAGCACTTGCCTAGCATGTGTGAGGCACTAGGTTCAATTCTCAGCACCACATATAAATAAAAAAAAATAAAGATCCATTGACAACTAAAAAAAAAATTTTAAAAAAAGAATGTTCAATGGAAGGTCTTTGAAGTCCCCTGATATAAATAAGGCACACATGGGGGTCCATTTTGCCAGATGCCAGTTGCCAGAAGTCAGCACTATCTAGGCCCATCCTCCTCCTGTTTTTTGAAGCTATTTTCTGTGTTCTGTGGTTTTTTGGCCATTTCATTTCATTTAGTCAGTCTTTTACCAATCAGGGAATCTCATCCTTACTGTGCACGCAGGATGGACCTGAGTCTTATCAAAAAGGCAAAACATGCTTTCAAAATCTTATCCCGTGGTGCCATCAAACAAAGAAGGGGTACAGGAACATGTAGGATGAGCATGCCATCAACTGAAAAGGTAGAAAAAAGATTCACAGAAGTAACTCTTCAGATTAGCCCATAATAAAGATTTGGGATGAGTGCTTAAAATCAGTGGTCAATCACAAAGTTTTGTACAACTGTTTTTAAAGCAGGTTGAATTTCTAACCAAGAAACCAGCTACTCCATAATGAATAAGATCTAAATAAAGGTTTGCCTTTCTACCACAGGCTTTTGGAAAATAGAAGTGAACATAAATAATACTGGGTTTCTAGAAGAAGATAAAAGCTACTGCATTTGCTAAACCTGCAATCTAACACACACACACACAGACACCCACACACAGAGACACCAAGAGATTCTCAGATCCAATATAACCCAGTAAATATTGTCATAGATTTGCCCTCATAAGACTTTATAATGTTATTAGTTGATTATTCATTCAGTTGCTTAGAAACAATAGGCTTATTCTTGTTTACAATTTTAACTTTAGCTATTCTGAGCATCTTAATTTTACAATTATGCTTACCTATGAAAGAACAGTCCACTGCCAAGTCTATTTATAGAAAATTCTGTTGCTGTAACTTTCTAGCTGCTGACCACAGTCAGATTCTAAAGACCTTAGCTTTTCTAATCAACCACTGAAGTCCCAGTAACAAGGATCCCAGTAACTGGGCTCTCACAGTGCAATTGAATTCTGTCTTTTATTTATAATATTTTTTCTCTCGGCATTGTAGTCTGGTGGTGCTGGTTCATTTAAATGAAGTCTTTTAAAGGGGAAAAATGGAAAACCTATCATTTTATAATGATATTTCATCATTTTATAATGATATCCACACAACTGAGGACAAATCACTGGGAACATAGAAGAATGATGCTAAAGATGAAGGTATTATGATATTACTAACATTTTTAAAAAGACTTTGAAATTGATTGAACTATTTCTTGTGATCCAAGTTCCAAGTGCCAGTTAAGTGAAGTTACATCAGCACTATAAGCTAAAGGAAAAAACAATCAATTATCCATTGAAGTCAATCGGTGTAGGTGACTAAGAAAAATCTTTCCATTTCCAAGCCTTCCCCAAATGCTCTCTAGCCATCACCTATTCAAAACTTAGCAATCATTGACGGATCATCTCTGATCACATAGGAAATCTACAAAATTTTAATTTATATTTGTGTTCAACCTATATTTCATTAAAAATTTTACTACCTGCTTCTGTTGCAATTTTTGAAAAATTCAGTGACTACATTGTTTTCCAAAGGACATGCTGAAAAGTTGGGTAACCTCTGAATTGTGTGTAAATCAAGCCAACAACTCTTGAATTAAAAATTTGGAAGTTTAAAGAACTTCCTTGGTAAAGAGTAGATACAGATGTAAAACAAAGCAGGAATGCTCTGTATGCTTGAGCACACAATGATTTCAGAGGTTTTGGATTATCTAGTGCAAGCATATCTTTATTAGAAGTCAGAGATGAGGGGAGGTTGAGAAGAAATGCAAATAGAATTTTTTCCTGCTTTATTGAGGTATAATTGACAAAAAAAATGTATGTATTTAAGTGCCTAATGCAATGTTTTGGTAAATGTATGCCTTGTGAAATGATCACCATAATCAAACACTTAGAGAATCACCACACATAATTATTTCTCTTTTTTGCCTGTGTGTAGTGAGGACACTTAAGACATCTTCATTTAGTAAATTCAAGTAAATAATACAGTATTATTATTAGTTATGTAAAATTATATATTATTAACAATTTTGTGTTTTTATGAGGATCACTTTTTTCTCACAGGCTTGTCTTCCTACTATCTGAGAAGAGGGAGCGTTGCGGAGTCATGGAATCATGGAAGAATAAATCTCAGAAGGTCACCTAGGATGAGCATCTGTAGATGAAGAAACTCAGAGATGTTTTATAAATCCACACAACTGAGGACAAATCACTGGGAACATAGAAGAAATCTACAGGTTTTTTAGCTTTTGATGCAGGAAAGGAAATAAGAACAAGAAGAAAACAAATTCATGGGAAGCTTCATTTGGAGAATCAAGTCATGAAATGATACCACCAAACTCATGGTACGGGAACAGTTATGGACTATTTGACATTGACTTCATTTGTCATGTGTGTTCAACTCTCTCCTCCCAGTATTTTCAAGGTGTGCCCCCTGCCACTTATCAAGCTGTTTTTAAACTTAACACAATGTTAATGACACAATAACATAGATAAATATTTAATAAATACTTATGGAATTAAACTGAATTGTTAAACTCAATTTAATGAATAACTTTAAGTAATGGAAAAATCAAAACTATAAATTAGAAAAAAAAATCCCACAGATGTCCCCTATCACTCCCCACCCTTCCCTGGTCCCTGCCTCCAGTACCATGGTAACAGTTTTACTTTAGAAGTTCATTGGTGGAGAAAAGCATGTGCTTATATTCAGAAAACCCTTGTAGAGACACCAGTGACCACAAGCCTGCCTCTCCCTGCCCATGGTCCCATAAGAAGGATGCAGGCTGAGAACTGCTGCACATTCCTGGGAGAATGTTTTAAGATTAGAGCAACAGGAGATACTAAATTAGTATTTCCAAGATGTCTTTGAACTTCTTTAGGGAAGTATTTGGAAACATGGTAGAAACAGGTTAACAGTACATATAATCAGGAAATAAACTATTGCAGGAATAGGAAATTTAAAATGTAACAGAGGGAATCAGGCTGGACTTTACCAATGGCTGACAAATCTCAACGACTATCAAGAGTAGGCATGCAGGCTGTGATGTCCCTGACCTTCTCTATTGTAATTTTCTATGTGTCTTAATGCACCCTTGCATATTTTTATCTCCTCAAAATATTTTTCTTGTCCACAAAACAGGTTTGTGTTTCCTCTGATGGTTAACATACTATACACAGTTTGAAAATTCACGTTACATAATTATTTGGAAAAATACATGTTTGAAATTCCACTGCCTTGATATAAATCAATACCATTTTAGTTGTATGTTTATTGCCCATTAAGGTTCAATGTATGACTTATTTATTCATAACCTTTGATCACTTTTATTGTCTCTTCTTTATCATTTTGTAGGGAGCATTTATATACTACTAACATTAACCGTTTTTGTCAACTTCTTTGCAAATATTTTTAGTAGTTTTACTATAAAAGTTTTATATTTATAATATATATTTACATATTTTGTGTGTTTGGTATTTTTGCTATAGAAAAGCTTTTTATATATATATAGAGGGCAATGCATCTCACTTTTTCTTTTTACTTTTCTTTTTTTTCTTTTGTAGCATTGGGGTCTCCTGTTCTCTTATTGCAGAAAGGTTCCATGAAACACTGTTGAACTGGAGTCAGTGAGTGAAGTTGGGTGTAATTGTTGAAGAGCTACTTCCCTTCATTCTTAATCATTGTGAAATACTTCCTTTGTACACACACATACACCAGTACATATATTGTATTTGAAATAACCACAGAGTTGATCTCTAAGTTATGTTCTTGATATTAGTAAGAAAGACACTGGGAAAAGGTGGAACACAGATAATCAAACCATAGCTTTCACATTTAGTTCTTTTTAATTTTAAGTGTGTGTGCCCATGTAGCAAATGTGTGAAAAACAGTTTCGCACGTTTTAAAAAGCCTTTTCCCCTTTGAATTCCCATCCTGAAATATACTAATTGAAATGAGTTTACAAATCATTTACTTAGATTTCTACCTTTATAGTTTTACTAAAATATATTGATCTCTGAACTCTCTTTTTGCAAAAAAAAGTTCAAGACAGGATGTTTAGATGAAATTTCTCTTCTGTATCTCATGTGAAGATGTATAATTTTTTGCCTATTACTTTGGTTACATCTACTGAGTTTATTAATAGACATAAACAATATAGCAATCTGAAATAGCTGGGCCTTTTTAATATCTTTCAGTGGTATTAAGACAGTGGCTCTTTCTATATATAACATTTTGATAGATGATTATATTTTTTTCAGTTATGCTGTTAAAACTATAAACATGTTATGGTTTGGATATAAGGTGTCCCCCAAAAGCTCATGTGTGAGAGTGCAGGAAGGTTCAGAGGAGAAATGATTGGGTTGTAAGAGTCTTAACCCAATCAATGATTTAATCCCGATAGAGATTAAAGGAGTGATAACTGAAGTGGTAGGGTATGGCTGGAGGAGGTGGGAATTGGGGAGCAACTTTGGGTATATATTTGTTTCTGGTGAATGGAGTCCCTCTCTGCTATCTGATCATGATGTGAGCCACTTCCCTCCACCATGATGTTCAGCCTCACCTCAGGCCCCAAGGAATGGAGCTGGCCTTCTATGGACTAAGACTTCTAAAATTTTGAGCGCTCAAATAAACTTTTCCTCCTCTATAATTGTGTTAGTTAGATCCTTTTAGTCACAGCAGTGAAAAACTGATTTTAACATTCTCCTTTTTATTTCTATCATATTTGGAAAAGATGTAGGGAACTGATGCCTAGGAGGTTAACTAAGATAAGACACAAAATACACCCTAGAGCTTCACTACTTCAACATCATCAGGATCTGGAATGAAGGATCTGATCCCATAGAACCCTTGAAGATGATGCACCAGATAAGAAGCTTCTTAGAAGACCTCTAAGCTTCAGCAATCATTCATATGAAAAGGCTCCAGTGACCAGGATTGACCAGGGAACTGTCCCACAGTAATGCACTATAATATCTAAGCACACTGCTTTCATTTTTTATAAAGAACATTTAAAAAAAGACACTTCTCTAAATACTCTAAATGTAATACAATTATTCTCTGTCATCTACTTGAATGGTAAATGACAGTATCTAAACATTTTTACATTAAAATAGCAACCCCTTTCTTTTGTGTGCATTTCTATCTAAATGAAATCTACCATACCCCTGAGCCTATGTTGGTTGTGATTTTTTTTTTTTTTTTGAAGCTTAGCCTATATCCAAGACTGCATGTTTTGACACAGGATTCTGGAAGTATTTATATATATTTTTTTCAATTTCAATTTTATTTTATATACTTAGAAACACATTTTCAGGAAGGAAAGAGGAAGAGTGTTATTTTTTCCTATCTGTACTTTTCACAACTTGATTTTTTCATGAGTAAACCCTCAAAATAACTTGTTTTCCTATTGAAAAATCACATGCTTTTGTGAATCTTCCCTGTAAACAGCACTGGGGATAGAATATACCAAGTAACCTAGCAACCATCCAAATTCCATCCACATTCCTGGCTTGTGTAGTGTTTCTGTAGGAAAGACCATTCAATCCAGAAAGAGACAAGAAGGAGCTCGAACCTTCCTGGCAATGCTAGAGAATTTGCAGTGAGAGACACATTCAAGGACCACACGGGTTTGCTTCTTACAAACTTGGCAGGTTTTTTTAATTTCAGTAAGAGGATAGAGATTTTGGTTCACACCACTGAAAGAAAAAAGTTGCCATTTACTGAAGGGGAGCAAGTTTAAGGAGCAGAGGGAATTAAAAGTTCAGTTTCTGACATGTTAAGTCCGAAATACCTTAATAGGTATTCCCTCAGAAAAAGAGGATTAGAGTCCGGCAGGTGGTTTTCAGGGGAGAAGATGAGCAAGGTGAAGAGGTGGCATGGCGGAACCCTGAGGCACACCAACATTCAGAGATCTGAAGATGGAAATGAATAAGCAAGGGAGACTGAAGGAAAGGTCAGTGTCAGGACAAGAGTATGCCGAAGATCAAGTACACAGGGATAAAAGTGAGACAGAGGCCTGGCTGTGCCAAGTACGGCTAATGGGCAGTCAAGATGGCAGGTGCTAACCCTGGCACCATGGAAGTCCCCGGGGACATTAGCAAGGGTTCCTTCAGAACAGTGCTGGGGACAACAGCCTTACAGGGTGACTGGAAAGACAAAAGATAAATCACTTTAGTTGCTTCCTGTGAGTGGAGGGAAAGGCAATTAAAATAATGGAGTCTTTCCAATTTTGCACGGCCTTTAACTTGTTCTTTTTTTTTTTTTTGGCCTTTAACTTTGGACAAACATTTAAAATTAAAATGTTGGGCTGGGGATATAGCTCAGTTGGTAGAGTGCTTGCCTCGCATGCACAAGGCCCTGGGTTCAATCCCCAGCACCACATAGGAATAAATAAATGAAGATATTGTGTCCATTTACAACTAAAAGAAAAAAATTATTAAAAAAATTAAAATGTGGGGCTGGCATTGTGGCTCAGTGGTAGAGGGCTTGTCTTGCATGCCTCTGAGGCATCACATAGAAATAAATAAATAAAGATATTGTGTCCATCTACAACTAAAAGAAATATTTTAAAAAAGAATACTTTAAAAAAAGTAAATGTTGAGCTATAGGGTTTTTAGCTTTCATTTGTACATTTTTCTACTTTATAATGCCTCCTTAATTTAAATCTGCTTTTCCCAAATTTGACTTTATTTTCTTAACTATTGTTTTTATTTTTTGCATTTAAATCTGACTACCTGCCTTCTGTTTTATCTCTCTTTTTCATTCTTTAGGAATTGTGAGCTAAAATCATTATCAAAAAGTTACATGAAAAAATGAAAAAATTAAAACTTTTGAAATGAGAAACAATTATAAAATATCTACTCAGGTTGTTTCCTATAATAATCTAAAGATAAGCAGTCCTTTCTGCATTTAACATTGTTATCTTGTTTTAGGTATGATTTATACAGATATGAAGGCAGATAATATTTTTTTAATCAAACACATGCCTACTTTGTAGAACAGCTTTAATGCCATCTACCGAATAATTTTTATATTCATGAAGTACTTTGAGCTACACAGGAAATCTGTTAAAAGGGAATAAACAAAGAACTAGTAATTTCTTTAATTTGTTCCAAGATCAAGTGAAACTTTTTGTTGTGGTTGAGGAATATATTATTAAATATATATAATCTCAAGTGAAGATTTGACACGATGCTACCCTTTATGTTCTTCTTTCACTGACAAAAATACATGGAAAACCCTTTTTAGGACCTTAATTCTTAAAAAGTCATACCTAGGTAGGTCTCCAGTGCTTCCTGTGAGGAGGAGCAGGTAGGTTAGGCAGGAGTCTGTCCTCTTCACCTCCCACTCTGACTTCCCTGCCCTTGCCTAAAGCATCTACTCTCAGGGAAGAAAACCATAGCTCACATAGCTGAGATCCCATGAAGCTATCAAAAGAACCCTGTGAAGCCTATAAGAATCAGGATGATAGCTGGAGCTCATTTCCAAATCAACACAGGACCCCCAGACCAAAGCATATGGCTACTTGGGCATGACATTCAGTGCCCCTTCAAACCAATATTCTTAAATGTGTCTTAAAGAGATAGGACACTCTATCCTTAATTTCTTAGAGTAATTCAGGTCTGGTCACAAATTTAACAGCCCTCCCTGAAAAACAGAAGTCCTGTAATGATACCCTATCCTCCTGAGAAGGTACTTTAGGAATAGTGGTTGTTCACTGTTACTGAAACATGCTCCTATTGGGACTAAGTCATGCCCTTCTAATTTCCCTTTAAAAAATAGACTTCAAGTAATAGACTTTAAAAATTGTATAATTTTGGGGGGAGTTTACATTTTTATTGGTTCTTTTTAGTTATACATGATAGTAGAATTTATTGTGATATAATACAAGCATGGAATATATCTTATTCCAGTTAGGATCCCATTCTTATGGATGTACATGATGGTGGGATTCACTATAGTGTATTCATATAAGTACACAAGAAAATTATTTTGGATTCATTCCACTGTCTTTCCTTTTCCTGTCCTTCCTCCTTTTCCTTCATTCCCCTTTATCTAATCTATTGAATATCTATTCTTCCCCATTCCCCCCTTAATGCGTGTTAACTTCCACATATCTGAGAAAACATTTGACCTTCAGTTTTTTGGGACTGGCTTATTTCACTGAGCATGATAGTCTCCAGGTCCATTCATTTACTTGCAAGTGTCATAAATCCATTCTTCTTTATGGCTGAGTAATACTCCATTGTGTACATATAACACAATTTCTTTATATATTCATCTGGTAAAGGGCATCTAGATTAATTCCATAGCTTAGCTATTGTGTATTGGGCTGCTATAAACATTGATATTGCTGTGTCACTGTCGTATGCTGATTTTAAATCTTTTGAACATAACTGAGGAGTGGGATAGTTGGAAGAAATACAAATGGTCAACCAACAGTAGAATGAATCAATATATCTTTTTATCCACATATATGAATACACGACCAATATAACTCCACATCATGTACAACCACAATAATGGGATCCTAATTGTAAGAAGTTATACTTATTCTATGTATGTGTAATATTTCAAAATATACTCTATTGACATGTAAAAAGATTTTTAAAAATATATAAAAATCAAAACAAGTGGTCAAGAAATATATAAAAATATGTTCAACATCTCTAGCAATTAGAGAAATGCAGATTAAAAACACACTGAAATTTCATCTCATTCCAGTCAGAATAGCAATTATCAAGAATACAAGTAACAATAAATTTTGGTGAGGATGTGGGGGAAAAGATGCACTCATACATTGCTGGTGGGACAGCAAATTGGTGCAACCAATCTGGAAAGCAGTATGGAGATTTCTCAAAAAACAGAATGGAACCACCATTTGACCAACTAAAAATAGTCTTAATATTTTACTCCTACTCTGTCCTCATCACACATTTCTCTTATTAGTATTTTGCATGACCGTGATACATTTGTTACAATTGATGAACCAATATTGATTAGCAAGTGTCCATGGTTTACATTAGGATCAACTCTTGTGTTGTGCATCTCTGAGTTTTGCAAAACGTTTAATATATATCCACAGAATATGCATCAGATTAATCTCACTACCCTAAAAACCTGCTAGGTTCTACCTATTCTTTTCTCTGCTCTTTTAGAAAACTTGTTACAGTAGTTACCCCTCTTCTCACATCTTCTGTGATGTTTTAATTACCTGGAATTTATTTTAGCATACTTCAGAAGAGGGACGGCTGCCCAGTTGGACTATCAGCAATCAGACTCTGGCTCTGTGGACTGTTAAATTGTCAGCTTCCATTTCAAATTCACCAAAATAGAATTTCAAAACCTATGCTAGCAAGTGAGAAGCTGCCTAAATATATCTAGTCTTCACACTAAGGTCAAACAGGAGCAAAAATGATGAAGTACAATAACCAGCAAAGACTTCTCAGCAGGCTAAATTCCCAGAAATACTGAATAGAAGACAGGAAAGGAGGAAATGCCAGAATTAAGCAAGGTTAAGTCACAAATCAAAATCTAGTTTCTTTGTACCAAGTTCTCTTGAAGTAGAGTGGGTCTTTTCCCCAAGCAAGTTCAAGTTTCCTTTCTTTGTAGGGAGTTTTAAGTTCCAACCATTTGTTGCAATTATATTCAGGATATGAGTTAGGTTTTTAAAGGATATGAGTCTAAATAGACTGGAAAGGCAGATCAGTAGTTCAGAGTGTACAAAGAGTTCCCCACATTACTCCAAGTTGGGTATTCTGTGTCTTGCATTTTGAGCATCATGCTTATAAAAAAAATGGAGAAAGTCAACAGAAACATATGTGCTGGAAAAAAATCAATATAACTCAAGCTTTTCAGATTGATGCAAAATTGACAGCATGGAAGAGACAGTGGGAAAAAGATGATGTCCAGAATGGAAGCTAAATTCAATTTAACCCCCAGATACTTCATAGCTGTGAGAACTTATCTAACTTATAAAATCCTAGACTTCAAAATTTCTTTATCTGTAAAATGAAAAGAATGATTTCAATAATTAAGTTAGCTCAATATTGTAGAAAAATTGACTCCCAGAAACTTAAGACAAAAATCTGAAATACTATTTCTTTTTGGTAAGTAAAAAATAACTTATTACCACGTAGTCCAGTGAGCATATATTTTTAATTGATGGCCTTTTCTTTCTATAGAAAAGCTTCATCAATCTATCATCTTTTTTTGAGCAGAATGTACTTTATGTATTGCTGATTGTTCATTGTGGCTTTGAATTTTAATTTTGATTTAAAATT
Organism: Xerus rutilus; assembly: GCA_028644305.1. Classification (NCBI taxonomy): domain Eukaryota; kingdom Metazoa; phylum Chordata; class Mammalia; order Rodentia; family Sciuridae; genus Xerus; species Xerus rutilus. Next base: position 21,072,786 of record CM053410.1, on the reverse strand, counting down.
ATTCTATTGCAATAAATAGCTGGTGGAGAAATAACAATTTGTCTCTCTTCAGCAGAAATGCATCTCACACTGAATTATGTCCTAAACTTCCTTTTGAGACTGGCCTTTGAAAGAAATCATTATGATAGCACAACTGCTGTAACTTTGCAGCCAAGAGAAAGAAGGATTTAGACTTTAGATAATTATCCTTTTGGAGAAAGAAAAAGCAAGTGAGCAGCAAAGTCCCTTTTTAACCAGCTTGTTCTTCTGAGGCTTGAAGCTTAACCTTAACCTTTCTGAAAAGAAAATGGCAGAAGAGGTTGATCTAAGGCATACAGGAACAGGAACAGGACCTTCTTACCATTTTTTTTTTATTAGTTTCTTAGCCCCTTCCTCCTCATGGGAGTTGTGGCCAAACTGTAATCTCCCATGTCTACGATAAAGTTTAGAAATAGAATATGGGATCTAAGACAACCATCAGATAAAACAAAACTTTCCTTTATCCTCCTGTATCAGCAAATATTTTACATAAAACAAGCAAACAAAGACAGCTAAGAGGAAAACATTTATTATGTATTAGCCAGAGAGCTCAAAAACAGCAAAATCCATTTTTAACAGTTTCTCTGACTTTAATCAAAGCATGTTTTAACATTATTTCAAACTCTCTCTGGTTTTAATTTAGCTGTCACAGTATTGCTTGTTGTTACTTTGTTATTTATGAACCCCAAATCAAAACATTTTTCTGTATGTGGGCAAATACTGTTGGCAAATTACCACAGCGCAAGAGTCTGCCCACAGGTGTAGCTAATCAATTATTTAGAATTTTTCTTGTGGTGGTAACCAAAAACAAATAATAGAAGTATGAAAATTGAAGATAGAGTACAACTAAACAAGAGACATCACAACCATGTCACTGGACCAAATGCTGCTCTTCCCTAACTCAAATGTGGTCTCTGATCACTCTGGTGGCTGAGAAGTAGAGGTAATCTGGCTTAATCACACAGTCCTAAGACTCAGTAAGAGAAGAAAAAGGATGGACAAGAGCAAGGCTCTCATTCAGAGCCAGAGAAGACACTGTTTTCCTATCATTAAAAATCTAACTCTATCCATTGTTGGCATTTCATTCACTCACACATAAATCATCACTGAGCACCTATTATGCACCTTGACTGTTGAAGGTACTGAAGATGCAACAGTGAACAAAGAGGTAAGGTCTCCATCCTCAGGTGGCTTACATTGGAATGGAGCTGAGCAGGAAAAAATAACATATGAATGGAAAATGGAGTGGAAAGTTCTAAGTAGACCCATAAATAAGGGAAGGGGAGAAAGTGATGGGATGTGCCATTTTAGGTAAGGTAACAAGGAAGTCATCTTTGGAGAGAAGATCTGCACAAGAAGCCTGAATGAAATGAAGTGAGCTCTGCACATATTTGAGAGAAGGGCAAAAGGCCAAGATGCTGAGATAGGAACATGCATGGCGTATCCTAGGACCAACTGGAAGGCCAAGGTAGCGTGGCTGCAGTGAGCAAGGGTGTTAGAAGCATTACAATCCATGCTGAAGAGTGTTGACTTTACTTGAATTGAGGTAGGAAGTTGTGGAGTATTGAGCAGGGGGTGATCTGAATGTAAAGAGGTGTTTTTGCTGTTGGGTGAGGAAAGAACCACTGGGAAGCAAGAAGGAAACTGGAAAATAAGATGAGATGTTTTTACAGTAGATGTGAAATTGATGCTTGGTGGCTGAGAGTGGGTGACAGCAGTGCGTTGGTTTGAAGGGTCAGATCAGGGATATATTTGATGGTTGAACCAACCAACAGGTATCCATGTAAGGTATGGAAAGAGAAAAGTCAAGGATGGCTTAATTTTTTTTTTTTTTTTTTGACAAGAACAACTGCCATCTGGAGTAACCATTTACTGAAATGGAGAATATGGGAAAGGAACAAGTTTGGATGTTAGGGAGCCCAGACTTATGTTTGGGACATATTACACTGGATTATTTTCTCAGACATCCAAAGAGAGTGGCAAGTGGTCACTTAAACACAAAAGTTGGTGACAAGGATTAGACATTAACATTTTGGAGACATCAGCATACTGGCTATATTTAAAACCATGTGACTGAACGTGATCACACAGAAATCCCCATTAGCCTGGAGAGCTGACTTCACTGATGGAAGATGACTTCTTTGGGTTTGGTTGTGTTTGGTCTTTTCCTTTTCTGGGCTCCAATGCAAAGACCTTTATAGTGACAGTCTCAGAGAAACACCTATAACATCAGAAGTTCAGCAGTGATTAGGAAGTCGTGCATCTTTATAAATGGCAGCGACCAGAACAGAAATAGTACTATAATAACTTCCTAGCCAAAGTCCACCTCATCTCCTAAGTACATATTGCCATGCTGAACTCTGGTTGGAATCCAACCACCTGTGTTTCCAGAGTCTGCTTTCTCATTTGTAAAATCCAGTGGTCAAATACTAACTCTTCTTCATGTTTCAAAGGCCAATTCTCTTACAGTTTACTATTGACTATATTTTATAATGATAGTGTATTTTACTATCTTGAGAGTAAAAAAGTAAAAAAAAAAAAACCTGTGTGTGTATACACAAATAGACATATACTGGAGAGAGAGACTACAGTTTTTGTAACTCAGTTCTTACCAAATGTTCTTCAGAATTCATATGTCCCCATTAGTCTTATATTCACACTAAAAACAATTTCCTCGTTTCATGTTCTGATTAGGAGTCAACTATCATCTATGATCAGGAATAATCTAAATGATCATTGAACTGGAACTCTGGAGTCCAGAATTCCAAAAATTCCACTGTCAGTAACTATGTACAGTTTCTCTCCAAGATTTAATGACTGTTTTTCTTCTATATATTTTAACTTGTGCAAAATGCAGCTCTGCATCATCTTTCATTTTATCAACACTGTAAACAGAATTAGATATGATGCCCAAAGGCAATGCTTAACTATGCAAGATCCATACGGAGCTGTCAGGCAAACTTAGAGCATCATTTTATAATTCTGTACCCTATCTCCTCTCTAAGCCCAAACACCAGGGGTTCCTGAGGCCAGGGGAAGAGTATGACAGAGGAATTTAAAGAATTAGTCAAGTAAATTAAATCACAACATCAAAAAATGTAAATACCTGTAACCACAATGCATTCATTCTTTTTAAATTTCCACGTTTTACAAAGTATATCTAAGTAGAAATGAACAGAGGCTAAGCTTGTCTAACATGTGTGAGTCCCTGGGTTTAATTCCCAGCTCTGAAAAAATAAATAAATAAATAAATAAGGAAGAAATGAATAAAAGTTTGTTTTAAATCACTTCTTAAACCAGATCAAACGCTTATCTAAAACTTACAGGATTTCTTTCACACTTGGCTCCCATCTTGAGCTATTTGAAGTGTTCCCACCCCACATACACATCTTCACAGTTATGTAATGTATTTAGCTAAAAGAGAAACTCTAAAAGGAATTATTACCTAAATCTACAACAGGAAGGAAATTGAGGAAACAAGATGGCGAGTCCATGGGATAGAATAGGCAGTCATTAAATAGCAGACATTGAACATCATTCAGTAATACCTGGAATACTCTTGATTCAATCTTAGATGAAAAAACAAATGTACAAAAACAATATGATTTCAATGATTGTATTAGTCAGGGTTCTCTAAAGGAACAGAATCAGCAGGAAGTATAATTATAAAAAGGGTATTTATTAGGTTGGCTTACGTGACCAGAAGCTGGATAGTCCACAATAACCATCTGCAGGCTGGAGAGCTTGAGGAATCAGTAGCTGCGCAGTCCAAGAGCTTGAAGCCCCAGAACAAGAGGGATCAGCGGTGCTATCCTCATCCAAGATCGAAGGCTTCTGGAGAATCGCTGGCAGAGTTCGCTTTGGAAGAGTGAAGAAGCAAGAGTCTGATATTATCAGAGGAATCACAGCAGCAATCAAGAACCTGTTCAAGAAGAATCAAGCTTGCATTGGCTGTGGCTTCTTCCAACTTTTATTCCATCTAAGCCATCATCCTATTGGATGGTGCTGCTCACGCTTAGGGAGGGTCTCCATTTCAGTTGGCTATGCCACATGCCAATTATTTTTAGACACATTCTCATTGACATACCCATAAGCCCCAATCCTCAGTACCTCTTAATCCAATCAAGTTGAGAATTCAAATAAACTATTAAAATATATATTTCTAATCAATAATGGTTTTTAAAGGCCAAAAAAGGGGAGAGGAGGGAAGGGATGGGACATGGGGGCAGGAAAGATGGTGGAATGAGATGGACAACAATGCCCTAGGTTCCTGTATGACTGCACACATGGTGTGACCCTATATTGTGTACAACCAGAGAAGTGAAAAGTTGTGCTCCGTTTGTGTACCATGAATCAAAATGCATTCTGCTGTCATATAAACCTAATTAGAATAAAATATATATATTTAAAAAAATTTTTTAAAAAGGCCAAAAGGAAATATATATTCTCTAAGTTATCACCTTATAATTATTTTTACTTTTATCATAATTAGCACATTTTACATTGAGAAAAAATGTTACTTTGGATGGATCAGAAATTCAAAATTATTCAAATATTAAAATAATGTTATAAATAACACTGTGGAGGTTCCACAATCTTATTTGATAAAATTTTATAGTCACCATTGTACCTAATATTCAATAACTCTACACTTAGAGGTAAAATGCTTTTTATTATTTTCAGAAAATCCTGATTTGGATAGTCTGCTGTTGTGTTAAATAGATCTAAATAAATAAACCTTAGCAAAACTCAGAAAAACCTATAGGATTTAAATGGTGTAAGCTCCAAAATTCATATCTCAAAGTTCTGTTTTATATCCATCCATGGACTCACTTGGAGCACATGACTCAGGATAGGCAGATTAGATGCCTGGTTTGAATTACTGTGGTGTAAAGCCTGCTCTTCAAATGTCTGAAGAACCTAAGGAATGGATGTGTGGACAATTCCTCACAATGTGATTTCACATTAATTCATAAAATATAATATATAGCAGGTGTTAATGTGATATATTCATGCCTTAGTATAAACATTATATGTTCATTAATTGATGCAGAGATTAACTTCAAAATGTATTACTTCTTATGTTACCTTTATTCTAAAAGAGAGACTGAGAATAATTTCTGTGCCTAGTTATGCTCAGTGGAATCAAATCTAAAAATTGAGCTGTAAACAATCTAAACACAGTAGGAGATGTTAGGGGGAAGGATTACTGAGCCTATTTTAAATATTGAAAAGTGAAACATATTTAGGAGCCAATATTTGTAAGCCTCCAATTTTCCCTATCTTATTTTAATTTTGCAATATTTTAATGCGAAATAAATATATGCATTTATTTAATTATAGTCTTGATTATCTGTTTTATGATGGTGTTCTTCTTTTATCATTTAGGTACCCAGAGTATAAGATCTGTGTCAGTTTAATTTGAAATCTATTGTACCTGATATAATGTCACTTGTGATGGAAACTTGATTGTAATTATAAAGATAACATGAGGATGATGATATTTCTGCTGTTCCCTTTCAGGAAAGATTTAAGAAAATCCATCCCACCATCCCAAAATACAGTTTCACTGAGGTACCATGTTATTTGCTCAAAGGAACTGCACTTAAGTTTTCACAAAGGATCCAAATAATTATAAATGGTCAGACAAAAGGAAGAGGCACTAGTATTTTCATTCCAGGTGGCTTTTTGGCAACACATTAATTCTTGAACATGAATATAAATAAATAATAAAAAAACATGAATTCATCCCAATCTATCATAGAACTTCTTTGACAACATAAAAGTTAGCCAAATAAATCAGAATAATAGGATTTTGACAAAACAAGACATTTATCTATTTCTAGGGAAACATATTGGTCGCCCAACTTATAAATTGCCAATCGAGGTCCTCCATCCATCATCGAGATTTCCATCTAATGACAGGGAAATAATTACCACACCTCCACCATGTCATGAAATCTTTTGATATCTCAGGAAGAGAAATAATGCATAAATTCAGCCCTCAGAGTGTGGACAACACCTGTGGGGTGACGGTTTTCTTTTTTTTTTTTTTTTTTTCCTTCTTTTTCACTAAGAGCAGCTAATTTCTCCTAAGGAAGCATGGAATCTTTATCTGTAGCAGTGCCATAGATTCCAGAAAAGTAGCAGAGTCCTAGAAGAGAGAGAACATTTAATCCTAGTGACTCTATACAGTCTGTCACAAGCTTTTCCCCACTAACAATGCCCAGCAAAATGTGCTTCTCAATATTTTAAAGAAAACAATGGTTGAGGAGGAGCTCTAGATTCGCTAGGTCTCTTCAGCTTAAAAATAGAATGTTCTCTGACCTGGAACATGTTGGCTTGGATTTGACTATTTGAATAAATGAATAGTTGAATGGGACTCACTCCCAAAATTTGCATACATGTGGGTTTATAGTCAAAAAGAACAAAGTTGTCCACAATAGAAAGAGTGAAAATCAACTCAGGCTGAAAAAGAAATAAGGGAACCCTGTTGTTAATCAGCCTGGGAGGAGTCTAGGAGTGATCATAAGTCAGCTGCATAACTAGCAGGAAGCATGGTTTCTCTCAAGGTCACACAGCAGCTGTCCAAAGCCATAACCTTCTTCCTGAGTGGCTACTGCTTTCCTCCAATGACATGCACAGACGTACTTTATTGTCACTCATTTGTTCCTGGGATACACAATTGCTTAATTTTCTTGCCTCATGACAGCACACAATTCTTAGCTGATTTTCGTTTATCCCTGTCCCACTTCAAAAACAGCAAGTAATCCAGAATGGATCCCCATTGGCTTCCACTGAGCCTGCTCAGAGCCCTTCAGTGAGAATGCAAGCCTTGTGAGACCCTTTCTCCTGCCAGGCTGCACTCCTAGCTCTTACCAAGGCCCCCCTACTCAAGGCGTTGAATTCAGAAACCTGATTTTTTCAGACTATGAGTTTGTCCCTAGTGATTTGTGACCAACTCCTTAAGTTTAGGAGTTGGAGGTTTTACCAAGAGTTGCATAAGATCCTCACTGCTGAAAACTAAGACCCCAATTCAATCACATTGTGCACATCTGAGACCCTGAGTCCCACTTCTCCAAGATTCTGGGTCTCTAGTTACATAAGTGATGAATCTGAAGACCTCTTTGGCCTTTTCAGGTCAGTTTTATCATTCGTCTCCTAGGATATGGAGTTTACAAACATGAATGTGTCAAACTATTGTTCCTGGAGGTCTAGGAGGAAAAACATATATATATACATATACATAATTTATTTTATATATGTGTGTATATATTTGTGTAAGACATTTATATATGTGTGTGTAAATATATGTAATTATTTCTTCAGTTCAAAGACAGGCTTTCTTTGAGTATAAGACAAATTGAAAGTGTAAATTAAGATATTTAACTTTCTCCTTTAATTTTAGCTATTTAATCAAGTTTATTAATTTAATATAAAGAATATATTTATTAAAATTTTGATACTACAATAAATTCTCAAAAATCACCAATAAGTTAGAAAAGAGAATATCCACATATGTTATGAGTGGATATAAACAGAAGAAGTAAATAGTTCACATAGAGGGTGTATGAATCTTCTTGGAAAATTCTTTTTTGGAGGCTGTATCTTCTTTGGAGAATTCTTTATAAAATAATGATTACCGTTGTTTTGTAATTGTATCTTTTATGACAGCATGAGTGACATACCTTAGCCCCTTTAATTACCAGATTACTTCCTACTATTTTACAATCACACGAGAACAGAGTAGACCTAGGTTGATGAGCAGATTTTTGTTTTCCTCTCAAACTGCAGCTACCTAAAATCAGAGTCTTCTGATAATTTGTGCTGTTATTTTAGGACCACTTTCATTCTACAACTGGCTGAAGCATGAAATGAACTAAAATAAACTGAATTGAATGGAACTGAACTGAACTGAAGTGAAATAATGTGATTTCCAGCATACCTCATGCTTTAAGGATGGAGCAGAGGTCTCACTCATCCTCCTCCCAGAGGCCCCATGGCAGTGACCACCCCATGCAATGCCCTTTGTGCGTGACTGTTGAATTTCACTAACAGTTATCCATCCCCCTACATACGATGCACTCTGGTTTTGTGAAAACCGAAATATCCTGAATTACATTTAGAGACAGCTGTAAGCTAATTACCAAAGCACAGAACTTAATTCAAAAATATTTTTTATTACAGTCAGATGTGAGACAATAAAATTTAGAAAGTGAGCTAGAAAAGAATTGAAGGAGATAAAGAATCTAAATTCCCATGATGAATTTTCCCCTCATTTACCAGCTTTCCCTCTCATCATTTCTTGGACCATTCTATTCCAATTCCCATAATTATTTTAGTATTTATTGAATGTTAGTCAATGGATGTGTTCATTAGCTTTCTCTTGCTGTGACAAAATACCTGAGAGAAACAATTTAAAATAGGAAAATCATTTTGGCTCTGTTACAGAGGTTTCAATCCATGGATCTCTAGTGAGGCAGAACATCATGGAGGGGGAGGTGTGGTGGAGCAAAGCTATTCACCTGATGGCTGGCAGAGGTGGAGGTTGGGCATGGATCAGAGATAGTAAGTATGCACAAGGGGTCAGGGTTAAGACATCCTTCAAGGACTTACTACTAGTGGCCTACATCCTTCAACTAAATCACACTTCCTAAAGATTCCACCACTCCCAATAGTGCCACCAACCAAGGACCAAGACTTCAACACATGAGCTTTTGGAGGACATTCCAAGTCTGAACTAGAACCATGTACTGAGCACTTTTCATGCATTATTGTAACCAAAGTTTAAGACTAACCTCAACATTTTGCTTGCTAGAAGGTGGGCTTATGCAAGCCGCAGGCCTCTGCAGCTGAGAAAGCTGAGAGAGTTTTAGTGTTAGCAGGTAATCACAACAGGAGATGCCTACCTGTGTCAGCTTAGATGGTGGTAACTGGCAAAATGGGGTTCTTCTCCACTGCTATCAAGTGTGTTACAGCTCTAATGGGGAGCCCTCCAGTGTTGCAACAGACTCCAGCAGCTCACTACCAGCTTCTTTCCAGGTTCTTGTCTCGCAAATTCAAAGAATGAAATTCAAGGGACAAGGGCAAGAATGAAAGAGTAGGATTTATTTAAGTGTGAGGAATAGGAACAGAACTCTCTCTCAGGGGCAAGAGAGGACTCAAATAGGGTTTGCTGTCTGAGTGTGCTAGTCTAAGGGTTTATATGGTATTTAGATTAATGCTATTGCTCTAAATTTACGTTAATCAGGGTTTGGAAAACTGCCAATGCTATTGGTCAAAATTTATGCTAATTCAGGTTTGGAAAAGTACCAGTGTTACTGGTTAGCTCTGCAATCCCATTCCAGTCTGCCCCACTTATGTCTTCTCGCTGCTCATGGGGAAATGAGCAGTTGAGGTTTTGAATGTTCAGATGTTGGGGCTATAACACTATGTGGAGGAGGTGTCTTCCCTGGGCCTTAGCTGAGCAGGTGGACAAGCACTCACATCCTGGCTTGCTGCCACAGGCCCACACCAACATGGCGGGCTTCATGTGCCACCCATACTCCAGCTTTCCCAGGGCTGCCACTCCACAGCTCAGGGACAAAGGCTTGGCTTCAGTATCACATTTGACCTTCACAGCAGCATACCAGCATTTCAATTATTCACATAACTGTACACATCATATATGAAAATTAACACAATTTTACACAGGAGGAAACTGAGTCTTGCCCAAGAACACCCCATAGTAAGAGCTGAGCCACATGAAGCATGTCTGACTCAAGCTTGATCTATGAATCTGAGTCTATGTCACTATAGACCGTAATGGTGAAATACTAGGATGCAGGGAATGCTGTTGTTACACAAACTTGCCAGATTTATGAGCAGCTAAACAGGAATCCATGAGCTCTACTTCCACATCCTGCTCTCTCTCTCGTTTGTTCCCTACTTCGTTTCCTAAAAGCTATTCCAATACTTGACACCCTTCCATCCACTCTGCTTTTGTTCTACCAATTCAGGACTATCTTGAAATTATATGGAGGAAAATTGCTTTATAGTTCCAAATACAAGAGTTAGTTCATACGATAGTCTATAACAAAGTTTAAAGTTTAGTACTATCTCAAACCAAAATTTGACAGATGTTTCTTCCTCAAGCATAACTTCAAATATCTAAGAAGATGATTCGGTTCCAAGATGGTTGCCTAGACGGACTCCTCCGTGCTAGTCTTTCCAGGATCAGAACTTGAAGTAGTAGAAATACTGTCTCCCAGTCAGTTTCTTGACATCATCCTACGGCTCATCATCCCCTATAGGAATTTCACTTGTGTGTGTGTGTGTGTGTGTACACGCAGGGCCACCAGGCAGCCGCGATTGCCACAAACAGAGTGACTTCAGCGGCCAGCGGTGGAACATAGCGGGGCACGGGGCCCCAGCCCAGGGCTCTAGCCCAGGATTCGTCCTGGGTGGGTGGGGACTACTTCTACATGGGGTACCTGGCTCCAGTGCCCACCCAACCACACAGGACCCCTAGCAGTTGCTCCTGTGGACAAACATCTCCCGCACGGGACCCCCGGCTACTGTTCTTTGTGGATCCCCATCAACACCGCAGAACGCCACACAGCATCTTGGGACAAACTTTGACTTCAACACGGCCCACCATGAAACAGCTTCTCCACCAGCGGCCCAGACTTTCACCCTGCTGCCGAAGCAGATGGCTTCCTTGTAAGACCCACACACACCCAGGACATTCTTCACCCAGTGAGGAAAGTCCAGTAAGCAACGGACAACGCCACCTACTGGAGGTGAACGGAAGCATACCTGTTTATTTACATTGAGACTTTTTAAAATTTCTTTGATATTTTTTTATTCTTATTTTTTATTTTATCCTTTATCTTTTTCTCCCAATATTCCTCTTGTTTAATCTTTGTGTTTTGTTTCTCTGCTCTTTTCTTCTTTCCTTTCTTTCTTTTTCCTTTCCTCTTTTCTCTCTCCCTCTTTTCCTACCCTCTAATCCCCAACAGTTGTGAAACCAAGTATTTGTTACACAGTAGGATATGGTAGATTGGGATTTCTGAACCGTATACTAGAGTGGTATTATATAGTCTTGTAACTCCCACTTGCATATGTTTTATTTTTCTTACTATCATGTCTCCTCGCTAGCTGTATTCTCTTTTCTTCCTCCTTACTGGTCTTCTCCAACTCTCTGTCACTCTTTCTAGTAATAGCCAACTTCTCTTGGATTCCTTTTTCATGCTTTCTAGGATCTAATAACCATATCCTCACTTCCTACTACCCCAACATTCTATCCTACACCCCACCCTCAAGTTTCCCTAGCCCGCCAACAGAAATTATAGACCCTTGTGCAAACCTATTGTTTATATAATAGATGTTAAAGGAACTCATAATTGTTGTATATTGTGACTAAACTGTAAATGTATTTGGGAGCTATTAGGAGCTACTTGGTTTGAAACTATATATTGTTTGTATTGAGATCAATCAATATTGGTCTCCCCTTAAAGGAGAGATATTGAAACCCTGCAGGGAAACTATAACCATATAGAAGTAAAAACTGTAACAGCTTGGATCAGCAGAGCTAGAAGGAAAGACACACAAACATCATGAAAAAATAAGGGAAGAAAGTGCCTCAAACAAACCAAGATACTACACTATTAGAATCCATGGTCAGTACAGCAGAAGAAATGACAGAAAAGGAGTTCAGGATGTACACAATTAAAATGTTCTGTGACATAAAGAATGATATGAAAGCAAGCCCAGTCAGCAACAGATCATTTTGATAAAGAGATACATAGGCAATACAGGAAGTAAAAGATCACTTCAATAAGGAGATAAAGATGCTGAAAAGGAACCAAACATAAATCCTCAAAATGAAAGAAAAAATAAACCAAATTAAAAACTCAATAGAAAGCATCACCAGCAGATTAGACCACTTGGAAGACTGAACCTCAGATACTGATGACAAAATACTTAACCTTGAGAATAGAGTGACCACACAGTGAAGACGGTAAGAAACCATGAACAGAACATCCAAGAACTATGGGATCACATTAAAAGACCAAACTTAAGAATTATTGGGATAGAGGAAGGCATAGAATTCCAAACCAAAGGAATGAACAATCTATTCAATGAAATAATATCAGAAAACTTTCCAAATATGAAGAATGAATTGGATAATCAAATACAAGAGGCTTACAGGACACAAAATGTACAAAATCACAACAGAACTACACCCAGGCACATCATAATGAAAATGCCTAACATTCAGAATAAGGAGAGAATCTTAAAAGCCACAAGAGAAAGGAATCAGATTACATATAGGGGGAAGCCAATTAGGATCTCTGCAGACTTCTCAACAGAGACCCTGAGAGCAACAAGATCATGGCAAAGCATATACCAAGCCCTAAAAGATAGCAGATGCCAACCAAGAATCTTATATCCAGTAAAATTAAGTTTTAGGTTACATGATGAAATAAATACCTTCCAAGATAAACAAAAATTAAAAGAATTCACAGCAAGTAAGCTGGCACTACAGACTATTCTTGGTAAAATATTCCATGAGGAGGAAATGAAAAACAACAATGAAAACCTGCAGAGGGAGGAGCTACATTAAAGGCCAATGAAAGGAGAAACCCAGTCACATTAAAAACTAAGAATAAACCAAAATGTCTGGGAATACAAACCATGTCTCCATAATAACATTGAATGTCAATGGCCTAAACTCAGCAATTAAAAGACATAGACTGACAGATTGGATTTAAAAAAAAAAAGACCCAACAATATGCTGCCTCCAAGAGACTCATCTCATAGAAAGAGATACTCACAGATTGAATGTGAAAGGATGGAAAAAAATTTATCACTCACATGGACTGCGTAAACAAGCAGGAGTTTCCATCCTCATTTCAGACAAAGTAGACTTCAAACCAAAGTTAGTGAAAAGGGATAAAGAAGGTCATTTCATACTACTTAAGGGAATCATACATCAACAAGACATAACAATCTTAAGTATCTATGCCCCAAACAATGGGGCAACCATGTCTGTCAAAGAAACCCTTCTCAAATTCAAGAACCAAATAGACCCCAACACAATAGTATTGGGTGACTTCAACACAACTCTCTCACCACTGGATAGATCTTCAAAGCAAACACTAAACAAAGAATCTGCAAGACTCAATAGAACAATCAATGGTATAGACTTAACGGATATATACAGAATATTCCATCCTTCAACAAGCAAATACACATTTTTCTCAGTAGCACATGGATCCTTCTCCAAAATAGATCATATGCTATGCCACAAAGCAAGTCTTAGTAAATACAAAAAAATAGAGATACTACCCTGCATTCTATCTGACCATAATGGACTGAGACTAGAAATTAATGACAGTTTAAAAAAAAGAAGCCACTACAACACCTGGAGGCTCAATAATTTGCTATTGAACAATGCATGGGTAA
>CM053410.1:21011350-21058819 GCA_028644305.1 Xerus rutilus | reverse complement strand
TGCACAGAAATACAGCTATCTCATACTAGACAAAGGTACCAAAAACATTCATTGGAGAAAAGATAGCCTTTTCAACAAATGGTGCTGGGAAAACTGGAAATCCATATGCAGTAAAATGAAACTAAACCCCTATCTCTCCCCATGCATAAAACTCAACTCAAAGTGGATCAAAGACCTAGGAATTAGACCAGAGACCCTGCGTCTAATTGAGGAGAAAGTAGGTCCAAATCTTCATCACGTGGGATTAGGCCCCGAATTCCTTAACAAGACTCCAAAAGCACAAGAAATAAAAGCAAGAATCAATAAATGGGATGGACTTAAACTAAAAAGCTTCTTCTCAGCAAAAGAAACTATCAATGAGGTGAACAGAGAGTCTACATTCTGGGAGCAAATTTTTGCCACACACACATCAGATAGAGCACTGATCTCGAGGATATATAAAGAACTAAAAAATTTAACACCAAAAATACAAACAACCCAATCAATAAATGGGCTAAGGAGCTGAATAGAAACCTCTCAGATCATATACAATCAATACACAAATATATGAAGAAATGTTCAATGTCTCTAGCCATTAGAAATGCAAATCAAAACTACTCTCAGATTTCATTTCACACCAGTCAGAATGGCAGCTATCCAAAATACCAGCAAACATAAGTGCTGATGAGGATGCGGTGAAAAAGGCACACTCAAACATTGCTGGTGGGACTTCAAACTGGTGCAACCAATCTGGAAAGCAGTATGGAGATTTCTTTAAAAACTTGGAGTGGAACCACCATTTGATCCAGCTATTCCACTCCTTCACTTCTACCCTAAAGACTTGAAAAACAGCATACCACAGTGACGCAGCCACTTCAATGTTTATAGCAGCTCAATTCACAATTGTAAAATTGTGGAAGCAACCAAGATGCCCCTCAATAGATGAATGGATAAAGAAACTGTGGTACATATACACAATGGAATATTATTCAGCAATAAAAGAGAATAAAATTATGGCATTTGCAGGTAAATGGATGGAACTGGAGAACATTATGCTAAGTGAAGTACGCCAATCCCAAAAAACCAAATGCCGAATGTTCTCTCTGATTAGTGGATGCTGATTACATAAGGGGAGTGGGAATGGGGAACATAGGAGAAATGGAGGAACTCTGGATGGGGCAGGAGGGAGGTGGAGGGAGGGAAAGGGGAATGGGTGTAGTAAAGATGGTTGATTGAGATGGTCATTACTACCCTTGGTGCATGTATGAAGACACAAATGGTGTGACTCTGGTTTGCAACCAGAGAAATGGAAAAATTGAGCTCTATATATGTACTATGACTTGAAATGCATTTAAATAAATTAATAATAAAAAATATCTGATAAGACAAGATAGATGTTAATCAGTTACTTCCCTATAGGTACCTCAATGCATTTAAGCATGATATATGTGAATAAGTTAATAAATACATAAAGATCTTTTTTTCTTGGCCATATACACAATCTTCACATAAAGTGACAACTGAGTTTTATGACATTTAAGTGGTTTTCTTTTTCTTTCTTCTGTCTTAGTTGCTATTTACATAAGCACATTTCTATTTATGAGTCACCAGATAATGAAATTATATTTAGAAACAGAAAATCTTTTCATTTAATAAGTATGCAGGTGTTGTGTGCTCCAAAGAAAAGGAACAGAAGCAGATGCTAAATGCTTGGTTTCGTGGCAAGATTCAATATCAGATGCTCTGGAATTAAGAGACTTTTGGAAACTAGATATTCAAAACAACTGTTGAGATTTTCACATAGCAAATCTGCAAGTCTCTCGTTTTAAGTCATTCTTTCTGGGAAACAATTTACTGACTTGAATTGTAGGTAACATTCTAGGTTACATGTTCACTTGTATGTTTTCTTGTTTTTGTTTTTTCTACAGAAATTCATTAAAAATAAATGCAAAATCCTGGAAGATTAAAAAATAACATCAGACTTCTAAAAAAATAAAATTACTTTAGCAGAATTCTGACTGAACAGCACATATTTTTTGTTTGTGCTCTTTTATTCTGCTTATTTTTTCATTTGGTTTTAAATTTTCGTCCAAGTTTTAAACGCACATAGTTCTTATACATTACCAATTCCAATGTCTGACACCCTTGCTCAACACTTACAAGCTTTTTCCCTTCCTAGATGTGACCATTTTCAATTCTAATAGCTTTTGTTGTTATTATTCATAGTTTCAGCCTTAACACTTCATAACTTATACGGTTACTTTTGATAATTTTGTTTTAGCCGATGAGGTTTTCTGTACAAAAGATGAAAATTCATTCTTTTTTTTTTTCTCTCTGAACCCAAACGAACTCCCAGTATCAGTTAAGTTTAGTCAGATTAGTTTTCAACACTTACCTGATTAAATTTATATGTATGTAAATATGGGATCTTATCCTTTTCTTCCTTGTTGAGCATTATTTTTGTTTTACTTGTAATTAATAATTGTCACGGGTCTGGGGCTGAGGCTCAGTGGTGGAGTGCTTGTCTAGTACGTCTGGGGCACTGGGTTCGATCCTCAGCACCACATAAAAATAAATAAATAAAATAAAGATATTGTGTCCATCTACAACCAAAACATAATTGTGGTTCTTTTGGTGTTAAGTATTTTGAGTTCTTTATATATCCTGGAAATTAATGCTTTATCTCAGGTGCATATGGTAAAGATTTTCTCCCATTGTGTAGGCTCTCTCTTCAGGTTATTGATTGTTTCCTTCACTCAGAAGAAGCTTGCAAAGCAAAATAAGCCAATCGCAAAAATCCAAAGGCCAAATGTTTTCTCTGATATGAAGATGGTAATTCACAATGGAGGAAGCGGCTAGGGAAGAATAGATTTACTTTACTTTGGGAAAAGGGGAGTGAAGAGAGGGGAGGAGGTATGGAGGTAGGAAAGATAATAAAATGAATCACACATTACTACCCTATGTACATGTATAATTATATACAACTGGTGTGATTACACATGATGTACAACTAGAAGAATGAGAAATTTTACTCCATTATATATGGTGTATTAAAGTGCTTTCTACTGTCATGTATCACTAATTAAAACAAATTTTAAAAAATTTAAAAATTGTCACATCTTTGGTTTTGTAGACTTACCACTAACTGATCTGCAAACTTTCCCTCAAGTGTCTAAGTTCCCTCTCAAAAATTCCCAGCATGGAGTTCCTTCTATCACCCTCGTCCCATTGGTAGCATCTCTTTCTGACCTGTTCCAGTCTGGACGGGTTTCTTCCTAGTCCCCAGCTGGCTCTTTCTCGACTACCAGCTAGAGTTGGAATTGCTATTCCTGGACCCTGGATCTTCTTCATGTTAGTTTAGCTCATCATTTGGATAAAGCATATTCTCAATAGCATCTTTAAAAAGTATGTATGAGAAGCTAATTCTTCAAAGCCCTGGCCCCAAAACAACTTCATTCTTATTATAAATAATTTTCTCATAGGATACAAATGTTTAGTCCACTGACTTCTTGCTTCTCAAATTGTTTTTGAGAAGTCTAAAGCCATTATGCCATTATGGTTCCTGATCCTTCCTAAGAACACCCTATGTACCCCCAATGCCCCACTACTCACCTCCCTGCATCTGGACTTTTGTGTACTTTTCTGTGCCCTGTGGCTGAAATTCGCAATGATGCATTTATTCAATAGGTCTGTCATGAGCTATACATTGACATAGAAGAAACACCTATGTATCTTTCCACAATGTCAGAATTTACTGAATAACAATAACATTACAGGCTACACTACTTTTATTAGTCACAGTTCACTAAATACTTGCGGGTCACCTGGTGGTTATAACAGGGCAATCCCAGGTGCTTTTATTTCAATCTTAATTTCTAATATCTGTAGTAACACTCAAGTCACCCATCACACTTTACACACACACACACACACACACACACGTATATATATATGTATATGTAAATATATATATATATATTTGTTGCTTTATCCAGTCTATTGTGTGGATAAGCTCATGGGCCAGGTTTTTCCAATACAGCTATGATATGTCCATACATCCATGTGCTTCCAGTTACTCTGATTAAGTCTGCAGGTGGTCATTTTTATGAGCACAATTAACTTATTTATTAGTTTGTGCCTTATGGTTGAGGTGGGCAGATGGTGATTGTTTACATGTACAAACAATATGTAGAATCATTCCACCTCAGCACTTAAAATCAAAATGGAATAGCTTATGGCAAACTACTGCTTTATAAAGCGGAGTAACCCAGGTTTGGACACAGCCTGAAAACTGCTGTTTTCAGGAGTAATTCAGAGCAGGGCACAGCCCGCTCACCACCTAATACATTAGGCTTTTGTATCAGGAAACATAAAACTGTTAGGTAGGCATTTAGCGACATCAAGATGGCTGAAATACCACTCTGGAAAACAGTATGGAGATTCCTCAGAGAATTTGGAATGAAACAACCATTTGACCCAGTTATCCCATTCCTTGGTATATACCAAAGGACTTAAAATCAGCATACTACATTGATTCAGCCACATCAATGTTTATGGCAGCTCAGTTCACAATAGCTAAGCTATGGAATCACCTAGGTGTCCTTCAACAGATGAATGGATAAAATGTGGTACATATACACAATGGAATATTACTCATTCATAAAAAAGAATGACTTTATGACTTTTGCCAATAAATGGATGGATTTGGAGACTATCATGCTAACTGAAATAAGCCAATCTCCAAAAACCAAAGGTTGATGTTCTCTCTGACATCTGGGTGCTAACCCATAACAAGGGGTCAGAGGATAGATGTTCAGCAGATTGGACAAAGGAAATGAAAGGAAAGGAAAGGAAGGGAAGGGAAGGGAAGGGGGATGGGAATAGGAAAGACAGTAGAATGAATAGGACATAACTTCCCTATGTTATTTTATGAATACATGACCAGTGAAACTCCACATTATATACAATCACAAGAATGGGATCCTAATCAGAATAAGTTATACTCCATGTATGTATAATATGTCAAAATAAACTCTATTGCCATGTATATCTAAAAAGAATGAATTAAAAAAATTTTTTAAAAAGGTGGTTGAGACAGAGTATAAGAAAAATGACTGGAGTACAAGAGATGAGTCATCATGTCCCTCTTTACCAAAAGTACCATGACCATAGCAACTTCCACCCTTGAGGGCTTATCACCCATAACAACCCCTGCCACCACAGTTTCTGTATTCTAATTAGGTGAAAACAAAGTAACCAATGGGAGTGAAGTGGACAGTCCTCTAATTAGGTATCATACAACGACCAGTGGGACAAAATGAGACAATGAGACATGCTCTTAAATCAGGTCCATGTGGGGAAGGGAATACCTCATAATGCCTCACAACTCAGCATATAAGAGTCCCTAACAATGGGTTTTGGGGTGTGGTCTCTCTCTCTCTCTCCCTGCTCTGCTTTATGGAGTACACTTGTTCTACTTTGCAAACCATTATTTTCCCCTTCAATAATCTATGCTTTCTGTGTCACTTCTGGATGTCTTACTCAATTGTTGGGTACACCAAGGACTTGGACTCCACCTGGACATCGCAGCTATAATAACACCTGATTTTCTTCTCCATACACTCCTTGCTTTCAGTACTTCTAATGCCAATAGAAGGTAGGGTGTACGTTCCAATTCTCTACTTCTGGTTGGACAGTAGACAAGTATCCTGCAAATTAATTGAATTTTGACACTAATAAGAACAAATTCAGATGCCATGGATTAAGGACTCCGTCCCACAGACTGCTCCTACTTCAGACACCAGTCCTTAAGTCTTCGGGTTACCCACAACTTCTGCCCAACTTGGCTCCAAATTGGAAGCTCCCATACCCACTTCCATTGGTTTGATAATTTGCTAGAGCTCACAGAACTCGGAAAGATATTTACTATTACCTACTTATTGCAAAAGGATACAACTCACAAACAGCCAGAAGGAAGAGACTCACAGGGAGAAATGGGAGGGAAGGGTGGCTTGGGGCCTCTGTGTCCTCTTCAGGTGCAACAGACTCCCAACACCTGCATGTGTTAGTTGACTTGAAAGCTCTTCAGGCACTAGTTCTTCCTTGGTTTTGGGAAGGTGCTATTACTTAGGCACAATTGATTAAATCACCAGCTTCTGATGATCAAGTTAATTTCCAGACCCTTTCCCCTGCAGGGAGCTTATAGAGTGGGCCTGAGATTTTCAATCTAATCACAAGGTTGGTTCCCCTGGCAACAAGACCCTTCTTAAGCCTAACAAGAGCTGCCAGCCATGAACCATCTCATCAGCATACAAAAAGATACACCACTTCAGAGATTCCAAGGGTTGGCGGAGCTGTGCCAGAAACCAATATGGTGGAAGGCCAAAATATACATTTCTCAGATCAACATCACAACCTTTTCAATGAACAAACTAGAATTCTGGGTAATTTTTTCCTTCATGTTTTCTTCTCCTTTTATTTTTTTTAATACTCAGATATTAGAATTTATAATCTTTGTGTGTATGTGTGTGTGTGTGTGTTTTCTGTCATCTGACCCTCCCCTATTTAACCTGTTTTTCTTTGTCTCTATGTTCTTAGGAACTTCTGAAACAGCCTGAAATGAAGGGCAACTTTCTAATGCTGACAGGAAAAACTTAAGGACTGAATCACAACCACCCCTTTTCTGGGGAACACCTGGGAATCTGAGAACGGAGACCTTCCCCTAGACATGAATTTGTGTGTCACCTGGCTTTTGTTTCTATAAAGTGTAACAACCTCTGTAGGGCCAGTGGCAGGAGAAGCAATCTACTGCTTCTCCCCAGTTTGACCTAACTGCATAAAATTCAGTTTTCCTTTTTCCATAATTTGCCCATTTCTTGTGTAGGTGGGTAGCTGAATCCAAGCAGCCAGAATTCAGGGAGGCCTCTAGACTAGGATGCTGGTAACAGGTCTTCATGTCTTCATCTTCTTTTTCTCGCTTTTTATTGGTATTTCATTTCTGTTCTATTCCTTGTTTCAGGAACTTTACTTTGTTCTCTGATTTTTTCTGTTTATATAAAATCTCTTCTTATTACACAGATACTATACCTGCTTTTATTTTCCTATTGAAATAAAAGTGTTGTTTTCTCCTTTCACATACTTGGTTCTCCCCAAGTTGCTTTTCCTCTGCTTGATTATTTTGCTCACTTTCTTATTAGATGCTGTTTTTAGATGATTAAAAGAAGTTGATTGGAAGACACATGCATGTTGATAAGGCATGTCACCTGTGACCTTTATTGCCTAGGGACCTTCTAAAGCTATTTGTTTGGAATCTACTCCCGTACCCAATTGACCTATTCAGGTTGCTTAGAGAAGACTCTTGCAATCTCTGGCCTTAAAGTTAAGCACTCTGAGGAGCCAAAGAGGGGAAGAATTCAGCTGTCTCAAAACTCAGCATGTACATGTTCACTTAATCTTTTTATTTTCCAATACTTTCTATATTCTCAATTCTTCCCAATGTCTTCCAACTCAAGATCATCTGCTTCACCCACAGTCCTAACATAAAACTTATAGTAATTTAAATTAGGATAACTTAATAATGCTGTAACAGAAGGACTCTTCTTTACAAAGGTATGAGCAGTGTACAAGAAAACCAAAAAGAATAGTACTGAACTTCTTGCTGCTACTACCTGTGGAAGGTAGGAAAAGGTTACTAGAAAGTCCTATAGAGAAACCAAATTATGAGAAGCTGCGACCTTCCATGGAAAGAGGAAATCATCCTAAGGTGACCTCACAGAAGGAGTACTTGAGGAGAAGTGCCTAGACATTGTTACCTGCTTTCTTGTCAGGACTGTCCATGAGCCAAACTCAACAGGAGAACAATTACAATGAGGACCATTAATTGACCCATTCAGGGCACCTTCCTGCCACAAAGGGAGAATTTTTATAATAGAGAATAAGGCTAGAAGGGCAAGTTGGAGATACCTATTTTGCCTTCTCTAAGGAAGAACCTCCAACATTAGGTTGGGGTAGAAGCAGACCAACTATCAGGTTGCATGCAACAGGAGTGAAAAATAGGAAGCTCTAACTACTTCTTAAACTAATTTCTCACCAATCCCTCATTCTGCTCATCCTTAACCTTACTTCCAGATGTGCCTGGTACTTCTGCCAATTCCAGAGCCTTTGGGGGGTTTGCCTTAGGAATCAGCCTTCTTACACTTGTAGAATAAAATGACACTTTTTCTGTTTTCTGGATTCTGAAATTTGGCAATCCTCTTCTTCTAATTCTTCTTTGAACCATTTTCAAGAATCCTACAACTGTGGTTCACTGGGACTTGAGGAAAAAACAGAGGTTAATACATGTGTTTAATCCTCCACATTTTAACAGAAGTCCTTTTCATTATTACTTAGAAATTGGAACTAATTGAGATTAGACTGATTACCATTACCTTTAAGTCTCCCTGATAGTATTTAGACCATCTAGACAGATCCAAAGGCCAGTAGAGCAAATGTGAATACATCTCACAACCAAGGAGAAAACTGCAAGTGAAGAGGTTCCCATCCAATGGCAACCACCACAACAAAATCAACAACAGTGGTTTGGGACTAAGCAGTGGGGAAGAGTGAATATATATTTCCAGCTATGCAAGAAAGAAAAACTGCCAAATAACTTGCAAATAGGACATTTTTCAACATTGGTTCTTATTGAAAAGCCAGAGATGGCTAAGCTAAAATGAAATTCAACTTCCCAGGCTCAGAAGTTGGGTCCAAATACAGCTAAGTAAAGTTTTATTAATAAGTAAGGTTTTATTAATAATAAGTATAGTTGTATTAGCAATTTGAAAAACACAGGTTTTAGCCAACATTTATTTGGGCATTTGGAAATGTCTTTATAGCAACATGATCTAGAGAATAATTATCTAGATGATAATTTGCTCCTTTTTAACCAGAAAAGTTGTGGAATTATCAAGTTTAATTCAGGTTCATAATTACTATATTAAAATCTATGTATAAGTCTTTTATTTTTGTGGTTAACTCCTTTGGACTTTTAAGTGCATGATCTTGTCCCCATATCTGGAAAATGAATTTGTTGATCAGATTAGGAAATTTCATATTTATTTGGGAATGCATAAACTGCAACTTCTCCTGTTTGGATGAAGCTGTAGAGTCGATTCTGTAGTCAGGTACACAAATGTGACCTCAAACGAGGTCCCAGAGGACAGTGGAGGCACGTGAGAAAAATTGACACTTAGTTTCTAGTCATTGACCTATTAAAAAACTACTTGGCAATAATGCCCTCACTATCACCTGACCTATGATCTCCTGAGATCACACCATGAGTGGCCCACGTCACCAACAGGATCACTCAAAGGTTCACCTGCAACTATCATACTTTGACTTTGGATTGAGCCTCTCACTCTCTCATTATTTTATTATTTATTATTTTGCCCAGAGTAGTGTTTTCAAAATAATTCAAATTCTTTACTTGGATCTTCTAAATATTATTAAGTCAATGCATAGTCTACAATAAAATAAGACTTAAAATTTTTGTTTTCTTTCCAATCATTTTGCTTCCAACCATGATCTCTCTTGCAAAGTATGGAATATAGGATATGTGGTACTATGGAAAATATAGTCATTTCTGCTATAATATGACACATGTTTCTAAAAATCACCAGTGCTATCCAAAATTGTGCAATTAACACCACAGGGCTTATGAGAAAATGAGTTAAAGAAACAACACTCAAAAATCTTATCAGTGGTACATTAAAAATATACAGAAACTTAATAAAACAGGAGCACAGTTTGACACATGAAGGCGTTAGGAAATACAATAAAGAAGGTAGTTTGTCTTTTAAACTCTTGATGTTTGCTTGAGGAAATGGCCATCAGAAGTGGTGACTTGGGCGTAATCATGAAGGTGAGGAGAAAGTTGACCGAAATGGGAGAGTTGGAATGGGGACTTGACAAGTGTGACTTATAATGGTTGTGAGCTGATGTGGCTGGTAGAAGTTTAAGGGTTTTTGTGTGTGTGTGTGTGTGTGTGTGTGTGTGTGAGTGTGTTTCTAAGTGGCTGTGTTTAACTGGTATGATTCTTCCTTTACCTACTATTTCTTATAGATGAAATTTTGCACAAGGAAATTCAAAGTTCTTATGTCCACGTGGTTTCATGATGTCACATTCCATTCATGAACCAAGCTTTGCAACTGCTACCTCTTTTAGGCCAGGCACAAGGCCCTCACTGCCATCACCCAATTTCTCTTTGCCTCTGACTTTGCACACAAGACTGAAGACTCATTCAGCTGTCATTGGACCCATCTCTATATTTGGTGACAGACAGAAAAGACATAATGGGCATGGGGAGGGAAACGATGAAGTATCATCATCTAATAATTTTCATCTGGTCACAATTTTGAAATAGAATGATGCCACTAGCTTCTAATTCTGTAAAGGAGAGAATGTTCTTTCTTGTTTTTATTTTTCTTTTCTATTTATCTCCAGGAAATTGCACAATACCTGACCCATAGTAGATGCCCAAATATAACTCATGGCTGAGTGTATACTAGAATAACAGTCTTATCATATTTTCTAAGGTCCTTTATTCTGTTTCAGAATCTAAAAATAGAAAAATAACTTTAAAATGAATAAACTGATATAGAGACTTGATAGCAATGTTTTAACCCCACAACACCCAACAATAAATAGAACAAACTTTCAAGCAGAAGAATCTAATGTATTGTATCACCAGCTTAGGGGAGGAGTTTTTAGTCTCAAGACATATGGCAGGGCTTGAGAAAGACTACTCCATAAAGGACAAGCTGTAAAATATCAGGCCCAGCGAGCCCATTATTGCTTTATTTCTGCTACAGGGATTTATGGCCTAAAATTTCTCCTTCTAAAATTTGCAGAAATTAAATCCTTGCTTGTACTGATTTGTTTCCAAAGTCTTCATCAAGCTTTTAGAACCAAGTTTAGCTGCTTTGCAGGGATTTAAGAAGAGTTAGGACAACTTCTAGGCCAGAAGAGAAAGCAAACTAGCCAAGCAAAGGACACTTTCCAGAAAGAATGTTCTGTGATGTTCTTCAGTTGAAGCACTACATTACATTTACACACCCAGGTGTTTCTTTCAAGAAGCACCTATTTAGTTTGGTAACTAAGTTGTTGCATTCCCTATAGCTCATAATAATTTATCCAGTCTCCTCCATGTATCTACAAAAATACTTCCGATGAGAAGATAATCAGAGTCAGCCCACTTTTTTTTTAACATGAAAATAAGTTAGATTTTTTTAACCAGTAAATGGTCCATTTTCAAGTTGGAAGGCCTGTAATGAAATTACAAGACCACCCAAAAGAATTTGGAGAATTTGGGGCTGGGATTGTGGCTCAGTGGTAGAGCGCTTGCCTCGCATGCGTGAGGCACTGGGTTCGATCCTCAGCACCACATAAAAATAAAAATAAAATAAAGATATTGTGTCCATCTACAACTAAAAAATATTTGAAAAAAAAAAGAATTTGGAGAATTTGTTAGTAAACATTTTGGAAAGATAAAAATCTATTATAAATCATCATCTCAAAGACATTTGCTTTGAGCTCCATAAACTGGACATCAAAATGTATCTCATTTATCATTTACTAATTTTAAGATGTAGAAGGGCTATTTATAAATGAAATGATTGAACACAACCATTTGCATCAAACTGTAGATTCTAATCAGGATGAAAGACATACACAATATACCATTGCCCAATGAGTTAATTTCATTTCAATGATTGAAAGGCTTAATGAAGAGTGGGAAGTACTGGTAATATGAAGGAACTCCCAAATATATATACTTTAATAAGAACTGGCACCACTGAAAACTAAGTCACAAATGGAAGACATTCTAGTTATGGCCTGCCAGAAAGGACAGTATCTTGCCTTTGTTTCTGCCCAGCTTTTAAACAAAGGAGCAATCATTTAGCAGAAAAGGCATAAGGTCTAGTACACACTTACCTCTTTGCTATGAGGGATATGCATGACATACCCTCTGCCTTCCAAGAATTTATAATCCAAATAGGAATAAAGAATATCAATAATACAATAGCTATACATAAAAACAACAGCACAAGGAATATCACAGAGCAACAAACTGTTATTTATAAAGTATTTGCATAATCACCATCTTTGCCTTTCATGTGGGCAGGTAATAAAATCCAATTATTTTTATTGTTAACTCAGTACCAAGCACTATATTATTGGGCTCGCATGCAATAAACATTGACTTATTACAATATGAGATTCAGAACATATCCAGACTCGGCAGCACAAATAATTCAATGAAAAGAAAGGAATCCTTTGTCTCTGAGCCATAAAAACCCTACAAGGGATTCATATTTCTTTTGGCAAGATGAATTTTCAGAAGGCTTAAAAAGGGAAATATGAAATTGATTTTGAATAAAACAATAAATATTTTAATGCAATGATTAAGTGCTAATCACTGAGGAAATAAATGATTCAACATTCCTTCAGGTTTGCTTAAGAGTGGGATTGTATGTGGCCAACAAGAAAACTAATCACAACAGATGCAATCATTTGGGTTGATTCCTTCATCCTGAGCCCCAGTATTTCTAGCTTTAGTGAATAGCTTTTCCCTCTCTCCATGTCCATCCACTTCAATGCCCCTACTCCTCCAAAACTACTCTCAGGAGTCACTGATGACCTCACCACCCCGAATGTCAGTTTTCAGTCATCTCACTTGACCTCTCTCAGCAACATTCATCACACCTTCCTTGGTACGCTGTCCTCAGCTGACCACACATACTCTCAGTTCTTCTCCATCTCAGTATTTCCTTTGCTAGTTCTTCCTCTCTTACTTCTGATTGTTGAGTTGCTAAAGGGCTCTGTCTTCAATCTTTTTTCTATCACCATTCACTCTTTAGGTGACCTCATCCACTGCCCTCAATATCATGCATGTATCTACACCTGACAATGTATACACCTCTGACTCGAAACTTTATTCTGAGCTCTAGACTTAAACGTCCAGTTGTTAACCTGATTCCTTTACTGTGATGTCTACTAGACGTATCACACTTAAAATGTCCAAAACTAAATGTCTCTCTACCTCACAAATTGGATTCTTGATCACCTCAGTGGATCTATCATTCTAGATTTTTTTTTCGAGGCCAAAAATCACAGTTCCTTGATCTATCTGGAAATCAAGAGAGATTTGCCTTTAAATCTATCCAGAGCCAGGTCCCTTGTCACTTTCATTGCTATCACTCTCAATCAAATCATCATCAGCTTTCATCTGGATGGAGCCCTCAACCTTTGCTCCCTGCTTTGTCTTCCCTGTCCTGTAAAATGTTCTTAGAGGAACAACCAGAACAAGACTTTAAACATCAGTCAGATCATGTCACCCCTCTGGAAACCCTGAAATGACTCCACATTTCATTCAGAATAAAAGGCCAATCCCCAGAGGCCTTTGAGGTCCCAGAATAAAATCGAGCCTCCTGGCAACTATTTCCCGAATTCTTTCTCTACTTCACTGTGTGGTGGAAACACAGGCCTCCTTAGTGAATTCTGACTTCACATTCTCAATGAACTGCCCTGATCGCTCTGTTTAATAGGGGAATCATTCTGCCACTAATCTTCCTTGTTTCTCTTTTCCACAGCATTTACAACCTTCTAACATACTCAAACATTTATTTATGTTCATTTTTATTGTCCTTTTCTTCTAGGGATCTTGGATCCATTTTGCTCAGTGACATACCCAAGCATCCAGTAGAGGGCCTAATGCGAATCTACTTTTAATAAATACTTGAGAAAAGAATGAGCAATTGACTCCACCATTATCCAGTGGCCCAGACTAAGTACTTTGGAGTCATTTTCAATCCTTCACTCTCTCTCTCACCTATTCAGTATAGAAGAAAAATCTTGTCATTCCTTGTATTAGACTGTATTTAAATATATCTGGAATTAAACCATGTTTCATCCCAGGCTTAGCTTGATCCAACCACCATCACCGATGGTAGATACAGGCACATGACCTACACTTGGTTTCCTCACTGCACTCTGTCTCTCACTACAGTTCCTCTTCTATAAAATAATCAGAGATTTGTAGAAACCTTCATCATGTACCATTACCCTTCTAAAAACTTTTCAGGGATTCCCATCACACTTAGAATGAAATCAAAATCCTTACTTGAGTTTGCAGGATTCTCGTTGGTTTGGACCCTACCTGTGCAC
Organism: Xerus rutilus; assembly: GCA_028644305.1. Taxonomy (NCBI): domain Eukaryota; kingdom Metazoa; phylum Chordata; class Mammalia; order Rodentia; family Sciuridae; genus Xerus; species Xerus rutilus. Next base: position 21,044,638 of record CM053410.1, on the reverse strand, counting down.
TCAATTCATTTCTTCCCTCTCTCCCATTTGTTCACTCCACTTGAACAGCACTAACCTTCTAGAAGTTTTTCAAACAAGGCAAATGGAGTCCTGCATCAGAACTTTTATTCTTGATCTTTCTTCAACTCTTCTTTCAGATTCCAGAGTTCCTCATAGCTCACTCTCCCCCTTCATAGAATTCTCACCTTCCATGTTACAGCCTCAAACTGTTTCCTGACCACCCTACACATAAAAGAGGTCTTGCATTCACTCTCAGTGAGAATGAATCCCTTCCATCTTGCCTTACTTTACTTCATAATATGAATAATATATGTTTACACTATTTACATATTTGTTTTTTAATTCTTTTCTCCCAAACATATTCCCTGTCAATCAGAAACTTTGTTCTGCTCACTCTTCTATCCCTGGTACCTAGAACAGTCCCGTCATATAATAGACACTCAATATTTACTGGATGAATGAATGAATAAAATACGAAGACATTTACTTTAATCCTTGAGCTGAATAAATTAATATATGGAAATATCTTTCAAGCTATTGGGTTTTATGTTAACCCATACTCAATTCTTTTCAATGGATGATTGAATTTTTACCACCAGATTAAATCACGAGACCATTCAAAACTATCCATAACACTACCTAGTTCCAAACTGTACATAGAAACAATTTAAGTCTTATGCATAAAAGATGCTAAATTATTTTATATAAATCTGTGACCTCTTTCTAAGTGTTTCAGTTTTACCTTGCTCTGTAAAACTGAAAAGATTTTGTTTCTCTTCTATACATCATTACTGCATGTAAAAATTCTGCCATATAAGCCAATTGCTGGAGCAAGAATGAATAATCCCAGAACCAGCCTTTGTTTGAGATTAGAGTCACAAATCATAATAACTTGAATATAGTCCCATCACCCAAATGCTCAATCGAAAGAATTCTTTCCACTTTCTCCCACTAGAAATTTATGTATCCCAGGTATCACTTTGTTAAGTATTCATGGCAAAAGTAGACAGACCCATCCCTAAACTAAGATTTTATCTATAAAGCTCCAATGTGTTATTTCCTATAACTTTATCATCCATCTATCTAAGTCATAACCAGAGAAAATAGTGACAAGGAGGAAAATGCATGACAAAAAAATGTGTACTGACATATCAGACAATTGCTTCTGTTGGTTTTATCCCAGTTTGGATTTAGGTTTTGACTATGCTGTCATAAATGTTGATTTGTGATGAAGTTTCCTCAGATGTTGACCTTGTTCCCTCAGGTTTTGTCTAAGTGCTAACCATGTGGAAATAATTACATTGTGCCATTATACATACATGAGTTATTTTATTAGTGGAGCACAGAAACATCTTTTAGAATTGGCTAAAATCTCCACGGTGGTGTATGCAGTAATCCCCAAGCTATTTGCTAAATATTTGAGCAAACAGAACATTGTTTATTTAGTTCTTGTTAGCTCCCCTTGTGCATTCTTGGGATGAGGTTGTAGATATTTTGTTTGGTATTAAGGGAGACCACAACCAGAACATCTTTAGTCTGAACTAAAGCTACACACTCATACTTCGCAGAAAAAAAAAATTTTTTTTTCTCTGATTCCTTGTCTGTATTCAGTGACTTCCCTAGTTCTATGAGTATCTTATGATGATCTTTGTTTTTCCTGGCCTCATTCCTTAAATGTGAGCCCTGAACAACTATAACATCATTTTTTAGCTGCTGGAAGCAATGACCTCTGCTGGTCTGGGGATTCAAGAGACTTTAAAATCATGTGTTCCCGAATAAAATGATCACTCTCACAGCTGGGCCTGAGAGGTCCCAGGTTGGTTTCTAACTATTCATTCTTATATCTTCATCTGTATATACCTCTCAGCTGAGAATGTCAGAGAGAAAATGCTTTCTTATAGAGTTTCATTTTGTTCCTCCTTAACACTATTTCAAAGACAATCAGATCTATCAGTACCATGAAAAGTGCAGGCAGATAAACCTAAAGATATTTTCTAATCCACCTCCCTTCATGCACACAGCAAGATCATTCCTAACGACTGCAAGAGAACGGGAGCTTGGCGCCAAAAGAGCCTGATGGCAATTTAAGAGCATCTTGTCCTGAACTAGCCAACCTGGCTGATTGCTTTGCAGTCTGGGCCTCTGTCAAGTCACGTTCACCAGGAAAAAATTCACAAACTTTTCATGGGAAAAAAAAAATTATTAAACAGCATATTTAACAGATGCTGCTGAAGTTCTGTCTTAACTTGACATTATTATTTCATATTTAAGGATATTCAGCATGAAAATTGTAAAACAGATTCATGTTTTCAGTGTTGGGGGCAAGGACATTTTATTAAGTAATGCCAATTCATATCCTTTGCAATGCAGTGTCTTCAAGCAGTTTTTAGCAGAACATATAAGTCAATGAGATTTTTTGGAGCAGAAGCATCAGGGAGATTATAGGATGGCTTATGGATCTTGGCTTTTGCTACTAAACTTTCCAGTTTATTTCTTGAAAATTTGAAAGAAGTAAAATTTGTATGAATATTTCTAACTCTAGTGGGTTGGTATCAGCTACATCTTTTTAAACAATTTAACATTTTGAAATTAGATATAGAGACATGTGAATAAATGAAAACATATTTCTTTTATCTCAGATACCAAATTACATTTTTGTTCTTTCATTTGAATACAGACCAGTTCATGTCTTGAGTGCTGATATATAGAAAAAAAAAGTTCAGTAAGTTTTACATTATTTCAAATAATAATAACATATTAAAAATGCTTTTCAGAGTTTTAGAAATCATGACACATTTGATACTAGTGTATTTAAATTCCAGATTTTCTTCTATCCCTAGATCTAATTTTCAGAACTACATTACATTACCAAGCTCTGTTCTTTTTTTCCTGTGTCACATCCATATAAAAAAATTAGGTGCTATCTGGGCGCGGTGGCTCAAGCCTGTAATCCCAGCAGTTAGGGAGGCTGAGACGGGAGAATTGCGAGTTCAAAGCCAGCCTCGGCAATGGTGAGGTGCTAAGAAACCCAGTGAGACCCTGTCTCTACATAAAACACAAAATAGGGCTGGGGATGTGGCTCAGTGGTCGAGTATCCATGAGTTCAATCTCCCAAAAAAAAAAAAAAATTAGGTGCTTAGGATTATAAACTCTGAAGGATTGAAAAACAAGAATAGAGCTTTGTAAGCTTCAGGTTAACTGGGAACATCTTACCTCTTAAATTCTAAATGAAGTTTGTTTGAAGCCCATTCCACGTTACCTGGAACAGTTCTGCAAATTCACAGGGAACATGTTCTCATGATTTACAACTCACTTCTTTCAACTTAAGTTTCTGGATCATCTCACTGACTTGGGTATGTTGACCAGACTTCTTGCTGTAGAATTTTGCAGAGGAGGGGCAAGGGTACCAGGAGCTGAAACCAGGGGGACTTAGACACTGAGCTACATCCCCAGCCCTTTTTATTTTTTATTTTGAGACAGAGTCTCACCAAATTGCTTAGGGCCTTGCTAAGTTATTGAGGCTAGCCTCAAATTTGCTATCCTTCTACCTCAGCCTCCCCAGTTTCTGGAATTACAGGCATGTGCCACTGTACCAGGTATATCCATGGAATTTTCCCCAGACTTTCTTCTTCCTATCCCTACTCTTCACAAAATATCCACTCACACAAACATATGGGTGTAAAAAATTTAAAGAGTATTTGGAGAAACAGAGACAGCAACATTGACTCTGGTAATATTCTCCTGCATGCATATGCTCATACATGCAAATACACATAAACATAAAAATGTGTGCATACACATAAACACTCATACATGCGAATACAGATCTACACACACACACACACACAAAAGCATATGAAATCGGGCTAGCAATCTCCCATAGCATGCATGTGAGTTTAATCTAATTTTATTTTATTTTAAATAAGGATTAAATTCACATAGTTCATAAATAAGAACCACACAAAAATGTATTGAGAAGTTGTGCTCCATCTCTATTCCTGTGTATCTATCTGCTATACCCGCCAAAGTTAGTTTTGTAAGTTGTGTACATGTCCTTTCAGTGTTTTTGCAAACTAATATATGTATATGTATATTTAATTGTACACACTTTCTACAAACAAATGTTAGCATATGGTGTACACTGTTCTCACCTTGCTATTTTGTTTAATAATACATTCTGGGGAAACTTTCCCAACATTACATACAAAGTTTATCCATTATTCCCTATTGAAGCACAATGTTTCATTATGTAGATGCACCATAGTTTTTTAACCAATCCCCTTTCACTGGGCAAATTAGGTTATTTCCAATCTTACATTACTACGAATGCTGTTGCAATGAATAATCTTGTATATTCTCCATTTTGCACATACGCAGATATATTTGTAGGATAAACTCCCAGAAGTAGAACCGCCAGGCCAAGTGGTAGTTTAGATGGATGTGGTCACATCCTCTGTAATGTTTGTATTGTCTTGTACACCAGCAGGGTTCATGCAAGCCTGTTTCTCCACAGTCTGTCGACAGTGTGGCTCTTTAAACTTCGGGGTTCTGATAATCTGACACATAAACAGTAGTCTTTCAGTGCAATTTTAGTTTGCATTCTCACATAGGTGTGGGCCATTTGTACATATTTATTTGTAAACTATCTGCTCATGTTCTTTCCAATGCTTCTCTTGTTTCATTGGTCTTTTTCTTCTCTATTTCTAATAATATTTATATGTTAGGGGGACTAGTTCCATGAGACAGAAATAAGTTGCAAATGTTTTTTTACTTTCTCATTTGTTGTTCAAATTCATATAGCCATGTAGAAGGTTTTTGGTGGTGGTTTTTTCTTTAAGCAGTTGAATTTATTAGTCTTAGAGTTTTGTTAGCTTCCTTTTATTTTGCTTATAGATTTATTTACTTGTTTTTAATGGCTTCTGGATCCCAGATAACTAAGTCCTTCCTCACTCCACATATTAAGAAGGATTCCACCCATGTTTCAATTTAATACTTTAATCCTAATGTATTAATTTGAAGAATGGTACAATTTTATCAGCTTTTTCCAGATAGCTGCTCTTAGTTCTACAGCTCTTAGGGTATGCAGAGTTCACATTTACTTCAATTATTTGAGATGTCACCTTTACCATGAACTAAATTCCAAAATACATTTTTGTCTATTTATGAATTTTTTACCCTACTCTCTTGGTCCGTTACCTTTTCATGCATTGGTACTATCTAGTTTTTATTTTTGAAGATTTAACATATTTCTATCATCTTTAAAGTCCCCTTTAATTTCAGGAATATTTTTGTCGAATTATAGCTGTAAACATTTAACTGAGAAGCTCTCCAGTCACTCTGCTCTGTTATACTGTATTTCTCATTTACATGAAATCTCCTCAGCAGACTGTATTACTTGGGAGCACCTATTTTGAATAGGCTTTGCCTGAGCTATTTTACATGCATCTTTATGTGAAAATATATCTTGTGAATTTATATCCCAAGGAGATAGGCATTCATGTTCCCATTTTATATAGGAAGTGTCAGAGTTGGGGTTTGAACTTCCACAAACTATCTTTTTCTAGTGTATCATCATCACAAATAAAAGTTGGAGACATAAAAACAATATGATTATACAGAAAGGAGTATACACGTTCATTTTGGCGTGCTCAGTTATCTGAATACAATGCAGTGTGAATCAAAAGTGGCCAATCTAAGAAGGCTTTTTTAAATGTTGCCATTTGGTCATTTCCTTAATTATGGACACAATCATTTACATCATCTGTTAAAGATTCAACTTCTCTTTCAGAGAGGGAAAAATGGTGTGAAAACAGTTCATTTGTTAATTAGAATACTAGATATCATTAGCAAATCACAAGTATAATATGTTTTTATTGTAATGGATGATGTTCTACTAGGGGATCTATTTGTTGACCTTTTGTAATAACATACTATAAAAAAATGAAAGACTCAACAAGGCAAAGTACTGGAAATATCTAAGTCAGAAAAAATTCGTATATGTATGCATTTCTGTCTACTTATTCCATAGGCAAGAAAAACAAAGGCCCAGAGCATGGAAGGCAGGGTCCAAGATGATGAAGTAGATGTTTAGACAGACAGCTGGAGCCTCTTTGAGCATTTAAAACGGTCTGTAATAAGAGAAGAAACTATTAAGGGGAGTTCAGTATAACTGGGTACTATTCTTGCCTTAAAAGATGATCTACCACCTTAAATTAATTTTGACCTTCAAGAAATGTCTAAAATAGAGGTACTATGACTCATTGTAGCACCTGCCAAACTTTTCCATCCTTATTTTTTAATGACAAGATTTTATTGCTTGAAAGACTCTTCCTTTGACCTACTTAGAGGTAAGCAATGTATATATGGCCAAGCCACCCACATTGCCCTTACTGATGGGTGTCTTAGTGATTAATTCAGATTAACACATACTGAGGCTTTATAAGTTGAGAAGCAACTGTGATGAAATATACATCCACATAAAGTAAACACGTGGCAGCAGTCTCTGGGGCATTAGCAGACCTAGACAAAATTGAGTATTCATAAGGACAAAAAGTGAAATTCCTTAAGAAAGCCAGACCCCACTCCTGGAATGAACTTATTGATCTAACATTAGCCAACTTAAATATAATGCATTCCTCTTTTTGACTCTCCACATCTTATCATAGGAAATAATTCCTCTGATGTGCTAATATATACCTTATTCTTTCTGTTTTGAGGCACTGGCTTGCTAATCTTCTTCTTTAGTGATCTCGTCTTCTCAATCCAGTCTAGTATGAAATGAACAATTCCCTTCACATTTGGGTTGTATGATAGGCAACACAGGCAATTTTCAGTTTTTTTGTGTATGATTCAGACCTTAGGTACTTATTTGTAGTCTCAAAATATCATTGTAGCAGAATATGATGTTGGATAGATAGAAGGGAAGCCATAGTAGTCCATATAAAACAAAGGTGGCTTAGACTAGAGTGGTACCGGATACAAAAATAAAAAATCACAGGGATTTGTGTAGTTGTTTTTGTTGTTGTTTTGTAGGACTTCCTAGTGCCTGGGTAAAGTACACGAAATAATTAAGGATAATACTAGGTTGTGGCTCAAGCAATTTGGGAGATAATGGTGTGTTGTGTTATTGTTGTTGTCATTGGGTTTTTTTTCTATTATGGATAAACTATAAGATAAACAGGTTTGGCCAAAGGGGGAAGATCAAGGATTTCACTATGGACAGGCACATTAGATTTAAGAGGATGCATCTACCCTGTTGAAGTAGGTAGGTATCAGGTAGTAGCAGCAGCAGAGGAAAAGTACCGGCCTCTTGGGAGTGTTTGGTATGTAAGTGGTATTTAAAGTCAAGAATGGAATCCAGCCCTGATGAACTTTGACATTTGAAAGTTTGGTAAAATAATGACCATGGACAAAGGAAAACCCTAAAAATGTCATCACACTGCCAGAGTAGTATCCTAACAAGACTAGGATCAGCATGTCCCATGCTGTTGAGAGCTCAGAGAAGATAGGAGAGATGAAAATAAGTGACACTAATAAGAACAACTTTGAAGACTACATGGGGCAGAATTAATATAATAAAGGGTAAAGGCATGAAAGGGAGGTAAAGTTAGAATAAGTTGCAAACACATTTGAAAACTTGGAGTATGGACAGAAACAGAAATACATGACATGTGAAAAAAGAAGATCTCTTGACTTTTTCCCAGTCATTCATGCTATCTGATGCAGAAGCCCTTGTCCTTTACAATGCTTAAGTGCTTTTCAAATTTATTTCTTGGCCCCAACTAACTGGAGGATTTACCCTTATTTATTTTTTAAATAACTTTTTTTATTTTTTAAATAAGGGTAGATCCTCCAGTTAAGTAATTCATTTATGTATTTATTCATTTCACTCATGCCATATTCTGCAATACACCTCCTAATGAATGCATTGTTCTAGATTTTTCTAAAGCTAGTAAGCTGTTGTGTTTTTCCTTTAAGAACACATGGTTTGTTTTATATTGTATTAAATAATGCTAATACTGAGTCTTTATTGCAGCAGTTCATTAGAAGTTTTGGATATATTTATTCAATGATTTCTCACAGCAAGACTAAAAAGTAGGAACAATTATTATTTCCATCTTACAACCAAAGAAACTGAGGGCTAGAAGAGGTTGAGTATATTATCAATCCAAGATTAAAACTTTGGAATTAGTAAAGCCTCTTACTCCAGAACCCACATGTAAACCCAGTGGTTTTCATACATTTTTTAAAATAGGGAAATTATTTTATGCTACATTAGAAAGCACTTAATACCAAAAGATAAAGGAAGAAGTTGAGACTTAGAGCCTTGGTGACAGCATCTCCGTTCCCCTCCTTGCTTCCTGTCCTTCACTCCTCTGAGGTAACATGATGAAATGCCACGGACACCTAGAATTTATTGAGCTGACATTATCTGAGTTTGATTTTTGTAGGTTCTGCTCATGTAATCACATTTAATATATCGATTTCCATTTCACAATCATATCCAGTTTAGCATGAATGCTTCTTAATCCGAATGTCCTTTTGTATTTGTAATTGTCTTTGGCTGTCTTCATTCAACTAGTTAGGACACTTCTCTAAATGCATTCTGGTATTTTCTACATTCTTAGTACAACTGTGAGGGAACAACTCTGAAAGCAAATTTCTTGGAATGAGCAATTTGCTTTTCTAGTAAGCACTATTCATGATAGCCTGTAGGCTCCACTTTCCAGCAAAATGTATTCATGCCACTCTTTCTCTCTAGATTTCTAATTATCATATTGTGTTACAGAATTATATATAGCATATATATGCATTTTAGCACTGTCTACTTCAGAAATAAAAAATTGGAAGGATTTTATAAATTATACCATGTCATTAGTTGGGAGAACAGTTTTGAACTTTTATTATGAAGTTATTTTTTAGTAGCAAGTCATTGTTACTTGAAAAGCAAAAAAAACTTAATTTAGAAGTGTATTTCAACAAAAAATAAAAAAAAACATGGAGTTCTTTAAAATAGAAAACATCTGCTTAGATCCTTGTTAAAGAAATCGCATTCACATATATACATATACACACATTCAGGTACATGCAAAAAAAGTACATAAATTCAAATATGTAGTTACCCAAAAGAAGGGAAGGATACTATTTAAAAGTAGAAAATATGTTAAAATATATCTGTAGTCCTGCATTCCTATCCTCAGAGATACCTATTAATACATAAAGAGTCATTTTAACACCTTCTGCTCTTATTAATCCTTGGGCAGACTGCATGGAGGTTGTAGCGTGAACACAGATTTTGGAAATTTATTGGATGTATGGTCAAGCAAATTGATTAAAGCAAGGAAGAGAATCAACCAACCAAATAATTGCAGAAGTTGCACCAGTGCCTTAAATATCTTGACTGATTTGACAGAAGTTGATTTTTTGCCAAAAGAGTTCTGAAAATAGTGACAAGCCTCTGTTTTATTTGAAAGTTGCATGCAGGGTTTCCATAAGAGCTAACTCAACTTCATTGGTCATAACAAAATGCAAGAGGTACCTGACTTTGACTTAAGGCACTTCAGTATCGAGGACTTTACCATTTTGTCAGGTCACTAAAACTCAGTGCAACTAACCAGGCACCTGCCCCTCAGCCTCTCAGAGAACGAGCGACTCCAGTCTTTCATGGGTCTGAGCTTATTCAAATTAGTGAAACATATCTGGTTTCTTTTAAGCAAGAGCTCCCACCCCTGCCACCCCCATGTAGTCATCTGTAGGGAAAGCTGCTGAATTCACATTTGTACTGTTTGGCTTTAGTCTGAGCACCAGTAACTGGGCTGGCTAGTGTATAACTTCCCAATGGCCATTTACTCTAGAGGTTAATATTTGTGAGTGGGGGCAATATTAATGTGATTTAATGCAATTTTGGAAGAATGGTCATGTTTCCTTGAGATCTCAGAGGAGACCAAATTGTCTCAGGGGCAAGAAACTTGAACCAACCATCAGAGCACAGAAACTGTCAGGAAACAGGGTGGATGTGCTGTTAGCTGCTTCTCATATTCACAACTGTATCACTGTGGTTTTGTCAGCATCTTAGGGAAGAAAAAGGATATTCAGGTGACCACAGGTCAATGTGAACTTTGTGAACTTAATAATCCAAGTGTTTCCAACAAAAACTATCTATCTCTGCAATGCTCTCAAAGTCTTTGAAAAATACCTGGCACAATTATGAATCTATTCTTTAGTATTTCAGGAAACATTTTGTTGATTCTATTTTATTATTTGTTCTATTAATTGAAATAACAAGCTGTCTAAAATAAAATAAGACAAAATTTTATTTATTCACATCTTAACTACATTTTAAGTCAAAATGTTTCCTTCCTGCATATAAGGCTTTGGAAACTAGCAATTCCCTTTATATAGGGAAAGGAAACACTTTCAGGTATCTCAAAAACAGAGAAAATGGCCATTATAAAACCTACACACACAGCCTGATTGCAGTGATCTGTGGGTGGTCTTCATGGACTCTGTGTATGGCTTGGCATGTATGTCTTCACCATAATTGAACTGTTTCCACCAATTCTCCAGCAAATTCTCCTGTCATTCTGCAAAATATCTAACTATGCAATGACAATACAGCCTTAAGCATGTTCCAGGTGACTGGAAATATATGTTAAAGCCACACTGAAGAGGTAAGAATTTAGAAGTGTGCTCACTTAGGGCTGTTCTAATCCCAATACACAGAGTTGACATATCTTCCTGGAAATGCCTATGAGTAACAGAGCAATTGTAATGGCTGGAAATAGCTGTGTCTATATTCATAGCTCTTAGTATGTTGGAACAAAAATGGATTTTCATGAGTTTATTTGGTCTTCCCTCCTTCCCTCCCTCACTCCATACCCTCCTCCTTTCTTTAAATATTTATCAAATGTTTGCTATGTATCAAGTACTAGTTGTGACATACTAATGCCGAAAGCTTAATTTAAAAGTATACTCCAACAAAAAATAAAAAACACGGACTTCTACAAAATAGAAAATACCTACTTAGGGGCTGGGGTTGTAGCTCAGTGGTAGAGCACTTGCCTATCACATGCGAGACACTGGATTTGATCCTCAGCACCACATAAAAATAAATAAAATAAAGATATTGCATCCATCTACAATTAAAAAAAAAGAAGAAAATATCTTCTTAGACTCTTGTTTAAAAAGTTGCATTTACATATTACATACACACACATTTAGGTACATGCAAACACACACAGAAAGTTATTGGAGAGAGGGTATGTAATGACCATATGGTAATTATTATGTTTAGTGTAGCTTCAAATACACATGCATCTGTGAAAATTTTTGGTTTTTAAGAGGTTTTTTTTTTTTTTGGCCTCTTATTGGATAGTTAAGTTTGAAGAGGTATTTTGAATATGTAAAGTATTTTCCATTCAACTTGTATCTCAACAAGAAGTTATGTCTTCACTGTCAGGGTGCTTTTAAATAGACTTAGGAGGTTATGGGGAAATGTGCAAGGGAATAATATCTAGCCATGTTTCTTCCTCTTTCACCTTCAGATAAATTCTGAGAAGTATCCCTTTCCAACTTCTGCCCAGTATACCAGAACCACAGTTGCCTGTTAGAGAACTCAAAGACAATAAAAAGTAATATCATTCTTCTAAAATCAGGGTATCTCTTGAGATTTCCAAAAGGAGAACCCAGAGCTAACTCTTTTGGTAGCACTAAGGGACAGTTTGTGGAAGCCGATGGAGATGCATATTATCACCCCTGAAAGGTTGGAAATCTTTCCCAAATACCACTATTGTGCATTTGTTATCCAAATGCATTTAAATTTCTTCTTAAATAGAAACTGAATTAAACTTACAGGCTCTGATTCTGAAACTGACTAAAAATCCCCTTAATTTTTCCAATGTTATAATATTGGAGTTTTTCCAATAATGTTAATCACATGTGTAGGTGAGTGGAAAACTCAGAAATACCCTTAAAAAATGAGTTAACAGCTACTATGAGAACATTCCCTGCCTCTAAGATTTCTCTAGACTTACTTCTGTCCTTTTAACTTCTCTGTTATGATTATAGAATCCTTATGCCAATCTGCAAGTTCCTGGTTACTAGATTTCTGAACAAATTCCTGTAACTATGAAGAACAGCTGTTCCTTCTCGATAATATTTTCCATTTGCATCATTCCAGCATAGCTAGGAAAACTCCTCACTGCACTACTTAAAGTAGTCTCAGGCCAAACACCATAGAGTCCCTGGATCTCTCCCTCACACAGACCATAAGGAAGGGCTTTTAGCCTATTCCTCCTTCTGCCCAAGGAAGCTCCTTCTTCCCCAGAGAGCACAAAATACTCCAGCCATGAAATGTGAATGAAGAAGTTAGTACTTGAATTTTCCTTCAACCAATAAGACTTGCTAAAATGAGCTATTTAAACAGGAAAAAAAATGCAAAATAAAAAATCTAACTTTGTGTAAGTACTCCTGTAGTTTTTATTATTTTCCCCTCTACCTTCCCCAAACCTTCTTCACTAGAAGGAGCCTGCCATACAAGGAGAAGAATAATATATCCTACTGCAAATTCTTTCAAAAGTAATGGATAAGCCAGGCGCGATACCACAAGCCTGTAATCCCAGCACTTAGGGAGACTGAGACAGGAGAATTGTGAGTTCAAAGCCCTCCTCAGCAATGGCGAGGCGCTAAGCAACTCAGTGAGACCCTGTCTCTACATAAAACACAAAATAGGGCTGGGGATGTGGCTCTGTGGTCAAGTGCCCCTGAGTTCAATCTCCAGTACCAAAAAAAAAAAAAAAGTAATGGACAAATTTGCAATCAGGACTAAAATGGGGAAGAGATTCAGAGCCAAACCAAGCACTAGGGAACATGTCTTAGTGGCTCCAAGCTTCTGTTTTACTAGCTTACCTCCCCAGAGGGATCTAGGAGACCGAGCCTTGATGTTATCATTTGGGTTTCTGGTATTATGAATGAATGAATGGATAGATGGATGGATGGATGGATGAGTGAGTGAGTGAATGAAGAATGAGAAGGGGTAGTGTGCTCACATTTAAAACATTTCAAATCTAAGTATTTTTTTAATTTTTGGAAATATGAAAGTAAGCAAGTATCTCATTATTGGTCTTGAACATTAAATTGTCACAGTATAATAGTGTATAATGTATTGTATGTTTCTTATACTAGTAATACATATTTTAAAAATAAACTTTCTCAATGCCAGTCAAATTTTTTTTAAAATTCACACAAAGAGTTGTTTCTGGAATCAGAATCTGCTCTACCACTTATTATTTGACCCTGAACCAGTTGAATAACACTCTAAATCTCAGTTCCTTTGTTTTGTAAAATGGAAATAACAATAATGCCCATATCACAGCATTGCTTGGTGTATAGTATGAACTAACCTGGGGGGAAAATCCTTAGCAGGATGTGTAACACAAAATAAATATTCAAAAATATTAATGTTATATGAAAAAAAGCAAACGTGCACAAATAAAACAGCCTGAGATTGAGATGAATGAGAAAAGAGGTCTGTTTTGTAAAGGTGAACATCTGCTATTTAAAATCTGGGTCAAAATCAACTAAAAAGAGGGGCTGGGGTTGTGGCTCAGTGGTAGAGCACTTGCCTAGCATGCATGAGTTACTGGGTTGGATTCTCAGCACCACATATAAATAAATAAGAGGTCTATCAACAACTAAAAAATTCTTTTAAAAAAATAAACTAAAAAGAGATACAATATAGTTCTTAAAAGCACACACTCTAAAGAAGTATGGACTAAAAATACACCAAGGAAAAATATCAAGATGACAAATTTATGCACTAGAAGTATATAAGAAGCTTTTAGGGGAAAACTGGTATAGTTTAAAGCTATGTCATGATATTTATTCCAAGAGAATGTTAAGAAAAAAAATGACCCTCTCCCAAACTTCTCCAGCACTATTGTTAGAGACAAAGAGTTCACTTACTGCATGACAGAAACTTTTTTTTGTCCATTCATGAAAATTAGCTTAAGGCAGGTGGAATTTTGGTGCAGGAAACTGACTAACTGTAGCTAATGTTGAGCCTCGTCATTTCTTCACTAAGTCAACAGCTCTTTACTGAGCTTTTTCCTTGTGTCAACACAGCACAAGGCAGAGGGAGTAAAAAGGCAAATGTAGCCCTGCACTCTCCTACTACATTGTTCTTTATTATAAACTAAAGTGCTATGAAGGAAAGAAATGTGACTTAAGAGAGCCTAGGAAAATAGAAATCCCAAGGGTGGATATATTTGGTATCTGGAGAAGAGAGATTTGTACTAAAATCTGGAGAATAAAGAATAATTAACTAAGTATGGAGGCTGAATAGGGGAGAAGGAAGATGTTTCCAGCCCTAGGGAACAGCATGTGCAAAAGGCCTGTGGTAGCATGGTTTTCCTAAAAGGACAACACAGCTGGGAAGAAGGAGGCAGGCATGGGGGGGCAGAGACAATATAACCAATGCCATAATCTTTCTCCTGCTTTAAACTGACGTAAAGTGAAAGAGACTCTCAAATGAGAAGTCAATTACAAGGCCCAGTCTTGGTATCAGATAAAAATTTTGACACTTTCCTTTTCTGAGCCAGCAAGCGCCTGGATTCTTTTGATAGTCGTGAAATAGAAATGTCGGTAAAATAAGAAGCAGAGAATGGTATCAAAGGGCTTCATTCCATTCTTCCTTTACACTTTGCCAGAGTCAGTGTTGAGATCTATTCTGGAAACACCCACACCACTCCTGTGTTCTGCAGGGAGATGCAGCTCCTCAGCCTCCTAAACAGTCTCTGCATCCCAGAGCAGGTGCAATTCACCTGCAGCTCAGCAGGCAACCTCTGCCAGAGGGACTAAGGCAGAACACATGTCGCCACCCACTGTCATTCAGGGCAGAAACTAAGGATCACTGATTTCTGAAGGAGGAACATTTTAAATTCCTTTTAAGGAATTTTTAAAGGCATTTATGGTTCTCTTTATTCATTATGAGTTACAAGCGAGGTGCAGGAAGTGGCTGAAGAACAGTAATTGACGAGACTGGTAAATCTTACCCACTTCCCATGAGACAACATGGTGGCCCCGGGATGACTCGGGGTTCATGAAGGGGTTCTTTACAAGTGAACCCCTAGACAGGCTGTTATAACAATCCAGGTAAGAAATAGAATGGCCTGATAAAGCAACATAAGAAGGATGAAGAAGAACAACAGATTCCAAAAGTGTAAGTAGAGGGCTGGAGATGTTGCTCCGCAATAGAGCCCTGGGCCTAGCATGCACCACGGCCCTGAGTTCAATCCTTGCTTCCACAAAACGAAATTATAAGTGACCATATGGTAGCAGAAAGAGAGAAGAGGAGCCATGGGTGGGTCCTGTATCCATAATTTGGATGAATTGGAAGCTTATTTGTAGAGAGAAAATGAAGTTATTTGGGGCATTATTAACTTGAATACCTGAATAATATACTACCAAGATGTCCAAAAGCAACTAGATTTTGAAGCCTATGGTGGCACAGAAAGCTATGCCATGAAGCTGCAGGTCATCTCAGATCAAAACAATGGCATTCCTGCGGTCTGCAGAGATGAGCTGGGAGCAAGCAACCAGGGGAGGATGTGCAGGAGAGGGAGCGCCCAGAAATGATGGAGTTTGGTGACGAGGAAACAATCCACAATGTTAAAAGCACCAGAGAGTTTCCATGAAACAAGACCTGAAAAATGTATCCATTGTATTAGCAATGAAAAAGTGTTGGTGACCACAGCACAAGGATGATGTCCGTAGACTGGAGGTGGCAGAAGCCTGATCTCAAATGGCTGAGGAACAAAGCACAAGAAAGAAAGCAGAGAAGCAGCAATGTGGCCCACGGTTCTGAGAGGCTTCCATGGAGAGGAGCAGCAGTGGCTGAGCCTTTAAGGGGGTCACAGATCAAGGAGCTTGTAATTGTCATTTTGAAGTCTTTTAAAGAAAAGGATGGAATAAAGAAAGCAAACAGGACTCAGGATGCAAAGTGACAGTTCAGTTACTAATAAACTGAGCAAGATCACTTAATTTCTTGAAAACCAGTTCGATTTTTTTCATTTCAGTAATTAAATATATGTCTCTATAGTGTCCCCTTAAAAAGATCAGAGCTCATTCCAGGGGAGCCTAGCACAGCCTGGACAAGGGAGACTCTATCCAAGCTTTGAAAATAAATGTTCCCAGCCAGACAAAATAAGGAGACAGAACATAGTTCAAGATTAACTCTGAGAGAACAAATGAAGTAAAAACCCTTGTCCAATGCTCCACAAAAGCCATGTTTCTAGAAGATAATTATGTCCCCAGTTTAAGGGGGAAAATGCAATTTTCTCCTCTGAGGAGCAGGTATTTTTGCCTATTCATTTTCTTTCTAAATAAAGTTTTCACTACGTGTCATCAATTTGCAGTCTTATCTCTCATTGAAATGTGCCTGCTTGTCAGTGCTCCCACTTTGTCTAGGTTATACCCTGCATTTGCTGCCCTCTGGCAAAGATCTGCCAGGACTGGGTTACCTCCTTTCCACTGAGCCCTTCCTGCCAGAAGGCTATAACCAAGGGCCCTCCTATGCATGAAAGATGCCCTTGCTCTGGGAGGTTTCTATTTACTTTGGCTTTGATGGCATTTGTCTAAGCCCAGGCCTCATTCTTCAGGGTCCCCAATCCCTTCCCTTCATTATGTTCTCCGGGCTATGCCTTGGTTACAGGCAGATCTTTTGTCCCAACTGCTATTTGTTTAGAAAGCTTGAAGATTCATCAAATAACTTAAAGGATCTCAAAGCCTATAATCTGTGTATTGTCCAAAGAAAAGTATTGCTAGTTTCAGACCTAATATGGCCACAGACCAAAATTATGAATGTACACTCTTGGAAGTATTTGAATATAATCAAAAGGAAAAGGAAGGAGGTAAAATAGGAAGGAAGGAATTTGAAGCCAATAAAGAACATATTGTGGTTGGTAGAAGACAAGACAATTAGTATATTCTGGGAGTTTTGAATTCCTAAAATGAGCTGACTTTGACTTGGAAAAGATAAAACAGAGATGCATGCCTACTCTTCAGCATATGTCCTGTATATAACTCCATAGTACTGGTAATATGATGAATGGCAACCATGGTCAGGCCATTTTGACATCATTAGCAACTTCTGATTAACATGTCATAGAAATTACATTCATTTGCTATTCAACAAATATTTATTGAGTACTTACTATGTGCCAGGCTTCTCCTAGGTTCTAGAAGTTTAAGTAGTAGACAAGAGTCCTCATGGAGCTTGCATTCTAGGAGGAAAACACCCACATCCAAACAAGTGAATAGGTAATGTGTCAGATGGTGATTAGAGATGGTAATAAAGGGTGAGAGGGTGCTGGAGAGGTGCTATTTCATGAAGTGTGGTAAGGCAAGGCCTCCTCGAGAAGGCATGTTAGTGTAAACATGAAGTAGACCAGAAGCAAGCTTTCAATACCTGGAGGAAAGGCATTTGAGCTGAAGGATCAGCATATGAAAAGAACTGAGTTGGAAGAGAGTCTTCTGTGTTTGAGGTAGAGAGTGAGTGGGAAGAGAATAAGAAAGGAGGGAAATAAGCAACTTTTGGGTCATATAGGACCTTCCAGAACCTGGTAAGGATTTGGGCTTTTATTTTGAATAAGATAAGAAGCCACTGGGGATTCTCAGAAGAGGGGTGTCATATCTAACTTAGGTAGTTAGAACAAACAATTCAAAGGCTATTGAAGTTATCCAGTGGTGGTAGAACCATGACTACAGTGGCAACATGAGAGGTTAGGTGACATGGTTGGATTCTGTATATATTTTAAGAGCAGAGACAACATGATCTGTTAGCTGGATGTAAGGTATAAGGAAAAATATGGCATGAAAAAGGGTAAATATAAATTTATGTCTAGAGCAACTAAGATGCTGGTTTTCTAATAACTGAAATCAAGATATTAAGAGAAATAGTTATGGTATAAAGGAAATATCAGGACTTTGGTTCTAAACATGCACATTTGAAGATCCTTGTTAAATATCCATAAACAGACATCAAGAGAGCAGTCAGATTTACAAGTCTAGAGTCTAGGGAAAAGATCCAAGATGAAGATCTAAATTTGGGAGCCTTCAACATACTGGTGAGACTAGGGTGAGATCACCTAGGAGGTGGTGTAGAGAAGTGACAAGGTCCATGACTAAGTCCTGGACACATGCAGAAGCAGCAGCCAGCAACTGGGACTAAGAAGGAATGATCAGTGTGGTAGAACTGTGCAGAGTCCTATCAAGGTAAGAAAAGTACTCAAGACAGAGATAACATGTGTGTTAATAAATTTTACTAATAGAGTAAGAAAAAAGCCTAAGAATTAATCTTTACCTTTAGCCATATGAACATTATCAGAGACCTTGTCAAGAACAGTTTTAATGCAGTGATAAGGCTCCAGGCAACTGAAATAGGACTGATAATGAGAGGAGAAATACGAAAATAGAAGTATAGACAATGTATTGGTCATGGTTCCCCAAAGAAAGAGAACCTCCATGTTTATGGAGAAAGAGAGAGCACACCCATACATGAGAGAGAGAGAGAGAGAGAAAGAGAGCGAGAGAGAGAGAGGGAGGGAGGGAGGGAGAGAGATTTAGATAGAGAAACTAAGATTTTAAGAAACTGGTTCATGCAGTCATGGAGGTCAGTAGACTGAAAACCCAGGGAAGTCATTGCAGTCTGAGTCTGAAGGCCATCTGCTGATGAAAATCCGTCCTTTTCTGGGAAGGTCATCATTTTCTCTGAGAGCCTTCAACTGACTGGATGAAGCCCTCCTACATTAAGCCAGATAATCTGTCTTACTCGAAGTCTTCTGATTTAAGTAAAAAGTACCTGTAACCTTACCAAATTGACACATGAAATTAACCATCACAAACGAGTCCAGGAGTTTTATATTTGTGTGTAAATGAAGAAAATATGCACAGTAGGCAGAGGGGGACATGGCATCAAGAAATTCTTTTTCAAGGTACAAGAAGTAAAGGTATGGTTTTATGCTAATGGGAATAAATGTGTGAAGAGAGAAAATTGAAGGTACAGAAGAAAGAGGCGGAAATTGCAAGAGTAATATTTTTTGTTGTTGTTGTTTTTGGTGGTGCTGAGGATTGAATCCAGGGCCTTGTGCATGCTAGGCAAGCACTCTATCAGTTGAGCTATATCCTAGCCTCCAAGGGCGATGTTCTTGAGAGAAGGAAGGGAATAGGATTTATGCACCAATAGGAGGGTTGATTTTGATAGAAGCCAAAAAAAAAAAAACTTGTCCATGTTCCAGGAAAAGGGACAGAGAAGACACAGGTGCAAGGAGATGAGCCAATGTGGTAGTAGGAACTTTTCCAAGTTATCTTCTGAATGCTTCTGTTTTCTTAGGGAAATAAGAAGCAAAGGCATCAGCTAAAGGTAAGTAGGACAGAGAGGTGTTAGAGATTCCAAGGGCCAAGAAAAAATAAAATACTTGTCAAGAGGAATAGGAGAGTGAATAGACTAGAGAAATTGAACAGAATTTTCAAGTAGCATGCAAGAAGGATCCATTAAAAGGTCATTGTTATGAATTTAAGGTGTGATCAGCCAGCCTAGTTGTTTTTCTGCAGCCATATTCAACTGAACCAGCAGAAGCAGAACAGACTGAAAGTGTATATTAATCAGACCATGGGGCTTTGCCCAGCAAGGACAATAAGAGGGTAGAGAGGGGTAAGGAGTTGAGAATTATGCAAGAGAGCAATTGCAAGGATCAAGTAGGAAATTTAAACAGGTTCAACAACAAAGTATGAGTATGAAGGTGATAAAGGACAGAAAAAAAGATGACAGGATCAAAGGATGGAAGGTCTCCTAAAAGTTGAGGAATTGTTGCCATTTGGATACTAGAGGAAGTGAGCTAGTTGGGGAATAAAATGCTTCAGCTGAGATAATAGAGATGTTTCAGGTTTTGAGAATGGCAACTTGTAAGGTGTGAATCACAGAACAAGATCATAGGAAGGGAGGAGACACAGAAATTAAATGCCAAAATATCGAAGAGTTCACCTGCATGGACATTGAAATCACCATAATACTGACAAGAACGCAGGTGGGGAGGGACTGGGAACCTGGAGCTGAAAGTAGCCTGGGGATGGGTGAGTGACTAACAGTAAGGAGGGGCAGTGGGTTGAGATGGCTCCTCCCCTGTTCCCACATTGCTACAGGCAGCAGAGGCAGGTCTTCAGTCTTTTGAAGGGTTTTAGGGAAGAGAGACAAGTGACAAAGAACAAGGAGAAAGTTCTTCCATACCCAGACCACTGGGATGACGATTATCAGAAAGAAATGAGCACAACCCAAGGGGCCTGCAGGGGAGCACAGTGTGATCTCAAAGCAAGGAGCTAAGTCACTTTCAGAGAAGAGGTTGAGGGTATAAGTGATGCTACAGATGACTGGCTGAGCCATCAGAGAACAACAGAACAGTATCAGGAGTTCTAGAACGAGGACCGGTGTTAATGGCAGCAATTAATTAGCTCCAGCTGATTGTGGCCTTCCAGGAATTCAAGTCTTGTATTGCCAGAACTTCTGTTTTAAAAATCAACGAGAATCTTAGCTTTATGAGAAATCTCTTTATTGTAAAACTTTGCAAGTAAATAGAAATATTAAAATCAACCTGTGGGTATTTAAAAAAAAAAAAAACCCACTGATCACTGATAGGCAGATTTGACTTTCAGGCTACCAAAGTGTAGTGTTCTAAAGTTATTTATGGGTGGTGATCCCAAAATATTCAGGGATAAATTCAGGTTTAATCAATGCATCCTGAAGATTCTGTAGTCCTTTGATGTCTCCAGTCACAGAGTTATTGAATTTTATAATCCCTGACACGTAACGGGATCTCATTAAATATTTCTTGAATAAACAAATATGCACAGATGCAGGCAAAGAACTTCATCATTTTTTAGTCATTTTCAAACATCTTTTAGCTTCTGTCTCTTGCAGGTATTCAGGCAACACACTTGCAGGGGAAGATCAGTGTGCAGATGGTTTGCCGGAGAGACTCTGGAGCAGCACCTGTATGGGAACCCGGCAGCAGGGCTGGGCAGAGGGAGCAGGTGAGCTGTGAGGTGGTTTCAGCACACCTCAGCCAGATCCTCTGGGAGCTCTGAAACTGGGATGGTTCTTCATTGATTTGAACTGAGGTTGGGAGCTGAGTCTTCACCCTGGAATATGAGCTTCCCTGCTGAATGGGCTGTGAGCCTTCCATCAGGCGACACTCATGGCAGCTGGGTCTCCATCTAAAGGCAGGTCAGATGTGGGCAGCACACCACAGCATCCTCCAGGCCTCTCCTCTCTGCTGCTTGAAACTGTTACCAAAAGTTCAGTGCTCGTCTCTGGTGCCAATCCAATAACAAGGACATGGTTTTAAGAAAAAGGAAAAAGAAGTTTTATTGCTTTGCTAACAAAGGAGAAACACAGGGGATACCTGTCCCAAAGGCTGTGATTCTGCCCATCGGCAGGAACAGGGGGCTTTTAAAGAGGTGATTCAAAGACTACATTCCATGTGTTCTCTGTTGTAATTTGCTTGCTAATTTGGGAGACAGTCATTTCGGAGATCTTCTGGTACCATCCCCAAAGTCTGGGTAACTTTGTTCCTATGGTGAGTGTCTACTCAAGGACAGAGAAATCTACCTAAAATGGAGAAGAAAGATAATCTTGTTTCCCCTGAGATTAGGGACAGGGAGAGGTTAGGGAGAAGCAGGGAGAGAGAAAAAGAAAGAGAAAGAAACATATCCATTTTAAAAGTAAGTTGCAGGGCCGGTATTGTGGCTCAGGGGTTGAGTGCTTGCCTCACATGCCTGGGGCACTGGGTCCTCAGCATCATATAAATAAATAAAGTAAAGGTATATTTAAAAAAGTAAGTTGCAGTGGCAGAGCAGTAAGGGCTGTATTCAAAGCATAAAGTGGACCCCTGTTACAAAAGTGCACAGAAAAGTGAGCGGACCTGGGTGTAAGTGGGTCTCAGGGTCCTACTTTACCAATGCCTTTCCTCTCTAGATTTCTAGCCTCGGGGCAGCTTCTAAGACTGCATATCTACCCGAGAGAATGAAAACAGCCCCCAGAAGTGATCTGCCTTAATTCTTAGAAGTATCCTTTTCCAAGACCCTACTAAAGCCCTTAGGTGAGGTCATTCCCTGACTTCAAATGAGGGACCAGCCCTTCTGCTGCCTTCCATGTCTCACCTCAGCTATCTACAATCCTAGGTCTGCCTCTGCCACCATGACTGTCCTGAGCAGGGGGTGGGGCAGTGAACCATACTGGGAACCACTGAAATAGCTCCTGTTGCCTCTTAAGGGAATAGTCTATGATAGCATGAAATGACCTACAAATCATGATCAAGCGTCCTTTCATTCTATTTTTTTTTTTTTTTTAATTTAAATATTTTTTTTTTTTTTGGTTGTAGATGGACACAATGTCTTTATTTTATTGCTTTGTATGTGGTGCTGAGGATCGAACCCAGGGCCTCACGCATGCGAGGCAAGCGCTCTACCACTGAGCTACAATCCCAGCCCCGTCCTTTCATTCTAAATGATTCATCCCTGTAGAGATTGTTCAGGTTTTCTTTCTCAGAGAAATCTCCACAGCATACTTGACTTTCTCTTTGAAGAACAATATAATTATAGAAAAGAAGAGCGAACACCATGCAGATTAAAATGACGGGTTCTTAGGCCTTACACAAACCTTCGTGCTAAACTGAACAGCACTCAGATGCCCTCCAGCTCACCTTCCAATGTGAGCTTTTTAAAAATGGGAAACTTTTTCAAATGAGGCACAGTAGCTGACTGAACTCTTTCCCTTCACTTAACCACTTACTTTCCCTGCTAAGGAGCTCATTAAATTGCCTTCGTACCTGTTTATTTTCTTCAGAAATTGCCTCTCTGGGCTCCTCCATTGAGCTTCTTTGATATCTTTGTTTGAATAGAGAATAATGCACTTGTATCACTTCTATGATATTTTTAAAAGAAAGAAAGAAAGAAATGCTACTGGCTGCTCAGAATGGTCCAAACATCGCATCCATCATTTACAAGCTCTTTCCACAAAATGAGGTCAAATTTGTATTCGTGATGCTTCTCTCTTCTTCTTCCCTGACCACTTTCTCACCTCTCCTCACCCTTCTCTCTCACCCACTCAGCCACCACACACACTCAGATGCTAAGGGCAGTCCTAGGAGCAGAATGTCTCCATGATGGAATCCTGTTTGCTCATTATTTTCACTCAACAGCGCATTTGGCTGGGTGCCTACTTATCCACCCTGCTTATTCAAGACATTCAAGCTCAGCATCAAAGAGCCTGGAAGTTCAGCTCCCAGAACTGACAGGGATAAATTTGTCATATGTAGACTGACATGGATAAAGAGAAGAAAATAAGGATCCATTACCTTCAGCATTTTTTTAAAATGGAAATTTGGGTCAGATATAAAATTAGACTTAAAAGCTTATTAAGAATTTTCTTTTCCTTTTTTCAGTCCCCATACCTTCTCTACCAAGACCCAAAATATATATCCTTCAAAGTCACAAAAATAAGGTCCAATTTGTGTAGTTTAACAGGAATATGAGACTTCTTCATATTCATCAACCACATAATCAAATTAACTAGACATTCCATGGAGAAAACAGGGCTTGTTTAAATTAGTTTATAGACATATGTCACCTAGAAATCCTGGCAGAGATATATCCATCCTGACAGTCACAAGGGTAAATTAAAGGAAACAGAGAGAGATTTTTTTTGTATTTTCAAAGAGACAATAGATGATAGTTTAATCTATACTAAAAGTCAAGGATAATACAATCTCTTTACAAAATGCCATATTCATAAGCCTAGATTCAGTGGTGTTTATCAACTAATCTGTTTTCTAAAAAAAAAAAAAACAAATATAAGACTTTTTAGACTAGAAAGAACTATCTAGTTCCATCTCCTATATTTCACAAATGAAGCAACTGAAAGCTCAAGAAATCAGAGAGGGAAAGTCTGTTCCTACTTCTAAGAGGAAACTTACAAGGCCTGGTAGCCAATGTCCCCACTCTACCTACTTACCTTGAAACTTGTAAAGCCATGAGGAAAAGAACAATCCCATGAAGAGGCCAGCAGTGACCTCATGCCACACCAGAAGGAAGATCATCCCCTGGTCTCCTCAAAATCCAATGAGTTTCTATACTATGCTGCTTAAGAAAGAATTTATTTTTCATCAAATGACATAAAATATCCTGCTTGGTAAATGAGCAATGGTGTGGCAGATACAGATAATTCACCAATAAGAAGCTCCTCATGGGCACATCTGAGCTAGTCAGAGAAGTCTTACAGCCTGTGGTCTGATGATAATCACTTCTCTAACAATAAAGATTAAATATCAGATTGGAGGGAGGAATCAGAAAGCCAGAGTTGTTTTGGTTTTTATTTTTATTTTTTAAGGGAGACATTGTTAAGTGCTTTCTTCTTTTTAACAAACATCAACTAAATATGTGTGGTTAAATAGCCACTGTGATTTTCATGTTTTTGGACAATGGTTTTTGTTTTATTGGTTAGATTTTACATCAAAGCCACCTAAGTGAATATCTTAAACTTTCCTGTTTAAAAGTGTTTGCCAGATCTAGTCTCACTTTAACGTGACTGGAATCTCAAAGTCAGTACTTTAGGTGGGGAAATACATCCTTGTTCTTATGGCTTCAAGTCACAATTATTGAAGGATGAATATTATTTATTTCCATCTAAAGTACTTTGCTAGGAAATGGAATAGTAAAATACAAACTTCTCTTACAAATAGCAAATATAAAAATAAAACACTGTTAAGGATTCAATACCAATGGCATCTGAAATTATGTCAGTGAAATTAAGAAAACATTAAATTCCTCAAATTGTTAAGGTCCAGCTGGAAAAAGACCAAAAGTGAGATTGAGAATACAAGGTAGCTTGTACTTTAGAAAGGGAGCGTTAGAGTTGATGATCAGTCTTAGCCACTATCGATTTTCACCCAAGAGTTTTTTCTTTTCCTTTCTTTTCTTTTTTCTTTTATTTAAGTCAAGGCTATTGATATAAGGGCAAAGGAAAACTATAAAAGAGAACCATAAAACTGAAATTTACAGCATATAAAAGACAATTTGGGGGAAATTTAATTTG
Organism: Xerus rutilus; assembly: GCA_028644305.1. Classification (NCBI taxonomy): domain Eukaryota; kingdom Metazoa; phylum Chordata; class Mammalia; order Rodentia; family Sciuridae; genus Xerus; species Xerus rutilus. The sequence goes on along the minus strand of CM053410.1, from coordinate 21,019,497 downwards.
GGCATATAAAGTCTTAACTAGCCTCGTTGATGCCAAATACAGTTACTATTTCTTCAAAAGATAGATAAGAAAGCTCCAAGTAAAATTGCAGAATAAAGGAAAATAAATTTAAAACAGATGTTGTAAAATTGCCCCCTACTCTTACTTTCTTAATCAGAGAAAAATTATAAACTTGTATATACAACAGATTACCAAGAAAGGAGAGCAAAGTTTCAACACTGGGAGAACTTTTAATAAAGAATTACTTGGAAATAAGAGAAGATAAGCCTTAATGAACTAAATAGACTTCAATTATTCCCTGATTTTCTTTCCCAAACTTTAACGATGTACAGAAAAAGAAAAAAAAATTAAATTAGAAGGATATAAACCAGGTTAAATTATTTTTTACCCACAAACTTAATTCTGACTATAGAACCAAGGTTCAGATGTATGTATTTTTTAAATGTTTGAAAGAGTCAACCTTTTTTTCTTCAGGAAAACCCAGTGGTTTCAGCATTTGCTTAAAATGGGTTCTGCTGCTCCTAACAACTTTTTAATGTTGATTTCTTATTAAGATATCTAGGAGGTTTCCAGAAAAAAAAATCAGTAAATGTGCAGATCCTTGCTATAAACCAAAAAATGGAATAGAGAGTGCTTTATGCCAAATTGTACCAGCCTCATGCTAAATTTCTAAGCAATGTGTTTTGACATCAGTATTTTGTGCCTTAAGGTTCAAGTGATTCAGAGAAAATTTGACTCAGTCAGATTTCATTTCCCACATGGAAACTCTCTTAGCTAAACAGATCATTTCATTTTGGAAGAGTTGGTTGGTAAGATTTAAATTAAAAAATACGTTTAATGACCAGATAGAAGGAAAGACACATAAATAATTTGGCAACAAATCATATAAGATAATGGCAGATTCTAGGCTGTGGAAATATTGGTGTTCACTGTAATTTATTTTTCAATTTTACTGTGTATTTGAAACATTTCATAGTTAAATGCTGGCAAGGGGAGAATCATAGTTTAAAAACGAATGACCATTTTGAACACCATTAAACAAAAAATAACAACAACAAAAAGACTTATTTCATCAGCTACAAGTCAAAGCAGCAAAGAAGTTTCAGATGGGTGATTAGCTCACATGGAGTAGGGATACTGGACCAAAAGGGCTGGCTACAAATTGAAGAGATATTTGGAAGATACTCAAGGTCAGCCAATAGACCAAATGCATATAAGACTGAATATCATTTATTTGAAAAATTTATATCAAACCCTGTACCTTTGAGACAGATTAGGTACTCAGAAATCCTCATGATGTCAGTCAGTGTCAGATAAATTAGGACAGAGATGTTCAAGGCTCTTTCCTAGATACTTCTATCCCCAAACCTCATTCTCTTCTCTCTTTATCCAAGGTTAGTGTTGTCAATCATAATAAGGCATCTGGCAAGGACCTGCACTTCCAGCAGGCAATAGGAATAAAAAGACCCAAGGCCTGAGAAATCTCAGATGAGCTGGAAAAATGCACCTGCAGGTGGGAAACAGTTGGTCTATGGTGAGTTCAGGTACACCCACAGAGCCGGAAGCCCAGATGGGGCAGGAAAAGCAGCACAGGCAAAGAGGTTATACCTTCTGACCCTGAGCAAGCTTTTTGTCTCATACTTGATCTTTCAGCTATACAGGGGGATCAGAGCTTTGGGGTATGTTTTTGCAAAGGGAGGAAGGCCAAGTTCACACATGTCAATGGTTCCACAGAACTGCAGAACAACAGTTCTCAATATGTTTTGCCTCAAGATGGTTTCACACTCTTAACAATTATTGTAAACTCCAAAGTCTTTATAAGAGTTATCTACCAATGTTTATATCAGAAATTAAAATAGAGAATTTTAAAGATATTTATTTTTAAAATAGTAATTTACTACATGTTAATATGAATAACACTTTTAATGTAACATGTAGTCTCTGGACAATAATGTTATTGACTCATGAAGGAGAATAGAAAAAGAGCAAATATCTTAGTATAATTATAAAAATAATTCTAACTTCATGATCCCTTGAGAGGATCTTGCCCCCTGAGCCCTGTGGTCCCCAGAATATACCTTGAGAACCATTGTCATAGAGCCAATGGGTAAAATTTTGAGAGTTAACAATACCTGCCATTGTAACAATTGTCTTTAAATTTTCAATGGTAATGTGGTAATATATATATACACATATTTTTAATATATAATTAATTTATATTTGTGTGTATGTATGCATGTGTGTGTATATATTACATATGTATACATACACATACATATACATATTTATAGTAATGAGCTTCAAAGAGAGGCAATGACCTTCTTATTTTGTACATGCTACCAAACATGACTAAGAAAAATAATTTTGAAATAGGAAGCAGATTATTCTCCAAAACTGAATTCTTTAAAGGGTTTTTCTCTCTTTTCCTTCTGACACTTAAAAATTATTTTTAACAATTAGCAGCTTAGAAAAATAGCTAGAAATGATTTCCTCATGCTTCAAACTGCATGATAGTGATTAGTAAATTGATTAAACCCCATCCAAGTCACCAGTGGCTGGAAGAGTGGTCTTCATATTTGCTGGACATGGCCTGCCTCTCTGGGCAGGTCTCAATGATCCCACAATAACCTCCAGGTATATTAGGAACCAGGCTACTGTTCCTTTGCTCATGTTATTTCTGTATGTAGCAAACTCCTACTCATTCTAAAAGCCAAACAAAATTGTATTTGTCCACCTTTTAGCACATCTAATTTTAAAACTTTGATATTCTAAGCCCAATTTTTAAGAAAAAACAACCCAAGCTGTGGAAAGGAAGTAAATCTCTCAGGATCCTATACAATTAATTGGCCCAGACAAGAATAAAATGAAGGTCATCTTTGATCATCATCATCCACTATCAAATTAGTTGCCTCCTGTGCCTCTGTACACAAAGAAGCTTCCATTCCTGACTTACTAAGTCAAAAGGACTTGTGTTTTGTGTTAAAAGTAGGACATTTATTTATGTAATCATCCTTTTCTGCTGTTCACTAAAACAACGCAAAGTTCTATAATGAAGGCAATTTGTGTTTAAATCTGAGCCACACCTTATTCAAGAGCCAAGTCTGTAACTTTATATAGCACTCTCATGTGAGTGACTCCTAAAGAGTTACAGAGGGGCTGGGGATACAGCCTCAATGGTAAGAGCACGGTATCAGTCTGCTTTCCATTGCTGTAACCAAAATACCTAACAAGAACAATTTAGAGGAGGAAAAGTGTAATTTGGGCTCACGGTTAGGCCGTGGTTAGTGTTTCAGTTAGCTTTTTTGTTTCTGTGACTACAGGACCCAACCAGAACAACTGTAGAGGAGAAAAGGTTTATTAAGGGCTCATGGTTTTAGAGGTGTAAGTCTGTAGAAGGCCAGCTCCATTTCTTGGGGCTCAAGGGGGGTGCTGGGCATCATGGTTGGAGAGGGTGGCGGAGGGAAGCAGCTCATATCATGGTGATCAGAAAGCAGAGAAAGACTCCACGCTCCAGATACAAATATAGACCCCAAAGCCCTGCCCCAATTCCCACCTCCTCTAGCCACACTCTTATCACTTCAGTCACCGCTCAGTTAATCCCTGTCAGGGGATTAATTCACTGATTGGGTTAAGGTCCTTGTAACCCAATCATTTCTTCTCTGAACCTTCTGGCATTGTCTCTCATATGAACTTCTGAAGGACACCTCACATCCAAACCATAAAGTCAGCCAACTCCATTGCCCTGGGATTTATGGCAGAAGGGCAGAAAAAAAAAAAAGCTGTTCAGCTCATAGCTTCTGGAAAGGAGAGGTTGTGCCAGAGACATAAGATAAACCCCAAAGTCATGTCCCTCCTGCAGTTACTACCCAGTAAAGTAGTTCTTTCAAATTATTCATTCATCAGATGGATTAATCCACTAATTGGGTTAGAGCTCTCATAATCTAAGCATTTTATCTTTGAACATCTCTGCATTGTCTAACATGAACTTTTGAGGGATACCTTGTATTCAAACCATAACAAGTTCTTGCCTACCATGCACAAAGCCCTGGGTTCAGTCCCCAGCACTATAAAAAATCAGAAGTTAAAAATGGTCCCTTGTGTTTTCCTTCTCCTGGAATTAGTTAACTTCAGCCCTAGTTTTTCATTCACTCATTCAGAATAGAAGCATTAGACACAAATTACGTGGGTAAGATATTGGGGATATATAGTCTGCATGTGTCTTTAAAAGTTTATTCACAACAGCAGGGAGATCCCAAAAGCCATGGGATCCTGACAACCTACAGCATTTCTTCAACTCAAATGCTCAGAGCCCCATCACCGCTATCCCCTAGAAGGCCATTGAGAAGAGCTCCCTGGGTTTGCCTCCCACACCCAGATGCTCCCCCTTTCTCTACAACTCCACCCCATACAAGTTGACACCTTCCCCCAGACACCTTGGAACTCACACAGAATTGGCTAAGTTCTCAGCTGTGCTTGGGGCATACTTTTGCCTTGAAGTACTGGATGATGCTCCCCTGGTGCTCTCCAGGGGGCGACTGCTTTCTCTCTCACAATTAGCATCTCTCATCCTGGAGGTGAGGCCCGTGTCCTTGCTCATCATTGCTCCCTCCAGACTTCTGTGCTTGTATCCTCTCTAAAACCCCAAAGCACTGGAGTTCATGTCATCTCAGATGCTGACCTAGGAGAGCTAATTTAAAATGGTTCTCCTTCCCGGGAGCTTATACTCTGGTAAAGGAGAAACATACAAAATAAGTAAGTGAAAAAACATAGTATGTTAAATGATGATAATTCCTATCAACAGAAATAAAGAAGGAAAATGGGGCAGAAATAACATGTTAGGATAGATGAAGAAGTTGTCTAGAGCAAGGTCAGAAATGATCTGACGAAGAAAATGAAACATAAGCAAAGACCTAAATGGTGAAGACGGATGTGCTATTAATATAAAAAGAGAAATTAAAAAAAAAATAAAGCTATAAAGGATATTACCAGACAATTGAAAATTTTGAACATAGACAATATACTATATAATAGTATTATATCAATGTGAAATTTTCAGATTTTGATAAAATAGGAATGGGAATTGAATTATATCAAATGCTTTTGCATCAGTAGAGAGTCATTCTTTTTCTTATTTGATGTGTTAATACAGTAATAAATATCTTTATTTTTATTTTTTCACAGTGCTGGGGGTCAAACCCAGGGCCTCATACATGCTAAGCATGCTTTACCACTGAGCTACATCCCCAGCTCAATAAATTTTTATGTTATAACAAATATTGTAAAAGAAGAGACTAGCATTCCAGGAAGAAGGGGGAAAAAATAACAGCCTTAAGGGGAAAGTGTGCCTGATGTGTTCAAGAAATTGCAGAGATATCAAGACTAAGTTCATCTGTTCACCGCCTGTCATAACCTGTAACCTCTAGGTCACATACCTGCCTCACTCCTTGAAGTTTTCACCCCTGCCTCCTGTTTCTCTCTTCCATGCCATCGTAGCTCTTGGTGACTTCAATATCCATGTATGTACTCCTTCAATTCCTTAAACTCTTTTCTCTTTTGAGCTTCTCCTCATCTTTACTCACACATTCACCTCCTAGAGGTGATACCCTAGATGTTGTCATTCTTAATTATCAAGACTTTGTTACCTTCACTTGAAGCTTCTCACTCTGACTCCAACTTTTTTTCTGGTTTATTCTCTTTAATCCCCCAATTTCAACAATTCTTTAATCTCAACCAGTCACATGATCCATGCTACCTCCTCTTTTTACTGTGCCTCAGTCTCTTCATGACTTCATTTCCCCTTTACCCAATCTAACATCCATGGTCCATATACTCACTTCCTCGTATATACCCTGAAGGACTTTGTCCTTCTTTTCCTTCATTTTATTTCCTTATCAAAACTTTAATCTTTGTCAATTTGAACCCTCTGCCTACTTCAGGCCTGTATTCATTGCTCAGAAATTAACACAAACCATGCTGACCGGTCTCCAGTTAAATTTTTGGCCACTCACCTGAAATAGAGCTCAGTGCTGCTTCATCTCTCAGATCTTCAAACCTCCTCTTCTTCTTCCTCTGTGCTGATGACTGACACGTATTTTTCTGAGAAATAGGATTAATTAGATGAAAATACCCGATCTTCCCTGACTTTGTATACTAACCTAAAACATTTCTGCCCAGGGCCATGAGCCTTCCTTCCTGGTACTGATGATACCAGTGAGCAGAAGTCATTACTGTAACCTAGGTCAGTCCCTCCATTTAACAACTGGACACTGACCCCTCTTGCCTCCTCTATGACATAGTTTCAGCATTCCTGTCACCAGATTGTTCTTATAATACCTGCCTTAACTGAAAACAAATTATCCCTTGAACTCACATTTTCCTTCCAGGTATTGCTTCATCTCTGAGAAATACAGAGAAGATCCTCATAACATTTCCCACTTTCCTTTATGAAGTTATAAACAACTTCAAACATATGTGAATTGACAATTAAATGTTAGTTCCTTCTTTAAAAAAAAAACAAATTTTCTACTTTCTTTCTTCCCCTTCTCTTTAGATCTCACTCCAGCAAGGCTTCCATCCCCACCTGTCCAGTGGAACAACTCTTGTCAGGGTCACCAGTGATGACCTCCAAACTGCAAAGTGCAATGGTCAATTCCAATCCCTATTTCTCTTTTCCATAAGCAATTTGTGGCCTAGTTGATCACTCTCACTCTTAAGCTGTGCTTGGCTGCTGGAACATATTTCTCTCTTGGTTTTCTCCCTACCTCACTGGATGTTTCTAGTCATGACCTCTTCTCTGTCCTCTTTACTTTCCCAGACTCTGAACAATGAAGTGCTCAAGGCTCTGTCTACAGCCACCTCTCCTCTACCTATAGTCACTCTCTGGGGTAACCTCATCTCATCCATTCCCTTGGCTTCAAATACCATCTAAACGCTGACAACTTCCAAACATGGATCCTCTCTGGATCTTCTCTTTACCCAAACTTCAGTTCTCAGAGTCCCTTTCTGACTACCTCATGTCAATCAAACAGCCCCTTCCCTAATCTGCCATGGCCAAAACTTTCTACCTCTTTATCCAGATGTCAGTCTAGGTTCCTATTAAAATCAAGTCTTGAGAAAAGGATTTGGATGCAACTAGCTTATTTCAGAGGTGCCCTCTGAAGCACTGTAAAAAATTAGGGATGGAAAACAGAAAAGAAAAGCCACCAAGGAATATGTGAATGGATCAGTTACCTCTGTGATGCTCACTCCACCTGTCCTTTGAAAAATCAGAGGGGCAAGGAAATGAGATATGAGATGCATGCTACCTGTCCCTGTTCTTTATTGACAGCAAACTGCTTTTGGTCTTTAACTTTCTGGTCTTTTGGGTCAGAGAGTACCAGTATGCACTGGTTCAGAAAGCAATCTTCAAGAGCATATGTAAGAACTGTCACAGAGTGTCTTGACATATCACATATGTGTTTGTTAATTCTTTCACTGCTTGCCATCACTCACTTGAATGCAAGTTTCATGAAGGCAGAGACCATGTCAGTTTTATTCACTGATACAGTTTCAGCACTTAGAAAATTTACCTGACATTTAACAGGAAATCAATAATAAATGAGTGCTATGTAGGTCTCCAATATTCTGGACCCATTGCTTTCTTTCTTTTCATCAACTTTCTTAGTTCTTTTTTTTTCCAAATTTTAAAATTTTATATTATTATTATTTTATTTTTTTAGAGGATAACATTTCATTTCTCTGGTCCTAAGTGATATAGAATCACAACATACATGCAATCATACATAAGCTTAGGGCTATGATGACCATCATATTCCACCACCTTTACTGTTCCCATGCCCCTTCCCCCCTTACACCCATGTAAACAGAGTTCCTCCATTGTTCCCATGTCCTTCCCCACATTATGGATCAGCCTCCACTTATCAATGAGTAAATCCGGCATTTGGTTTTCTGAGATTGGCTTACTTCACTTAGCATGATATTCTCCAACTCCATCCATTTACCTGAAAATGCCATAATTTTATTCTCTTTTATTGCTGAGTAATATTCCATTGTGTATATATACCACAGTTTCTTTATCCATTCATCTATCGAAGGGCATCTAGGTTGGTTCCACAGTTTAGCTATTGTGAATTGAGCTGCTATAAACA
>CM053410.1:20959003-21010850 GCA_028644305.1 Xerus rutilus | reverse complement strand
AAGCATGAATAGGTCAAGAATAGATGCATGTTTCATTTATCAGAAACAGACAAATTGTTCCCAGAGTAGTCGTACAATTTTACAACCTCACAGCAATGAATGAGATCTCAGGTTGGTTGACATTCTCACCAGCATTAATATTGTCAGTTATTTTAATTTCTACAAATCTAGAGGGCAGGAAGCAGTCTCCAGTTGAGGATTTACTTTGCATTTTCCTGATAACTAATGATGTTGGTCATCTTTTCGTATGTTTATTGGTCATCTGTACCACCTATTTATTAAGTGTCTATTTAGGTGCCTGTTTTTAATTAGAGTGTCTATCTTACTTGAAAGCAATAATCCAAAGAACTCTGATTTTTTTTTAGTGTGAAATGAAATTTAGAAATCCCAAAAATGAAACTTACGGGTGCTAGGGATTTCTGCTGAAGTGGCACAGTCAGATATCTATTTCTCTATCTACTTTTTCAGATATAAATAAGAAATCATGATTTCACACAAATTCTTAAAATTTCAGTCCAACATCACAGAGCTTACTCTGGACTCTTCTTTTTCATATTTATACTTTCTCCTCTAACAAGAAGAAATCTGGCTTATCCCAGTCTTTCTGCAAATTACATACAAGTTCATCAAGAATATAAGAACATTGCAGCATTAAAATCTTATTTCCTCTTCTCCTGACCTACATGCAAAATCTCATAATGACTTTTACTTTAAGCCAGAAATATTCTTTTACTTTTAATCCTAGTTCTTAAAATGTAAATTAAAGATACAGTTAAAATGTATATCTTGTATAGTTACAACGTGTTTACTCTATGTGCTCTTCATTCTTCTCTACAAGTCCAATTAACAATTGGTGTTATTTGTGTTTATTCTGAAGAAACTTCTAAATCATTTCTTGTGATTTGGGATTTCTGGCAATGAATTTGTTCTGCTTTTATTTGTTTTACAATGGCTTTCTTAGATCCTCATTTTTCTGGATGTGAAATTTTAGGAAGATTTCTTTTTCCACCCCAAATTTGGTATTAGGGTCTTGTATTGTTTATAAGAAAAGTTCAGCCATTACTTTTAGTGTGTCTTTTTGTGGAGAGAAGTCCACTTCTAAGATTTTTAAAATTACATTTGATTTTCAGAAGTCTGACCCAGTGCACAAGTGGGCTTGCTGGTGTTTGGTGTTCTGATGTGTCCAGGTACACTGCTAATCATATTCCTCCTGCTTAGAGTTCACTTGGTTTACTTAGCTGTGTGTTATCATTTTTATCAAATTTGGAAAATTTTCAATCAGTCTTTCTATTTCCCATCCTCTTTCTCCACTTTTCCTAAAAGTCTAATTACACATATGCTCAAATGTCCCACAAGCCAAGATTCTTTTCATATTTTCCCATGATCTTTTCTCTGTGTACTTTATGGATAATGTCTCTTGACCTGTTTAAAAATTATTATTTCTTTAGTTTCATCCAATCTGTTAAGTCTATCCAGGGAATTTTTAAATTCTTTTGATTTCAATTCTAGAATTTCCATTGGATTCCTTTATACAATTTCCACTTACAGTGAAGTAAGTTACTATATCTTCACTTATTGTGTCATTTTTTCTATATATCTAAACACTTAACATAGTTATTTTGAATTATGCAAATCTCGTGTCTGAATGGTCTGGTATTCTACTTCTATTGAATGATTTTTCTCTTGACTATGGATATCTTCTGCATTTTTACATAACTTTTTAATTGTATGCCAGACTTTATCCCTAAAAGATCGGTAGAGGCTGAAATTGGGGACTGGAATGTAGCTTTATTCCCACTGGCAGGGCCTCTGGATATGAACACCAGGCATCCAAGAAGAACTGTCTTTGTTTTCAGACTACCTACCTCCCCTTCCATATTCCCACACCATCAAGGGCTGATATTTTTCTCTTATTACAAGTTGAATTGAGTGGAGATTTGGTTGCAGCATTTTTAGACTCAGATCACAATTACTTTCAAACATCTCAAAAATGAGTTTAAGCCTCTTCCTCAAGGAAGGCCAAACACTGCAGAACTTTAAGATTTCAAGTAGCTAAGACCTTTAGTCCACTAGACCTTGAGGCTATGAAATTTCAAGACAACAAAACTACAAAACTTCAAAGATACTTAACACCTCAAGTCTGTGAAAATGCAGACCAGAAAGGTGAAGTATCATAAAAGTTTAAGAGCAGGAGATTTCAAGAATGTGAAAATGTGAATGTGAGCTCTTGAGATTGCCTTCTTCTTTATAAAGTGAAAAATAAAAAATAAAAAACTTTCCTTTTTAGAGCAGTGTTAGGATCACAGCAAAATTAAGCAGAAGGTACAGAAATTTCCTGGATGTTCCCTTCCTCTCACAAGCCTCTGCATTAGCAGCATCCTCCACTACAGTGGTACCTTTGTGACTATTGATGAACCTACATTGACAGATTATCACCCCAAGTCTGTAGTTTACATTAGGACTCACTCAAACACTGGATGAGTTTTGACAAGTGTATAATGGTATGTATCCATCTCTATAGTATCATGGAATATTTTCATTGCCCTAAAAATCCTCTGCGTTCTGCCTGTTCATTCAACCCTCCTGACCACCAGCAAGCACTGATATTTTCATTGTCTCCATAGTTTTTATTTTTTACTTCTCAGCCATGTGACACTGCTGTTTATGTAGAAAAAAACTATCCTGTATAAAAGAATGACTTCAGACTGAGGATCATCCTGGAGAGTTTGGAGCTGTCTATCAAAATCTGACACCTCGTCATACAGGTCTATGAAAAGGCCAGTTGCTTTTTCCCAACTCGAGTGAAGATTGTCTTTCTCTGGCAAACTTTCAATGTTAAACCTGCCCCAATCTCAGAAACTGGCTCTATTTACGAAAGTGTAGTTGACCTCCAAGTTTCAAGTAGTGCATCCACAGATTCAATCAACTGCAGATTGAAGATACTTGGGGGAGTAACTTGCATCTTTACAGAACATGTATAGACCTTTTTCTTGTCATTATTCCCTAAATGATACAGTATAATAACTATTCACACAGCATTTATATTGTATTAGTCATTATGTTTAATCTAGAGATGAGAAAATAAAAAGGAAGAAGCACATAGGTTTTATGCAAATATTAGACCATTTTATATAATGAACTTGATATCCTCAAGGGTCCTAAAACAAATATGCTGCAGATACCAAGAGACAATTACATCTTATTTCCCTTGCTACTTAGGGATATTGCCTAAAAGCCTCATCTCTTAGGAATTTAGTTTCTTTAAACTTCTTTGTGTCCATAGCTAATTCACAGCTTTAAAGAAAAATATAATTTTTTGGTATAGTGCCTAAAATTTCTTGTTTCATCAAGCATATAGGTTTTGCAAATTCTCCTACATTCTGACCAGAAACAGAAACCAGTATTTCTTAATAATGGGTTAAAATTCAGTGTAGGGAAGATGGTGTACAATTTGCTCCTTGTAGCCTCATAAAATGACCAAGTATGCCTCTGTAACAACTTGCCATTTCCCCAAAGGGAGAAAAATGACATATGGTGCTCTTTCCAGAAAAATAAAAAGGAATAAATGCTGCCTTGCATTCTAGTAATTGAAAAACAGCCTGGGTACTCCTGCTGACACTGAAAATTCTGTATCATCTGTCTAAAGTAGACACCTCTATTGTTATGTATTAAAATAGCACTTACTATATATGGAGTTGATTATAGACAGTAACTGTTTATAATCAAACTTTCATAAAGATTTTTGAAGACTGAACTGAAAATAACCACAGACATAGAGTGAATGAGATAAGACTCCAAAACTTGATGATCTGTCTTGGTCAAAGTGCTCTTTCCTTAGATTGCATTAGCATCATGGATTTTAACATAAATGCAATACTGTTACCAGTCTATCAATATATTTTACAAATAGATCTGGACACTTTATGGTTTAGAAATACTCTTCCAAGAAAGTGTCCTCTGGAGGAATTTACACTGTTATAACAAAGTATTCCCTCCACAAGCTAGATAGAGCTACAAAGAACCATTTTTTTTCCCCCTGTGTATCAGAACACTGGATTGGGACATGAAAACATTTTAAAGCATCATGAGTCTGAATCTGCTTTCTTGTCCTGGAGAAGAAAAGGCTAGGGCCAGGGCCAATCAATCATATATCTCCTTCAGCAAAGAAAAATAGAATTTATTTTACAATTGTCATAGATGAAGACTCCTTTCCATGACACCTCTGTGTACTGTATGAATTATTCTTACATTCATTTTTGTGACTTTGAAGAAAGTTGCTAGTTTTGGTGGGAAACAGATTTTGTGGATTCTAGGGATAACTGCTGTTCCCAAGGTGTTATCATTTTGAATGCAAATTCTTGATCTAGAATCAAAAAAGAAAAGCAAACTGTAAAAAAGAATCCTCTTATTTCTTAACCCTTGTTATATTTATGAAACTATTTTACCTTAAGTACCTATCTCCCCATTTCCACCCAATGCATGCACACAGGTGCTTTTTCTCAGCACTCTGGCATGGCAGTGGCTGGGTAGGCAATACAGACACCTGTACCCTACTGAGGAATCTCTTAATTTGGAACATCAGGTCATTTCCAGTCTTTTTTTTTTTTTTTTTTTTGCCACATTCTTTACTCCCTATTTAAAGTGCTTAGTACGAGGTGAATAGTATCAATCTGGATCTTTTCCCAAACAAAGCTCAACATGGATCTAAATAAAGCTGTTGCCCAGAAAGATGTCTTCAAAGGAGGCTTTGCTTTAGCAGTGCAAAGATCTTGAGACTTCTCAATAAAAACACCTTTCAAAGTATGTGGTACTACATTCTGTTCTATAGCTACAATGGTGGGTCACCATCTTCCCTAAGTAATAGCTATGATTGTTGAGAACTTACATAGCAGAAAACTGTCTTTTGTTTGATAGACTATTTATGGATGGGAAGACAGTTCAGACTGCATGGTCTGTGACAGAAGAGTTAAAATACTTTGTGATCACAGTCAAAGGAACGTGTTTCACAACATAATGGAATCTATAGCAAAATTCTACTTCCCATGAGAAATACACTTGGATATTTTCTATTTGATTTTGTCTCATTTTCAGAAAATTCTTGTTTGGACCTTTGTGTAATACACTGAATATAAGTGTTTCCTCTAAAGTCCATATGTTGCAACCTAAATCTCTGATATGATGGGATTTAGAAGGGGAGCGCTTGGGAGGCAATCAAATCATGAGGTCTGGCCCTCATGAATGGGATCAGTGCCCTTAAAAATCATAGACAAGCCAGATGCAATGGCACAAGCCTGTAATCCCAGCACTTAGGGAGGTAAGACAGGAGAATTGCAAGTTCAAAGCCAGCCTCAGCAACAGCGAGACGCTAAGCAACTCAGTGAGACCCTGTCTCTACATAAAATACAAAATAGGGCTGGGGATGTGGCTCAGTGGTCAAGTAAGCCTGAGTTCAATCTCCAGTACCAAAAAAAAAACCCAAAAATCATAGACCAGAGAAAGCTCCTTGTATCCCTTCTGCTATGTGAGGGCACAGTAAGAAGATACATCAGTCTATGAAGAAAGCTGGCCTTCACCAGACACCAAATATATTGTCACCATGATCTTGAACCTTCAAGTCTCCAGAACTGTATGAAAAAAATGTTTATTGTTTACAAGCCACCCAGTCTCTGATATTTTTTCATAATAGTCTGAATGGACTAAGACACCATAGAACAGATTTTTAGACTCATGATTGGCCATAACCTACCACTTGAAAAGTACAAGTCTATAATAAATTGGTAAACTAAGAAAATGCTCATCACCTCCGAATAAAGAATTAACAGGCATTTAGGGGTGATGGGAGAAGTGGAAAAAATCAAGGAAAAGTCAGAATCTAGGAAAATAGAAAGCGGTTAGAAGCTAGAAAAACTGGCCAAAAAGAACATCTCAGTGACAAAATGCATGAAGACACCTAAGATGAGGGTTAATAGTCTATTTTAAACGTTTCTAGAGACAGTAATGTAAATAACCACCTCATTGCTAGAAAAATCATTAAACCTGTGCTGCATTTGCAGTTTTGCACCTGTTGCAATTTGGAGAAATGAAATGGAATTTTTTGCGTTTTGGAGAGACAGAATAAGGAGGATGTACATGAAGTGGAACAAAGGGAGATGCAAAACACGGCGAGATCCTTCAGGCGCTGAAGTGGCTCAAATAAGCTCAGGGAGCACATAACATCCTTCCTCTCCCAAAGCTCCCCCTGGGGTGAGGGACATCAGAAATATTTCAAGGACACTGATGTCTTAAGGCTCATGGAGTGAAGACTAGTCTATTTTCTTTGGATCTCAAAATCTTGGGTGACTGCTGATAGTATCTGGGGTGCCCACCCATAATTTTATTCAGAATTAAGTTAAGTGATGGAGTAAGTTATCAAGCTGAGTATTTCAATTCACAGGAAAATGTTTCACAGGAGCACACTCTGTTGAGCTCTGTTACAGTAAAGGCATCACATACTGGGGACTTGGTGCACTCTCTCTTCCTCTCCCCCTCCCCCCTTCCCCCCTCCCTCCCCTTCCCCTCCCCCTCCTCCTCCTCTTCCTCCTCCTTCTTCTTCTCTCTTTCTCTCCCCCTCTCCTTTGCATAGATCTTAAATACTTTAGAACTTGATGGCTGGTCTGCCCTTGGGAAGGCAAATTTTGCAGAGCAGTCTTTGAGCTCAGAGCAACAAATCAACTCTGTCTGCACTTGTGTTAACATATGTACTTTCTTAGGTGTCAGCCATCTGGCTTTGGTATTTGGTTTCTAGATCAGAGTAGAAGGAATCTGTTGGAGTCAATATTTACTCTTGCCTCCTCTGGCCCCTGTGCTGGTGTAACCTATCCAGTCATCTGGTTCCTAAATCAGTCTTGACCAAAGTGGGCCAGTGATCAGCAGACTTTGATCTACCAGCTGGTGCCATCTGAAATGATTCTCATTGCTAATAAATCCAGCACCTAGGAAAGCTGGAGTGAGCCCAGGTCATCTGCCTGCCCAGTGTCCCCTGGCCAAAAGTTAACCTTTACTCTCTATTCAAGTCCATCTGACAAGGACAGATGCCTAAATTTCTAGAAAGTCCCATCCCAAACTCCAGTCAACTTGACTGTCATCCTGTGCCCTTGCCTAACGACTGGATCCTCTCACTTGTACACTTAGCTACAAGCAGGAATCTTACCAAATTGTATGAATCTCCTCTCCTTTCCCCACCACACACATACATCCTACTTATCCTTTCCAAGTCCCTGAGCTACCATGTTCGGTGCCATGATTAGCTCTTCTTTGAGGCCTACATTGTCTGGGCATGATTATTTTAATAGCCACCCACCTCCCTGCCCCATTTCCAGCCACCAACTGATGCAGATGACCCCATCTAATTTGTTTCACTTCATTTTCTTCCTTTTCTCACTTTCCAGAGAAGTGGCAGGGGTTTGGGAGGAAGGGCTCATGAACTTGTCTCATGCCCAGTGGAGACATTCAATATTAGCCTATTTTTTAAATGCTTTTTTAAAAGAGTCTAACAAATCTCAGACATTTTCTGTTTCTCTCCCAAGATATGGGAATATCATCATAGAAATATTTTTCATATTCTTATTCTTCTTTCATCATAAGTCTGTTTCCCTAAATGTTTTTCAAACCAAACATTATGTGTGTCAGGTCAACTTTCCATTACTACAACAAATACCTGAGACAACTTATAAGGAGAAGTGGTTGATTTTGGTTCAATTTCGGAGGTTCCAGTGCATGATTAATTGGCTCTGCTGCTTTTGGACCTGTGGTCCTAAAATCAGGGTGGAAGCTCATACAGAGCAAAACTACTTACCTCATGACTAGTGAGTGAAAGAAAGAAAGAGGAAGAGATCAGGATCCCACAGTCCTCTTCAAGAATATAACACCAATGGCCTAATCACCTCCCATAGGCCCTACCAGACAATAAGGCAAAGTTGAGAACCAAGCCTTTAACACACAGGCCACTGAAGAACATTCAAGATCTAAACTGTAGGGATGAGGTCGTAGCTCAGTGGTAGAGCACTTGCTTAGCATGAGTGAGGCACTGGGTTCGATCCCCAGCACCACATAAAAATAAACAAATAAAATAAAGGTATTGTGTTCATCTACAGATTAAAAAAATTGAAAAAAAAAAAAAGATCCAAACTGTAGCACCATCTATGGGAGAAATTCAAATCACTGTCCCCTGGAAAGCAGCCTCATGCTTAATGCTTAACCATACATGTCAGCCCTTCTCCATGGAAACCCATCAGCAGTAGCCTTTACTCTCAGCTGGGCTTGTAAATGCTCCCTTTACCTCACCATGGGTACACCACAAAGATACTTTTAGTTTTACCATTTTAATGCATAGTCTTTGCTCTAAAGAGTGATTATTTTTATGCTGCCACAAAATAATACATATAAAGAAACACTAACAGGTTTGGCCAACACTGCAAATCAAAGCACACTGCGTCTTCTCTGAGATAAGATCATACCCCTCAAGTTGTAGGGTGTCTCCCCTTGTTCTCCATCCTCTGTCCTACATATATTTTTAAATGCCAGTGTATTTAAATTAATCTTTGTCTAAGAAATTCGTACTCTTGGATATTGTTAGTAGTACCTTGGAATAATACCAAACATTAGGACATGACAAATGTTTTTCAACCCTGTTACCAACTCTTATTCCCAGGTCTGAGTGACCCACACTAAGTGAGCAGGTACTTCAGAATCACTAATCTGTCCGTACTTTAGACTGCACAGATAAACTCACATTGCTTTTTCTTCACAAAAACTCCTCACTGATTTTTTTAAAGGAGGCCCTAATTCTGTTTGGGTTTCAAGACAGAGCTGTGATTTCTAACTTTTTTTTATTTGGTAAAGAAAAGGAATATCATTGCTGTTTTAAAATTTCTTCTCTAAATGGCGTCCTTGATGGTGAAACATACGCTTTTCCCAAAAGTTCCTTCCAAAATTAAAGAGGAACATTACTGTCAATCTCATTTTAGTTTCCTTCCCAAACAGCATATTAGTTCCCAAATATTCTTTCGTGGGAGCCCCTGCTGTTTGAATTTGCTGAATCTGTGCACTGCACCAGATTCATTTGGATGGCAGCCATAGAAGTGCAAATAATCATTCAGGAATCCGCAAGCCTCAGAGTCTTCTTTTACTAATGTTGACTGTGATTCATCTGTCAAAGCCACTTTACATCCCCAATGTGTGTGCTGTTAAATCTGTCATAGAAAATTAGTCTAAGTGATTTTAAAAATTATTTCTGAATTTTAAGAACAGGTGACAGAATTTTGTATAAATGGAAGGTGACTTCCTGGAATTCTACTGAGAATTCTAAATGCATCAGGAGTTGCATTTGTGTTTGTCCTCCCCCTTTCCTCTTTGAGAAAATTTTACAGTTCAGCAAAGCCTGACCTAAAGTAACAAAGAACTGGAGACAGTAGCTCAAGCAAGAGAATCTGACCCCACCTGCGTTTTCTCTCCCCAAAGGGGTGTAGAATAGGATTTCTTCGTTGTTGCCAGGATAGAGAAAGAAGCAGAGAATACAAAAAAAATGTTTCTTCCTCTATTCAAATAAAATATAGGAAGATGCTGGTTAAAATTACTCTACGGAGAGATTCTTCATAATTTCAAATGTTATGGCTGGCTGCTCAGACAGTTCCCACAAAGTTACATCTACCTTGATGAATTCACTACACCTCTAGGTTTCGTCTCAGGCTGGTGGGTTAAGAAACTCGATTTTATTGAGTACATTAGAAGCGCCTCTGTCACCCCTCAGAGGCAGACTTGCTTTAATCAAGTTCACAGAGACTGAAAACCTGTTTATTATTGTATAATGAGAAGCAAGAATAAGGGAAGCCAAGTTATTAGAGAGTGTCACAGAGAGCGTGGAACCAGAACACAGGAGTGAGGTGATCTTAAAATGAATCTCCCAGCTCAAGGTGCTTCAGGCCATCTCACCAGCCTCAGAAATAGCTGAGCCAATGACACCATAATGCCAGTTTATTACACTGAAGTTCTCTCCTCCCGGATGGTGTTTGGATGCCTCAGCATTGATTTGGAGGGAACTTGCTTTGTTCCTGCTTTCATTATTTACCAACTCCTCTGTTTTATACTTTGGTGGATGCTATCTTGGTTTTTCCTCTTTGGCTGCCACAGCAACCAACCTTGTCTGCTGTTTTTAACTTCCAAATCCTGAAGATGATTGTGTAGTATGTGCAAGATGTGTGCCCAGGGTTCCCAGGTACTCACTGCAGCAATGACGTCAAGTAAATCTAGAGATAATTAGTGAGCACCTACCTTGTCCCTGGATCTCTAGTAGGATGACAAGTGCAGGAGAGGTATGGACAGATGCTGCTCAGTTTGTGATGGGGTTAAGTCTTCATAAACCCACCGTAAGTTGAAAATGCATTCAATACACCCAAACTACTGACCTTATAGCTCAGTCTAGCCTACCTTAAATGTGCTCAGAACACTTACATTAACTTATAATTGGGCAAAATCATCTAACGCAAAGCCTATTTTATAAAAAAGCATTGAATATTCTGCATAATGTATTAAATACTGTACTGACAATAGAAAACAAAATGATTTTACGAAAATGCAAGTCAAAAAGTGTAAGTCGTAACATCCTAAGTCAGAGTTCATCTCTACACCCAGCCCCCAAACGCTTCTGTCTGTGGAGGGCAAAGGAAGAAATGTAAATATTTTAAGAACCATAAATGCTAATATAAAATCATAAATGCAAAAAGACTTAAAGATGGAAGAACCACCATCAAGTTCAAGAGGTTACTTCATGAAAAAAAAGTGTGGCTGAGGTAGATTTTAAAGGGCGAATGGAAGGAAAAAAATCAGAAATCGAGGTGGAATTAGAACAGCCTAAGAAATACTGAAATGTGGTAGGCACTCAGAGACATATGGTGAATAAATAAAGGAAGTTAAGAGTACCCAGTTAGAGAAATAAGATCCCTTTTGTAGTGTGGGAAAGAGTAGATAAAGTTCTGAAAGCCAGGAAGAGACTAGATATACAAAAAGTACCGGAGATTCTCCTAGAATAGTCACTGTACCAGTTCCTTCCCCAGCTGAAAGACAAGCATTTTTATGGTGGCAGAACTCCAGCTGTAGGAGTTCTACTCAAAACATACAATGCTTAATATGCAATTTCTAGACAAATTTTTCTGTAACGATCCTAGTAATTTTACATAAGAACCAATCATCTATAACACTGTCTACTCATCCATTCTTGTTAAATTCAAAAGCTTTTTCTAAAATTAAGTAGAAAGGTTGAGCCTTTTCTTTGCATTTTCTCCCAACTTTTTTACCCCTCGTTCTACATTTCTCATTTATTTATCCACTCAAGAAATATCTAGTGCTTATTATTTTCCAGGCCCACACTAAGTAAAGAATAGCATGTGCTCTTGTTAAGGAAAACTGACAAGATTCCTACTTCCTGGTAGAGAAAATAGACAAGAACTGATAAATGAATGAGAAATATCTAATAAGAAAAAAACTGCAAAGCTGATTTGAAATAAAGGAACAAGATGTAGCAATAGAAGATGACTGGAGGGAAAACATGGTATCCTGAGAAGGCTTCTCAGAATGACAGACGTTGGAAGCCAAGACTTTGAATGACACAGAGGAGCCAGATCTGTGTGTGTGTAAGAGAGAGAGAGAGAGAGAGCATGTGCCTGCATGTATGCACATGTGCTAACTGGAAATGGGCCATGGGAGCCTCATGTTCCAGGAAGAAGAGCAGTCTGTGGAAAGTCCCTAAGATAAGGAGTCCATAGCACGTTTGAAGACCCATAAATGACAGCAGTTTGTCCTGAGTGTGTTGAGTTGAAGGATGAAGAGTGTGGAAATAGATGAGGAATACAAGGCTTAGGTCATAAAGCCTTCATAGGCTGAGTAAAATTTGGATTTTTGTCAAAGGTAAATAGGATGTTCACTCCAGTCAGAATGGCAATTATCAAGAATACAAGTAACAATAAACTTTGGTGAGAAGGTGGGTAAAAGGTACACTCATACACTGCAGGTGGGACTGTAAACTAGTGCAACCACTCTGGAAAGCAGTATGGAGATTCCTCAGAAGACTTGGAATGGAACCACCATTTGAACCAGTTATCCCACTCCTCAGCATATACCCAAAGAATTGTAAATCAGCATACTGTAGTGACACAGCCACCGCGATGTTCATAGCAGCTCAATTCACAATAGCTAAACTATGGAACCAACCTAGATGCCTTTCAACAGAGGAATGGATTAAAAAAAGGGTGGAACATATACACAATGGAATATTACTCAGCCTTAAAAAAGAATGAAATTATGGCATTTGCAGATAAGTGGATGGAACCACAGACTATCATGCTAAGTGAAATAAGCCAATCCCAAAAAACCAAAGGCCAAATGTTCTCTCTGATAAGCAGATGATAACTCACAAAAGCGGTGGGGAGGGAAGAATAGAAGTTCACTGGATTAGACAAAGGGGAATGAGGAAGGGAGAAGATATGGGCATAGAAAAGACAGTAGGATGGACTGGACATAACTTTCCTATGTTTTTCTAAGAAAACGCAACCAGCGAAACTCCACATCATGTGCTACCACAAAAACAGAAAGCTATACTCCATGTATGTATGATATGTCAAAATGCATTTTACTATCGTGCATAATTAAAAAGAACAAATAAATTTTTTAAAAGATAAGTAGGATGGTGACAGATTTATGCTTTTCAACATGACTTTGGTTTCCAGGCAGAGACAGGTTTAAAGGATGCAAAGTAAGTGTACAGGAGAGACAGGGATGTAGCCCTGGTGACAGCCATTGCTGGCTTAGACTGGGGAGTGATAGAAGTAGGTGGATTTAAAACACATTTTGGAAGTAAAGAGTTTGTTAAGGAACTGGAGTCTAGGAAGGAAAGAAGAAAACAGGAATGTCTACTTATCTTTCTCCCCTCCTCCTTCCCATATATGTAGTCAACAGACGATTAATGATCTTTTCCTTGTATGTAATTCATTTTTCCTACCTGAAGTTAAAGAAGAATTTAACAGCAGTATACCCCCAACAAATCAATACTCTGGTTTTAGACAGCACTATACATAAGAAGCAGACATAGATGAAATAAAATTCTCAAATGACCTCCTTTTTTAAAAATATTTTTTAGTTGTCAATGGACCTTTTTTTTTTTTAATGCGGTGCTGAGAATTGAACCCAGTGCTTCACACATGCTTGGCAAGTGCTCTACCACTAAGCTACAACCCCAGTCCCTCAAATGACCCTTTTAATTGTTTAAGAAATAAAATCAGTAGCTACTAACATACCTTTGTTGTATTTATCATAAAACAAGAAGCCATTATCTTTTATAACAAATCCACTAGAGAGACCACAATTAATGTTATGTTCCCTATCTTTGACCTTTTTTTTTTTTGACTGAGTTGAAAAATTAAGTCTGTAGGTTCCTCTGTCTCCTGGATCCTTGCTTTAATGCAGCCAATACCAGGAAGACTTGTTCAATTTGAAGTCTGATCATTAAATTAGAAGTGACTTAAGAACTAATTACACATGGGAGATTTGTTTCTTTCAAGTGGTAGGACACAGGGCTCCATAACATCCTGTATTCTAAATTACAATTATGGCCAAAATGAGTCCTGATCCAAGCACAAAAATCCTTCTCATATTTTGCAATTCTCAATTAGAGGTGTCAGACCTAATAATGATTTGGTTCCCAAGTCTTATAACACAAGTAAAAATCCTTTATGGTTTTGTTCTCTTCTCACATTTAGCCACCACTGTGAGGCACTTATCTTTAGACAGTCCACTCATTCCACAACAAATATATCTTAAAGATCAATCTCTTATTTAAGAATCATACTTGAGCCGGGCGCGGTGGCTCACGCTTGTAATCCCAGCACTTAGGGAGGCTGAGACAGGAGAATCGCGAGTTCAAAGCCAGCCTCAGCAATGGCGAGGCACTAAGCAACTCAGTGAGACCCTGTCTCTACATAAAACACAAAATAGGGCTGGGGATGTGGCTTTGTGGTCAAGTGCCCCTGAGTTCAATCCCCAGTACCAAAAAAAAAAAAAAAGAATCATACTTGTCTGAGAGAAGAATGTCAGAAATTCAGAATGTCTGATGAGCGCATCTAGGCTGTGACTATGTAAAGCAAACAGAAAATGGCAGTTCCATCCCTGCAATGTCAGGAGCTGCATCATGACTTAATCTTTAACTTTTGCCCATAATTTCATGGGTGGTGCTCTAAAAGTAATTTGCAGAACAGAATTTCTTCTATATTTGAAATACTGTTCCTTTCCAATGCCAGGACACCATTCTGTTACCAGACATGTGTCCCTTAATGGTTTCTTATATGATGATTCTCCTCTTTTCTTCTCTGATCTCAAGAAAGTCTTTGGTTCCTCTTGTGAATAATCTTCTAAAGATCCTATTTCAACCATATTTCTTGTCATTCCTGGATGTGAAGGTGGACATAATGTAGACTTCATCTGAAAGTCCTACCACAGAACCTTCAACCAAGTAATTGCATCTGTTGAAGTCTGGGTTCCACATCCAGCCATAGAACAGAAAGAGAATGGTTATGGATTGAATAATGTCACCCCAAAATTCACAGGTTGAAGTCATCCCCTACAGTACTTTGGAATGTGTCTTTGTTTGAAAATAAGGCCATTGAGGACATAATGAGTTTGGTTAAGACAGAGTCACGTTGGAGCAGGATGGGCCCAATCCTATAAGACTGGTGTTTTTATATAACAACTCCATGGGAAGAGACAGAGGCACACAGAGAGAACATCATATGAATCAGAATTATGATGCCCCAAGATAAGGAACTGCCAGAGGTAGGAGAAACACCTGGAACAGACACTTCCCTAGTGCCTACAGAATGGGCATGTGGCACTCTGTCACTGAGCCCTAGGAAACCAATGCCAGCACCTGAAAGTGTCCCACAAAACTTAACCTTCCCTGTGAACTGTCATGTTCTTCATTGAAAGATCCTTTTATTTTAACACTATAACTTTTTCTTAGTCATCAAGTCCTTACCCAACTCAGAAGTTCCTGTTTGCCTAGGTCAGGTGTCTCCATCCTGGAGGCATGCTTGAACCTGCAGGTGATACACCTGTCCTACTTGTATAGAACTCTTTAAGCATTTTCCCACAGGCCAGTTTACTCAGCCGCATTACCAAGCAGGCTATTTTCAGGCCAAAGACCACCTGGCAAAGCCTTTAGGACAGAGATAGACCCCAATCTTCTATATTAGAGGACTAAAACTAATGCAATTAGTTGGATAAAATTTTTGTAGTAGGATTGCCAGATTAAACCTAAATCACATTCACTATTGCATCCAAGAATGAGGAGAAAAGTGTTGAAGCAGGATCTTCAGAAGATTATTTATTTAAAATGAATGGTGTTTCCTGAGGTGAGCAGGGAGAAGGGAAGAATCATAGTGTTGAAGAGTTAAGGTACATATGTTTTGTAATAGAAGAGTGGCTTAGTATTGGAAAGGAAGAACCATTTAAGTGCAACTGGAGGTACTATTGTATAGAAACTTCAAGACCTTCAGTCATGGACTTATGGTCAAAAAGTAAAAAACATAGGAATAAGATGTACAGTGTGTGGCACTAAGAGCTCAAAGCTCAGCAGAATTGCTACAACAAGTTAGGAATGAGAGTCCTCACCAGACACAACTCTCTGATGATGGATATACCAAGCCCAGTGGAGGTTCCAGAAAGCTGGTTCTGCAGCTTCTGTCATCAACAACAGCACCAGTAATGAAGAGCCCATCTGCAGTGAGAGGTAAGTCACTATGTCACAGGAAATGCAAGAAGAATTATGTTCACAGCACTGCATGAAACAGCATGTAGGAACTAACTTACCTGGTTGGGAGAAATTTAAAGAGAGGGCAGGTGGAAGGAGGGGCCAAAGAGAAGCACTAATTTGTGATTCTTATTATGATCCTGATTTTATTCCTAAGAAAGAGTGGCCTGAGAAAAGTAAATGGAGTTTTCTTCTTTAATGTAGCTGGTGTTAGTAAAGAGACATATATGAGCATAGTGTCAATCACAGTAAACTCAAATCAGTAATACTTGTGAGAGTTCTGATGATCCAGACATTTTAACTAGTGAGTTCATGCCATTATTATTTAAAAATCAATTTCATGAGTGAGCGCCTATTTACTGATCCTCTCACCTTATCAGGGGAAGAAAAGATGACTATATATATGCCTCAAAAGACCTTAAAACTTGGTTAATCATATGCAGAATAGAAGCACCGAAGGGGGCAAGTGTAGATAGGATAGGTAGGGGCAATTCTCAGAGAAAAGGTAGTTCAATGCCAAGATGAATAGATCAAATTTGGAATGAAGTCAGCAAAAACCAAAACAGCAATTTGTAAAATGTCTAAAAGCTGCTTTAGACGTGGCGTGCTTCCAACTTCTCTAACAAAATAATTTGCCTTTTTAATAAGAAGTACCTCAGTTATGATTCTGGGAAAGTTGAATCTCAGAGGAAGTTGCTCAAGATTAAATAAATTATTAAAAGAACCATGGAAAGATGCTAAAACTCTTGAATTCCATCTGGCCCCTTCCTCTCGCCAAAACGCTAAGCTTGTGATTCTGTTGCAACCCCCTGAACCCAAAGTAGGTTTAAAAGCATGGCAGGGCATGGAATCGCTTCCCATCTAAGTGAAAGAGTTTCCTTTCCTCTGTGCCAGGGACTTCAGCTTTTTCCATGTATTTCTCACTATAAATTCTGTCACCATCATTTATAGAAGCCCTACTTGTGAGGCTAAATGTTGAACTGTTGGCTTAATATCTTCTGATTGAAAAAACGGGTGTGTGTTTCTCACTTCCGACTCACTAGGTTTGGACACAGCTCCCCTGTGAGGGAACACAATTTCATGTCCAAGGGCTTTTACAGCTGCAAAAGGGCGTGGGACCCTGCAAGGGCCATGGGATTAAGGGGAAGGAGGAGGGATGTCACTCAAAGCATGCTGGGATGTTCCCAGCTGCATATGTGGTGTGGGTGGAAAGGGGAAAATATTGAACAGGAAACATAGACACATTTGGAACATTTCAGAGAGCAGACAGAACCCCAAGGATCAAGACCTCTACACCAACCAATCAGAGTATCATCCCGTGAGAAGAAACATAGAGAATGTGTTGACAAATTAACTCTTATGTTCAGTGCTCCTTACCTTTGACAGAAATATCTCTTTCTATATCTTCTTCTTCCAGCTTACAAACTTAAGTCACATTGGTATTTCTGTAATTGGTTCTATTAAATCGTAAGCAGAAAAAAAGAATTGACTCCAAATATCACCTCCCTAAATGCCATCATAGTTTTCCTTGATGAGATTGTCTTCTGTAGAAGGAAATGGCAGCCATTTCTAGGGATAGTACACATAAAATGAGGAAATATCCTCATCCAGGGAGAATGTTCTAATGCTACTTGGGGATTGTCATAAAAGGGCTGCCTAAACCACAGAGAACTCAAAGTTCAAGTTACTCTTCCCAACAAAAGGAAAATTAAGAACACCACAATGTCACTATTAGCAACAATGCCTCTTGAGTGAGAGAACCAGATAAACAAAGAGCTCTAATACCATCACGTCAAAGGCAAAGTCATCCCTGCGGTCTTAAATAATCCTGGGTGTTTTTGTACAATGCTGGATGGAGAATAAACTATTTGGAAAGAAATTAATAAAAACTCTATGGTAAACCTCAAGGTAATATTTTTGGCATAAGTAGAGACAAAAATTTCTGAATTTGTTTAAAGCTTAGAATAGTTACTTAGAATATCCACAGATGTATACCAGTCAGTTTCAATACAGAATAACATAAGATATATCTGGAGCAGGACTCTCCAAGGGAATCAACAGCACATGGGTCATGTAAGATGAAGTAAGAGGATTCCCCAGCCCCACTTGGCTGAGGACATGATCATTTTGTGCTGAGGACAAATTAAAAGTTTAGAGGTTCATATTAGAACATTATTATGTATTATGTCTGCCTTACCACATGACTGCATTTTAGTTAACTATATAGTGAACTATTATTCTTAACGTAGGGTATGGTGGTGTTTGCCCATCATCCCATTGACCCAAGAGGCTAAGGCAGGAGGATTACAAGTTCAGGACCACACTAGTTAACTTAGTGAGACCCTATCTCAAGATAAAAAACAAAAAAAGGTTAAAATAAATAAAAAGGGCTGAGGATATGGCTCAGTGGTGGAGTATTCCTGGGTCCAATACCTAGTACCACCTCCCGAAAACACACACAAAGAATTCTTCCTTTAACTGGGAACACCGCATAATAAAAACTTTTCACATTTCTACAAACTACTTTTCAGTAACCATATAATCCACTAAAATGGAATTTTAAATGTTCAAAAGAACTTTTGAAACCAGACACTAAAAGTACATTTTGGACCATGTAAAATTTTAGGGTGGCTATTTTTAAATTGTGCTCATTAATACATATTCCTGAACTAAAAGTGGAGAAGCCATGGTTGAACTAATGTTTAAATGATAATAACAACTTGGAAATCTGGGAATTTCTAACACCTTGCTTTCATCTCTGGACCAAACTATGAGCTTTCATTAAAATGAAAATCGAACTTAAATAGCTTGGACACTTGCAAGCTGTGAACATCAACCATATGTGCAAACCTGGGCAAGTTCTGTCTCCGTGGGATTTTGTGAGTGGGAGGAGGAAATGGATCATCAGATGACTGGACAGATGTTCAAAGAGATCCTGGGATGGCAAGACAACCTGCATGCATTTCAGCTTCCTTAGAGGCAAGCAGAAAGGACAAACAAAAACCTAGAGGTAAAGCAAAAAAAAAAAGCAAATCACAAGCCAGAGACAAGCAGCTTGAAGACACCAGATTCAATTAATAGCTAACACGTTTTCTTAGCAAGGAAAACACTGAAAAGGAAGTAAAATAAAGGTGTTAGAACCTAGTAACTTTGTTACCACAACAGTGGTGCTTCAGATAAGAAAGAATCGGACTCAAGACAGTTTTTTAAATCTGTGCATCATAGCTGATGTGAAAATATAAGGTTCAGACTCAGTCTTCATGAATCAGAACTACATTTCCTTTGCCTTTGATCTCCAAAGAAATGTGAATAATGCTCTTTTCTGTTTTCAATGGCTCACAAATGCCTATGTAGAAAGCACCCTATTTAAAGAAGTTTGCATAAAAACCTAGGAAAATGAAGAGACGAAAGTAAGAGTCTTAAAGAATCTTTTTTTATATGCTACTCTTTCAGGGATCTTGTTTACTGAGTTTTCTTGCTGTGGTCACTGCAATCAGTATACAGGACCAATAGAAATCACGATGGATCCCTGTGGATAGAGACCCTGGCATCAGGACACTTGTAACATCATTAAACAACTCCCTCTGTACCAACGATTTCACACCTGTCTTCCTGGAATCCACACTGAAAGCTCTACAAAACCCATCGGCATCTAACTATCCTGAGTTATGCAGAGGTAGATTCTGAGAGATGGGAGTGTTGGCTTAGTGGACTTCATCACAGTGATGAAGATCAGTTGAAGAAGATGAATGTTGCCAAACCATTTAACTAATTGTCTGTCTTCTTTTTTTTTTTTTTCATACTGGGGATTGAACCCAGAGGTTTTACCACCTCCGAGCTACATCCCCAGTCCTTTTTTAATTTTATTTTGAGGCAAGATCTCATTAAGTGGCTGAGGCTGTCCTCAAACTTGCAATCCTCCTATCTCAGCCTCCTGAATCACTGAGATGACAGGTGTGCACCATCACATTCAGCTGGTTGTCTTCTCCACACAACTTGTTCTAGGACCTCCCTTCACTTTGCCTCACACTTCCATTTGCTTTTATTCAAGAGTCCACTTTCAAAAACATGTTTTGCTAAAATTAATGTTTATAGGCTTAGTAGACAACTGAGAAATAAAGGACTAGGTTAATTATGTTCTCCTGTCTCCCTGCTCCCCAACGTATTTATCAAGTATGTACCTATTTTCCATTTGCTTGACTAAGTTGGTACCAAATTTTCAATAACTGGAGATTCTCAGCTGCTATTAATCATGTAGTTTGCATTAAAAATAAATAAAATGAAAGCTTATATTCACATCAACCCTGAACACTAATATTTATAGCAGTTTTATTCACAATTGCCAAAAATGAAGAGTACCTCAAATGCTTTTCACCTAGTGAGGGTAAACAAATTATACCTATAAGAGGATACTGGTATTACTCAGCAATGACTTTACTTACTATCGCTGTTGCATGTGAAAGCCCCAATGCAACATCCTAGTATTAAACAAAAGAATCTAGACTTAAAAGGCTGTAAACTATATGATCCAGTTGACATGATATCCTGGAAAGTGCAATCATGGGGACAAAATACAAAGTCACATATGGTCAGAGGCTAGCATGGAAATGACTACAAAGGAACCTGAGCAAGTAGCAAGGAGCGCTAGAACTGTTCCTTATTTGCTTGTCGTACCCAGGTCACCTGTATGCGTTTGTTAAATGGTGACATGACATTTTACTATATATAATTGTACCTTGGAGAAATTTACTATATATAATAGTACCTTGGAAAAATTAATTAATAAATAATGGATCTCCATTTGAAATAGGGAATACAGCCTAATGGTTAAGGCAACTGAAAACCAAAAATAAATATGGTCCTGTCTAAATCTGTATTTATCTATGGTTGACTGCATCCAAGTCTCCAAATCTAAGAGTATTACTAATGAAATCAAAATGTTTTAAAAGAAAATTATAAAAAATAGAATAAAGCAAATATAATTTCTGCCTCCTATGTTTGCTTCCCATCTGTGCCTGCTTATAACTTGACATCTTCATAGAGGACAGTATAAGGGCAGGTAAATCTAAGTCTATGAATGGGCCATGCTCCAAAGCCCCCCACCACAAGTGCATTTGTGAATAAGAAGGTATGAGACTGTCTTTGTCCATCCCAGCTGCTATAACAAAACATTTTAGATTAGGCAATTTATAAACAATAGAAATACATTGCTTACAGTTCTGTAAGCTAGAAGTCCAAGAATAAGGTGCCAATAGATTTGGTGTCCAGTAAGGGCAGCCCTCTGCCTCAAAGATGTCAACTTCTTGCTATGTCCTAACATGCTGGAAGGAGCCAATGAGCTCCCTTGAGTCTCTCTCTCTCTTTTTTTTTTTTTTTTTTGGTACCAGGGATTAAACTCAGGGGTACTCAACCACGAGCCACATCCCCAGCCCTATTTGGTGTTTTATGTAGAGACAGGGTCTCACTGAGTTGCTTAGCGCCTCGCCATTGCTGAGGTTGGCTTTGAACTCGCGATTCTCCTGTCTCAGCCTCCCAAAGTGCTGGGATTACAAGCATGAGCCACCGCGCCCAGCTCCTTGAGTCTCTTTTATAAGGGTGTTAATCCTCCTCTAATCACTTTCTAAAGGCCCCAACTCTTGCCCTGGGGATTAGGTTTCATATGAATTTGGGGGATAGGGGACTACAAATATTCAGGCTGTAGCAGATATCATGAAAAATGTTACAGTCAGCTCATACATTTCTGGACATGTCTTCAAATACTGCCTCCCCACAATGAAGGTCAACAATGGACCCCTTGGTTCTAAACTGAGGATGTAAATAGGTGCAAGAGGTTATATGCAAAAGGGAGTCTGAGGGTCTGAATCAATTCACCTTTTCCTTGTGGCAGGGCCATTCCTAGCCAAACTGTAGAAATAGATGAATTGAGTCTTCAAACTGCCACCCTTCCCATAACTCTCTTCCCATTCTCCTAGCCCCTTATCCTAGGGGCATGTGTTTTGAAGAGACTTCAGTCCTTAGCAGAGGGTCTGTGCTCAGATCTGTGGCCCTCTACAACAACTCTACCAACCGGGTTTTAGGAAAGAAATGCTTGACATTAAAGTATAAAGAACGAAAAGGCTTTTGATCCTTCCGGAGGTGTTTTTAATTGGAAAGAAATGCATCACAGAATCAGAAGGAAAACTGGTAAAATATTTACCTTAACACCATTTATTTTAAATAAATAAGTTTAAAGCTAAAGTATAAGACAATCTAACTTAAGTAAACAAAAATTTATAATGTAAATATTTTAAAACCACTCCCCCCAAAAAAACAGGTTAAAAAAAAGATTTTATGTTCAGTATTTGCAAACAAAGTGAGTATTTAGGAATGAACTAACTTCTATTACCATCAATTATATCTTTTGAAATTTTTCTACCCTTCTTCTCCATTCCTACAATGTTTACATAAACAATGGAAGAGTTTCCATATTAAGTTCTTAACACTTACAAATGTATACAGGAGACAAAAATTCAGCTTTTTTTTTTCTTTCAGATCAGTGGAATTCTAGAACAATCCTGTTACACAACTTTCCCCAAACTTCTATCATTCATGTACTTCCTTGATGGTTTTTGCCCTGTCTCAGACTGCTGTACAAATATGCCCTTCATATTTTTCTTCAGAATTTTCATTGAAAGAAAACTCTATGTTAACATAATTTTTTTAAAAAATTACTAATTATATGTTAGTATATTATATTAAACCTGAGAGAGTGAAAAAATCAAACCTATTAATAAACAGGAATGTTCCTAATAAAACATCCACAATATTTCTAACAGAACCCACGCAAAGCCATAGAGCAGCTGCAAAACATCCAATGATTTCTTTCTTTTAAACTATCAGTGCTTTCTTACAATGAACCTTCCAACTCTCTCTCTTCCTTCTATACTCTGAGCAAAGTTTACTGAGACAGGCATGTGCTGAACTCATGGCAACCAATCCAGCACTGAGCTCAGCTCCCTTCACCGTGAATTACCTTCCTGTGGTTGCTGTAACAGATGTCCAAAACTGAGTAAATTAAAACAACAGAATGTAGCCAAGCGTGGTGGCGCACGCCTGTAATCCCAGCACTTTGGGAGGCTGAAACAGGAGAATCATGAGTTCAAAGCCAGCCTCAGCAACAGGGAGTGCTAAGCAACTCAGTGAGACCCTGTCTCTGTGTAAAAACACAAAATAGGGCTGGGGATGTGGCTCAGTGGTCGAGTACCCCTGAGTTCAGTCCTCAATACAAAAAAAAAAGCCAGAATTTATTGTCTCATAGTTCTGGAGGCTAGTAATCTACAATCAAGTATCAACAGAGCCATGCTCTCTTTTACAGCTCTAAGGGACAATCCTATGTTATCTCCTTTGGCTTCTGATATTTGCTGAGGTACTTGACATTCTTTGACTTATAAGTAGGTGCTTCACTCTAATCTCCCTGTGTGTCTTTCTGTCATCTTCTTTCTCTATGTTCCAATTTCCCTTTGTTAGAAGGACACCAGTCTTATTGGATTAGAATCCATTCTACTTATTGGATTAGAGTCCATTTGACTTGATTACCTCTATGGAGACCCTATTTCCAAATAAAGTTACATTTTAAGGCATGGATGGTGAACATTTCATCATATCTTTGGGGGTAGGACACAGTTCTATGCGTAACAAACCCAAACACTATGGTAGGTGGCTCCAACTCCCTCTCCCTGGATGTTCCACAATCTGTGCATACTCCCATGCTGCCACAGTTGAGTCATCTTAATTGTGACTTCAGATGTGTTCCTCATGGTCTTTGACAATTGTGTTTCCAAAGTTTTAATATCATTTTAGATTGTCTTACAAATAGAAGCATATGGACCATGCTTTGCCAAACTCTTTTCTAACAAGCCCAGTCTAAGCTTAGTACTGCCCAAGTATATATTTCCCCCTGGGTAGCATGACATAATGGTGTGAGCTTATAACCAAACCACAAAACCTCGCCACCAACATTCAAGTTTATTAGCTGTAAGTTACGGATTCTTTCTAAACCCCAGTTATCTTATCTATAAAATAAAGATATAATGAAGGGACAATAGTACCACATGAGTGATGGGGATTGAATAAAAATACATACAAGTGCTCATGTGCACAGCCCAGGCAAATGCTAATCATTCAAAAAAGTTGGCAGAAATGATTAATAGTAATGTCAGTTACCAGTTTAAAATGAAGGAGATATCAAAAATATGAATTTCTGAAGCTTTCTAGGATTTGTAAAATATCACAATGATAGCGCTGGCCTGGTCTTTAAAGAGTGTGGTCCAAACTCCTCATCCTTCGGAGGAAGAAGCTGAGCACCTGATGGAGCCATTGCCTTGCCCAAGGTCCTAGGGACCCTTGGAAGTTTCTGGGATTCTCTTATCATCAATAACATCCAAAATAGAAAACTTTTCCTAAACCCTTTAACTTAGACACAATCATATGTGTGAACTCTTTCCTGAAAACAGCACAAGCTAATACATTTTTTTCTTTTCTTGTTCTAGTTTCCCATCAGTTCCTTTCAAATGTCAGTGATAAATCCCTAGTAGGAGGACTTAATCAAACTGAAGGTGGAAACAGAAAATGTGGTGACAATCCTGCTTAAATTAGGCATAATAAGGTTGTTTTTAGAAGTAAATTATACGGAAATACCACTTATTTTCATTCTCCCACCTGGCCAAGTAAATGAATGAAATCAAATTGTATAATTAACTTTATAAATCCTTGAACATGAAGTTTTTCTAGTTTTCTAAATTTAAACACCATCCAAAATGAAATGTCAGAAATGAATATCCTTAAAGAAAGGAGGAAATTAAAAATTACAAAATATGTATACTTCTTTAGATTTTATTAAATCTCTACACTTAATATTAATAAAGTATCATTCTTAGTCATTTCCCTTTGTTTCCTAGCCTCAGGAAATCAGAATTGAGCTCAGCAATAAGTTCAGTGCAAAAATTTAGCAATGTCATGGTCTTGGGTTTCTGGCATGATTTTTCTAGTACTTTCCTTCTCTTCTCCCTCCTTTCTGGCCACTATTTTCTGCAATCACTTGTACTTTTATCTCTTCTCATATTCACTGAGATCCTCTTCAAACACTAGATATTGGAAAATGGAAGATAGAGACTGAATTGTACAATTCCAGATTCATATGACAAAGCCCTCAAAAAATAACTATATTTGGAGATAGGGATTTTAAAGAAAGAATTAAGCTAAGATGGGGTCACTGGGGTGGACGCTAATCCAATGTGACTGGTGTCTTTATAAGAAGAGATGATTAGGACACAGACAGAGGTCCAACCTGGGGGAGGGGGGACACAAGGAAGACAGCCATTTGTAAGCCCCAGAGAGAAGCCTCTAGTTGTACAGGTGGGTGGGAAATAGAAGACTACAGTGTGGTAATCGCTCTGGAATATGTAAGCATGAGAAAGAGCTGCCCAGATTGAGGGTGGGGGACATCAGAGAGAGCATCCTGGAGAAGGAGGAGCTCCCAGAACCTTCCAGAACAAAGGAAGAGTGTGTTCCTGTGTCACGTCTAAGACAAGGTCAGAGTTAAAACACAGAGGGTATTGACAGATTTTAAGAGGTTTATTATAGCTGAAGTGTGAGTGGAACGTGGGAAGGGGAAGTCGGAGAGCAGGCTAGAGCATTAGCAAAGGGCCAGATCAGAAGCAGCTTCCCAGCCCATACTGAGGCTTTAGGCCTTTTCCCAGAGGGCAAAGAGCAACCATAGAAGAATACAGGCAAAAGAGGGAGTCAAAAGATCACTACAGAAAGAGTATGAGGAATAAATGGGGTGTGGTGATCCTGAAAACAAAACCACCTGCCAAGTCCTTGGCAGTGAAACCAATCTAGGAGAAATGTGAATATCCAGTTGAGGCAGTTGGACCATCGATGGGCAAGCTTCATTGGCCAATTGGATATTGTCAGAGAGGAAGAAGGAGAGATCTTTGATGGTCTCCTTTCACCCAGACAGTGGGAAGGTTAGGTGGACCAATGAAGCAGATAGTTGGAGAAGCAGATCTCAAGCTCAGGGTGAACCTTGAAGATAGGATTCTAGGTGAAAGAAACCAGATCCCAAAGTACATGTACTATAGGATTTCTCTGACATGAAAGTTTCAGAAGAGGTGACTCTACTGAGAGACAAAGTAGATGATTGCTAAGAGACTCGAGGTGGGAGCAAGGGCTAAGGATTAGGAGTGACTGATAATGGGTACAGGGTTTCCTTTGAGATGGTAAAATCTCCTAAAATTACACAGAAGTACTGATGATACAACCTTAAAATAGGCTAAAGACCTCTGAATTATATGTACACTTTAACAATGGACAATTTATGTTTATGAACATATATACTCTTGTTTACTGTGTGAATTTCATCTCAATACAAAAAGGATTATGGACACAGAAAAAAAATCAATCATAACATAAAAGTGATTGTTGAAGCAAAAAGGTAATAAATATAAATTAGATTTTAATATAAAACCTCAAGTCCTTTTTGAAAGGAACCAAGATACAAGCAAATAAATATGCATCATGATTTCCTTATCCTTTTGAGAACTTGAACTTTTTCAAAATATCTGTTAACCCTTTCATAATTTAGCATAACAAGCTTGAATAAAAAACATCAGAGGTGGCACACACCAAATCAAGGCTTGGGGTGTCCGGTCCTCACTTTGCCGGCAGACTTTGCCCCAGTGCTTGCTGGGATATGCTGTTCAGGTCATGGAGAATGTTCACCATGATTGGCAAATTGAAACCTAGCCTATCTTCTCATTTCAGTACAATAGTTTATTTATTTAACTATTGGTCAGTGTATCAGCATTAAAAAAAAAAAAAAGAATGATAAAATAACATGTTCCCAAATGTCTCCTTTCTGTTTCCTCAAAATGTAGCCAAGTTAAGGGAACAATGGAAGCAAAACTGGCCAGCAAGTCCAGCAACATATTATCTTGAAGGACACTGGCTTTCTCTACGTCCACTGGCAGCAAGGGCAAGCTAGTGTTATCTGCAGAAAACAACTTTCTTGCATGGGCTCCAGGACTGTTGCTTCCTGGAATTCCCATCATATAAGCAAGCTGGGCAAGCTAATGCTGAAGATGTCACTGCTTCTGCAGTCTAGCATATAAAACCCCTCTCTGGTGAAGACTGGTGTGGAACTGAGGGCACTGTGGAAAGGAAATGCGTTGCTTGCCTAGCAGGCCCAGACTAGACAGAACTCCCTAAGGAAGGGGAGGCTCTGCTTGGCAAGGCACCATGAGGGATGGACATGCGGCCAGTTGAGACTATTGCTAGTGAACTCTCCATGGAGCAGCCACTGATCTCTTGTAAGCCTTTCCCCATAAGTCATGCGTCTCCCATGCTGTGTCCAGGCACTGCCTTTGACCTTCCCACAACCTAGCCCACTGCCCTGGCACAATTAGGTAGTGGAGACGACTGTCAGCATTGCCACTAGGGACTGTTAGCACCTCAAAACAATGACTGTTGAGTACTCTTCTTTGTTCAAAATGAGCACCCACATGCAGCTCTATGTTAGCTTTGTAAGGATAGGTGATGGGTGCTGGCTAATTACACACACATAAACTGCAAGCTGTGCAGATACATTTCTTAACTTATTTAAGGTTGTCATTGTTGTTGTTTTTTCTTGTGGTGCTTAGGAATTGAATCTGGGGACTTGATAGGCAAATGTTCACCATCAAGCTACATCTTTGGCCCATTTTTTAAAAATTTTTATTTTGAGACAGAGTCTTGCTAAATTGCCCAGTCTGGCCTTGAATTTACGATCCTCCTGCCTCAGCCTCCCACATAACTAAGGTTACAACTGTGCAACACTGTGCCCAGTTTTAAGACTATAATTCTATTTAGTAAATGCCCATTAAGTAAAATGTACTTCAAAGCAGTAGGTTTTTGCCCACATTCTACCCCAGGACATTTGAGAACATCTGGAGACATTTTTGATTAATGAGAATGAGGGACAGAGAGAGCATTCTATTCTATCTAATGCCACGGATGCTGTTTAAAACCCCATAATGCACAGGAAAGCCCTCCCACAACCAAGAATTATCCTGTTGAATATGTCCATAGTGCTAAGGTTGAGAAACCCTGCCTTCGTGTTGGCATATAATAACCATAATATTAACAGAAGGCCATCTGTATTTCAGGATCATATATGAGTCAATCTGGTTAATGATTTGTTGTAATGAGATCAGATTGGAAAGAGACTTATGCAAACTCTTAGCAATCTTTCCTAATTTCTGGATAAAACAGCCATGAAATTCATTTTAAATAGCCCAAATGGAAATACGTAACACATGCATCACATAAGCTGGTGTTTTCCCTTTGCTCTTGCTCTCAGGGTCCTTCCATTCACATCACAGACAGTAAAACCAGGGGGGAAGGTACGACAGACCAGAGAGCACGAACTCCATCACAGGCCTGCAGAAGGTCTTCCACCTGGGCAGACCAATCTGCACAGAGCAAACAGAAAAAAGGTCGATTTTATTTTCTTTTCCTCCCTATTTGTTTAAATCAGAAAATGAAAAAGCTGGCAAAATGAGTTTGTGACCGGTCAAAGTTTGGCACATCTGTAAAAGTATCACCTCATTATGTGGGTTTTATATGAACATGAAATCAGCTTAATTAATCTGGACCATCCAAACTATAAAAATTCTTCCCAACAGGATCTCCCATACACCCTGGGGCAAACACACAGCTAATTTAACCACTTCGATGCCTTGCTTCTGAGCCCAAGCCCTGTGACCCTCCTAGCTATTTCCTCTTTCTCAATAAAGAAGAGAACAAGCATTCGGACCCTGAGTGTAAGCAGGACAGATGACAGAAACAAGCCCTGTTTCGTGTTCTAAGAGATAATTCATCACTCACATTTGTGCTCCTTTGGAATGGCGCAGTCTGTGTACTTCCAGCCTTAGGGCCCAGGAGGATTTGAAAATATTTCTCCTCCAATTTTCTGTCAACTGAGATAAGCCAGGGTGTGAATGTTGACAGTTTGAAGACTTCAGACAAAGCCTTTGTCCATGAATGAGCCACATTTCTGAGCTTCCCTTTCTCTCTGGAAGCCATTTGGCCAGAGCCTGGCTGCTTTCAAGAGGACAGAGTGACATAAATACACAGGGTCCAGGATTTTTTTCCAAACAGGAAAGGACTGGTTGCTATTTGGGTTTTAGGTCCTCATTGGTAGTCCATGTTTGTACCTTGGATTTATCATTGCCCATGTGACCACCAGATATTCAACACATTTTTTTATGAATAAAAAATGAATAGTAGAACAAAAGATAAATGCTTCCACTCACAGCAGGCCATTAGTGCCCAAAGAAACTGAAACCCAGCTGCTTGCACACAGTTAATTACAAAAAGATTTAAAGGTAAATCCAAAATCCCCATGTCAGTCTATTAAAATTGAAGAAATATGCATTCTTCAGATGAGAAAAATTCTGAAGATGCTCATTACATCATTCATTCATTAACCAAAAACAATACTAGAAAATTTGCTATCTGCCAAATGTTTTGGTAAACTCTATAGAAAACACAAAGACAAGATAGTCTCTGCCCATGAGGAGCTATGGTCACATTTGGTAAATACATGTATAAATAAGTGATCACAATTGGCCCCCTGTATTCAAAAGTTCAGTGCTCATGGATTCAACCAACTGTGAATACAGGACATTCAAAAACACATTGCAACCATTCTGAACACGTACAGACTTTTTTTTTCCCCTATCATTATTCCCTAAATTCAACTATTTACATAGCATTTACTTTGTATTAAATATTATAAGCCATCTAGAGATGATCTAAAGTATACAGGGGTATTGTGTAGGTTACATGCAAATAGAACAACATTTTATAGCAGGAATCTGAGCATCTATGGATTTTGGTAACCAAGAGGGGGTCCTGGAATCCTGGAACCAATCTCCTATGGATACCACAGGATTATATAACTAAGATGAAAAAAGGTGAAAAGTGAAGAAAATATGTCAACTACCCTCACAGCTTGCAGAGTAAATCCAGACTACACAGTTCATCACATAAACCTCTGTATACTTTGGCTTCTGGCTGCATTGCTGATCTCATTTCCTACATGCACCACTTGCTTCTGCCAAAATGAACTGCTACCACCATGTTTTTGCTCATATCTTTTCCTTTAATCTGGAATTGGCTCTCTTTTCAGCTAATTGACTCTTTGCCTTCAAAATTCATTCCAGGCGTCATCCTTGTAGAACACCTTCCATGAACACTCTCTTTGGTGCTGTCCCTGCCCTCTAGGCTTCATTTAGTCATTATAGGTATCATGCCACACAGTGAATGCTATTTCATTTTTCTCCCCAACTAAGTCCTTGAGTGCTTCACATAGATTATGAGTAGTGATAAATTTAGAGAATAAGGAGATTGAAAGAGATTTTATGTTATTTAAGTTGCTTCCAAAAGATGATAAGGCTTGGATTTTTGAGTTGGGAGTTCAGAAGAGCATCTTCCACCCAGACAGATGGAATAAGAGTAAGAGCAAAGTCATGAGCAAGACAGATGTAAGTACAGAGGCCATCTTGCACTTACAAACATTTACAAGGCACAGTGAGCTGTACAAGTTGCTTTATTAATATTCCATTAGTACCCACAAAAGCAATGAGCAAACACTATGCCTGGGGTATAGAACTTACCCAGTGGAATAAGGAGGTAGTAGGAAAGGTAAGTAAGGACCATACTCTAAAAGGGTGGTTCTGATTAGGGATATTCCCAACCCTGCGGGAGCATTTAAAAATATATGGTTGACAGAATGACAGCGATTCCAGAGTCCCTAAACATCCTGAAATGTACAGGGTAATCCTTCATAAGGAAGGACTATCTAGTGGAAATGTCATTACAGACTAACTGAACCTTCTCACTCTTAAGTCAGACTAAGGACTGGGTACCTTATTTGGTAGCAAACAGGGAGTGATTTTCTAGCAGATGTGAGACATGTAGAGAACACAGTCCTTACTTCTCACAACTCCCCATGACACTCTGGTCATCCCTGGGAGAACAGCCATGGAAATGGAACTTCTAAGTTCTTCTCAAGTATAACTGGAGATCAAAGCCCACTGACCAAGAATGCTTTTGGAAATGTTCAAAATAATATTCACTCTACCTGTGGGGTCCTGTGTGAACACATGGAAGGCCCACAAAAATAGTTCTTGAGCCTCCATAAGCTTTTCAGAAACATTAAACTTGATTTCAGAAGAAAACAACAAAGGTTATTTAAGTTGAGATTGGAATAGAAAGACATTTTTATTTCTTTTGGAAAAGACCTCAAGTGAGCAACTTTTTGAAAAGAATACTTCATTTGACAGGTGTTAGAAGTCCAATCCAGTGCCAGGGGAGTCACAGCAATGACGGTCTAATTTTGCCATTGGTCCCAAGAGGTCCAACCAGGAGACACAGTCATTAGACTTCAAGTGCAAAATATTATATTCCAAGCCTCTGATACAGGAACACCAGGAACTAAGTGATGTTTCTGAAGGCATCATAGACTGAATTTTGGCTAGAGGTATACTCCTGAGTGTGTCAGGTCTGGACACTTTAACAGTGGAAACTTCAAAAGTAATGGCTTTGTTCCTCTAACTTATGACTCATAAAATGGGGCTGAACATGAGAATCAGGAGGATAATTTAGTAATCTGACCATTTTGGTAGTCAAATTTATACCTCTGAGTGGCCCTGATGGCCCATTCTCAATGATGCTGTGAGGTAATATAAACCTCACACATCTGCACACTAAAGGTATAAAATACCCTACCTGGGGAAAAGCCAATGGCTAGGCACTCCATTCCAGGATTTTAGATCACAGACTAGATTTTGCATTTTACATCTGCCCAAATTATGAGATTCTGTTTTCAACTCTTTTTCTTGGTTCTTTGCATCACCTGCTGCTACATGTTTATTTATCTGGGTTTAGAAGAGAACTCTGAAATAAAAATTGTAAATGTCCTCCTATCCCCACCTGAATCCTGGTAACAACAGCTGGCTCAGCCAGCTGCAAAATATCATGAGCTAATAATGACTTGAGTTAGGATGAGGTGGGAGAGGATTATAGAAGTAAACTGTGTAGTGAAGAAGTGAGATTTCCTTTTAGTGCCTCTATTTAAAAAAAGACTTCTAGTCTATTTGCAGATGCTAATAATATTAATTTTCTGTTATTCCTAGTATGAAGCTCTAAGAAGTCTTTTCTATACTTCAGGCATCCACAACCAGAGAGTGGCACAGAGAAAGAAAATGGGCACGATTTTGATCTAATTACTTAGTTACGTTAAGATTGAGATTGTTGGAAAAAAATATAGTTACAATAGAATCTCAGATACACAGAGAATATTTTGGCATGCAGTATCCCCTGTGCAAAATTTGTGAAAGTAATGCATGCAACATATAGTCAAAGACTTTTCGTTGTGCATCTGTCATTCAAATTTAACTGGTCACCTGTATCTTTGTTTACTAAATCTGGTGACATTTCTTAAGATGAAAAATTGATGAGCAGAGTTTCCCACTGAATTCCCAAATTATGATGTGCTGAAAGGGAGCAGTGATTCTATTACTAATAACGAAATAAAATTTTCTAAAATTTATATTTAGCTTGAGGATAACTTTGGGTATTTATATTTAAACATGGGTGTTCAGAACCACATTCTAGGAATTTACATCACTAAAATCTGTCAAGAGGGCACTGAAAGAGCTGAATGTTGTCAATGGTCTTCAGCCCCAGCTCCCTCCTCGATCCAATTATCTCTGCACCAAGTACAGACACCTTCTCAAACTAATAGCAGAAACCAAAGCAGAAAAGTGCCTGTTTACCAGTCTTTCCGGAACTGACAAGTGAATTAATTTTTTAAGTTGTACACAGGAGTGTTTTCTTACCATAGTCTACACACAAAATTTGGTAAAAGTAGATAAGTAGATGGTGTATAGTTTGGTGTCAATCAGAACCGTGTACAACAACTGCCAGTATGAATTCGGGAGAATAAAAGACATGCTAGGGGCACTTTGAAATTTCAATGTCTTATGAAAATGAATTTTTAGCTTTAGTCTTCAGTGATGTACCAAGTAGCTGTCTACTTTTGAAAAGAGCAAGGTAAAAATATCCAATTGCCTACCAGAGATCCGATATATTTCCTCTTATTATGCACTAGTTAGTTCCTAAGGGAAGCCTAAGACAGCATATGTGAAAATCAGAAAGCACTATTTTTAAACCTTCCCTGAAAATCTTGAAGATGGACACAAATATTGAGACAACACTGTGTTCATGTAATCACAGGCTGTGACAGCAGAGCAAATGGATTATCACAAATGCTGCCTCTTGAGTTTGTTGTGCAATGAATGCAACACGACGAGAATTGCTTAGATGCCTGTGATGCTGCCTCTCTTGCACCCCAGCCAGATCAGCTTGAGGACACCTATGAGGCAGAGTCCATAATGTTGACCAACCAAGGCTCTTCAAGACAGGTGTGGGGGAAAGCCACAGCTGAGGCTTTTGAGGGACCCAGACTACAGCCGGGAGATTTCAAAGCAAAGTTATATGATAACAAAACTGGTTTCCAAAAACATTTGTGAAGTGGGAGAATATTCTAGAGAAGTAGCATTTCTGGAAGTAGGCAAAGACCAGAAATGAACTTAGAGAGGAAGCGATATCATCCAGTGGGACTAATAGGCTGAAGACATCTAGACAAGACTATGGCCCCAGAACCTTCCTTGTTACCTTATTTTGCAGGGATGTGGCTAAAAGACATTATGATTTCAAAAAAATCATAAAACAATAGAGTAGGGGATCAAAGTGAAGTTTTAATTACTCAGATATATACCCTAGTTCAATCCAATTCAGTGAGCATTTAGCAAGGCCTTGATGAGTTAATGTAGCACTTACTACAGCTTCCTAGAGGTTCACTACCTTTCTTTTAAAAACTAAAGTGCTGCCATTTGAGGCCTTTAAACACAAACTGAAGACGGAGTGAAAAAGAATCTGATTGGAAAGGAACCTACAAATTAGAAGAGGTGGCTAATCTTAGCTTCCATCTGGGAAAATAAGAATGTATCAGTACTTGAACTTAAACCTCAGGATTTATCAGCAAAATTTTGCTGTACCTTCAATGTCTTGCTGGCACACAGGGCAAAATGAAAAGTCTAAGATAAAGAGATTTTAAAATGTGACTTTCATGATTTAAAAACAAAACCAAGTAAAATCCAGAAATATATGTTATTACTGCAAGTTAAAAATGTTGGTATACTGAGACTGTGATAAAGTCCAGCAACCAAGAACAACTCCAATTAGCCTAACACAATATATAAAAACATATGTACTCCTTTGTATCAAAATGATGAGTTTGTGGTTAAAGGTAAGACCTTTATCTGGAAGAACCATTAATTAACTATATCCACTAATACTTTAGCACCCAATGAACAAATAATGAAATAAAGATTTCAGAGGAATAGCAGAAGACCAGCAAGGGCTTGGACCAGGTGGGACAGCAAGGTCATGGAGAAAACTTACAGGTGCTAGAGGGAGACCAGAATCGAGAGGAACAGATCAACAGTGGACTGCAAAGGCCTCAGATAACTAACTTACTGCCAAATGCATCCCAGACACGTTAGAGACCCGAGGCATGTTTTCCAAAGCTCAGCTCGTATATGATAATATGTTCCCACCTGCAAATCGAAGGAAAGAAAACTGGGAGTCTCTGCAGGCAGTGAAAGTAAGTGGCAGCTACCAAATGAGAATTGAGTGGGTACTAAAATATAATTGTGATTTGAGGGCAAATAGCTACAATTCAGCCTGACTGTGCCATTTGTGAGTAATGTGACTCCCTGACACATGTGGCTATGAAGACTTTAAAAGTTTCCAACGTTCTCTTCCTTCTCCCAAGATGGGGCTATATTGAGATAGAGAGACCCATCTATCCATCCTTACTTACCACGTTAATAAATATTCATGAAGCACTTTCCTGCAAGCCTTTTAGGCTCTCACACTGTGGGAGTAGTACAACTAAACTATCCCTCAAGTCCCCTTCCCTAGAAAACACTATAATGTACATCTGCCTCTCCCCTGTAGGTTTTGTAGTTGAATGGCTTGCACACAATGTTTATAGCTTGGCTCTAAAAGGAAATGCCACCTCCCACTTGAGATCAAGATTCAGTATTAAGTGATAAAAGGCACTGAAGCTTCATACAGAAAACATATCAATAAGCCCCTGCCTCAAAGGATCTACAATTGTTCATTTTTCTCTTTCTCCTCCTGTCATCTATAATGGAGAATTGCCTAATTGACTTTTCTCTTGGTACCTACAAAAATGAATTTTTAATCAAATATAAGTCTAGAGTCATTTAACATAAATTTGGCAAGCCATGGAATAGTATTAAACTTGCATCCTTCATAAAGGGTAAAATATTTGCAAGAATCTGATGTCATCAGGAATTTTGCTTCCATCAACAAGATTTTCATCAACAAGGGGTGTGAAAACTGCCAAGTATTCTAAACCTACAATTAGGCTGCTTGTTTATCTATTTTTTTCCTGCCATCTGAATCATTCTTCCCAGCACTCAATCC
This sequence comes from Xerus rutilus, assembly GCA_028644305.1. NCBI lineage: Eukaryota > Metazoa > Chordata > Mammalia > Rodentia > Sciuridae > Xerus > Xerus rutilus. The sequence continues at coordinate 20,975,416 of CM053410.1, read as the reverse complement.
TTTTTCTGACATCTAGTTTTTCATTCAAGTTTGTGTGGTTCTGTTTAGATGGTTGGTTGCAGGGTGGAATGGGATGGTAGGAGAGGCTCTTTCTCTCTCCTTTCTTTTCTTTCTTTTCAGAATTGTTTTCGGGCACTACATTGACCTTTCTCCAAGTTTATTGATTTGGGGGCATGTATTCATGATTGCCAGTTGTGTCTGACACCAACCTTTTTGTAGTACATCAATAGGATTTTTTTTCCATTGCTGTCCATATGTTGCTGTCCCTACTCCGACTAACAACATGTCTGTTCCATACAAAGTAGAATGGAATGAAATTAAATGATCTCCATTCTGTGGTGAGGTAACTTTAAATTGGGACTCTTTACATTCTTTTTTTAAAATTCCATTTCTATGCTTCAGTAATCAAACCTTTCCAGGTAGCTCAGCAAAGAGGAGTTAGTTGTCCTTGTTAATTAATGGAATTCTTACTTTGTGAACATTCTCCTCCAAAAAGGCAAAAAGTAAGTGAAAACAATATCTCACTTCTTAGTAAGGAGATGAGCAAAATCCAAAATGTTTCTCCTGTTTCTCCCTTTAAATTCTTTTTGAATACCTTTCCATCTTTCATCATGTAGGAATTTTGATTTTCTTATACCATCTTCTCTTCCATCCACACCAACCTCTAGCTGTCCACTTGGAAAGGTTCAGATAAATGAATTCATTCTTCTGTGACCTAAGATTAAGGTGTCTTCTCTCTCTCTGAAGAATTTCTCTTAATAAGAAATACTGAAATAGTTATTAATCCAGAGTAATGCATCTTTAATGGAAGAATTTCAGCTATTACTGATGAATAGCAAAAAGAAATATTTGGGAGCCAAGGGAAGATTCATGGTGACTTTCAAATTATTTCAAATTTAATACTTCTTTGATTTATGTTTTTTCTCTTTTAAGAAATGAATTCAAGATATCACAAAATACACAAGGTACCAAAAAATTAATAGATGAGTGGGATAGCTGGGTCATTGAAGGTTTTCACTGATATATGAAAGCTAAACTACAGTAAGAGAGGGGAATAGAAATTCAGTAGATTAGACAAACGGAAATGAAGGGAATGGAGGGAGGATAGGAAAAGGAAAGACAGTGAAATGAATCTGACATAATTTTCCTATGTACATATATGAAGGCACCACAGTGAAGCCCACCATCAAGTACATCCACAAGAATGGGATTCTGACTAGAATAAGATATACTCCATGCTTGTACAATTATATTAAAATGGATTCTACTGTCATATATATCTAAAAAGAACCAACAAAAATTAAAAGTTAAAATTAAAAAAAGTAATAGATGATCAAAAATTAGGAGTGAGTATACAACAAATGATAGGAGGTAAAGTAAGTTAGGGATGATATTAGCACACAAAATTTACAAATTATAACAAATTGCATGACTGTTGTAACAGGCCCTCAAATTTAACACTGAACATCTTGGAGACAAAAGCAAAGGGAAACTACAATTTGTTACAGATTCACAGAGTTCATAGATGGAGAATATTTGTTCAGAACAAACTATACTCAAGAGTAACCAAGGGCTGGGGTTGTAGCTCAGCAGTAGAGCACCTGCCTTGCATGTGTGAGGCACTGGGTTTGACCCTCAGCATCACATAAAACAAATAAAGGTATTGTGTCCATCTACAACTAAAAATATTTTTAAAAGAGTAACCAACAAGTCTTTGTGTAGAGTAAGTATATACTAGAATAAAAAGCTTAAACCCACACAGAGTTGTAGGAGCAACTCTGTTATCCTCAACAGCTATTCACAATATCGCCAAATGGAAACAACTTGCATGTCCATGAAATGCACAAATTGAAGTATATACATTCCATGAATACTACTCAGCAAAAACAATGGAATGAAATACTGATAAACACAACAGTAGGAGTGAACTGTAAAGTCATTATGCTAGATAACAGACAAGCACAGAAGCATAGCTATTGCACAATTCAATTTACACAAGATTCTTAAAAATGCAAACCAATCTATAGTGACAAAGAGCAGACCAGCGGCTGCCTGTAGATGTGGGTCAAGGGAGGGGTGGACTGCAAAGGGTCATGAGAAAAATTTTAAGAGTGACAGACATGTTCTTCATCTTGATTGTGGCAGTGGTCACATGGGAATAGAGAGCAGAGGAATTTTAAAGGGGCACAGGAAAATTTGGAGGGATTGTGAATGTGTTCATTATTTTACATGGGGTGATGGGTCCATGAATATAGACATATGTCAAACTTATCAAAGTGTACATTTTAAATAAATGCAATGTAATGCATGTTAACTACACCTCAACAAAGCCATTTATAAACAAATACATCCTCTATACATAATTCTATCTCTGCACCTAATTCATTATATAACAATGAACTTTTCTGTGTCTGGTTCCATCATTCACCATTGGCTCCAGCAAGAAAGGGGCCATTTCATATCAGGTATGCATCTCTGGTGTGTGGCCTCTATCTGTTGAATACAGATGTGCACCTGCTTGGGCATGGCCTCTATCTGTTGTGATGTCTGGTGGTAAAAGTTAGCACTTCTGTTGTCTATTTGCCAGGTGCTTTTCTAAGTGTTTGTCAAGGATTAACTCTTTAGGGCTCACAATATTTCCTTAAATTGAGTCCTATTCTTATGCTACTTTGCAGGTGAAGAAACACAGGGACCTGGTTTCAGGGCCCATGATCTGTTTAGTTTGAACTTGTTATTGCCTTTTTTACATGTTCAAAATAAATGAGAATCTTCAAGGATCTAAAACCAAGATTTTAGAGTCTGAGATGGGGCAGAAGAGTGACAGAAGGTCTAAGAATTAAGACAATGAGCCAAAATACCCAATGAATGAGACCAGACTCAGTAAATTTAATGTTAAGTCCCAACATACCACACCAGACTTATTGCAAGGATTGAGTGAGTAAACAAGTAGAATTTCTGTGTAAAGTGAATAATATCATAATTGTACACCAGGGTAAATCACTTGGATTATAAGAACTCATTGTAGTTTTGATTGCATTTCCCTGATGACTAACAATATTAAGAATTTTATCACATATTTGTTGGTCATTTGTATTTCTTCTTCTGAGAAGTGTCTCTTCAGATCATTTGTCCATGTTTAAATTGGATCATTATCATTTAACCCCAGTTATAAAAGCTATTATGTAAATAACAAACACTGGTAAGGATACAGAAAACAGAATTCTCACACACTGGGGGAAAGATAAACTAGCACAACCATTATGGAAAACGCTATGGAGGTTCTTCAAAGAACTAAAGTAGAACTACCATACAATATAGCTATCCCACTTATGGATATAAATCTAAAGGAAATGAAACTAGCATACCAAATAAATATTTGCACACCCATATTTATTGTTGCCCTATTCATAATAGGTAAGATATGGAATCAGCCTGGATGTCCATTGTGGGATGAATGGATTACAAATATGTGGCATATATACACAATGGAATATTATTCAGCCATAAAGGAGAATGAAATTCTGTAACAGATGAATCTGAAAAACATGATGCTAAGTGAAATAAACCAGACCCAGAAAGACAAATGCTACATATTCTCCCTCATATATGGCAGTTTAAAAAAAAAAAAAAAAAGTCAGCCTAAAGGTGAGTGAAAAAAAAAGTGGGGGCACTTTACTAGAATTTAAAACCAGACATTCAAAGCAAATTGGGGACTCAAGTGTTTGGATATAATAAAATAAGGAAGAAATACCCAGCAGCACAGCCACTACCACAGCCAGGCTGAAAGCACCATCCAGAGTGGTCCCTCCATGAGCATAGGGGAGCATAGGGGAGGGATAAGGGAATTAAAGGAACTTGCATATATTTGGGAGGTCTGAGGCATGTCTAGATCTCTGTGTTTAGAGATAAAGGACATTGCCTAGAAAACCTGAAAGATGAGCTGCATAATACCCATGTGCAGGGAAAGAAGCTGCCATCTCGCCAAGCTGCTTGTGGAGGATATAGGAAGGAACCATTTTGCAGCTGCTGCACAGGGGCTGGCAGCTAAGAGAGCCGATTCCTGGCAAACCTGAGTTTGGCCTGAAATATAGGCTCAGTAAACACACACTACACTCCAGAGAGTGTGCTTAAGTGACCAGGAGAAAATCAATCATAGAGGTTTACATAGAGGACAACTGGTCATGGAAATCCACCTGGCTCTATCCCTCCTCCTCCAATCCGACTGCTTATAGGACTAGCAGGGACTCATCTGGTCAGGAATTCAGAAGAGTTGGGCTGGAATAGATTGTTTGGAGACTGACCTGAGATCAGTAAACATGGTATCTGAAAGTGACTTAGGGGACTAAGAATTGGTTCCCACACCACAGGAGTAACATACAGGGGAGATCCCTGGAGTAGAGTCTTCTCGCATGGTTCAGCACATACTGGGTGCTGAAGGTGCACTAATTTAAAATCTCCAGACAAATTGGCATTCAGTGAAGATCCTGGAGCCACCCAAGCCTAAACTCTGCCTCCAGGAATTCGTACTATAGGATGACCTCTCTTACTCCAGCCATCCAGAGGGTGGAGTGTCACACTCTAGACTTCCCTACCTACAATTGCTAAGAAAAAGAAACAGTGAATCTTTTGAACTCCATCAGAAATAATTCATTTACTTTTCATCAAGATCTTTTTTTTAAGATTCTTTTTCTCTGTTTAATTGTGGCCTTAATAATACATGGACATTTATATATACATATTCATGTGCACTTTTTTCTCATTTCTAGCATTTTTGAAGCCAGTTATTTTTCATGGATTAGTTTTTATGAACTAAGATATTTGATTAGTATATTTTAGGGAGTTTTTGTCTTTTTTTATTTTTAATTTTTTTAAACTCTTACTTTATGTATATATTTTTTCTCCTGTTTCCCTTGATTCTTTCTTCTGCTAAGAGCCAATCTCTATTGTTCTCTTTCACTCTTTCATTTTTTACTCCTTCTTCTTTCCTCCTCCCGCATCATCATCATGTCCTATATCACTTCTGTTCTCTCTCTATCCACCATTTGAAATTTAAAACCATTTTGTAAACCTACTGTTATTATTGTAGGCAATAACTGATCCTATCATTTCTGTTCATTGTGATAATTAACATTGTAAATGTCATAGTAGGAACTACTTAATTTAATGCTGTATATTGGTTGCTGTTATTGTTTGTCTCCTGCTAAACAGTGAGGTACTGGAAACCATCAGGGGCACTATAGTCCACAGGATAGAAATTCTACTGCCTCAGGTCCATACTGTTAGGTGTACAGACCCAAAAACAACATGAAAAAGCAAGAGAATAAATTCCCCAAACAAACCAAGATACTCCAATAACAGAATCCATCAACAACACAGCAGACTAAATATGTCTGGAGTTTAGAATGTATATAGTTAAACTGATCTGCAAAGTAAACAATGGTATAAAAAATGAAATCAGAGAGAAAATACAGGAAGTGAAATGTCACTTCAATAAAGAGGCAGAGATTCGGGGCGGGTGGGCGAGCAGAAATACTTGAAATGAAGGAAACAATAAACCAAATTAAAAATCCAATAAAAAGATCACCAACAGACTAAACCACTTGGAAGACAGAACCTCGGGCAATGAAAGAAAATATATAATCTTGAAAACAGAGCAAACCATGGAGATAAGATGTTTTAAAAAACCATGAACAGAACTTCCAAGAACTATGGGATAACATGAAAAAAACAAATTTAAGATTTATCAGGATAGATGAAGACACAGAGATATAAACCAAAGGAATACACAATCTTATCAATGAAATAATATCAGAAAATTTCCCAAAGATAAAGAATGAAATGGAAAACCAACTATAAGAGGCTTACAGGACCCCAAATGTACAAAGTTACAACAAACTCACACCAAGGTACACTATAATGAAAATGCCTAACATACAGAGTAAGGAGAGAATTTTAAAGACAAATATCAGATTACATATAGGAGGAAACCAATTCAGATTGCAGCTGATTTCTCAACCCAACCTTCACAGCTAGGAGGTTCTGGAATATGCCAAGTTCTGAAAAAAAAATGGCTGCCAACCATAAATCCTATATCCAGCAAAATTAATCTTCAAATTTGAAGAGGAAATAAAAACTTTCCATGATTCTTTTAACTTTTGTTAAAGTTAAAAGAATTTGCAACTAGAAAAACGTACACTACAGAACATTCTCAACCAAATATTCCATAAAATTGAAATGAAAAAAATAGTAAAAATCAACAAAAGGAGGAACTACACTAAAGGAATAGTCATTCAAAGGAGAAATTAATCCAAATTAAAAACTAGAAATAAGCTCAATTGACTGGGCATACAAATCCTATCTCAATAATAACCTTGAACATTAATGGCCTAAAATCATCAATCAAAAGACATAGACTGGCAGATTGGATTAACAAACAAGACCCAACAATATGCTATCTTCAAGAGACTCACCTCATAGGCAAGGACTTCCACAGACCGAAGGTGAAAGGATGGGAAAAAACATATCACTCACATGAATCATATAAACAGCAAGGGTTTTTGTCCTCATATCAGTTAAAGTGGACTTCAAGCCAAAGTTAATCAGAAGAGACAAAGAAAGGCATTTCATACAGCTTAAGGGTATGTACATTAACAAGACATAACAATCATAAATATTTATGCCCCAAACAATGGAGCATGTATGTACTTCAAACAAACCCTCCTCAATTTCAAGAATCAAATAGACCACAACACAATAATACTGGACGACATTAACATGCTTCTCTCACTAATGGATAGCTCCTACAAACAAAAACTAAATAAAGAAGCTATAGAAGTAAAAATACAGTTGGTAATTTAGAATTGACAGACATATATAGAATATTTCATCCATCAATGACTGAATACACTTTCTTCTCAGCAGCACACAGATCCTTCTCTAATATAGACCATGTTATGTATGCTATCACATATGTTGGCATACAATTATAATATTACCTTAATATATTTTTAGCATCTGTAGGGTTATTTTGATAGCTCCCTTTCCATTTATATTAATTTTTATGTTCTTGATTTTTTATTAGACTTGTTTATTTTTTAATCAAATATTAGCTGTATTATTTCTTCTCTATTTCATATATTTCTTCTCCTACTCTTATTTTTCCTTCCCATTACATAATTTGAAAATAGTTTGATTGTTAATCTAGCTTCTTTCTAATACAAGTACTTTAAGTTATAAATGCTCATCTGAGTCCTGTTTCATCCCAGAGATCCTGATATTTTAAGCTTTTATTATCACTTAGTTCAAACACTTTTTATTTACTTTTCTTATGCTTTCTTCCTTGACCTCTGAGATATTTATAAGTGTGCCACTTAATTTTGAAAGAGTTGACATGTAGGGGTGGGGTTCTATGTATCTTAAGGTGATTGATTTCTAATGTAATAAATTGTGCAGTAAACAGTTTGCATTATTTCAGATTTTAAAAAAGTAATAAAATGATTTTCTATTGATTGTATTGGTTACATACATGTCAAAACCGATCAAATCACATACTTCAAATATGTGCATTTTATTGTACTTCAATTTTACCCCAATAAAGCTCTAGGGAAAAAAATGTCAGCCTAAATGTGGAGGGTAATTGCTAGAGGTTGGGAAGTGGAAGAATGAAGGATAAAGAGAAGTTGGATTTGATAGTGCACACTATTTGCATATATTTAAATATCACACTGAACTCTATTAATATGTACAATTTTTAAATGTTAATCAAAAATAAAATTTTAAAACAAATTCCTTCATAAAACAAATTGATGATACCAGGTTTTAATTTGATACCAGTGTTTAATTTCAGCACATCTCCTCTCAAATGCAAGGACAAATTCAAATTTCACATACCAACATATAGCACTGTAAAACAATAGTCATTTTTTGTCATCCTCACCATTACAAAGGATACTCATGATTCACTCACTTTATAGTTACTGAATGGGCATTTCCTTGTTTTCATGGATTTCTTTAGTCTCCACTGTTTGTATTTGTTTTTTTATTTATTTATTTATTTATTTATTTATTTATTTATTTATTTTGGTACTGGGGATTGAACTCAGGGGTACTCACCACTGAGCCACATCCCCAGCCCTATTTTTTTGTTTTATGTAGAGACAGGGTCTCACTGAGTTGCTTAGCACCTCGCCATTGCTGAGGCTGGCTTTGAACTCGCGATTCTCCTGCCTCAGCCTCCCTAAGTGCTGGTATTACAGGCTTGAGCCACCACATCCGGCTTTGTATTTGTTTTTTAATTAAGAATTTAATTATAATGACATTGTGTATCATTTTTGTCTTGGTGCACTTGGGCTGCTATAAAAAAATATCATAGCCTGGGTAACTTATAAACAACAGAAATTTATTTCTCATAGTTCTGGAAGATGCAACCACCAAAATCAAGACATTGACAGACTGGGTGTCTGATGAAGGCTTATGTCCTTGTTCATAGAGAGCACCTACTCAATGTGTTCTTACATGGTGGAAGAGACAAAGTAGCTCCCTGAGTCTTCTTTTATAAGGGTACTAGTCCTATTTGTGAGGGATGGGGTTATAAACTAAACACTTCCCAAAGCCCCTTTATAATATCAATCATTTTGGTGATTATGTTTCATTATATGAGTCAGAGTGACACAAACATTTGAGTCATAGCAATATGTATGCGTTTGGGGTGAGCATCATACTGATTATGATGTTACATATAACTTCCTATGTAAGTCATCTATATAAGAACTGGATCAGAAAACCTGTAAGATATTATATAGCAGAAAGAACAGCTACTGTGTATGAAGTTGTAATTGTTGATGTGAACTGTTTATGTTGTCACGTCTGTTTAGTAGAATTCAGTTTTGTGTGTGTATTAATGTAGGGGTCCAAGAGTACTTTAAAAGTCTTTTCCATTGAAATTAATGGCATTTACATATGTGAGATTTCATCCTTAGGGAAGTTTTTTTTTTTTCCCCCATAAAACAAAATTAAACATTGAAAAGTGAAGGCAAGGCTTTAATTAGAATGAAAATGATAGCTTTTATTTTTGAAGCCCACAATGTCCAACTTCTTTGGACATTGTTTCCCTAACTGAGTTCTGAGAAAGAGTGCTAGAAAGAATGCTTCTTTATATGGAAAACACTGGTTGAAATTAACTGTGTTGTTGTTATTGCAAGATTTCCCATTCCCAGAATAGTATAGAGCGTTTTCCCCAAATAATTACCATATACGAATATTTCCTGGTTTGAAATGTCGAAATTTACTTGATTGACATTAAGAGGAATTTAAGGATATAATCAGTAAGCAGTGGTAAAAACAATACAATCTTTTGAATTAGAAGAACTTCTGTTCCTCAGCATCTCCATCTCAAAATCAAAACAATAAAAATAAGAACACATATTGCACTGGGGTGTCTATATGAAAGAAAAGGTCATGCAAGAAGAGCCAGTTAGATTAGGAAGCATCAGATTTGCCTAGAATTCACCCCAGACAGTTCAATTCAGGATCAGTAAATGTTTCACTAGATTTTGTAATCTAGTTTAGAGTTCTGAGTCCTTAGACTAACTTGAAAGGTATTTACTATAGCTAAGATAAAGAGTTAACAGAAAAATGTCCTCACCTTGAGATGTTTCTACTCAAAGACAGAGTTTACTCAGACAAAAACCTCAGGAACCTAAATTAGATTTCACCATGGGAAAAGTCATGTATCAGATAAAGTCATTCTTTGCTTCCCATCTCTCCACAATGGCCCTTCCCTTTAACTTCTGTCCTTTCAGAAATCTTCCCCTTCTTTGAGGAGTTTTATACTCCCTTATAATTCATACTAAAGTGTTAGTGACAAATACAGACATATTTAATTTCTCAGTGATTTAAAGGGAAATATCTGGGGAAATTGTTATAACAAAAATTTTGAGAAAAAAACTCCTGAATATAATAATATATTTTTTATTTATTTTTAATCCTCATTATATTGACTCAGTAATTATAAGCAAGCAAATTTGCACAGTTAAGTACATCCTCCCAAGTCTTCAAAATATTTAATACATGAAGAGAAATGGAGAAACACAAGTCATTTATAATTGAAACTTTTGGTTATCAAAGAACACATAGGCCAGGAAGACTAGAAATAGCGTTTATTCCATGGTCAAAGAATAGCCCAATGGATTTAACACAGAGACAGTTCTTAGTCATCTTGATAACAATAGAAGAGAATGATGTTTATAATCTACATCAGAATATCTAACAAAAAGGTCACTAAGCATCAAACTTTACTTCCGACTATCATTTTTGTACTGCTGCCAATTCAAGTTTAAAATGTTTAGATTCTGCATAACTAAATGTGTTAGAACTTTATCCAACAATTACTATTAAACAGTATTTAACACAGATATGTTGACAAAACTGCTAAAAGTGCATTTAAAAAGCTTATTTTAAAGGAGATAATCATACAGAAGTGTTCTAACATTTTTGTAATATTCATAGTTGTTTTTATTAGAAATAATTTTATTTTTTCAAGAATAAAACTATTTTACAGGTCCACCAGAAGAAATATTCATGAATCAAAACTTTACTTTAAATAATTATTTTATTGTTTCCTTTCACTCTGAAAGTTGTCCTACTTTGGATAAAAAGTTATAGGGTCATCTACCCAGGGGATAAAATCAATCTGTCAATTAGCCACTTCATAGTTACTTCTTGGGTGCCTATTAAATGTTTGTTTTATATATTTAAAAAGAAATGCATCTTTTAATACCCTTCACCTATTCAGGGATGGTGTATTTATTCATATAAATGAACTAAGTAGAAACAGTCTTTTTATTGTTGTTTATAAGACTTTCTTCAGCTTGTTCAAAGTTTTATTTTAAGGTTAATAAACTTGAAATTATTTGTTTCAACTGATTCTGGTCAGGTGCTAAAGTGTTTTGTAAACTCAGAGGAAGTTCTACCAAATAAAAGATACTCTCATTAGTTTTTCATATAGATGTCTGTAAATATTGTAGCCCTAATTATCTCATAAATGCTGACTTTTACCCATTTCAAAGGACATTTCTTCTTCAATTTTTTAAGATAAAATGTGAAATAAATTGCCTCTGTTTGTTGATTTTTTGAATATTTTGCCAAATTTAAATACTGAATAATCCTTCCAATTTTGCTTCCTCTTATAAAGAATATAAATTTATCCAATTAAAAACAGAAATTCCATCCAAATTGTCTTGTCATAAATTAAGGTATTCCAAAGAACAATCATAGAATTTTAAAACTGGTGACTGCTTGAGCTCTTATCTTTCAAGTGCTATCTTATAAGGATACATTTCAATACCTTTCTCTTTGCAAACTTCCTTTTCAATAATTAGAATCAGCTAAACTCTCAAAACTCAAAGCTTTTGATGATCTATTCATAGACTACTTTGTTTAAAGACTTTCAAATAATTATAAGTACATACATATTGAGTATTATGTCTTTCTGATGAACAAAACGTTTTATAACAAAGAAACATCTCTATAAATCTCTAATATTACACATTATCCTGAGGTCTACCTTGTCTGACATTATTTTAGTCACACCAACCTTCTTAAGTTTTCTCTTTGTATGATATATGTTATTCCATCCTTTTCAACTGACCTCTATTTTTGTATTTAAAGTAAATTTCATATAGTTGGATCTTGCTTTTCACCTACATTGATAATTTCTACCAATAATTGGAGTGTTTAGTCTAATTATGTTTAATGTAATTATTGAAATGGCTGGGTTTAAGTCTACCATGTTGCTATTATTTATTATTTGTCCCATGTTTCCCCATTCTTTTTCAATTTGTATGAGATTATTTTAGCAATCTATTTAATATCATCTATTGATATGTTAGCTATACATCTTCATATTGTTTTTAATGTTTCCATTTGGGATTATAATATAAATGCTTAACTTTGTACAGTGTACTTAACATTAGTATTGTACCACTTAATGTAAAATATAAGAAATTTAAAACAATATGATTCCATTTGTCCCTTTTCTTTCAATACCTTTCTCATATGTTTTCAGTATTTCATTGGAGCTGCCTTACAAGATGAGATTGTTAAATCTGGGGGAATTTTGTAATTTGGTTGATATAAAAATTAGTAACTTGAAATGGATAATAGGGTATTTATATCATGGAATTTGTCAAGTGCTATAAATCAAACCTGTTCCTTTAAAGAGCCAGTTAATTACACATCACTATATGTTTCATTTTCATTTATAAACCCAGTAAACAATCATATTCTTTTTTCTTAATTTCTTTTGAAACTAGAAAAAGTGTTCTTACTGGTTCACATATTGTGTTCATCTTTTTCTTTAAGCCCTTGAACATATTTTTGAAGAAGTTTTAAAGTATTTATATTATTACAATATTTAGGTCATCTTGGGATGTTTTATTCTTGATTATGAATTATATTTTCTTGCTATATTTTCTAGTATATTAATAATAATATTAATGTTAATAGTATATTATTAATACATGAACCTTTGACAGTAAATTCTTAATACATGAACTTTATGGATGATACATAATAAAGAGTTGACTATGTTTCATACCTTCAAAAGATACTAAGTTTTATTGTGGCAGACAATTAATTTTTGGATGATCTTTTCAATCCTGTTAAGTTTCATTTTATTTTTTGTTAGGGCAGGTCTATTTCAGTCTTTGTCCTAAAGAATAACCCCTACTCTAGAGAGTGATCCAAATGTCAAGCTCATGAGTAAAATAATTTAGAATAGCCATTTAATCTAAATGAGGTGTTATACTTCTCAGAGTGACATGTAAGCATATATTTTGTGGTGCATGTGATGTCTTGTCTTCTATAATCATAGTCTCAATATAACTACAAATTTTTAAATAGATGATGAAGCTTATTTAGCAGTCTTACGACTTGTTTTTCTTGTGATCACTGATATTCCTAAATTCTGCTTAGTAGATCATAAATGCAAGTTACATATTCATCATTAACTTCTCTGAGAAAAATAAAATTCAGTTTCAGCTTTTCATAAAATATTTCTCTTTTTATCAAACAAAAATATTGTTTTAGATATGTACTAATAAATGAATAACAGTGATAAGAGTGGTGAAAGCATTTATACCACTCCCTAAATTCCCTAGGACAAGAATGTTTAACTTCTAAATCTTATACAAATTTCACACACACACACACACACACACTATAATTTTTTACTTCTAATTGACTGTTAGTCTGGTAATTTTATGCATCTTGAAAGACATACCAAGGCTGTAACACAACTAGCTGATAAACCAGTGCCAGTAGATAAAGTGTCAAATACTTCTACTTGTCTGAAACAGAAAAGAAGTAATTACCCCTCACTGTTCAGGTGCAGCAGCACTTGGTTTGATCACTGGATGACTGGTGTTATGATTGGTCACGAGGTATCATGCCATAGCTCCTGAGTTAATGCAGAAATATTCTGGAGGTAAAGTGATTGTTAGATCTGTAACCTAATCAGTCCATTCTATTTTGAATGGACTAACTGGGTGGTAAATTTAGGCAGGTGGGGTGGGGCTGGAGAAAATGAGTCACTGGGAACATGCCCTGGAAGGGTTCATCTTCCTTTCAGCCTCATTCTCACCCCTATCTCTCTCTCTACTTCTTGACCTAACTGTGAGATGAGCCCACATACATTTTTCCTCCTCTAAGTTATTCTTATCAGGTACTTTGTCCACGGTGATGAAAAGTTAACTAAAACACCTGGCACACTGTTATTGAAAGGGAAGCATTGGTTATCTTCAGTCTAAAAGTTCTCATAAAAAGACAGAGAGACTAATGATGATGGTGTTTTAGATTTAGCCATGAATTATTGTGATTAAAATGAGAATTCTCACCCATACCTTTAACATAAAGGGGGATGAGACCGTAGCAGAAGTTGGAAGGATGAAGCAAAGATCCACCAACCTCCAGCCTTATTTTAAATGTAATTTTTAAAAGTACAGTTAATAATAACAACTAAGAAACCTACTGATGAAACTATTTTTTTAAACTATGTTTAGAAGAATTTAGAGAAATGTTAATCTGGATGGTACCCCACGACAGCTGGCGTACTGGGTAACAGAATCATCTTCTCACTGCTGCTAGGTGAGCTGCTTAGAGAACAGTGAGATGGTCAAATTAAAAAACAAAATGCAAATTTGAAGAGCATATTAGAAATAAATGACAAATCCGGGCAACTTGGAATGTAGAGCTTTCTTGGACACTAAAAGAGGGAGTTTCTGTTCTGGCTTAGCCCATAGCAGTATGCTTTTGCTGAACTTGACTTTTTTCTTCCTGCATCTTTCCAAAAAGTGGTCTGTGCTTACTCCAGCTTCCAAAAGGAATGAGCTAGATAATATTTAAGATCCCTTTTAGCCACCTCATGTTGTGGTCAATTTTTCTGCCTTTTTTAGCCTAACACATCAAAAATCAGGTATATATATATATATATATATATATATATATATATGTATACTTTGCAACAATTTCAAAAATTAATTTTTGTCATTCTTTTTTATGTTAATAATTCATCACAAACAATATATTGAAATCTTTCTTAATACAAGTGCCATTGAGCAATCTACCTAATGACTATCAGCTTTACAGATAATGACTCTAAGTGTGAAAAGAAGCAACAATCATTTTTCTTTGCACAACACTTATCATTACCAAAGCCATTGTTCATGAAAACAACTCTTCGATTTCTTCAAAGGACAGAAGTCTCCTTCACTTCTTTCACTTTACTTTCCGCTGACTCAGCATTGACAATTACATTAATTAATTTGTATGGCCTTCCTTAAATGTGCACTGATTGGAGGCAGCAGTTAAGTGCTGAGTGGCTCATCAAATAATCATATCTACTTTTAGCATAATGAAGTCACCAGGAGCATAAGCCACTTCCTGCACTGTGGACTTCAAGATGACAGTTACCATTGTTGGCTCCACTTCAGGACTAGCCACTGAACTTGGACCTTGGGTGTAGTTCTGACCCTTGGCTTGGCTCCTAACGCAAGGGTAGTGCTTATACTCTTGGAATGGAGGTATAGGAATGATGCTCATAAGGAGGGAAGATGCATCAGTTCTTAAACTGTGGGGTTTTTAGGACTAAAACTACCATCCCAGAAGCATAAGAATCACTACTGCTGCTTTGAGCTCTTCCTCTGTTTTGGGACAGTATCTTCTCATTCCCTCCAGCCCCAGGTAGCTAAATGGTCACAAGGTCCTATAAGATATGGCCACAATATAAGTGCACTGATTTCTCTTCTGAAGTGTCAAATATACATTAAAAAAATGGAGTCAATATTTCACCTCAAAGATCAGAAAGACAGTAGCTCCATTTCTGGATTCCAGCTACAGTCCTATCCCAATTCAGGGACTAAAATGGGATTGCAGAGGTCAGCGTCTCTGTAACCAAGTGCTGAGTCATTAGTAGATTGTGCATAATCCAGTGGCTCCAGATCAGGAAACTTTAATGAAACATGAGAATTTAAAATATCATAAAAATATGCTTGTTAAGTGTGAATACTGTTTCGGGAAACATTTATTTAAATTTATTTAAACAATGTATATATTTATGCCATGGGTTGGGTTACAAAATGTATTTTTTTTTTACATAAGTGAAGAAAAAGATGGAAAGCCACCACCTTGAATAATTCAGGATATTTGCAGAGGAAAATATAAACTTATTTGAAGGTCCAGGTAGGAAAAAGAAAGACAATTGATGCCTTTAAATTTGTAAATATATAAGTTGCAAAGGACTAATTTTGGGTCAATGAAAGAATAAGTCCTTCAATTCTAGCATCAGGAGGAGGTGGGCTTCTTTTAGGAAGCAGCTAGATGGCCTCCTGTATGTGCTGGAGGAAATTATTCCTGCCAGTGGGAAGTAGCCCTGGCTCATTTTGTTTACTTCTTTCGATGTCATTAAGTCTTGGCAATTGTTTTTCTACAATAATCCACAAATTCCCAAGCAATTGATTTCTGCTATTGAGGTCTGAGTTTTTAAGCTATTATATGTGTGTTTAAAAAAAATTATAGCTTGAATCTTTTTTCTGCACCTTTTAAAAATAAAACCTCTTATTTTAAAATAGTACTTTCAGAGTTTGGGACTGAGTAATTTCAACATGGTAAAAAGTAATGGCTTTAGATGAAAAGTAGTACAGGTGATGTTCCATTTTATTTTCCTCTCCTTTATTGCTTCAAAAAAGAATGAGCATGTATTACAAAATGGGCAAGAACAAATCAAATAATACCAGTTTCAGTGAGGAAACTTTGAAATCAGTAGTTATAAAAACAGCTTAAATTTCCACAGAGGACTCCAGCATATTTTAAAAGGAGAGACTCTATAAAAGTGTTAAGTATTAGAATGCATATGTTTCT
>CM053410.1:20906245-20958503 GCA_028644305.1 Xerus rutilus | reverse complement strand
AGGCGCTAAGCAACTCAGTGAGACCCTGTCTCTACATAAAACACAAAATAGGGCTGGGGATGTGGCTCAGTGCTCAAGTGCCCCTGAGTTTAATCTCCAGTACCGAAAAAAAAAAAGAAAGAAATGCATGTCGTTGGCAATAGTAGTGGTTGCAGTCAAATCAAGTTAATGACATCTACATCTTGGTGGTTTCCTTAAGAGGTCAATTCTTTTTTTTCTTTTTTTTTTTTTTTTGGTACTGGAGATTGAACTCAGGGGCACTCGACCACTCAGCCACATCCGCAGCCCTATTTTGTGTTTTATGTAGAGACAGGGTCTCACTGAGTTGCTTAGCACCTCGCCGTTACTGAGGTTGGCTTTGAACTCGCGATTCTCCTGTCTCAGCCTCCCTAAGTTCTGGGATTACAGGCTTGTGCCACCGCGCCTGGCTAAGAGGTCAATTCTTGAGCAGAGTTCTTGGAAATTTAGCCTTTATCTCTTTGCCAAACTCTCTTAATGATTAGGAGAGCTAAATAACATCCTCAAATAAAGCCCTTTCCTGTCTACAGTCAGTGCACCCACTGATGCATTTCTATGAATCCATCACTGGCCCATGTCCCTCTTCAGGGTTCCCAATGTCTTCCTTTCCATGTTTCCAATGTCTATCACCACTTACATCACATTAATAGGCTATATCCATAACTCTGTTTTACCACTACACTATCAGATATTCCACTTTCTGCATGGCTCTTTTGGAACCTGGACTAAGCTGTGAGGAAGTTCAAACAGCCACATAGTGTTTCAACACTTGGGTCTTCTGGCCATCAGCCCCAGAGGGGATCCCAGATGACAGCAGCGTCAATCACTCATGTGCAACTAAATGAGCCTGCACATAATCCTGTCCTCAGCCATCAGATCTTCCCAGCTGAAGTTGCAGATATTGAAGAACAAGGACAAGCTGTTCTCTCAGGCTCTTTCACCTCCAGACCTACAGAATATATACTACAACAGTTGCTTTATGACATTAGGTTTTCAGGTAATTTTTTACACAGCAATAGTAATTGGAACAGGAAGCCAGGCAGTTATTTTCTTCATTAATTTCTATCATTAGAAACCTGTCATTATTCTCAAAATTATTGTTAAAATACTTTCATGGGGAGAAGAATCAAAAACCGTACTCTCTATCCTGTTTCTGAAGAGGCTGTGTCCATAAACTCCACTCACAAGAGTGTATGAGAGTGTATTGTGAGTTCAATATACTGATGCTATGTCAGTGAAACCACACAGAAACCAAACGAGATGTTTTCAATTAAAAATTCAAAACTACAAGCCAGGCACAAAACAGGGCTGGGGATGTGGCTCAGTGGTCGAGTGCCCCTGAGTTCAATCCCTGGTACCAAAAAAAATTTAAAAAAAAAATCCAAAACTATACATTCTTTCAGGAATCCTCCAAATGAATTAATGAGCAAAGCTAATGTTTGTAAACTCATAAGAACATTTGTAATCAATATCAATATTTTAATGATTACCATGAAACTGGAAATGGAGAAAGCCAGTGATAAAAAAAAAAATCAACATCCTTAGTTTCTGTGAAGTACAACATTTTAGAGTAAGTTTAACTTTATTAGCTCCAAAATATTTTCTCTTTTATATTTTTTTCCAAATTCAAAATAATAATACCTTCAGCAAAACAGGCACATTTTAGTTGAAATTTTATGATGTTATTTTGGGTTTTTTGCTATGTTATAAGGTCACATATTTAGAAAATGAAGTTGTGATTTTCCAACTCAGTCCGATATAAATTTATTGAGCATCTACTAGGAAGACAGCAACAGCATGGCCCCATTTCCTCGGGCTGCGTTCACCTCTCCAGATACCTCCACACTGTCAATTTTCTAATAAGAATGGGAGGATAAAGGGAAATCTGTTACAATAAATGCAATGGTGCAGCCACTAGCAAATCCCAAAGCATACTCTCCTTCCTAGAAAGGCCCAACAGTGCAGCTTTTTGAAGAAACTGGCTTATTCAGTTAAATAAACCTGTGGGTTGATGGCTTCTCAAATACTCCTAATTCTTTCTCTGAATTGATGGAACTAACTGGTTACTTTTGGATCACACAAATCCACACTCTCCATACCTGTCATGCCCGACGACACAACGGTTCCATGTTCATTTATACATCCCTCCCAAGCCAACAGAAAGAGAGCATCACAGTTCTTAAAACTGTGTCAAGAAGCAGAAAGGAATTTTCAATATCTCTTTTTTTTCTAACCAAGAAAAAAAATAAAAAATAAAAAACTATGTGCTGAAAAGAGAACAAGATGAGGGAGATGAGATGCAATTCCAGTCATGACATGTTGTGAACTAGCTCCATGGCCTAAGAGAGATCCTCTTCTTCCTCATTTTGGTTCTGAATCCACGATACTGAGATACTGAACTTTACCACTTTGATTAAATAAATGTCCTCTTGCTTATGATTCATACCTTCAACAAATATTACAAGTATCAAGTTAAATTTGACGTTTTTTTGTGAAACCCAAGTCAGAAGATCTTAATTCCTGACCAAGCAAGAGAATGTGTAGACTAAAGTGCTTTTCCAACTTCTCAGCTCCCAAAGAAGCTCCTTACGTTTAGTAAGTTATATCTGATAAGTTTGATAAATCAGAATCTACATGAGAGAGCTCATAGCGAAAAACCCAGAGCTGGCTACCATGGCTTTAGAGTTGCCGTGGTTCTTTACTGCCTTGGGGGTCCATTTCTTAGCCTTTAGAATTTGGTTTGAGAGAACTGAAGAAAAAATAAACTAATATTTATCAAATGAATAATGTACGTTGAACAACCAATCTTTTCTGAAAAGAAAAAAATCTTAACTTGTTTCAAGTTTTCAAAATAGTTCTATGGAACTGAGATTACTTTCCTAAGATCACACAGGTTCACAATTGTAAAAGGAGGAATAGACCTGGTCCCTTTCTGTGGCTATAGAGTTTATTTTCCATTGTGTGATGCCAAATGACATTGCAAAATATTAGAACTTTCATGTGGTCTCCTTTCTTCTAGTTATCTCACCAATGTGCTTACTTATGGATCCCTAAATACCTCATTATTGACATATTGATTGATTATATTAAATCACTGATTCATGATACTAATATAATACACTGATTCCCATTAAAATAATACTTGCTGGGCTGGGGGTGCCGTACACCACAAAAAAAAAAAAAGAGAGAGAGAGAAAGAAATACAATAATAATTGCTACAGGACACAGAAAGCAAGTAAATGTGTTCCTTTTCATTTAATCTTTGTGCACATTTTATTAGACAGTTTCCACTGTACATATCAATAAGTTTACATGTTAGAATATTGGAAGTGTTCGGGTAAAGACTCTTAGCCATGGGAAGAAGGCATGCAGATACTACTGGGCTGGAAGGACTCATGGTCTAGGGTGCAATAATGGAAATTCAAGTTACTTCCCTGCAGCCATTCTATTACAGAATATAGAAAGTAACATAGGGACACATAAAGGAGTCAAAGAGGCTCTCAACTAAATGATCACAGAGGTCATTGGAGGATTGGAATGGATGTTGACAGAGTCCTTATGAAGAAATGTTAAAAAGATAATGTATTCTTCAAGGTCCCAGAAGATAAAAAAAACGACGACTCTCTCAAATATGGTATTTTGAGAATATAATCCAAGGGGACCCACACAGGACAGGACAGTGCCTTGGGGCTAGATCCAGCAGTACCACTACCACCCCTGGATCTAAGGGATTGCAGGAAAGAATGGTTACAAAACAGGCAGCCTGAGTGAGCAGCCCCGCAGGGGCTGTGCCCTCAGGGGAAGATGTAGCCCACAATTGGAGATTGCACTTGAAGTCTGTTCTCCACCCTGCTTCCACTCTCTCCAATGGCCAGACCCAACCAGAAGCCATAGGTTAAAACAACCAGTTGCCACAGTTAGAAAAATCCTACTTCCTAGGATGAAAAGGAGATAAAGAACCTCAATCTGTGCTGGCATATGCAAAGTGTTCAGACAGGGAAGTGAGAACTTCATTTGTAAAATCCCTCAGAGTGAAGATAAGGGCGGAGACTCAGGTAGCAAAGCTAGGACCTTAGCTCTAAGACCATGTGGCTCCATCTATTGAATTAAGAAACAAAGAAGGGGAGCATGGCACTTCTGATTGTACGCTTGAGCTGACAGTCCTGTCTGCAGAGCTTATGGAAAAGACTTTTTTTTTGAGGAAACAATGTAGAGGAAATAATGACCCACTTCTCTTTGGAGAAAGAACAATAATGTATTTTAAAGCTCTTTATAGAATGGAAAAGAGAACAATTCATCAGAAAGCTATGTTCCCACCATCGACATTCACATATACAGAGAGGCTTTCCAACCAAATTACCAGAGCTGAAAAGAATTTGTGCAATCATTGAATTTTTATGCCTAAAAATACACTTTCCACAGCAACTAAAAATAATAATTGCGTTAAAACGCAAAGCAAAGAGTCAGACTCCAGAGACTGCACCAATTTCAATCAACCTTTAAATGATGTCAGATTGAAAGGTTTTATTGTTTAATAGAATTAGTCAGCATCTGTATTTCTCTCCCTCACTCCCTTGAAGCCTGCTCAGGGTGGATCTTCCTTCCTCACCCTGATTTGGAAAGAATCCACAACTTTTTCTAAACACTTAGGTGTTAATAAATATTAATAAACAGCCTATTATGAGGTTATTAAAATATTCAATTTGTCATCTTGTCTGTAGTTTGTCCTGTTCCCCACAGTTCAGAGTTATCCGTATTTAAAAACTTGGACTGGGAATTTTTTTGCTTTCTTCCCTCTACAATATTCTTCCACTCATATTGAGGTTCCTCAAGAGTTAGGCTATAAGAGCCAAAAAAGGAAAGAGGACAAAAAGTCTTGGTGGAGTGACACTGTGGTCACCAGATGTCAATGTCTTCTGTATAGAAAAGGCTCAAAGGGCATCTCTCTGCCACGTGGCTAGAGGTGGCTGCAGGGTTTGTAGCCATCTATTAGCAAGCCCTGCCAGGTCAAGTGCCAGCACTTCTCTTTAGAATGCGTTATTCTCATCTAGAAACTTCAAGACCAGAAAAATCCCATTTACCATTCTTTCCCACCATCAATATCATTATCACATGCTAGGAAGGAAAAAAAAAATCCAAGTTGGACAGTGATGTGATATAATGACTGCAGCATTGTCCTTAGCAGAGAAGATTCCAACTGCATCCCTGGGATAGTTCCTGGCTGCAGTAGCCTGACCAAGTTAACCAAATTATCGAGGCCTTAGTTGCTTCCTTAATATTATGCACTTGGTTAGATAAGGAGTTCTCAAAGTTTTTTCTCCATATTCAATGTACTATTTTCATTGAAATTGGCACAGCAAAAATGTCATAGGCCCAAAGTGTTGAGAAGTGTCCCACACAAGAGGAGAGTTCCACACAGTATTCCTCTGAGACATCAGAACCCATGTCCAGGCAGATGTGGGACATGAATCATCAAGCCCAGGAGTCAGCGCTTCTTGCTATTTTCTAAAACCCCTCTCCCTACCCCCATCTCCTCTGTCTTCACATACATTTTTATCATCAGGATTTTCCTTCCCAGCTTTCGGCCATCTTTACGTGTGTTTCTATCTGGTCATTTTCAAAATATACCCAAAACAGATTCAGAACTTAAGTTTCCCATGGATTCAATCTCTCAGAAAATATAAAACTCTGCAATGCTCAGACACCTGGTTTTCTGACCCCAACTGTCAATCAATCCTTTTCTACCTGCCTCAATACTCAATTCCACTTTTATCTGATTGTAATTCATTAATTATCAAAATAGGAAAAACTGATGGTTTGTTGAAGGATTCTTTTAATTACCAATTTAAGGAACTTAATGATAGAAATTAAAAACCCCCCAAAAAATACAAAAAAAAAAGATACCTATAACAACATTAAGACAGTGCTAGGTAAAGATTCCATGGGAGCGAGTGACAAGATTCCCACCATTGGGGCTTTTGATTAAAGCAGATCAGGGCTGATGTGGCCTTAAAATACAACTGCTTTTATTTGGGGGAAATGCCTATTGTCAAATATCAGTACTCTTTTTTGTAATTAAGCAAGTACCAGAAACTTACTGGAAAAAATGCCTAATTTCATTACCTCGGGTGGCATTATATATAAAGCAAAGAAAAATATGCCAAACTTCTGTCAGGGGAAGCACCATAGGCAACAGAAATGCCCCCAAGCTAAAAAATTAGGAGTCCTGGCTCAGCTATTGGACCTTGAGTAATTTCTTTCCTTTCCCTGGACCTCTGTTGCCACCTTCTTCAATTTTCTCACCAATTTATTTGGTTTATCCAGTTATTCCACACCCTTCTCCATCGAGGTGCGCGAGCATCCTTGTCAAGATGAATTGGCCATAAAACATGGGATTCTTTCTAGACTGTTCTATCCCATCATCTACATTATGCCATTCTCATAATGGATTCATCACCATAGTTTAAAGTCTTGAAATCAGATGGTGTAAATCTTCCAACTTCATTGTTCAACAAGATCATTTTGGCTATTTTAGGTCCTTTGCATTTTCACACAAATTTTAGAATCAGTTTGTCGATTTCTGTTGCCAAAATGTTATCTTTCAACTGGACTTGCGTCAATTCTGAAGATTAATTTAGGGACAATGCATACCCTAACAATAGTGAGATTCTCAACCCATGACCAGCAATATTTTATAGTTTGCAATAAAGCAATATTGATGATTTTTTATTAAATTGTTCCTAAGAATTTTAAGTTTTAGTGCTGCTGAAAATGATTTTTTAAGACTTACATTTGCAGCCTTCTTCCTGGTGTTTGTACACTAGTGTCCACAGCTTTCCAAGTCTGGAAAGCCCTCCTTCTTATGGCCATGTAACCAAATTCACCCAGACTCTCTCTCCCCCGCTATAGGTCTACCCAGCCTCTCACAAGGAAATAATTGCTCCCATCTCTGAACTTCCACTGTCCTATACTTCCCTATAACACCTCTCACTATGTACCATTATTAAGTGCATGTGATCTCACTTCTACTAGAAATAAATTATTTGAGGGCAAAATCTCTGCCCAATATATCTGTATGTGTCTCTGAATCTAGGACACAGTGGAAATATAATAAATGTTAAGTGAAAGCAAATTTATCATCTCCTTACCTATAGTGTATGTACATAACTTGTCCTACATTTGAGCATGATTTCCCACCCCTGCATTCTTCCAAGTCAACATTTTTCATTTCACTACAAGCCTTTCAATCTCAATATGGGCCATCCTAGTCTTGACAGGAAAAATACAACTGCTCTTATTAGACTATATACATCCCTTTTCTTTAAATCTCCTTTTGGCTAGATTATAAAGCCTACACCAAAGATATTCAACTAAATTGCTAGCTGTAGCAATGTTAAATTTCATTTTTACAATTTTTGATGTATTCCAATATTTATTTGTGGTACCTATAGATAGCTAAGATCATATTTTATTATGGTCAGAAGTACCTATCCTTCAATTTTTTTTTTTTTTACCTTAATGTACTACACAATCAAATTGGTTAGAGTTAATGGTGTCTCAGAGTGCCAAGCAGTCCTAAAACTCAGGATGGGAGCAAGATGACTGGTAAAGCAAACCATGCTTCAGGAAATCACTGTTTAATGCCTGGCCTCTGTCTGCCAGGTATGAAATGGCCATACTGGGGTAGAGGGATTAGAAATGGATATTCAAATCTCAATGTGTCATCCTGTGAGATGAGTGTTGTGATTACTTCAAGAACACAGCTGAAGAAAGTTCAAAGTAATTCTATTTTGAAGTGGAGTCTTATTCAGGAAACCAATTTGGTATTGCGTCACCCAGAGACTGGCTCCCAGATGATCTTTATCTGTTACTGGACTATTAGGTGTTAGGTCGGGGTCAGACACAGAAAACCAGACCCACCTGCTGTGCTGCGCCGTGGCGCTGCGCCGACGCAACAGCAGGAAGTTCGCTTGGGAGGCATTTTGGACTGTTTCCCACTACCGTGCCACGCCACATGGACACTGCGCCAGAAAGTTCCTTGGGAGGCAATTCTAGAACCTCTCTTTCCCCCATCACCGCCCGGAGCCAGCCCACACACTGTCGCGCGACAAACAGCACACATGCGACGCATGCGCCAAGCGCAGCACGCATGCGTCAAGCACACCAAAATGGCGGCCCCCAATGATCTGTACGGAAGAAGAAGTGAACTTAGTATGAGAAGCTCTATGGCTCTCGGCTCATACCGGAAGGGATCTGACATCACCAGCTGCACCGAGACCAATCTCAGAAGACACTGGACTCTAAGTCAACACCTCTTCCTGGCCTCAAGCCTGCCTTTTCCGGATGGGGAGAGGCCATATAACCCTGTGTAACACGAGGCACAGCGCCATTTTCCCGACCTGTTCGAGCCTGGTGACTGGGTGGGGAACTGGTCCGGGAGCATATTTCTTAGAATAAAAGCCTGTGTTGGTCCTGTTTCACTTCCATCTGGTCATTCGTCTTACATTAGGTTTTAAGGGACTGGTTCAGTATACCACAGTATCTGTCCTACCTGCCCTAGATGTCCATGGTCTATAAAAGTGACTCCATCTTTCAAACATCTATAATCTGTAACCAGGAAGATCCTGGGCTAGGGTGGCCTAATCTGTATAAACAGCTACAGTGATAGAATCTGCACTCTTATCAGCTTTGGCACTAAACAGTTATCCCATCCGGAAACAAACAGTTAAAATATTGTTAAAATGGTGTCTATTCTAGAAGAATTTTCATACTAGGAACACCTCCTAAAGAGCTATAGAGGTAATTGTAGAATACTACACTTGCCAGACGTTTTTGATCAAAGATGTTTCTTTATTAAATGTTGCTTAAGAAAATTGTCCCTTGGGATACTGGCTTGGGAAACAGTAACCTATCCAGTGGCCCCAGTCAAACAATATGCCTGAGTTATCAGTTACGCATATACATCATAATATTAATATTCATAAAGCAAATGAATATTCATAAAGCAAAGTTGGATCTTGAAGAGCTCAGGTATCCACAATTTCAAAAGCCTGGTTACTCATCTTTGAGTTTGTAGGAAAAAGGAGAGATTCTATGAAGGCCATTCTTTTCATTCATAGAAAATGGGGCTTACTACACGTAAACAGAAAAAACAAGACAATAAAAGAAGGATTTAGATATCTTCAGTAGGCAAGCCCCACAGAGAACAAAGACTAAGGCTGTTCTTTGGGAAGCCAGTGGCAGAATGGCCCAGCAGATGAAAGAAGAACATTAGACTCAGAGAGGCCTAGGGTAAATCTGTGCTCTGCCTTTTGCTATAGCTGTGTGAAGAAGGTATGTGTGTGTGTTGAAGAATTGTGAAAAGGTAGACCTTGGTTTAGGAACCGCCTAAACCAAGACCTAAGGAATTTGTAAAACTCAGCCAAGAAAAGAAAGAAGGGCAGTTCTAGGTAGAAGGAATGGTGAAATTGAAAACTTGAAAGCAAGAGAGCGAAGCATGTTGGGGATCCACAGAATAGCTAAGTCTGGCAGGAGTATAGAGCTGAGAACAAATGAGACTGGAGAGAAAAGTAGATTGGAGACTGGGTTTCATCCTACCAACTCAACTTCAGCCCAAAACTGACTCCCATACTTGGGGGGACAAAGTTTTGCCCAAAGTGACCTCTGTACCTAGTGAACTATATCCTTGTTTGGTGTATAAACAAATTGTAACCTAATAGAGTATACCCTTGGAACCAAACAACCGAATCTCAGCCAATCATAACAACAGAACCTCCAGCCAATAGGAGGTTGAAAGCTGCCAAACATGACCCTATCAGGCAGCCTGTTGTCAATCAGGATGTTTCTGGCACTTTCTTTCCTGCTGACTGTAAATTGGATGGGATGGGGCATTCTGAACCAGCTTGGCTGTAGAATGCTGTCCAGTTCTAGAACCTATTTCTTGCTCCAGTAAGCTTTGCTAAATTTAACTCATCTCAGATTTTTCTTTAGCAATCCAAAGGGCAATGGCTTCCAGCTGAAGGAAAAGGCATCACTAGGATGAGACAAAAGAAAGAAATGACTAGTTTATCTGTGTGGATCATTAGATAGGAAGAAGAGGAGAGGGAGAAGTCAAGAATGGTATCCAGTTTTCTGGAAGAGGCAACTGAGCAAATGAAAGCAAAAAGCCGAAACATAGATGAGGTGTCCAAGAGGCAAAGTCATAAACAAAATCCAATATCACTATTAGAATCCCAAGTAATAGCTGTTGGGAGAATGGAAGCAGGAAGAACTGTAGAGAAATCAATCTGACTTTTCCAGCTGCATGGAAACATAAGCAGCTCATCAATAATTTTAAATAAGAATAAAAATGCTCACCACGATGCTATATTGAGTGCCATGGAAAATAATTTAAATAACAGGGTCAGGGTGGAATCCTTCTGAAAGATGCTAGTCCAGGCTCAGACATCTAGAAAATATTTGAAGCATTAAGAACTAATTTAGAAGCCAAATGTCAGTTTTGCCTTTTTAACGCAAGAGTCGATGAGCCTGGAAAAGTTGTTTCACCAGCTAGTGTTGCAATACCCAAAGGGTGGAAGTCATTGGAGGTAAAAGAAAAATTTCAGGCTCTGTTAGGCTTAGTAATAGTGCCATGAAGGACTCAGAGAATTTCCAAATAGAACATTATACTGGTTCTGATTGTGACTACAATTTCTACAGAGTGGTGGTTTTAAGGAAAAATAGAGTTTCTTAAAGTCTTTGTCATTTTTTCTTTTATGTAGTTATTTTAACAGTTTTGAAGTTGAGAGCTTGGAAGGCCCTCCTTCTTCCTGAGAAGAAATCCCAGTTTATGTGTTTCAAGAAACAAGGACCTTTGAAAAGTTAGAAAGAATGTAAAGCTGGCTCATTTTCTACCATTTGCTTTGCACAAGTGTTTTGGAATGAGATGGAATCAAGCTAGATGTATGTGGTCCTGCCTTAACCAGTCCCTAAACAGCTTCTGAAACTTAAGGGCTCTCTGGAGTCCTTTGTTTATAATTCTACTGTATGGTTTGGTTTTTGATGCCCTTGAAGTTCAGTGATATTTCTTATTTATCTTATTTGGGGACCTAAGGTGCCATCAGAATTTTTCAAACGTGTGCTCATTTATCACCAGACCTTTTTAGGAAGCCACACTCAGGCATCACTCTTGTGTTGGCTCTGTGTGCCTCCCTCCTCTCCACAGCTGCCTCCCACATTGCCTTCAGCTACAGTCACATCACATTACACAAGCAAAATAGAACGAACATGAGTCAGTCCCGAGTTAGTACATCTTCGGCAAAGATGCACAACTGTATTTAGTAGGCATTTATTACGCATCAATTCATACTGAAGGAAACATTTATTATGCATCATATTTAGCAAGTTATTGGAAACCATACATATACATTTCATTGCCTTTCAGAAGAATTAAATGTGATAGCCTAATTGAAATGTAATATTTAATAACACTAATATTTAGAGCCCCATACAACTTTTTTCCAGTGATTTTAGATCTTCTTTCCCTCATGCCCGCCCCCACTCCATGCTCATATGTGTTCTCTCTACTACATCGAGAATGAGACTTGCAAAGAAGATTCTAATTGTAGGATATGAGGACATGCAGCCATTTCTAATGCCTCAGCAGTAAACCTCAATGAAACAATCAACCCTTTAGTAGTTCTTGTTCCCTGAAACACATGAAGCTGGCAATAAATCTACAGGCAAAGGCCAGATCTACATTAGCAAAATGAACCAGAGAATTAAAGCAATTATCTAAATAATTTATCATGAGCCTGGGGTAGGTAGCTGAATTACTTAAATGAATATTTCAGGGGGAAAATGCATTCTTGGAAAAAGGCCTTTGAAGACTCTCTTGGCTCATTGCATATAGAACAGGAAAATCATAATGATGAAGTTCATGTATAAAAGGAAGGTACCCCTGATGAAGATTAGCTTTGAAAGTGCAAAAGTTTAAAAGTGTTAAGGTGGCTTATATCAAAGGGATTTGACTCAAAAAAAGAGAGAGAGAAAAGGAGAAGCAACAATTATTTATCTGCTAGAGACCCATCCATCATTCTTTCCTGAGTTACACAATTTGAAGGGTCAGAGAGGTTTCTGGTTGTAATTCCCCTCCCTCACTCATTTCTAAGTGAAACAAGGTCAACCTTTGCTTCAGTTTCAGAAGAGAGGAGAATCTTTAAATTTCAAAATGAAGGTTTTTATTGATCTAACTATGGACATTCTATTCTTATATTCTTGTACTACAGGACCATGGTGTCCTGCCCTCTGAACTGGCCAGAGGTTTCAGGGAAGGAAGATGGGCTCTTCTCCTAAGCAAACTATTGCAACTAAAAGTGTGGCCCAGACCATGGATCAGGAGGAGCAGCAGTAGCATCTGGCAGCATATTAGAAATGCAGAGTCTCAAATCTCATCTAGACCTTTTGCATCCAAATCTGAATCAATTCCATGGGAGATGAAAGTTTATGAAGCACTCATCTCAGTGGTACATTGGATATAGAACAAGGGGAAAGTTTGAGCAAACTAGCAAAGGGAGGAGAGAAAAATGAATTCACACAAATTGACAGAGGACTGGGGAGTCACTATAAGAATCAGCAAAGCAATGCAAATAAGTGAGGTCATTAAATTTTGATTCCAGGACCTTGGGCTTCCCATTTATTACTTCCAGCTGAGTATCAGTGCCTCTGGTCCACAGTGTTATTATCACAGCAGAGATCTGGCTGCAGACTCATCACCTTAAGAGGAGTACCAGCATCCCTGTGCATGGCTTCCCAAGGGACACGTTCATTCTTCCCAAAGACAGGTCATTTATATGGAGGATGGCAAGTTCCTGTGGTATTCATTAAAAGTGGGGGTAAACTGAAAATAGATGAGAATACTGTACATTCTACAACATCCTCACCTGAGTTGAGCATGACGAAAACATGCGGTTTCCACAGTACATATGTTGTTCGTTTTTATTTGAACATGTTATTGCTGCCATTAATTTAATTATTTCACTTTATTTCATTGCCATTAATTTAATTATTTTATTTTATTGACTGATTTTGCAGAGTTTGCCCCCTAAGGCTATACACATTTTTTTTTTAATAAATAGAAAGCTCACTTAGGAATGAAGGTACAGATGTGGCTGAAACCCATTTCCTCTTGTTTTGTCCTCAGAAAAGATGGATAGCAGCTGCCTGGCTTCTCCCACATAAACTGAAAAGGCATGACCAGGTCACATGCACATCCCCATTTCTAGGCTGTAGAACTCCAGGGCTGTCCTTTCCTCTCAGTAACATCAATCATAGTCATTTACGGAGTGTGAGCCCATGTGGAGCATCGTGCTACGTGTTATGCACTTTACGTTCATTGCATCTTCATTTCACAATAGACTCAAAATCCCACTGAGATCTAGACTCAGTTCCAAATAGTTTACTCTTTACTTCAATTTACCCACACTTAAAAAGATGCAAAACCAGCTTCCCTGGCTGCACGTGATTGTTATTTTGAGGATTACATGAGAGTGCCCACATGGGAGCAGTCCTTGACTTCATAGCTTGGAATTCCTCGAGAGCTTTTCATCTCAACCTCTTCATACCCTCCATAAACACGTATGTCTAGAAAGCAGAAGCAGGATGCTTACAGATGCTGGAAAGCAGCACATCTGCCCAGAACCACTTCCTGCTGCTGGGTCTGGGTCTGGTGACTACAGGAATACAGACCCCACCCACGAGCCACTGCAGTCAAGAACCTCTTGTCTATTGTTTGTGCAGAGGCAGCCCTCCCACACTGGGCGGTCAGGCTTTCATCCCTCTCCAAGTGAATTACACTCTCTTCCTCATTATGAAGCTTGTCAAACTGTATATTTAATTTGAATTCTGTCCTTTTCAGTATTAGCCACACACACCCCAAATGGAGCTGTCATCACACTATCCCCAGAGCTTGACTGAGTCACATCATCCCCATGTCCTCAGGTCCTGCCTTCACTCACCAACAGTGTGAGAGTTTATTTGAATGCTTGGTGAGGTCGGACTATACTTCAACATACCTAATCAATACTTTAAGTGCTCCAAAATGGAATTCCAGATGCCAGATAACCCATCTGGTAGCTAAAACTCAGATTCAATATGATGTTTATAAAATAGCACCTCTTCTCCCTTGGAGTCTATGCCAGGTATTTTATCTATTGGATTAGTTAATCCTTACAGTAGCCTTATGAGATAAATATGCACATCTAATTATACAACTAAGGAAATGGAGGCTCAGAGGGGATAAATGACCTGCCCAGAGTTATGAAGCTACTTGGAAAAATTGAGGTCCCACTCTTTAACTCACAATTCCACATCCTGACAGCTTTCTACAATGCCACAGTCACCATCCAGAGCAATAGTGGAAGAAACAATTGCAGAACTCTGCAGGGCAAGTTTTACCTCTGTTATATCTTGGAGCTTTGTAAAATTGCATCTTAGGATACTTAAGGAGGAATGTCACTTGCTTGATTTAGCGGAATGTCTATTTTTTTTCTGTCACTACTTACTTCATAATGGAGCACGACACATGAAGTACTTACTGCACCACTTTAGAGTCCTCGTTGAAGATGACTAAGTGTTATTTCATGTTTGGCAGGGACTAGCACATTTTGTCAGCCTGAAAGAATTTTTGGCCAACAGGTTTTGTTCAGATCCGCAGTTGTTAACTATTACAGATGTTTGAAAAAACATTCAATGGGGGCTGGTTGAAATACTTAACGGATGGCTGGGGTCAGCAGGAACTGTGACTTTCCAATTTCTACAGTGGCGCTAGTCCCCCAGCGTGAAGGAGAATTTCCATTTTCTTGTGCCTCTCAAGGTACAGATTTCTGGTTATGAACTAGACCTTTCTGTTCTGCACATGAACCAAGTATACCACACCTTTCTTCAGGTTTAGGCTCTCAGTCCTTCTGAAAGATTTACAAGAGAAATCCAAGTTAGTTGTATCATTTGGAAACTTCATTCAACTATTGGCAACAAGGAGAAGAAAGAATAGTGACTTCTTTTATTTCCTTTTCACAAGAAAGAAGTCTGGAGGCAAGTAACTTAGAGCTTGGGTCACAGCTTATGTCGTGAACAACTCAGGCTCCTTCTGTCTGTCCACCAACTTTAGCCTTTGGCTTCCATTGTTAATTTGGGAGTTTTTGTTTTGGTTTGGTTTGGTTTTTAGTTTGTTATGGCTTCTAACTATTGATTTCATGTAGGAAGCAGGAGGAAGACTTCCTAGTTTCAAGAGGAGCCGAGAATATAGGTTTAGTTCCCAAGGCAGGAACAATGAATGGATATTGGTTAACTAAGCATCTCTGCCAGTTACCAAGAGATGAAAGACTCCAAGTCCCTTTGGAACCTTTTTTGGGTGAATTACAATCATAGATTTACAAGTTTTTAGAGGTAAAAAGAATGAAAGATCAACAGGTCCATCAACTGCATTTTAAAGTTAGAGTAACTGAGGACCATAAAGCCTCTGGATTTGGCTAAGAGAGCAAAGCAAGTGAGCCTTAGAGCTTGGACTAGAAATGGGGCCTTGGTAATTCCAGTCTACAGGGGTCTTGACCACACCACACTTCCTTACAAAACGCACCTGACAATCATGATGCATCCATTCGTAGGAGTCTTGAGAGCGTCCCTACATGACACCCCTTACTTCCCTTGCTATTAAAAAACAAGACAAGCAACAAGAACTGAGATCAAATACTTTTATTATTGTTTCTTGTTTGTATGTTTTGGTTTTGTTTTTGTGGTGCTGGGGCAGCTTTAATATTGGTAAAGGTATTATTACAAAGCAGTGACCAAAAAGCCTTCTCTTTGCCTTTAGTCAACCTCATTAAATCACCCAGCCCAAACATGTTGTTGGATTGGAGGTAGGAAGATGGTACATTCTGCCCTCTGCAGAAAGAGTGACCCAGAAGGAAAGGTGATGGTTAAGCATGCTCTGTTCCCTCTCCCAGTCATAGAAATCTCTCCTGGACCTGGAGGGTACATGAGGAATCAGGGAAAGATCAGAAACACCTATCCAATGGGTTTCTCCAGACAAAATTTTCTTCATCTGGGTCCAAAGGAAAAAAGGCCATTCTCCTCAACATTTATAATGTGTTTATTTTTATCCTTCATATGTCTCCCTATAATATTTTACCCAGACATTTGACTTACTATGAGACTTAGAAGAGAAAGTAAGGCACAGGGGGGTAGGGTGACTTGCTCAAAGTCACACAGGAAATTGGAGACAAAGCCAAAACTAAGACTTGAGTATCTAGATGCACTTCTTTTTTTTTTAACATTTTTTTTTTTAGTTATAGGTGGACACAATGTCTTTATTTTATTGCTTTGTATGTGGTGCTGAGGATCGAACCCAGGGCCTCACGCATGTGAGGCAAGCACTCTACCCGCTGAGCTACAATCCCAGCCCCCTAGATGCACTTCTATGGACACTTACTCTACACTTGGCAGCCTGATTCTAGATCCTTCTGGTTTACAGTGCAACTATACTCTAACTAAAGACCACCAGAAGCACTCAGAATAACTACAGGGATATTTGTTATTTTTATATCAATGTTCACATAGGCTTTGAAGGTAAGGGATGCTCCACCTTTATGAAACTGGCTGGTGAGATGGAGGGTTAACTTGACAAATCAAGAAATATTTTTAAGTATCTTTTGGGTACCAGACCATTACTGAGATAAAGTGGTGAAAATATACTAGCTGAAAGCTGTCACAGCCTGGTGGAGAAAGAAAACAGCAAAGAGGACAGACAAGCCAGCTCAAGTGTGACAGGCATGGATGCAGGGTGCTAAGGAGGAGAGGGGACAGCTTTGCCAGCAGAAAGCCTGCAGAAGGGGATGAACATGTTTCTGACAACTTCAGGTCACTTAGAATGGTTGGATCACAAGGTGTCAGTGCAGGTGGAAGTTACAACTCTATGATGCAAACCATAAAGGGCTCCTCCAGATAATGAGGTCATCATAGGTGCTGCCATGGGTACTTGCTACTTGAATAAGACTAAACTTGGAGCTGAGCACTGTGGCTCATGCCTGTAATCCCAGCAGCTTGGGAGACTGAGGCAGGAGGATTGCAAGTTCAAAGCCAGCCTCAGCAACTTAGTGAGGCGCTAAGCAATTCAGTGAGACCTTGTCTCTAAATAAAACACAAAAAAAGGGCTGGAGATGTGACTCAGTGGTAGAGTGCCCCTGAGTTCAATCCCCAGTACAAAAAAAAAAAAAAAAGACTAATCTTGGAAACTGTCCATTTCAAAATTACTCTTCTTGAATCTTGTTTGTACTATTCCAACAGATGTACTAAAGTATTTCTGCTACCATCAACATAGACCCATTGGTTGGACTGGTTCCCTATCAAATCGTTTCCTTTTATGTAGACGTATGTGTGCACTTAGGAATACAGCTTGTGTGCTTCCTTCAGGTAGATTTTTCTATTTGAGTTTAAAACATCTTAAAATTTTCTCAGAGCTCTGACTCCTTTCTAAAGTAGGCCAGTTGCAGTCTGAAGGAAATTCAAATAGACTCAGCATATTTGAGAGCACACAATGAAACAGGTTGAATTGGAAGTAGTGTTGCCTCACTCTTGGTCTCTATTTTAGATTTTAAGTGCTCAAAATGGCTCTCTACTTTTAGTCTTTCAAAAAATTGAAGCCACTGGCCATTTTTTCCAAAGTTTGTATCATCTAGAACTTCAAAGCAGCAGTAGACATCTATCTGTCTTGCTGTATCTGCCCCCTTCTCTCTCCTTCCTTCCATGAGAGTGCTTGAGACATCTTTACTGACCTGCTACCACTCTCTGGAAAATACAATAAAAGCCAGTGACCTCTGTGCTAGTTTGAAAGCACTTGCAGTTCCACTGGGTAGACAGAACCTCGCTGCTTAATGGTCCTCTTGGCATCTCACTCCCAGTCCAGTCTGTGGGCATGCAAGACCAATGCCCAGCAGCCATGACTCCCTCCCTAACCTCTCAAGTTTCTTTGGTGGAAGTACCATTTATGGAGCCTAGTAGGGCTGTAGCTAATCCAACTGCAATCCCGTCACAATAGATGTGGGTGCAGGACTCCACTTGCCTGAGATTCCCAAGCCTGATTCAAAAGTTCACTTATTTTTAAAACAGTCAATGCAACACAATTCCAGTAACTAACTGTTCCTTGTATAATGTGGCTTCTAGGCTTGCTCACCACCTTGAACATTTTCTCCTGGATACGTTCCAGTTTATCTGAGCCTCTGTTAAGAAAAACAAAAATTCAAGAATCCAATTTAATTCTCCATTAGTGGAAGGCAGTATTAGAAGGGTTTTTCTTTTCTTCTTTTAATGGGATAGGCATGGAAGATAAAACATTGAGTGATGTGCCAGACATTTCACATATGTAACAATTTCTCATCTTTGTGTAACAGTTGAGGTAAGGCTGGGCTGCCCACACACAGAAAGTTTTTTTTTTTTTTTTTCCCTCTCTTGTAAAAATCATGATGACAAAACAGAAGACCGTATTCAGGTCTGGGCTGTTGTTTGGGTTTCATGAACTGAAGCCCCTTTGATTCACCTTCTTGCCATCCATAGGATGCCCTCACCTTCATAATCTCAGGAAATCCTTTACTTCCAGGTAACAATGTTGAACACAACAAGAAAAAGGGGAAGGGGCAAAGAGAAACTCCCAGCTGTCTCTCGAAGGAGGATCTCAGAGACTACCATCCAACTCTCATGTCCTGTGGGTCAGAAGATTATCCCATGACCACACCTAACTACAAAAAAACCAGGAAATGGATTCTTTTGTTGTGCCAACATTGACTCAACTGAAATTCATTTTACCCCAGAAGAAGGGAAAAACAGATGCTTAGTCATTCAGTAGTGTCTACCATTACTTAACAACAACTCCACCAAGCAGGTATTATTGACCTCATCAAAAAATGGGAGTTTAGGGCTCAAATGTATAAGTAACTTGTTTGAGGACTTTTGCATGTACTATTGCTATTACCTAAATTGGAATTATTTGCACACCAGACTATTTGTTCTCATAAGGAGTAGAAAGTATACTTCTTGTAAACATATTCTGTCCAGTTTTCCAGCATTCATTTTAGATCCTTGGTTTTCGGCGTGTCGTAGGGAACTAAAACATGTCATCCTTCTCTCACATTCCTACCGGCACCACCTCATGCAAAGACACATCACCTGATTATCACCACTGCCTACTAATTCGATTCCCCATTCTTTCCCTGTCCTCCTCCCATTTATTCTATACGCAGCAGGAAGAGTGGGATTTTTAAAACTGAAATTAATAATGCCATTTGGTTTCTTAGAAACTTTTAATAATTTATTCTCCTCTTCAGTTAAAGACCAACACCATCGATATGGTTTCCAGGCCTATGTGGTCTGGCCTCACCTACCTCCCCAGCTTCCTGTCTCATAATTCCTCACCTCCCTTGCTGCATTTCCTCCCATTTCTAGGCTTTCCCAAGCTGTTCTTTCCATCCCAAGTCTTT
Organism: Xerus rutilus; assembly: GCA_028644305.1. Lineage (NCBI taxonomy): Eukaryota > Metazoa > Chordata > Mammalia > Rodentia > Sciuridae > Xerus > Xerus rutilus. Next base: position 20,938,980 of record CM053410.1, on the reverse strand, counting down.
TCTTGTATATCTTTGTCCCCTTCACATTTTAGATCTCAACTCAGGAAAGCCCTTCGTCATGTTGGATCGAGTCCTCCTAGTACATACTTTCAAAGTGCCCCATGCTTATCTTTCTGGACTCTGAGCACAGAGTGTGTAACTAGATAGATAAGTAGATATATAGATGGGTAAAACAATTTATGGAATATATTCACATTTCCTCGCTAGTCTGCAAAAAAAGGAACATTTTTTTCAACATAGCACTTCCAATAACTGTCAAATAAATGTTTGTTAAGGAAAAAAAAATTTTAATTTAGGACTCTTCCAAGTTTTCTAACATTTGTAACTGAAATGATGAACATTTCATGGGTCTCGTCCTTCACACAAACCATCTATTGAGTGCCTACCTGCTCTAAGCACTAGAAATAAAACAAGACAGACTATGTCTCTGCCTTCACACAAGTTCTCTTCTTATAGGAGGGAAGGAAGGAAGGAGAAAGAGATGGAAGGATGGATGGATGATAGGGAAGGATAAATGGAGAAAGAGAAAAAAATGAGACTTTCTCAAGTGCTATGAAGAAAAGCAAACAGACTAAGGCAGATTGGTGGGGTGGGAAGGGTTGTGTTTAGGCAGGATAGTCAGGCAAGGCCTCCCTAAGGAAATAATATTTAAACAGGACTGAATGACATTAAAGGCTAACAATGTAAGACATGAAATAAGAACAAAGAGATGAAGCAAGGAAAAAGGCCCTGAGGTAGGAACAGCAGGAACACTGTGACTGTGACTGAGAGAATTCAATACTGAGGCAGAGCACATCAATCTTCTGAGATAAACAGAGTCTTGATCCTCCCAAGACAAAAATTAACTTGCAGCTTTAAATCCTCTATAAATTTGGCAAGCATGCCAGGTTCAACGATAGAGCATGGTGACCCATCATTTTAATCTACCTCCAGGCCACTATTGATTAAAACAATAGTTTGTGTTCAAAACAATAACATTTTTTAATTACCAAATGGTTAAAAAAAAGAATTAGCAGCAGTCCTATGTAATCTCTTCCAGAAATAAAAGAGACAGAACACTTTCCAATTCATTTTATAAAGTTGGTCATACCCTGATGCAGAAAGTAGAAAAAAATTATACAATAAAGGAAAACTATAGAGAACTATTTCTCATGAATATAAATGAAAAATCTTTTTTAAAATAGTCAGAAAAAAATTTTATCTATTCTATTCTTAAAGAATTAGACATCATGATCAAGTGGGATTTATACAACCCTGGAACAACATGAAGGAATTAATGTAATTCATGATATTAAAAGGCTAATGAAGAAAAAATCATATAATCAAATCAAGAGGCACAAAAACATTTGACAAAATTTAACACTCATTCATAATTAAAAATGATCAGAAAAACAGAAGTCGAAGAAATTGTGCACAACTTGATAAAGGACATCTAAAAAAAAACCTAGCACTAATATTATATTGAAAAAATGAATGCCTTCATTGTAAAACAAAGAGGCAAGGGTGTCCACTCATATTTAACACAGAGATGGAAGTATGAGCCAATGCAAGAAGGCAAGAAAAGGAAATAAAATGCCAACTGATTAGAAAAGATGATTTTAAACTGCCTTTCTTTGCAAATAACTATGTGCAAAGAAAATCCCAAGTAATCTACAAAAACTCATAAAACATAAGCATTCAGAAAGTTCTCAGGATGTAAGATAAACATACAAATATCAATTATATTTCTATATGCTAGCAACAAACAAACCATGGTCATAGCATGAAAGATTTTAAACACACTAAAGATGTCAATTAACTCCAAAACTGGTATATAAGTTCTATACAATTCTTATAAAGATTTAAGAAAATATTTTTACAAATATAGACAAGATTATTCTAACATATATAGGAAAGGCAGAGGAAGTAGAATAGTTATTTTTTTAAAAAAATAAGAGAGTAAAGTAGGAGAATCAGTCTATTCAGTTTCAATATTTGTATAGCTATAGTAACCAAGACCGTGTGTTATTAGTGGAAGGATAGACATATAGATAAATACAGTAGAATAAGGAATCCATACATCAGCCCACAAAAGTGTGCCCAACTGATTTTGACAAAATGCAAAAGCAGTGTGATAGACAAAGATTGTGCTTTTCAACAATGGAGCAAAGGAACATCCATAAGTAAAATAAAAAACCTCAAGTAAGCCTCACACCTTATATAAAAATCAACTCCAAATGAACCACCAACCTAAATGTAAAATATGGAATATTAAAACACAAAACATTTAGAAAAAATAGAAAAAATCTCTAAGATCTAAGGCTAGACAAATTTCCTGGACTTGCTATCAAAAGCATAATTCATAAATTAAAAGATTGGAGTCTGAAGCTGGTAGTGATAGACCACCTGCCTATTATGTACAAGGCCCTAGGTCTGATCTCCAACACCACAAATAAATAAGTAAATAATATTAAAAATTGATAAATTGAATATCATCAAAATTAAAGATTTTTATAAAGGTCTGTTAAGAAGATAAAATGACAAGCTCTAGACTAGGAGAAAATATTTTCAAATCATATGCCCAACAAAAGACTAATGTGTGTGTGTGTGTGTGTGTGTGTGTGTGTGTGTGTGTGTATGCCTCAAAACACAACAGTCAAAAAATCAAATAGTCCAATTCAAAGAAACTAGATCACTCATATGTTTGCTGTTGGGGATCTAAAAATGGCACAGCCATCTGGAAAATATTTTGGGAGTGTCTTTAAAATTAAGCAGGTAACTAACATATAGCTTAATAAAGTGCTCTCAGGCATTTCTACAAGAGAAATGAAAACTTATGTTTGCACAAAAATCTATACACAAATATTCCTGGAAGCTTTACAATTGTCAAAACCTGGAAAAACCCTTGTACAATGGGGCATATCTGTAATCTCAGCAACTCAGGAGGCTAAGACAGGATGATTGCAAGTTCAAGGCCAGCTTCAGCTTAATGCTGAAGTTCAAGGCCAGCTTAGGGCCTTAATGAGGCCCTAAGCAACTTAGCAAGACCCTGCCTCAAAAAAAAAAAAAAAAAAAAAACACAAAATGGTGGGGCAGGGGGCACTGTAACTCAGTGGCAGTGCTCCTGGGTTCAATTCCCAATACCTAAAAAGAAAAGAAAAAAAAAACTGGAAATAAGTCATTGTCCTTCAGTGGGTGAATTCTTAAATTGTAGTATATCCATATATGGAATAGTATCCATATGGAATAGTATTCAGCAATAAAAAAATGAACTATTAATACATGCAACACTTTGGATGAGTATCCAGAGGATCATACTGAATGGGGAAAAAAATCCCTCTTACTTTGTTCTCTTTAAAAATGAGCTATTCTAGTATCTCTACCTTTCCATATATATGTTAGAATAATCTTGTCTATATTTATTAAAAACCTTACTCTTAGTGATGACACTTAGTGATGAAACTTAGCTGTACCTGCAGACATGACCTCAAGACATGAGTTAAAATGGTGGAATATGATGGACATCATAGCCCTAGCTTTATGTATGACTGCATGTATGTTGTGATTCTACATCACATACAACCAGAGAAATGAAAAGTTGTGCTCCATCTGTGTACAATGAATCAAAATATGCTCTGCTATCATGTAAACCTAAATAGAATAAATAAATAAATTTTTTAAAATTTTTAAAAAGACATGAGTTAAGGCTTGCTCTCCTTTTCCATTCATCTTGGCTACGATTCCTTTATTATATAGATTGTACTATTGTGTTGTAAGTCTCAGGCTCTTGAGAGAACCAAAGTAATTCCCAAGGTTACTAACTATCCAGGTCCATTTATATATCATTCTCAAATTTGCAAAAATGGAGAAAAAGAGAAAAGCCAAATGGTTGTCAGGAGTTTGGGATGGAGAAGGACGGACAGGTGAGATGTAGAATAGAAGTGAAATGGCAACATGAGAGGCTTTGTGGGGGTGGAATAATCTATATCTTGACCATACAGGCAATAGCCTGGAGGGGATAATTTATAATAGTTTTTCAAGATTGAGGAAAATAAATTGGAATGCATTTGGAATGCATGAGGAAAACTGGATGGAACGTATATTCTGTCAGTATTAGTTTTATAATTGAATGTGAATTACCCCCCCCAACACAAATTAAAAGTTGAATAAAAAGCAATATTAAAAATAGGGTTTTTGTTCCAATCAATAGCTCTTTTTCTGGGTTGTAGGCTTATCTATTGCAATGTGTTTGGCAATTCTTCCTCATTCTAACCTTTAATATTCAACTATATTCCCCTTCCTTTGGATCATTTAAATTTTTACCTCTTTTTCTAAAGTCTATTTTGGTGATTTGGTATTTTCAAAAAAAAAGACTGTGCCTTGATTTTTTTCAAGGAAGAACTTTTTTCAAAACTTTGTCATTGTTGATTAATCCATTCATCTTCTACTGGTTTGTGTTTCCTTTATCATGCACTGACTTCTGAAATGCACTAGGATCAGTACAATTTTAACTGTTGATTTTCCTAGATGCATTTGGAATCTTTTTGTCAAGTCCAATAAAAAAGAAGAAACTATGTCACAATTTTGTTTAAGAACTATTAAACTTGTAATTAATTATGGAAGATATCAGATACTTCCAAAGTTTAATCTTCCCATCCAGGAACAGGGTTCTGCATGTATTCATATTCTTTTACATCATTCAGCACAATCTAATAATTTATTTGATACAATTATTTCAAGATTTGGCTGTTTTGGTGACTGGAGGTTTTATTCCAATGTCAAAGGAGTAGAGGTCCAGTTTCCTAGTTTGTATAGATTCCTTGTTTCTAAACCAAGGACTAAACAGTATAGAAGGAAAGAATGGGTTGGAGCAATCAGTTATAGATTGCTGATTGTCATGTCCATCGGCTTTGAACTTAGTTGCTACTAGCACTAATGTGGTGGTCAGTCCTAGTTTCAGTTGTCTTCTGTGTCTTCAAGGACACTCTAGTAAGCATTTACAAGAGGTGACATGAACATTCACCAAATGCCATTGTGAACTGCATTTCCTTTCTTCCATTCTGAGCATGGTGTTCAAACAGGACCCAGTCATCTAAGAAGACTGTCATACCACACATATTTTGCTCTGTTTTCCATAATGGCATCTTGACATGTCGGATTTCACCGAATGTTTTCCTAAAACCAAAAACCACTAAGTCTGTGTCACTCTCCTGCTCTACCAATTCGGTAAAATGTTTTCACAAAAGATGAGGTTACTCTGGCACAGTTTGTTGGTGGTGACTGCATATCTCTAGCTGTCAACACATTCCTTTCAAAGTGCTCATAACACATCTGCTTAAAATTCATTCTGTAATTTGACAATGCTTTGACCGAATTTATTTGTCTGTCGTTTCTGGAGTCCACCCCTTTTGAAAATTCATGACATTCGCTTGTCATCAATTTTTGATTGCTTCTTCTGTTGTATATGATTTTTTTAGAAATTTCCAGAGGTCACTTTCTGATTACATATTTAGATTCCTTCAGACACCCCAGGATGGAACTTGGCTGCCCTTGAAGACATGACCTCACAACAAGAATTAGGGGTTTCTCTCCTTTCCCATTCATCTTGGGCTACAATTCCTTTATTATATAGACTTTACTACTGTGTTAGAATTCTGAGGCTCTTGAGGGAACCAGCAGCTGTGGACGTTCTTGTCCTTACCAGAAAAATTTGCTTTTATCCAGCACAGAAAGAAAACTGCTTCCTGATGTGTGGTCAACAATGACATCCAGATTTGTGGTGGCATAGTTTGTTTTCCTGTCTGGATGCTTTTCCAAGCTTCTCAATTTCGGAGCTTTGTCACCTGCCTTTTTCTCTCATTGGACATTTCCATGTGCCATGCTGCTTTGAACAGCCTGTCATTCTGAATCCCAGGTTTGAACTTCTGAACTTATATCTTGTCCCTAGTGCTAGAATTGGAACCAACACTAAGACCTTAGGACACATGCCCCTGCCTTTTTGTTTCGGGATAAATGGCCCCATAGACAGTTTTTGGGTCCCTAAGCCACTACACCTTCCAGCCTGCCCTGCCCTGGCTGTCAATTTTGGTTCCTTTGTACTTTCTCACTGTGGAGTCATAGACATGGCACATCACAATCCTGACTGCATCTCAGAAGATTCCCAGATCCTTTGGTATCATTATGAATTCATCAAATCAGTATGCTAAGGTATAGTGTGAACTACTGACCCCATGGCCAAGACACCTGATCTCCAGAGACATACTGGGGCCCATACATGTGTGCTTAGACCACACCACCATGCTACCTCCTCCTTGATGAATTAGGTCTTGTCAGGAGACCCTATATGGCTCATTTATATGCACCATGAACTGGAACTTCCTGTATGTAGATAATAAACACTAATTGAAATGAGTTAAGTAACAACAAACTATCTACATTCACTAGGGAGAAGGACCTGTAAATTTAGTAGCTGCCCATTTTTACAAAGCATATGCATCCTTCCAAAGCCAATGTCATCCTTGCTGAGGGACAGGGGATCCATTATAGCTCCATTTCTGGTCTGTGCTAAAACAGAACTCTTTTCTGGCCCCTATCCTCACACAATTATACAAGCCCCTTAAACTGGACATAATTCACATCTGGATTGTTCTGGGCATTCTCAGGACTCCTTGCTCAGGTTACATTATCTTAGTGCCCAGAATCTGTCTGACCCTCAGGATTGCGACCCACTCATAGATGCCAGATCATTGCCTCTGAAAGGATGTTTCTTTGTTGTGGGTCTTAGGGTTAAAGGTACCAAAAGTAAACCAATTTCTGGGATATCTGTGAAATCATAGAGCCTAAGAAATCTCTATCCAAACCTACTGGATTGCTAAGATCTGCACAGGATACCATTTCATTTGAACATATGGGCTTCTCAGGGGGACCATCCATCCCCACCACCTCACTCGCAGATCAAATGATTCTAAAAGCATCAATAGAAAGTTCTGTGTAAGCCAAGTCACCACCATCCAGCTAATCAGTAGGATGCTAATTGCATCCTTACTGGACAACCATTGTCAATAAGAGTGGGATAAAGCAGAATTAAATAATTAATTAAATAGGTTCTAATTTAAAAGTTTTATTATATCTATACAGGAAATTTATCAAAGACAGTTTCCTGTCATTGTGATTATCCACACATTCAATTTTAGAAATAGAATAGAAAACTGTATCCAGAAATAGTACACAGCTGCCCTCTTGTGTCACTTCCATATAATTAAATCTATTAATGTTTAACTACCAGTAATTCAATTAGCTACACATTTTTAAAGGTCACCATGTACCACTACTCTTCCACTTCAGAAATTAATATCCTACATGGTAATTTGCAAAGTACAACATGTAAAAAATATACCAGATCACTCTATCAATTTGACAAAATTTACTGGCATAGACAGCGAAATATTGAAAAGTTCATATCATTCACTCTATCCAGGTCTTCTCATCCAAATACCGAGCTGTCTTTACATGCTTTTGTATCATCTCATTATCCTTAGTTAATACTCAATTAATATTTAATCTGTTCTTAACAAGTGTGTGGATTTGTACCAGTCCTTGCTACTGACCACTCAGTGACCCCAGTGGAGAGGAAATGGAAGCCAGTTCTCTTTTATAGCCATTGACAAGGTCACTTGTCCTCACAGAGGGCCACTGGTGGCTTGTGTTGCATTTATGATATATCTAGTTTGCACTTAGCACGGTGTTAAGTTCTTTACAAACAGAATAGATAAGAGCATGCACAAAAGAGAGAACTTCCTCCATTTGACAGATGAAAACTCCCAGTGGCCAACAACAGGTTACACCCTCCAAGATGCTAACGGTGGTCCCATTCCTCACACTGTAACTCTGCAGACAGAGACTTGTTCTTCTGCATCACTCCACTATCAAACACCATCCTCCATGAGCTCAGTCAGCCCACCAATCTGTGCACTGGAAACTATCTTATTAAAAACCCTTATTGAAGCTCAGACAGTGAAGATAAGTTTATCTCTAGGATGGACACAAATGGATGTTCTGTTTCTTTATTGCATTATCATGTTTCCTTATTAAGTTCTACAGGTTGAGCATCCTTGACCCAAAACTTCAAAATTTTTTGAGACTGACATGGCATCAGAAGTGGAAAATTCTATACAGAACTCACGTCACAGGTTGCAGTCCAAAGGCATGTGCACTAAAAATATTGTACCAAACATCTTTAAGCTGTGTGTATAAGGTATATATAAAATATAAACGAATCTCATGTTTAAACTTGGGGCCCATCCCCAAGATAGTCTATTATTGTTTTCATCAGCTTTTTCCCTGCCGTGACTAAAAGACATGACCAGAACAATCACAGAGGAGGTAAAGTTTATTTGGGGGCTCACGGTTTCAGAGGCCTCAGTCTATAGATAGCAGGCTCTGTTCCTTGTGGCTCCAGGTAAGGCTGAACATCATGGCAGAAGAGTGTGGCAGAGGGAAGCAGCTCACATGATGATCAGCAAGCAGAGAGAGACTCCACTCACCAGATACAAAATACTTACACCAAAGGCACACACCCAAAATCCGCCTCCTCCAGCCACATCCCACTTACCTTCAGCTACCACTCAGTGAATCCCCATCAAGGGATTAATTCACTGATTGGGTTAAGGCTCTCATAACCCAATCGTTTCTCCTCTAAACCTTCTTGTATTCTCTCACACATGAGCTTTTGGGGGATAACTCACATCCAAACTATAACAAGTATGTATATGCAAATATTCCAAAATCTGAAAAAATATCAAAACTCAAATACTTCTGGTCCCAAGAATTTTGGTAAGGGACACTCGACCTGTACAAAGTTCTGGCTCTGTGTTATTTTCTGAATTAGCGTAGGGTGGTGGTAGTCACATTTCTGTCACTCTAACAGAAAACCTGAGGTAATTAACTTATAAACAGAAAAGATTTAATTTGGCCCATGGATTTAAAGGTTCCAGTCCACATTCGGGCACACCCGTTGCTTCTAGGCCTCTGGTGTGGGTAACAGATGGCAGTGGTGGGGAGAATGATGGAGCAAACCGCCCAATTCATGGGGAAAGAATCCAATAGTGACAAAAGAGGACCAACCCATGTGTCATCTCAGTCCCTCATCTCCTGGGAGGCAAATCTCTGGAAAAACTTAATACAAACAGATAATAGGATGTAATAAATAAAATATAAGCTGAGGTGTGATGGCATGGCAGCTGGTGGTGGCTCCCTCCAGGGAGTGAAATTGAGCTTGCTACATTGACTCCAACTCCACCTGGAGAGGAGAGATGTCTGAAGGAGACACAGGTGGAAGGTCAGGCTTCCGTAGTATGTGATTGAGCAACAGTGATTTGAGGCACGGAGCTGTGGCTTGCTTGGCTCAAGGTCACTGTCAAGAGTTAGAGTCAGAGGAGAGACAAAGGGGCACAGCCAGCTGCAGAGCTGAGCTTCCTGAGCAGGACAGTGCTACAGGAAAACTGTAAGAGTTGAATGAAATGCCCCAGCTTCTGACCTAAGCTCAACAATTTGCTATGTGACCTTAAGTTAATAACCTCACCTTTCTGGATCTCAGTTTCTTCATCTGTCAAATGTCTTCCCTGGATACTCAGACAGTCCCTTCCTTCTTAATGATCTCTCAATTCAGTCTCTTCCAAGCTAGACTGATTACGTCTGGCTGCTCACAGAACTGATTTTTTCATTCCTGTGCTGGGCTGAAGTGTGTAACCCACCCCAAATTCATATGTTAAAGCCATGAACCTCAGTATTTCAAAGTGTGACTTTATTTGGAGATCTTTAAAGAGGCAATTAGAGCCAGGTGCGGTGGTTCAAGCCTGTAATCCTAGCACTTAGGGAGGCTGAGACAGGAGAATCGCAATTTCAAAGCCAGCCTCAGCAATGGCGAGGTACTAAGCAACTCAGTGAGACCCTGTCTCTACATAGAACACAAAATAGGGCTGGGGGTGTGGCTCAGTGGTCAAGTGCCCCTGAGTTCAATCTCCAGTACCAAAAAAAAAAAGAGATGATTAGGGTAAGATGAGTTCATAGGGATGGGCACTTGTCCAATGTGATTAGTGTCTTTAAAAGTAGAGGAAATTGGGACACAGACAGGTACAGAGGGAAGATCATATGAAGATACATGGAAAAGGGTGGCTATCTGCAAACCAAGGGGAGAAGCAAGCCTCAGAAATAACCAGTCCTGCAGATACCTGGATCCCAGACTTCTAGCCTGGAACTGTGCAGACATAAATTTCTGTCATTGAAGCTTCCTAGTCTGCTTATCCATCCTGTTGCTGCCCAGTTCCCCTCGATGCTTTCCTTTATACTTAATCTTTCTCACTTAGCAATCTTTTTTGGGGGATAGGGGTTACTGGGGATTGAACTCAGGGGCACTCGACCACTGAGCCACATCCCCAGCCCTATTTTGTGTTTTATGTAGAGACAGGGTCTTACTGAGTTGCTTAGCACTTCACCATTGCTGAGGCTGGCTTTGAACTCGCAATTCTCCTGTCTCAGCCTCCCAAAGTGCTGGGATTACAGGCTTGTGCCACCGTGCCCAGCTTCACTTAGCAATCTTAAATGCTTTGGGCAAAGTCCTCACTATATCTTTTCCTCCTCCTCCAACAAAATTCTATTTGCTGTCTGTTAGGTTTTAACACACAGCAATTGTATATGGAAAAATGAAGCCATTAACATGCACCAGACATAAAGCAGTTTCTATAACTAAAAGGGGAGCTCAAGAAAATTAAAGCAAATGATGGCCTCCAATGTCAGAAAAAGCGTCATGAAACAAACTCTTGGTAGGAGTGTGGATGTGCAGAAACTTTCTAGGGGGTCATTGGGCCACACATAAAACCTTTAAAAAAACATTTGGACCCAAATGTTGAATATCCCAGGCAATGAAATGGAACACTGGGAAGTTAGGGGGGGAAAATGAACAACCAATGGCCAAGCTCACCAGCCATCACAGAACTGAAAACGTATAAAAGGGAAACAAACATCTAAACTGATAAATCTCACTGAATGACAGGTTAACAATATTTCTTAAAAGCCTTAAAATAATAGCTTCATCTCTCAAATCTCATTTTAAGGAATTTGGTCTGATTAAATAATAATGGAAATAATTTTGAAAATACTGCAACATTTTAAGAGGAAAATCATCTAAATGTTTGAGAGGTCAATGTATCCATATGATAGAATATTTTCAAAAATATCTTAATAATAAAATTTTGTTATTGAGTGTTACATGAGGATAAAGTACTATTGTCTATAAAACAAGTATTATTAAAATATACACACATAGAAAATAAATACCCCAGAAGTATATGGGTGAATAGCCATAATTTTGGATAGTAAGATTATAAGTGATTTTTTTTTGTTCTCTATGCTCTTCTGAATATTCTACAATGAGCATAAATCCTTTATTAATTTTAATTATACAAATGTATGAAGTACAGCATAATTTAATACATGTATATAGTGTGTAATGAATGTAAAGAGTGAAGAGAATAAGAGTAGAACCAACCCGTTCTTTTAAAGAAGAGAAGGAATGGGAGAGGAAAGAAGAAAGAAGACAAAACCAGACCACACACAACTGGGAACGGGCTGATTTGCCGCAATGTGCCATTAATCTAACCTAAGCATCCAAATTGCACCCTGCCGGCATCACAATGTGGGGCATACATTAGGTGTTTAAGAAATGCTTGTTGCCTGGGCTCCATAGCACACACCTGTAATCCCAGTGGCTCTGGAGGCTGAGACAGGAGGATGGTGAGTTCAAAACCAGCCTCAGCAACTTAACGAGGCACTAAGTAACTCAGCAAGACCCTGTCTCTAAATAAAATATAGAAAAGGGCTGAGAGTGTGGCTCAGTGGTTAAGTGGCCCTGGGTTCAATCTCTGGTACCAAATAAATAAATAGGAAATGCTTGTTGGAATAACATTTGAAGGCACTGGTGGGGAGCAATGAGGTCGTCTAGCTGCCTGAATGACAAGGGTTTGAACTTGGACCAGATGGCAGCTTTGTCAGCCTCTGTCCTACTGAACTCTTCTTGGGAGAAGAAAGTCCTAGACATGGAAAAGGAAAACAAATTCTGAGTTTCGACCAGGATCCTGAAAACCCTGTTCTTTTATTTTAATTTGCAGCTGCAGAGGCTTCAAGGAAATGGAATATTGACTTCTATCCTGGGATCTGAGCATCTAGACACCATCAATACCTCGGCTCCAAAGTGTCCTTGCCGTGATTGAGGTGATCAAAGTCAGGCTGCCTCCTGAGATCTCTCCCACCTGGGACAACGGCTGTGCTGCTGCTGAGCCCCTGGGACAGTAAAGGACCGTCGAAGCAGGCAACTTTAGACAGGTGCTCATTCTCCTCCTCCCTGTTTTAGGTAGATTAAGTGCCACAAGAAAGGCAGGGTGTGCGATGGAGGAGACGACAGAGAACAGAGCAGCTGGGTTTTTATCCACCCTTTAACTAAGTGCCATTTGAATGTGACAGAGTGGCCCATTTCATCAGGCCCCCATCTTCTATAAAATGAACACAATTATACCACGTCTTCCTGAAGGTGGGATTGGACTAAAGGTGCCTGCTCTCCTGAAAGTCTATGGCTCTAATGAGCATGGAAGATCAGATCTATTGTCAACTCAAACTTGTCCACCTCAATAGTGTGTGGCCACCCACATGTTCAACAGAGCACAGAGCATCTGCTGAGCTCCTCTCAGTTCCTGTAACTTTTTTAGACTTAAAAAAAAAAAATCCACATGTTGTCAGAGGCATCACATGATCTGCAGTCGAGAATAATATTCCAATTTGTGCTTTCCTGGCAGTCAATTTTCAGCATTTTCCAGGTGTTTCCTAAATCAACAAAGGCTAAACTGCAAAACTGAGTGCAGCATGATTTGTGGACATCCCTACATTACAAAAGCATGAAAAGATGAATAAGGCTAATCCATGGCAATTCTACTACTATTTTTTTTTTTAGTACAAGGGAGTGAACCCAGGAGTGCTTACTCACTGAGCCACATCCCCACCCCTATTTTGTATTTTATTTAGAGACAGGGTCTCACTGAGTTGCTTAGCACCTTGCTTTTGCTGAGGCTGGCTTTGAACTCACAATCTTCCCGCCTCCGCCTCGAGTTGCTGGGATTACAGGCATGCACCACCGTGCCTGGCTACAATCCTACTTCTTGACCCAAAATGATTGTGAAAGATCCAATTCCACTTACGACTAAAACATTGAGGTTTTCATCCAAGTGAGACACCGAGAGATGCAGGTCTGCCTGGACCTCAAATGCTCGTGTCCTTCCCTTCCAACCATGCTGCTGCCTACAGACATTCATCTACCTGATAGTCACCTTTGGTTCTAAGACTTCTGACTGTCAATCCTCCCCACTCCCCCGGAAATCCCAATCTATCATCATCTAGATCTTTGTTCTCTGTGTGAATAGTTACATTGAATCTGTCAATTTCTTAAGGGTTGTATGTTGTGAGAAACTACCATTTTAGGGTCTCAGTCATGACCAAGTAACTTATATCAGGACCAGAAGCCCCGTTCAAAGTTCTGGAAATGTTTTAGTGTCTTGCAAACATGAAACTTTTCTTTTTTTTTTTTTTTTGGTACCAAGTATTGAACTGAGGGACGCTAAATCACTGAGCCATGCCCCCAGCCCTTTTTTATATTTTCTATTTTGAAACAGGGTCTCACTAAGTTGTTTAGGGCCTCACTAAATTACTGACGCTTTAAATTCATAATCCTCCTGCCTCAGCATCCCAAACTGCTGGGATTATAGGTGTGCGCCATCATGCCTGGCCTCAAACAGTAAATTTTCAAATGATACAATTAATTGTTCTTATACTCAAAATGCTTTTGTTTGCCCATTTTGGAAATAAATCCTCACAGGGGACATCTCTACCCCACTTCTATGTCACAGAAGATGGAGGACAGTTGCAGGTAGGCACGGTGGGCCACTACCACCACGGCACATGAACTCTTTTCTAAAAGGAGCCTTCGTGCTGAGTCACACAAAACGAGTCTGTCCTGCAGGTTTTCAGTTTCCTCAATCCCACCAAAACTGACATAACCAGTGGGTATATGGTCTATATACACACACCCCAAAAAACCCCTATACATTCCAATATAAATATGACAGTACAGTTAGATCATCAGAGCTAAAAACATACAAAAAAAAAAGAAGAAGAAACCCAGAAATCACTTTCTGAGCACTATCTAGGAAGCACAAAACTTTCTAAAAGAAAGACACACCTGGAAATGTTTGCAAATATCAATGAGTGTTCCCACAAGTATCTTATTAGGCACTGAGTAAGGGAATCAGGCCTAAATGTTATCAGTATTTAAATGGTCCAAGGAAAAGGGTGTGAATGTACTGTCAGATTTATAATAAAGAAGGTGGATATTCAAAATTCTTGCTACAGTTCTCCAAACAAAGCTACAAGCTACCTCAGAGCAAGGTTGTATTCTACATTAATACCAACAGCTTTCTTGCATTGTGAATAACTTTTCCTTGCATTGCCCAGTTAATGTGGCATAACCAACTCAGATCACATATTAGATGGGATGATAATCCCTGAATCCGTGAAGTCTAAACAGGACAGAATAGCATTTTAGTCAATGGCTACACTGTGAACAGTACTGCGATAAGCTCCAGTAAGCACATACCTTCCAAAAATATTCAGGGAGAAAGTAAAGATACAGGGAAGCTTATGGAATAATCAATTATCCAAATAAGGAAGTATTCCACCTCTGTGAAACTTTGTATAATTAACTCTGCAGCCTGCTGAGTCTTTTTCAAGTGGGAAAAGTCAAAATTAGAATAATAAAAGGGTGTGTATCCACTAACATTTATACACATGCAAATCCTGACTTTTGTCCACCAATAATTTAATTTTATTAAAAATACAAAAACTTGCTGTTGCTGTTTAAGACTTGAGAGAAGGCTGAGGCGTTTCTGCCCCACTCACTGCTGGTGACTACATTTTCCCATGTGTTCAAAGCCAAAATGGACTTGAACTGTTTGCTCTTTGCAGCTCTTAGAGCTCAGTTCAAGCTACAGCTGCTCAGAAAGGTCTTCCAGGAGCACCCCCCCCCACCTCAGTCTACACTTCACCCCTTCCCAGCGCCAAGAACTCACATGCTCCCCTTTCATTTTATCTCTTAAACTGTAATTAAGCAATTAATTGAAGAAATATATAATTAGTTGTTTAATAACAGTCTTCCCCAGCAGTACTAATGCTTTGGGAGGAAAGTTCTTTTGTTCTGTTCCTTGAATGGAATAAACACTAAATACAGGGTGAATAAATACATTGCAGCTACTGCTTCTTTTACCTTAACCAAGAGAGATTATTGCAAAAAGTTCAGCTTTCATCTGGTCACACTGGAGCTACAACACTCTCTTAAGTGGCCCCAGCCATTTCCTTCTTCTTTATAAACATCTAGAAATCAATGAAGACATTCTCTAAGACCCAAAATTATTTCTTTGCATGTACCAACAGGTGAATGCATTTGATATTAATTATTGATACCAAACACAGGACCAAAGAAAACACCTTCAAACTAACTAAAATAATTTTCAAGTGTGTGGGGGGGTGGTTGTTAGGGAAGAATAGGAGTACTTTGAATTAGAGAAAGGAAAATGAAGGGAAGAGAGGGGGAATGGGAATAGGAAAGATAGTAGAATGAATTGGACATTACTATCCTGTGTTCATATATGATTGCATGACCAATGTAATTCTACATCATATACAACCAGAAGAATGAGAAGTTATACTCTATACATGTATAGTATCCAAATACATTCTACTATCATGCATAACTAATAAGAACAACAACAACAAAAGAGACAATCAAACAGAGATCAGTAGAGGAAAAGGACAAGGGTGGGGGGAGGGAGAGGGAGGGAAGAAGTGCTGGGGAGTAACAATGACCAAATGACTATTGCTACACCGTGTGCGTGTACCCATAAGTAACAACAAATCCCATCATTATGTACAACTATTATGCACCAATAAAAAATGTGGAAAGAGAAACATAAATTTCCAAAAATACAATAAAACAATAAAACCTCTGATAAGAGTAAAATGTGATGCCCACCCATGAGACATTTTAACGGAGATGATGCCATCAGCCTTTCAGTCACATTTGCTGTCTTGTGTTTCCTTGGGAGGACACTGTGCACATCTTTCCATTATCTGGGAAATTTATTCCTTGTCAAGTTATGCTGTTATTTCCTCTGTCAAATATGAAAACATGAAACCTATAGTTTGTGATAGTAGATATATATGGACACTTTGTTAGCCAAGTTTCTGAGATGATAAGGCACAGAGAACCCCTCAAAGACACCGGAAGGAAGAGAAGGTTTATAGACCAAAATGGAAAGAAACATAGGATTCTCCTCACAAGGGGGCCCTGTGGACATGCAGGGACAGCACAGGAGGTGACCTTCGAGGTGAGCAATGCTGCCATGCCTGGGGTGACATGTGGGCACTTCCTGGGCAGCCGGAATTGGTGGCTGTAAGAAAGAGCCACCATTGACTAGAACCCGTTTCTCACATCATTCTAGGGCCCCTGCCACTGCTGACCACCTGCTTGGCTTTTTCCTGTGTCTGCTCTAAATATCATTCCCCATCTCACTGCTTTTTCTCACTCATAAGTTCTGCTCAATCACAGATTGTGCTTCCTTCTGACTTTTTTTCTCTATGTCTTTCAGCTCTTAATAATATAACCAATTAACCAACTTGCTGTCAATATTGAACTCAGGTCTCTTCCAGGAGATCTGGTCAGGCTCAGAGAACTGATATTGTGTGGAACAGAACCTGGCTATCCACACATAAGGAACATTAATTTGGGCCACATGGCCTTGGACAGTAAACTGCTGGAAAAAGGCAAGAAAAGTAGCTATCCTGTGGCAAGAATCAGAAATGAGTTTGTGAAAGACCAATCTGATAACTAAAGGTGGGATACGAAAAAGTTCCCTGTTTTCCCAAATGAAGTTTCAGGAGTTCAGATTCTGCTCATTTCTCTATTTCAGTCTACTATTTTCTTTCCTGTTTGTTACTCAAAAAAAAAAAAAAAAAAAAAGCCACAAGATCAAAATGCCATGGTATAAACACAAAATCAGCAACTAGGTCCTTACTGTTCTCAAATACAAACATAATAGACAAAAGCCTGAGAACTTTTCTCGGAACTACAGGGAAAAAAATTGAAGTTCACCCTTGGACCATGTCCAGTTTTCTGCCATCACAAAACCCTTACTCAGTCTCTCTGAGTAGGAGAAGCAGATCACATAAACAAAGGAACAAAATTTTCCTTTTATATACTTTTCAATTCATTATGTCTGAGTATTTTTGTAGAACACTGTTTTGGTAGGTTTCTGGTGGTAGTTCATATCTCAATTACCTAAAACACCACTTCACAATTTTTTAAGTCAGCATAATAAAGTTATAAACATCATATATTCCAAACCTAACCTATTTAAGGTTAGAAAAATAAAAATCTTCCTAAGTTAATTGTTTCTCTGCCACCAGGGTTTTTCAAAGAGTAAATTCATAATCATGAAAGAAAAAGTCTTGGAGGCAGAAAAACATAGGAAATTCTTCAAATCAGTAATAACTGTGCTGTTTTGTAATTTCAAATATCATGAGTCTGATTAATAATACATACAATATTCAACTTATACTTTTGAAATATAAAAAACAGGATATGCAAGCATTGGTTGAAGTGTTTATTCTATGAGAAGGTGTTGTCCATAAAGCTTATAGTTTACAATTAGTAAGGATTGTGCACCAAAGAGGGACTTTTACAAAATAATATAATAAGGCTAAGATCCAATCTACTGAAATTTATATGAGGGCAAAAATAGGAATTCACTTTTCAACTATGGGAAAATTGGAGGAGGGAAGCAATTATTTTCTACAACAAATGAGCCATTTTTAGCAGAGTTCAGAGTATCTTCCCACTTCGTGTATTCAATTTGTACATTTTTATTTTTTTGCTCCAAGCTGTTTCTTTCATCTTAAAAATACAAGAAAATTAGAATTGTATCAGTGAGGACATGTGAAGAATTCAATCCTGAAAGAAGTTAGCTACAATGATGCATTATTGTAGTACTTTAATATGAAATCAGTAAGATACTAAGCTTGAAAAAGCATCCTATTATCACTTAAACCTAAGTTCATTCTGGGGAGGAAGATGTATTTTAAATGACTAGCCCAAACCAGCACACATCTTTGATGCAGTCTGATGGGAGTTGTCATGATAAACCTAATACCCAGGCTACAGTCAGGTTCTCTAGTGACCCTGTGCCTAGTGACTTGTACTCCAAGAAACCATGGTAAGAGCCAAGAAGTAGAAGCATTTTGTTATATCCTGCATTTATTTAAGCAAACCAAATGAGTAATAGGAAATTAATGCATTATAATGTTTTACAAATACAGAAAGAAGACACAGAATATTTAGACCCTAAAGAGAGTGCATGTGAGAACACAGTTCTACCATCAGAGACCACTTTCAGGGACCCATGGCCAACATTCCTATTTGTCATTTTCATTCTGACACCATTCAAGTAGTTTCAATAGATTTACTTTGAAACAAGAGATTGACTTTTAAACAAATACTAATACTAATGAGTACAGTAGGGTCTGTGAGTGACTACACTATACATATGGAAAGCTAGGCTTAATGTGTCATTTCAATGCAGGAGAAGTTATGTCTTATTACACATTTACTGTGACATCCATTAAAATGTGAACTCATTTGCATAGGTTAGTCCTTTGGGCAGCACAATGTTTCTCTAGTCCACCAAGGCTTAAAGATTCACAGTGTAGAGGAAAAAAACATGATTAAAGCCTTTCTACTAAAATATATTTTAATAGCTGGTGTTAACAATTTGCATAACAAAAGCCAAACTATATTAATAACATCATATCATTCTATAAGCCCCTCTGATTGAAAGCCATTTATTTCCTTCACAACTGTTATGCTCTCAAAGTTAGTACAGTCTCACAAAACAATCCACCACCACGCTACATATTTTGAAGCAATCAGGAACCAAGCTACACAATGATTAAATGTGCATTTATATCACAGACCAACAGTCCCACATATAACATGCTGGTTACATACTTGGTGCTGCTTCCACAATGCTCAGCACTTCATTGTATAGACACTAAAGAATGGGCCTGGGTTGCAGTTTTTTCTTTTCCCATTAAAGTAAATCATTCTTAAGAACAACTGAATTACAGTGAAGTATATACTATGCAAACTGGATACCATACATCAAACACAATAAAGTATATGGAATTTCCATGAATATACTGAAGTAATATGGTCAACTGGGGAGAATATATGTGCCAGGAATCCTTCCAGGTTTGTGGATTCCAGTAGTCTAAGCTTCCTGGAATGATGACCATAAAAAAGAAATAAAAGCATACAATGTCTTAACATTTTTGATCATCAATAGTTGCTGAAAAGGGTCTTAAAGAGCATGGGATGCTTCAGAAAGAGATCCTCATTTTAGCATCCTTCAGTTAGCTTATCAACTTCTTCCTTAGCTAAAGTTTTGTCAACTTCATGTCATATTACCCAAAACAACAACTATCTAGCCACTTTCAGATTATCAGACGCAAACAGTTAAGGTATAATTAACCTGCAGAGTTCATCTTCTGTAGTGAATTCGGTCTCATAATATAATTACTCTATCTTACAATAGGTATTTTAAATCCCCAAATGAACATTTATTACATCTTAACTATATATAAATCCACAAAGAATTTTTCAGAAATAGATAGCAGACGTTAGAATTTTATAAATTTCTAAACTTTTAGAAGTAAAATACAATCAGCTACCACCTTTAATATCTGTCAGGAGCATCCCACTTCCCCACCACAAAAATACCAGTTATATAATAAAATACTGCTATAGAATAGGCAGAAGCTTACTTGCTTGGTTTTCTTCTAAGATCATAATGGATAAAGAAGGGCAATTAAAAAGGCACCTTTTTATATATATGAATTATGATTTTGGTATAAACCATATCCACTTTATATAGGGATGTGCTATTGAAGATCACACCCATTTTCTTTATCTTTTCATTAAAAATATTCCATTAGAGATGGATGAACTTGAAAATGAGGTACACTTCTTGAATTTCCACTATCTCTTTTGGAAAAATCTTCTTCCTAATTCCCTGGGTGGTGTAAGGCTCAACACTGAGAGGATCAGGAAAGAAAGGCTATAGTAAAACTGGCAGAACCACATTTTCATTATCTTCAAGCCACGTAGGTACGAGTGGGAGAGGGACTGGTCTAATCTCATCCATATTCATACAAGGTGCTTAAGGAAACTGTGCTTACGAGTTCCTGTGTGGTCTAGAGGTTGAGAGTCACGGTAACATACAGGCCTCTGTGGAGGGCTGACAACCAGATAAATATTTCAAACTGGGCTATGCTGCAGATATGCAAATAATAACAAGGAAACAGGAAGAATTTACTTTGCAATAGGTTAAACAGCTTTCTAGAGAACAATAATTAGTAAAAATAAAATAAAACAGTTACTACAAATATTTATCAACAAAAGCAATATATTCTGTTGCTATCCTTTCCTCAAGAGAAATATGATCCATAAACAGCTTTGTTTTCCATGTTTTAAATATGTTTTCCATATTTTAAAAGTGTATCAAACTGTTCCTTATGCTTCTGTCAGGCTTGAGGGCACATTAAACTTAGAAATCAGGTGCATGCTCTCTGTGCTTAGCACTTACACAGCTTTCTTTAACTGGATTTTTAAAAGACTGATTTTTAAATTCTCCCTTAGGTGTGTTATTTATGAGATATCTGTTGCCAAATTGAAGGTAGGAAGGAGGCACATGAAAAGTGGAACAGTTGTTAGAGAATGTAGCTTTTTTAGAAAATAAAGCTGTAAAAGTAGCAATTTGGTATTATGCCTCTATGTTGCTTATATTCTGCTGACATGCTTAATATCCTCACAAGTGTTAGTAACAACGCCATTATCGAATTTTAATCTCAAGAGTATGCAATATCTTGTTCTGTCTCAGTCTTTATTGAAAATAACTACCTTCTAGCTGAATTTTGATCAGATCTTAATTCCTAGAGTCTTGAAGCAGAAACATCTTGCTCTGCAAACATTATATGCAGCTTAAAAATTTTAGGACACTTATTTCCCATGTACTGACTTCTACATTCAATGAATCTGATTTTTAAATCAATGGATGAAAACAACATGAAACATCAGACTATTACTTTATGGTAACTTTCCTGATGACAAGTATTATTTCAAGTTAGTTCCTTTGAACTTCCTAATATATGTGCTATTTACTAAAAATTATACCTGTTCTGCCTGTACTGTCTGAAAATGTAATCAGAGGCTATACTTTTCTTTTTATGATCACCAAAAAGGAGGGAAACTTAAAGATGTATTTGATCTAATCAAATTAAGCAGGCTTATTGCCCTTGGTTTTAATGCACAGATTTTTGCAAAATTATTGCAAGTTCAATTTGTCTTTGTGCATTTCTATCTAAGACACCAAAACAGATACAGAGTTTAATCAATTTAATCATGACTAGCCATTTGAATGACAGCAAATCAGCTGAACTGGCTATCTGGTAATCTGTATACCCCTTCTAAATACCTCAAGTTATTTGCCTGATTTTTTTTCTCTTTTAAGTTGCATGTCAATGTCATGAAAAACAGCTTTAGTGCAATAAAGCTTATTTTGCTCTTTTAATCTAATAAGGCAAAACTATAGATTTTCAAAAATATGTGCTAACTCTTTAAGGTGCTATGAACCAGCTTTGGCCTTTAGACTAGTAAACATTCAAGAAAAGTTGTTTACAAGTTGTCTTGTTAATTTCCTTGAATATGTCAAACAATATATCCCCAATGCCCATACATTTTATGATATTTTGTAACTTCATTTTTTTTTCAGTTTCATCACAACTATAGAGTCAGATCCTACACAAATGCTACCCTGTTGCAAGTCACAATAAAGGGCACAATCAGAAAAACACAGAATTGCCAAGAGAAATCAATCTCTTGGTGACTTTGACCGCAGGCTCCAGGAGAAATTCCAAGACCTTCCAGCAAAGGTTGCACTTATGGCTGTGAATCTAGCAAAAACCTGAAAAATCACCCAAAATATGTCAACAATTTCTTTTTCAGTAGACAAACTGTTTGGCTTGTACTGAAAAATCTCTGATGACATTCCTATGAAGGTGATTTAGAAAATAAAAATCACAGAATGGAAAAAAAGTATTTTTGATTAACGACTTTTAATGGCTAGAATTCCATTCCAGAATTTGAAGACCATTTTCCAAAATAAAAAACCAGATCATCACTATGTGGAGTTGGTAACTTCCATTTGCTGGGATTTTCCCAGTACACTCTATAAACTACCTTTTTTC
The DNA here is from genome assembly GCA_028644305.1 of Xerus rutilus. Classification (NCBI taxonomy): domain Eukaryota; kingdom Metazoa; phylum Chordata; class Mammalia; order Rodentia; family Sciuridae; genus Xerus; species Xerus rutilus. Next base: position 20,916,549 of record CM053410.1, on the reverse strand, counting down.
CACTGGATTCTATGAAGTTTTCTTCATGTTTTAATCAACAATGGTATTAAGTTAATGAAAGCCATTCAATAAATACCTAAATCACTTATTTATTAGAGTATACATCTATTTCCTAAGGTGTAAATCCTTCAAAACTACAGTGCAATATGACAGGAAAATCTCAAGCAACTTCTCGAAATATGTTTTTCTGATGAGCTGGCAAATAGAGGGAAAGGCTTTAGATATCAGCCACACCATTTGCTTTAACAACAGGAATGGGTAGTGCACGGCTGCCTAGGTTACAGAAACTTGAACCTACGTGACATGCAACAGGGTAAACACTACTAGGGAAATAATACAGATGACATTAAACTTTGCCCTTTATAGAGTAGCTGTGAAGTTATTTGGTCCTGCCAGTTTATGGAACTGAGCAGCACTTGAGTCCACAGAATGTAAATGGGGATAGGATATGCCTTGGTACAAATGAGAAATAAACAGATCCCAGTCAGCCTTAGGATCAAGGAAATTTCCTGTTGGGTCCCTAAGGCTACCAGTCAATAAAATTTTAAGCAGACTTTCATTCTGCCACTGCTTACATTTATTGTAGTAGGCGATTTTTAGTTGAACTGGAAATTGCCTAATGACTCAAAAGCTAAATGGTTTTTAAATTATTGGTTGTGTTACTGAGTGAAGAATTGGCTTCTGGTGATTCTAAAGTGACAGCTAAGAAGTTTCACACACTCATTACATTGAAGGGACAATCAACATCTCTATTAAAGTCTACAAAAATACATTTCCCAGAAGGGTTCAATAGCCAATCAAAGGAAACCACAAACACAATTAGCAGCACCAGGTCTCCAGACAGTAATGATTTTTGTTTACAGGAATTACTGAATATGCTGCCCTGGTCAGCCAAAATTCACTCCTCCTTCCTGGTACCTGTGTGTCTAATTGCCAAAGTAAGGATACATTATTGTAAAATAATTGCCAAGTTGCTTAAAAGTATCTTCTATCTTTTAAAAAGATTGGGTTTAAGATACATTAGAATAAAGCTCAAAGGGCAAGGAGAAGTAATTAATTCACGAACTCGATGTAATTTGCTGGGAGCATGCCCGTCCTCCCAGTTCTCTGCACTGTGCCGTACATCCAGCCATCATCGATGGGCTGTACGTTGACTATGTAGTCGCCATCACGGAAGGAGACCTCATCCTCATCTTGGGCACTGTAATCGTACATGGCTCGGTAGGTCCTCTGAGGAGGCAAGAAGGAAAGACACAATGAGTACCATCACTGTCACAGCCACAGATGCTAGTTCACAGCAGACCCTCCCACACATAGAGCAAGACCAGGAAGGATTTCAAGGATGTCTGTTTTTGGAAATCTGTAAACCACAGTGTGACATCTAATTGTGTCGATCTTTATCAGTTTAGAGAGAGAGAAAAGACCTTAACATCTGAGGGTCAGAGCAGAGATAAAGACAAACAGAATAGGTAGAAGAGATAATGATGAAAGACGATAAATATCTAGCCTGTCAAAGGTAGGCTTTGAAATAAAGCCGACTTCTCCAGCTTCAGATGATCCTAGAAACTAGATCATGTAGATTCTCCCCTTTGACTCCAGATGTCAAAGTCCACCATCACGGCAGACATCCCATTGCCCCTCTGCTACTGGTCCCTCCTACCAGTCTTCCCTAAATAGGTACGAAGAATTTTTGTTTCCCTTTTTAAAAAAATGTAAAACAAATTTAAAAAATTATATACACTCTTTAAAGCTTTTGTATCACAGTGATAGAAAGTATAAAAATGTTCTGAATATTGAGGTACATATAACTAAACCCTTGTTATAATGAGGAATTTTGAGTCTTCCTGTATTAAGGATAAGAGTTTAGCTAATATTAACCATCTGAACATCTCAAAACAACATTCATGGGCTGAGGAAACCAGCTGGGACATCGAGATACTTGTAGCAATTATCTTACAGCTTAGAAAAGTGGCCTGTTTCTAAGTGTACAACAAAGGCCAAGGGACTGTGCTGGGGCTGGGGGAAGCCATTTCAGTAAGAGAGGCCAAGCATGAGTAGATGACCTCAAGTACTGCTGCCAAACTTGACATTGAATTAATCCATCAAGATTTCAAAATTTCCATGGTATTTTCAGGTAAATGGATGGAGTTGGAGAATATCATGTTAAGTGAAGTAAGCCAATCCCAAAGAACCAAAGGCTGAATGTTTTCTCTGATTAGTGGATGCTGATCCATAATGGGGGTGGGGGTGGGGAGCATGGGAGAAATGGAGGAACTTTGGATAGGGCAAAGAGGAGGGAGGGGAAGGGAGGGGGCATGGGGTAGGAAAGATGGTGGAATGAGATGGATATCACTACCCTAGGTACATGTATGAAGACATGAACGGTGTGACTCTAACTTGTGTACAACCAGAGAAATGAAAAATTGTGCTCCACATGTGTATTGGAAATTGAAATGCATTCTGCTGTGTTAAAATAAATGAATAAAAATTTTTAAAAAAATTTTTAAAAAAGTTTTCAAGATTTCCAACAGGGGGATTTGAAGACTTTCTTTTTTCCATAAATATGTTTTTAACACATAGTAATTGTACAAATTTATGGACTACAGTGCAGCATTTTGAAGCATGTGTCATAATCAGATCAAGGTAACTGGTGGATCTACCACCCCAGACATTTATCAATTCTTTGTGTTGTGAACATTCAGAATCCTATTAGCTATTTCAGTAGTACCATATCAGCTCCATGGCCATTCTGATGATCATCAAGGTTAATATGACCATTAAATATTTGTACCTTTTTAGTCCTAAATGAAGATTATGATTAACAAATACCAATTATGATCACATTAAGATGTCTTACTAGTACATTCCCTGTATGTTTTACTTCATACAAATTCCTACTAATGCCTTCCTTTCTGAAAGCTTTACCTCTAAGTTTTTTGGCTTTCCTTTGAAAGAATTGTATAAATGGCAACACGTCACCATTGATCAGTATATTTCAACGCTCTGCAAGCATTTCAAATGTATCCCATATGCATTTGTACTTTTGAGGTGAAATGGGAAGACCAGGTAGGAACACTTTAAACACTTTAAACTGACACTTACTAGATTTGGTGAGTGCTGCATAGATCTCATGGACGACACACTAGTCTGGTGCATGTACCCGTAGCCTTGGGAATGGCTTTGCTGGTAAGCTCCAGGGAGAACAGGCGCTGCACACGAAACACACACACAGATTCCTTAGAAACACATACACAGATTCCTTAGAGTTAGCCTCAAAACATCCCTCCCGAGCAAACCCTCAAAGAGACTTCATGCTCTGCTAGAAACTTCAGAAAACAAGTGCTACTTGCAGTGCCATGTGAAATTTGAATAGCAGTGTTACAAGCAATCTCTAGATTAGTCCGAATCTCAGTAATTAAGGATGTTTGTTTATTTTTTAAAATCAATTTGGCATGCAGTGGATTATATTTTAAATATTTTATTACTCTTGCACACACTATGTTAAAATGACATAAACACAAAACAAAAGTTTCCCATAATACCTTAACGAAATCACGTTTTTATTTGTACATGTCATTCTTTTAGCCATTTTCCAAAATAAAACTAAGAATGTGAAAGGAATTTAATTGGATTGCCAAATCAATGACAGAATATCAATATTTTCAGAGTGATACTCATGTAATGGATACTTTCAATACTAAGATATACAGCTTGATGTTATTTTAACAAACATGGCAAGCATAACATATGTTTAGCAATGTATGACCATTCAGGAATTAATAAAGTTTATACCCTTTAAAGAAAACTTTATATAGAATACATGAATTCTCCTTTTTGACTATAAGTCATGACTAAATAAGTTATTTAAGTATTTTTTACTAAAGCTGAGGAATCCAACCACTTAAAGAATTTCATAAACATCACCTGTTTAAATAAAAAAAAAGCAAAAAAAAAAAAGCTTCTGCCAGGGATGATGGTGCACATCTATAATCTCAGTGACTTGGGAGGGTGATTCAGGAGGGTTGTAAGTTCAAGACCACCCTCAGCAATTTAGCAAGACCATAAGCAACTTAGTGAGATCCTGTATCAAAATTAAAACTAATAAGGTCTGGGGATGTAGCTCAGTGGTTTTGCACTTGAGTTCAATCCCAAAAACGAACCAAAAAAATGATCAAATGATATTCACTCAGTTTGTGCTGCCCTCACCAACAATTATGGCACTCAAAGCACACAGTTTTTATTTTGAAGAACTCTGATTTCTAACAAAATCAAACGACATATATATATGTGTTTCTCTGTATGTTTAAATATTCATAACCAGAAAACAGCTATAATTGAAGGTATTTTAGTAGCATGCTTTTTATTATGTTTTGAATAATTATAATTACATTAATAAAGGTTATATTATACATGAGTTATTAGATCCCTAATAATTTCACTTTAATCAGATTGAGTAGATATAGTAATTATAATGGGTTGATTTATTGAGGACAGGTTTTATAATAAAAGAAATAAGCAGATATAATTCTTGGGTGTTACAATATACTTTACAAATAGTAAGTTCATTCTAATAATATACAAGATCACTAACTTTAAAGGAGCTTAGTGATCAGAAAATTTTAAAACCTAGCTGTGTTCTCCTGATGACAATATTAAATGGGGATTCTTTTAATAGTTCTTAAGTGAATTTGTATTACAAACTGATACAAATTTTATTTAATGTCCAGATACAGCATCTAAGAGAAATTGCCAAGGTCTTTACTTGGTATACATTGTAAAGTTATTAAAATATCAGTAAACATCAAATACTTCAGAAAACAGCACTTTTGGAGGTTATCAACACAACTTAAATATTTCATGTCAAGAAATGTTAAGGATACTGTCAAATCCATTCACGAAGAAAAATTGAGAAATTTCCATAAATATCTAGATTCCTTACATAGCTGGGTAGAAGGGTCTTCTGTGCATTGAAGACTGGAGGCACTCACCTTCAACTCTTAGCAAATACTAATGTGCACACAGCTTCTGCATTGCCTGACACATAGTAAGTCTCCATAATGGTTAATAATTAAGGCATGCCAGGAATAAGAGAAGTGACAAAAACAGCTGTCGTGGAGCCATGATAGCCCTGGGCAAGTGACCTTTTACCCAATTAAACAAATGGCTCTGGATACTTAAGGCCTTTTCAATAACAAGCATAAATCAGTGATTTTAACCATATACCCTGGTCTGTCAGTTGTGAACTTGTTTTTAATCATTTAAACTAGTCATTTCTTCATTCATTATTATTTGAATCTATCTACAAATTCTAAAGATTAAATATAAATGCCTCTGTTCACTTATTTAAAAATTAAATTCTAATCCATTGTTACACTAATTAACTATGAACTTTACTGTTTTGGTACAGAGTTAAGTACAAACTGTCTTAAAATATTTTGGAAAAAAACTTTCAGGAAAGGACATTGAACAAAATATGCTAACTCAGAATCTATAATAGATTTATTTTCACAGTTTATAAATCACTATCCCAGTTTTGTGCCTGTAAGTACTGACCATTCAAGAATGGTATTGCATTCTCTAATTTTGGCTTTCAAAAACAGCATGGATAGTCAAGGGCTCAAATCTTCCCTTCAAAGGGAAGCAGTAGCTACTGTTATTGAGGAAAGTAAAAAAAGTAATGTGTTAGTCCTCAGTAGGTGTGGGTTGGAGAGAGCCAGGAAAGAATTAAGAATAAGACACTGCAGAGTAACTTTTATCCATCTAGCCCTTATGGTTTCTCTTCATGCTTTTATTGATTATTCTTATTTCTCTCCTTGGCTGAATTACTTAATAAAAAGTTCCTTTGGGGTTATACCTGGTGCAATAAGAGTTTTTAGGAAGCTCCTATTAAGAGCTATGAAAAATATAACTGAGAGCCTAGAGGAATCAACTTAGTAAAACAAATGTCAATGCTAAAAGAGGCAAAACATTGCTTTTCTGTAGTTATGCCCCATGGATGTTTTTTTGGAAACAGATAAAACAAGCAAAAGGAAATTTAAAGTGATGGCTTCAGAAATTCAGTTTATTAAGAATTCAGTTAAGATAGTCATTCCACCTATGGGATTTCTCCCATGAAATGTAGAATGCAAACTATTTTTCAAAAGCAAGACATCAGGCTAACTTTGCAACAAACACGGACATCTTGTAAAAGAGAAAAACACATGGTGCCCTTTCATTAAACTGGTGGTCAGATTTCTTTAGCGTTCATATTGAACAATAAAGTTGAAATGGTATTCCAACCCAAGTGGCTTGAGTTTGAGGGTTTCATTTCCACAACATCAAAGCTACAAAAAAAGCTTTTGTTAACCTAAGACAACAAGAAAGCTCAGAAGTTTGACTCAGCCTTCATTTCACACTGGTAAGATCATTGACCAAAGATCTGGAAGCTGACTAAAGCACCAAGCATTTCAGGCAGTCTTTGGGATGTACCACTATTCTTATGACACCAAAAGATCTCCTTCTAACGCAAAGGACAATTTTTCCACAAACAGCCAATTCATTCATATATACATATGAATATATATTTGCACATATATTTGCATATTTTACATATATACAAACACATATATGGTTTTTGGTCTTGCTTGTTTTGTTTTGGTTTTTGCAGTGCTGAGGAGTGAAACCAAGGCCTCTACCACTGAACTACACCCTCAACCCCTAATATTTTCTTTTAAATGTTTATTTTTAAAATGGAAGGAGATAAAACTAAAAGAAGTGTGTGAAGATCATAAAACAGAAGGTGAGAAGGGAGGAAGAAAACATTTTTAAGAGGCTTAAGAAATCTGAAACTGAAAAAAAGGAGAAGATACATGTGAATTTACAAAGATTAAAGTCAGTGGATCAAGAACATGAACCCATAGTAAGGGGAGAAAGTTACCCCCAAAGAGGTCCAATCTGGGGGACATATACACAGCTGGCAAAGGACAAGAGTGAAGTGTCCTTTCATGTGCACGGTGCTCGTATGTTGCTCTATAACTACCACAAGAACTATCCAAAATAGGTATCGTTCCCACTTGACATAATAATTTTAAAAATAATAATAATAGAGGTTTAGAAATTAACCAGGGTAGCAACAGAACATTTCTTTTCCCTAAGGAAGGTACAGTATAGGTCTCAAGACATTAAAGACAAGGTGGAAGTCTTGAAGGCCCTCAGCGACTACAGAATTCTGTAGACGGTTAAAGCCAAATTGTCAAAAAAGAAGACTTTATTGAATATAATATAACATGGGGGGTTTTCTCCCAGGCTAACTTCATTTATTCATTTATTTGGGGGTGGGGGACCAGGAATTGAACTCAGGAGCATTCAACCACTGAGCCACACCCCCAGCCCTATTTTGTATTTTATTTACGGACAGACTCACTGAGGGGCTTAGCGCCTCACTTTTGCAGAGACTGGCTTTGAACTCGCCATCCTCCTGTCTCCGCCTCCTGAGCCTCTGGGATTATAGGTGAGCGCCAAGTCACCCAGCTACTTTATTTCTAAAATCCAGAATAAGAAGAAAATCACTCTTGAAAATTTTTCCAATAAAGGATACAGGATACAATAAAATTGTTACCATTATTTTCTAACCTCAGTTTTATCAGCTAATGTATGTCAAAGAAATTAATGCTGTTCTGATATTGCTTTGTTTTTAGGACAGGAATCTTTATTTAGACAATAGAAGAGGGATTGCTAAAAGAGAAAGTATAAAGATGCTGCTCATTTGAAAGTGAATATTAAACAACACGGTAGATTCTAATTAGATCCTATCTAGTTCATGAGCAAGGTGGCTGAGCTAATTGGTAATAAAATAATTCCACAATGTGGACCTTTATGCTGAAATATTTTTTAAACATGTCATTGAGTTTCATGTCAGAGCTTCAAATCCTCATGGCATCTGAGACCCTCCACAAGCCATAAATGGGCACTAAAACCATGAAGTTTATCCCTAATCCAACAAGAAGATACTATTTCTTAGTCTGATAGAGTTCTTAACACTAATAGACAATTCTTCGTTCTCTGAAGAAAATAGAAACCTACTTCTAGGTTTTAGTTTGTTGGTTTTTAATGAGAAGTTATGAATAGATTACTACCTAAGAAACAGACTTACTGCATAATAAACCAGGAATTAATAGATTTTAACATAAAAATGATATGATCCACAAGTGAGTTAAAACTATGAAGTTTATCAAAGCCAGCCTCAGCAATGGCAAGGCGCTAAGCAACTCAGTGAGACCCTGTCTCTACAGAAAACACAAAATAGGGCTGGGGATGTGACTCAGTGGCCAAGTGCCCCTGAGTTCAATCTCTAGTACCAAAAAAAAAAAAAAAAAAAAAAACTATGAAGTTTAGGGCTGGGGTTGTGGCTCAGTAGTAGATCACTTGCCTCCCACATGTGAGGCACTGGGTTTGATCCTCAGCACCACATAAAAACAAATAAAACAAAATGAAGGTCCTGTGTCCATCCACAACAAAAAATAAATAAAAAATAAAATATAAACTATCAAGTTTAAGGACACACCTGATCATCATCATGATACAAACAAACCAATTGCTCAATCTTTGGGAATATGTAAAAAATAAAATTCATTATCATTTCATATATTAAATTTTCAGCCCCAGCAGGGTCCATGAACCACGTGAAAGAACTCTGGGAAGAAACCTGGATTGAAAGGAAGTTCATTAGTGAGAAATCAGAAGGTTAATATGACCACTGCTGGTAAGACTAGTGCCACAAGGCCCTGAAGAGACATTGACCCCGCTTCCTAGGGCCTGACTAGAGTAGGAGCAGGTCACCATTAGGAAAGGGGGGTATGAAGACAAAGAAAATGTCTTTGCAAAGTTAAAACTTTTCTCTTAAACTAATGGTAGGTTCCTGACAATTTCCTCCCTCTACACTACCATATTATCTTTGTGTTAATTTTCTACTCTTCACTTAATTTCATTACTATAATATATAAAACTTATACTAATATAGAGTATTACTATTTTATAAAACTAATAAATCTGTTTAAGATTGCAAATCTTTTATTATGGTAAAATATACATATCATAAAATTTGCCACCTGAACCATTTTTTAAGTGTACAATTCTTTTTTGAGAGGGGTACCCAGGATTGAACTCAGGGGCACTCAACCACTGAGCTGTATGTCTCACTCTATATTTTGGTATTTTATTTAGAGACAGGGTCTCACTGAGTTACTTAGTGCCTCTCTATTGCTGAAGCTGGCTTTGAACTCAAGATCCTCCTGTCTCAGCCTCCTGAGCCGCTGGGATTACAGGTGTGCGCCACCACACCTGGCAAGTGTACAGTTCTTTGGAATGAAGTACACACATCATTGTACAACCTCCAGTCTCTTGAAATAATATGATTTATAGAAAAGTAATTAGCACCTAGGTATGTGCATCCCCCTCTGGAAGTTAATGATGGAAAGATATAAGATTCTGCTTCCCCAAGAACACAAAATATGCAAATGATAAGTTACATACTATAAATTAAATGTTTACAATTAGGGAGACCAACTCAGTTTGCTCAGGGCTTACCCAGTTTCAGCACTAGAGCTGGGCTTCCCGGGGACACTCTTAGCCTCAGGCAATTTGAGACATCCAATTCCCCTATTTAGAATGTGCCAGGTCCTGTCTTTAGCATGTCACATGCATAAGCTGGTGTGACTTTCATCATGATCTTCATCTTACAGAAATAGTATATGAAGATTAGTGAGATTAAATAACCAGGTCAAAATCAGAGCTGGCTGGGAACCAGGTTTTAGTGTCAACAGTCTTGAGTCCAGAACCCAAACTCTTGACCATACTACACCAAAATGTGTTGGAAGACATGATAAAACTGTGTAAGATCAATCTCCCAATAACCACCATAAATTCAGGAAGAGCTAGAGCACCATGGTCTGGAGAGCAGAGAAGCTTCCAGGAGTAACTAAGGACATTATCTGAAGTCTGAAGACACGGCAGTCCAACTTGCCTGCTGTGGGCTGGTAGGAGTAGGAGGAAGGGAAAGACAAACAACAGGAAGGGTAATAGCTCAGATTGAGCAGCCAGTCAGGCTTGCTAGGCTTACAGAAGTTACTCTATTTGTCACTAGCTTATGTTGGGGGTGGGGATTCAGCTTTAGGGAATAAATCCAATAAAATGCTGATGCATGGGCTGGGATTGTAGCTCAGTGGTAGAGCACTTGCCTCACATGCATGAGGCACTGAGTTCGATCCTCAGCACCACATAAAAATAAATAAATAAGATATTGTGTCCATCTACAGCTAAAAAAAATT
>CM053410.1:20858179-20905745 GCA_028644305.1 Xerus rutilus | reverse complement strand
CTGCAAAAGGAAACATACCTACCTTGTAGTTTTCTAACTAAACCTACACATTACATTTCAGCATCTCATTTATATGTTTGGCTTAGTTGTCTAAGTACTTTTAAAATATTACTTAGGAGACTCTGCAGTTCCTAAGTCCTGAAAAAACACAAAACTAGTTACATTTTAAATGATTTGCCAGTTAAATTTGATTATTCCCACAAGCCCAGAAAAGCAGTACATTGTGATTTCAAAGTTAACTGGTGTTTCTCTAGAAAAAAATAAGTTTGTGAATATTCTCTGACAGAACTGAGCTAAGATATAATATGATTTAAGTAAGACTAGACAGTTTCAGGTTTAAGAATGCCTACTATTCTGCTTCAGAATAATCTAGTCAAATTACTCCTGCCTTTGGATTTGAATTTCAACTTGCATTCTTTTTCTTTCTCAGAACTGTTTCTTCTTTTAGCTATCTAAGCTGGGATACACTCTCCAATTTGTAACTCTAATTCAAACCACAGATATAAGTAGGATCATTGCTGAAAAAAAGGAACTAATTTCTGTCTTGAATTAGAGTCTAATGATATTGCCATGGCACACCGTCTGTAAGGTGTGTATCCGCGTGTATACACACGTGTACACTATCCTCAAAAGAAGAAGAAAACAAAGAATGCAGAGTATGGAGATGGCTTCTCTTCCTCCCAATAGCTCAGCTTCACAGGAAACATATTTCCTGATGCTCTCCTGCTTGCTATTTGAAGAATCCGTCGCCTCTTCCTCACAGGCACTCAGGACCCTCTGAACCTTGGGCATCCTCAAACAAGTGCTGCTCATTGTGACCTGATCCCCTTCCTCAACTTCACTCAGAAAGGGAAACTTACAACATTTCTTTCATTTCATTTCATTTCAATGAAGAGTGAGAATATGAGCTTCTCTAAGACTTCAAATTCAAGCAGAAGCCTGAAACTTTTTCTCAAGGGAGCAACAGAAGTAATTTTTTCTAATAATCTATGATGTGTACCTTCTATGGGCTCTATGTTCAATGGTTAAATTTACCAATGTTCAATGGTTAAACTTAATCATGCAATAGTCTATGAGTTGGATTTCATATTATAAAGGAACATTTATTTATGTTCTTATTCATTAGTTTTATCACAGAAACTTTAGTTTATCAATCAAATCTTCAAATCTTCCTAAATACGAATGAGGATACTAAAACATCACTTTTTGGACAAATACGAACAAACGTTTCAAATTCAGTTTAAAAATACTCAAATATGACTGGAAAGTAGCAGAACTGAGATACTCCAGTTGAATGCATTTTCTTTTGAAAAGTTCCTTTAGGAAAAAGTTTGATATTTGCGGAGAGAGAGGAATGGAGTCAGGGGGCAAAGATAAAATTAAAGTAGTGCCTAAAATAGAAATATTAGCAAATTTATTTTGAAGGAAGATGAATACTTCTGAGTCAGAAGTTTTTTAAAAAAATAAATTTGATGGGTATATTTGAGGTTTAAAACTGCTGTAGGATATATATATGTATACATATATATATAGTAAAATAGTTACTATAATAAAGTCAATGAACATAGCTATCATCTCACAGTTACTTTGTGTGTATATGACAAGAGCAGCTAAAATCCACTTGACAAAAATCCCTAATAAAGTACACTTTTATTAACTGTAGTCCTCCTGTTGTGCCTTAGATCTCAAGACTTGCTCATCCTGCATATCTGCTATTCTACACCCTCTGATCATCATCTCCCCATCGCCTCTTCCCCTGTCACTATGGTAACCCCTGTTATATTCTCTATTTCTGTATATTTGAACTCTTTTAAAAATATTTTTCCACATATAAACCTTGTACAATATTTTTCTTTCTATGTCTGCCTTATTTCACTTAGTGTAATGTTCTCCAAGTTCATCTCTGTTGTGGCAAATGTCAGGATCTTCATTTTTTAAGGCTGAATAATATTCCCTGCATATGGATATACTACATGTTTGTTATTCGTCTGCTGATGGACATTTAGGTTGTTTCCATATCTTAATGACAGGGAATAATGCTACACTGGACACAGGAATTCAGACAGCTTTACTAGGTAGTGATTTCACCTCCTTTGTGTATATATCCAGAAGATGAATTGCTGGGTCACATAGTGGTTCTATTTTTTACCTTCTTAGCAACCTCCATATTGTTTCCCACAATAACTTTAACAGTACATCCCCACCAACAGTGAATCAGTTTCCTTTTCCAGGAGTATATTTTCTAATAGGCTGTTCTGCTTATTTAATTTTAAAGCTATGCTCATGATTAAAAACCAAAAACCCCAAACCAGTGGCAAAAATGCTATCTATAGCATTTTTCATAAAACCTAAATAAGAGAAAAATCAACAAAAAAATTAATGCAAACACTAAGCAAATGATTGTGACTTTGCCAATGCTATTCATATTAAGAGAGATTTGGAAATAATGCTGGTTGGATACATGTCTGTCATTTTCAAAATATATTAAAAGCTTATTATTACATTGTGCCTATGCTTAATATTTCTGTTGTCAATGCAATGGTAAATTTATCTTTCAAGGATGTCTACTGTCCTGAGAAACTCAACACATTCCAGTGACTTGCACTAAGCTGTTTCATCCTGTATTCCCTTTCTTTTATCATTTGTTCACTGAGCACTCCTGGTCCTGTGCTAAGTACTAAGAGGAAAGCCATGACACATTCACTCGCTGTCCCATGGAGTTCCTGATCTCAATAAACCAGAGTACACTGAGATAGATGCCATAATAAAGAAAGTATGATTTCAGAATTCTGATGGGCACTTTTATTTTATGAGTCCCTACTGAATCCTACAGAATCACAAGAAAAATAAACAAAACATTGAGGTGAGAAGTATTTATATGGGAACAGAAGTACTAACATAAGAATCATTTACTGCTTTCCTGGTTATGCAAGATCATTCGCTGACTTTGGTTTTAATAGAGATCGCAATGGTATGCTCCAGTTAGATTATCTGCTTTAAAAAAAAAAAAACTATAAATGGCATGATTACTTTCAAATCAGATTAGCTTTAAATAATAAAAACTAATATGAAGTTGCATTGATTAGACAAAAGTATTAAAGCTGATTCTTCATATTCTGAGTTAGACTTAGATTTGTGCATATTTATGTATTCAACAATATTTACTGGACGCCTATAATCCAGGTACTAATTATAGAACAGAAATCAGAGAAATAGAAAGCAGACAAAAAGGTTATGTTCCAACAGAGTTTTATTCTTGGGGAGACAGATAATACACAAATTAATAAACACAAATAAAATGGCAGATCATAAAAAGAGCTGAGGAGAAAAATAAAGTGGGGAATAGGGAGTTATGAGAGTGTATGGGATGAGTGGTCAAAGGGAGTCTTCATGATTCCTTGGTGTCTAATCTGAGACCTGGAGGAAGTAAGCAAGGCATAGGAACACTGGGGGAGCGTTCAGCAGAGGGGCCAGTAATTGCAAAGGCTCAGGGTGAGAGGACAGCTGTCATGCTGAAGTGGCCAGGAGGTATGGCTGGTGTCAGGAGGTGAATGGAAGATGAATCAGACACATGACCAAGGATGAGGAAGACTGACTGCCAGATCATGCAATTCCCTGTAGATTACAAATTTGGGGTTAAGTCTAAGAGTGACTGCAAGCCATTGGAATACGTTGAACAAGGCTGAAATGAGATCAGGTGTAGATTTTTCAAGGATGATTTTGCCAGCGGGGTGAAATCAGCCCAATGCAGGCAAGAACAGAATCACAAAAACTAGGAGCATATTTTATGATCACAGTGAAACAGAATGGTGATCCTTTCAGGGTGTAATGGAAGTGGTGATAGGTGACTGGATTGGGGATCGATATATTTTAAAGATAGAGCCATCGGTTTTATAGATGGGTCAGATGTGAAGTGTGAGAGGAGGAAAAGTAATAAAGTTGATTCCCAGGTTCCTTCCCCCAGTATTAGCTGAGACAGTGAACAAAGAACAGGTGAGGGTTTTTTTGTTTTTTTTTTTTTTTTTTGGCGAGGAAATAGAAAATAGGATTTTGGTCTCAGACATAAGATTTGAGATGCCCATTAAAAATCCTGAAATTGGATATTTCATCTGGAGTCTGGAAGCTGTTACAGCAGGAAGGTGCTTTGGTTTTGATGTTTCTGCTCTTTTACCTAAATGACAAATGTCAAGGATGAGGGACGTTGTAATGCTGGACATAAAAATCCACAGTGCTGTTTCTACACCATTGGCTCCTCTGGAGGATTGCTAAGAAGGCCTTCTGTTCTTTAGATGCCCAAGGAGCCATTCTCTCAGTAGCATCTAAACCATCCAAGGCAGGCCAGAAAAGTTCCCTGGGGGAATTAACCATCAAGAAAGAGACTCAGCTTACCTACAAGTCTAGGTGACTGGTCCTCTAAAGGGTCTGCAAATCTCCTGCAGGAGAAAGCCCGAGGAAAGTGCCCTAGCATTACATGCGATTGAACTCCGTCTCTGCAGAAGTTGGTCTCAGCTCTGCACATGCTCTGGCTCTGGACTCTTCTTCAGCCCATGTGAAGACATACTCAGGCCCTAAGCTCAAGAGGCATCAAGCCACACCAAGTCCCCAGTGTGCTACATTCCCTCCAATGCCATTCTTCTGCCTAAAACACTCCTTACCCTGTCCTATGCCTGGCTAATTCTAATCCTGGGTAACACTCCCTCATGACACCTTCTGGAGCACAGTGATTTTCTCCATCTGGTCCACCTACCAGAGTATGATGAGCTCTTTGAAGACAATAGCTATATTTTTTTATATGTGGGTTCCCAGCATCTCACACTTATGGGAGAGAATAAATATTTGACAAATGAGCAAATGGAGTGAGAGGTACCACTAAAACACAAGGGCAACTGGCTACCTAATGAGCTCACTGCTCTCTTGGCACCATTTGGATGATAGACTGAGTTCCAGAATGTTCTGAAGCATCTCTTTTAAAAGCATACTAAGTGAAATACAGTGGTAGAAGCACAGCACAGCCAGGCTAGGTTAAACTCCGCAGAATTCAGAAACTTGCTTTGGGTCAGTTAAGGCATCAGGTCATTCCAATAAGATTCTTTCATAGCAAAATGACAAAGTTCACAAGGCTGCAAAACTGGAAATGTCTATTTTGAAAAATGCATCTGTTTTTCATTGCATTCCTATACCCTTTTATGTTCCAAAGGAAAACAGAAACATGTAAAATACCTGAAGCCAAAGGGAACACGAGTTCCAACAAAGGAGGGTAAAAGTGGGCTGAGATTGCAAACACGTAAAAATACTCACACCAACCAAAAAAAAAAAAAACACACAAGGGAAACCAAAGGAATATAAAGTAATACCAGGAGGCAGAGCCACGTTGCAGCAAAGTGAAGACAAACACAAAGATCAAAGAAAACCTCACAGCGAAATGAGCAGACACCAGCAGGATTATTTCCACCAGAGGAGCTGTATGTCAAACAAAAAAATAAGTTAAACTAAACTAATACCAAAAGGCAATAAAGATAATTTCAAATAATACTATTCAAGAATCAAAACACAATTGGATAAAGTTTAAATAAAAGCCTCTGTTACTGAATCAAAGTAACACAGTAGAGATGTCAAATGAAAACCCTTTGGTAACTTAATACATTAGAGAGTCGAATTGAGAGGAAAGCAAGCCCAGGAGGATCACATAAGGGAATGAAAATATTCAGGAATCAAAGCGAGATGAGAAAATATCATGAGAAACACAGAACTAAGACAATGATCAAACTTAAAGGGGAAGGCTTATCTGTTAATACTCTAAAAAATGAATGTGAAAGATGAAAACATTGTACTTTTGCCTCTGGGGAATAAGCCAAATGTTTAACCTTTTGTCCTAACAATCAGAATTTCCTCTATCTCATGAGAGGGACAAAACTGTGACACTCACGGCTGCCCAATCAATTCATAAAATCAAACGGACCACTTTCAGAACAGAAATACATTCTCACATATAGAAGGAAGAGAAAGGAAAAGTTAATTTAGTTGTATGGCACTTAGCTTTAGAAACATCAGGTATTCTTATTGCCATGCATATCTAAAAAGAACAAATTTAAAGAACAAAAGGGAAATATCAGGTATTCTTGTTCTACACAGATGGGAAGTAAGCCAATAAGGTCAAATGACCTCTGGAGGACCTAGTCCAAGCAGTGAGAGCATCAGGATTCAAGCCTAATGTCTTGTGCCCTGCTCAGCATCTTGATCACCTCCCCGTTGGTACTGTCACACATGCCACTCAACACCAAGGAGACAACCGACAGCTTAAAGGACAGCTTCCTGGGATATGACACATTTTATCACATAAAATCCTAATCTACATTTAAAGGAATCTACAAAATCTGGAAGAAAACATAGCATTTTGAAATACTTAAGAACATTTTCTTTTTTCTTCATCTTAACCTCTAACAAGTGTTATTATAAAACACTTTTCAAGTTCTTGGGCAGAGTTTAAGTGAGTGCATATGATTAACTGTTGCTACTAAAGATACGAAAGATTTCTATCAAAGAGCTGTCCTCACCATAATACTATCCGCTCCTCTTTACCAGAGCCCCAGAGCATGCATTTCAAAAGGGACCCTACATTTCAAAGTCTCTGAAAAGTCTTGAATACTACTTCTTCTCTTCCTTACCAGAAAAATTAAAAAATAAAAAAAACACTGGGAATGTTTCCACTTTAGGTTGTTTTCTCTTTTTAAGCTATGCTTTAACATAATCAAAAGTGTAAGAATTTTCTTCCAAGCCTTCTATGAGAGAACTTTATTCACAAAAATAAATATACTTACATTGTATTTGTTTGTTTGTTTTGGTAATGGGAATTGAATCCTAGGGTGCTTTAACACTAAGCCACATCCCTAGCCCTTTTTATTTTTTGAGAAAGGGCTTCACTAAGTTGCTGAGGCTGGCCTCAAATTTGTGATCCTCCTGACTCAGCCTCCTGAGTGTTGGGATTACAGGTGTGCATCACGGCACCCAGCCTGGTTTTTGTTTTGAAAATATTAATTTGGCCATTTCATTCTGCCACCAAGCATTTGGTGAGTGCTTATTCTAAGCACTGGAGACACAACAGAAAACAAAACCACCAATGTTCCTGCCCATATAGGGCTTCACAGCCTCGCTCAGCAGAGATGAACAAACATATAAATCAATATGCAATGTTTCAGGTGGCATCAGCTGCAGTGAAGCAGGGTGAAGGGACAGATAATAAGGGAAGGGTGCTGTTGGTCTCTGGGACTCAGTCTCTGATAAAGTGTCCACTGGGCATAAACATGAAGAAAAATGGGGCTAGACAAGCAAATATCTGGGGTAGGGAAGAGCATTTGAGGCTGTAAGTGCAGTGGTCCTGCATGGGAACCTCCTTAGAAAGACTGAATAAGGCAAGGAGATGAGTGTCACTGGAGCCTGTGAGTGACAGAATGGCAGATGAGTGCCGAATAGTAGACAGGGCCCAAGATCAAACAGGGGGCGTGTAGGCAATGGTGAGGATTTGGGTTATTTTCAGAATAAAACAGTAGCAGAAGAGCCATATCTGATTTGGGTTTTGAAGGAATTAAGAAAAAATATGTCTCATGGGCATATTGATTATTTATAGCTGATATCACTGAAGAACCTGTAACTTCAGAAAGGGCCCTATGGCCCGACTCTCCCTGCTAGGGCAAGGCTGAAAGGTGCTTTGGGGAAGGGTGTCCTTCCACACCAGGGCTGGAAAGAAACCTTGATCACCAGGTACCAGTAAAAACCTTGATCACCAGGTACCAGTAAAAACCTTGATCACCAGGCACTTCAGTGGATCTGGACAAACTCTGGAGTGCCCCTTACCTTCCGCTGGCTTCTACTCCCCCTGTTCATTTCCTAGTGGCATCCCTAGAACGTTACTGTCCCAGGCCGGCCATTCATTTATCCTGCTATTCCTTCACAAATGTATTGACCTTTGTGTAAAAAGGATAAAAGCATCATGTTTTGGTCATTTCACATGTTAATTTAATAAAACTCTTGCTTTTTGCCCATTCATCAGCTTTTGTATTAATTGGATTCCTAGATTCAAACAAACAGCCCACATAAGAATTAAGCAGGGTAGCAGGGATCTCTCTCCCTGGCTATTTCAAAAAGATGATTCTGGCTGGGCCAGCTGGAAAACAGATCAGAGAAGGGGGTTGCCGGGATACACAATGACAAGGGCAGAAAGAAGCAGGAAACTTCAGGAGATGACTGGAGTCATCCAAATGATATAGCAGTGGCTGAAATGAGGGTAGCAACCATGGAGGTAGGGACAGCGCTCAGATTCTGGATGCTTCTGCCATGGGAGAGCAACAAGATTTGTTAATGGATTCCATGTGGGGTGTGAGTAAAAGATGAGAGCCAAGAATGATTCCACAGAGGTGGACTTCAGTGCCCGGGAAGTTTCACTTACCACTGGGCGACCTGAGAAGCCCAGGGTAGAACGGATCTGAGAGGATGGTGGGGTGGGGGAGGTAGCCTTCACGCATTAAGTTTGGTATGTCACTAGTCATTTGAATATAGGCATGAGGTGCCATGGGAAGACCGTGCTTTGTTTAACTTCAGATAAATAAAATTAGGAGCCTTTACTCACATATCCTAAGTTTTTCTCAAATGAACAGTCTTGTGAGTATCACACTGCTCTGTTGTTGTTATAAAACTTATTGGTACATTTTGTGTGTGTGTGTGATACCAGGGATTGAACTCAGGGGCACTCGACCACTGAGCCACATCCCCAGCTCTATTTTGTGTTTTATTTAGAGACAGGGTCTCACTGAGTTGCTTAGCATCTAGCCATTGCTGAGGTTGGCTTTGAACTCGCGATTCTCCTGCCTCATCCTCCCAAAGTGCTGGGACTACAGGCGTGTGCCACTGTGCCCAGCTTTATTGATATATTTTAACTTCTGTTTCATGCTTCAGTATCTACTTTCAAAATTAGGAAATATCACTGAAGTCAGGGCATCTTCATCTTCTGTGACTCTGGGTGACAAAAATTCACTAATGCTTCCCAAGGAGTCAACTTTCTCTTACAAGGCAGTCTTTGAGTTATCCATGCCTGCCAAAAAATTCTGCAACCTTCCACAGAGACTGGCGTTCTGCCATCGATTCAAAAAAAAATGCTTTCATTAGAATTTGACTAAATTAATAAATGGAAACCAGGAAAAAAATGTAATTATTCCCTCTTAACTGTAAATCAACTTCTAATACAAATGCAAGACATTCATCTATACTTTCCTATAATGGAGACATTTTCTCATCCTGTTTGGCTTAGTATAGAGTCTTCTCACTAGAAATAATTAGGAGAAGAAAAGAGAAAAAGGAATGGTGCTTTGAGAAAAGAAAAAAGACCTACACAACTAACAGCAGTAGGTTTTTACAGCCTTGGAAGGAAGAATGTAACAAGACCAGAACTCACCTGGAATCATCTGCTGGTACAGAGGATGTTAAGGCGTCTGCAAGAGATGTCTCTAATTCTCCCGCTCTACACAGATTTATCAAGATCACAGGTTTGGCTGATGACTTCCAAATTTATCGCTAAGCCAGCCTTCTCCTCAAAACTCCATTCCTTATCTGACACCTCCATTTGCATGTCTTAATGATATATTGTCATGGTGTCCTGTTCTACCGGGAACGTTCTCCTCCCAAAGCCCATTGGTGTAAGTAACTTCAGCGTTCACTTCTCAACTCAAACATCCCTTCCCCAAAGAAGTTGTCCCTGACATCAAGGCCAGATGGAATTGTCCTATTACACTTCTTGTAGCCCCTATCCCATCTCCATACCCCGAACTCTGTTCGTAATTATTTATTACTTGCATAAGTATCTGCTTCCTATCTGAGTCCCCTACCAGATGCGGAGCCCTGTACAGCAGGCCTCTGTCTTCCTTTGCTCATTGCTCTATGCAATGTAGACCCAAACTCTTGGCTGGTGCACAAGAGAACTCAATAACCATTTGGACAATAAATGAACAAATGCTGTGTTGGTGAATAGAGACTTGAAGTAAGAGAATGAAGCAAAGACTCTATGGCGCATTATATTTGGGAAAGACTTCAACTCCAATACACTAAACAGAGTAATACCAAATAAGGTTGATCAAAATGAGTTTGCATACTTTCCTTGAGCTTATTTATCTCTTCGAGTATCAACATTATTCTGTATCACCAAAACCACAAAGGACACTGAATGGGGAAATCTGTAACACCAAGTTAAAAAAATCAGTAAGTTATTGAACCCTTTGTTACTAAACCATACACTGAAAGGGAGCCCTTCTCCTTGGTATTTTATGTACAATAAAGCAAAACTGGTTTATAACTATTTAGCCACATAAGGAAAATACAACCTTCAAAATTTTCTACCAGGCTAAGGCTAGTCTGAATTTATGATTGGAGATGTATAGAATATAACTGATTTTATGCTCATAAGTGTTTTATTGTAATGAATGCAGAAACTGGTTACATAATTACAAGCGCTTTCCTAGTTTCCTAACATTACTTTCTCCTCTTCTCCTCTCACACCACTCCAGACATTAAACAGCTCATTCTCAAAATCTCCTGCTTGAGGGATTTTAGCAATTTTACCTTTGTGGTTAAAAGGAAATTCAGTATTCCTGTTGGTCTGATGAGCTTCAGTCCTGTGCCCCTCCCCACTGCACTGAAATCTAAGTGCAATGGGGAAGGGGCAACTATTAATTTTATCCTTTAATAACAGCTTTATCAGAGGGATCAGTTTTAACATCCCAAAGAAATTCATGATCTAATCCACCAGCTTGGATGCAGAAAAGAGGAGAAGGTACAAGAAAAGGGTGGGTAAATAGAAGATTATTAAAAATCAATAGTATTTTCCATTTTTAAAAAATCTCATATCCTAAGTTTTATACTCAATTTCTTTTTGGCAAGACCTGCGTCTTTCTGCAAATTTATATCAATATTTAAACACATACCAATGCATGGTAACCTCTTAACTACTCAAATATTACAGTAAGATTGATTTTTTTTTTCCTTATTGGAAATCAGATACAAACTATGCAGAATTCAAGTTTCCGTTGTGACTGTGTAAATCCGTCACATACAACTCCTGTGAAACAGACTCATGTAGCAAATCTCAAGACCCTATTACAGTTAGAAATTTCTTTAAAGTGATAATAGTGAAGAGAGGGAAAAAAATAACATGCAAAAAATGCAAATTAGTAGTTTTTTAAAAAGACTCAACTTTGTAAACTTAATGTTAAAATTTCAAATGCATCCAACTGATGTTTGTGCAAAGGTGAAAAATATGTTAAAGATGCTCTCATGACACATTTTCAAAATGAATACATTTTCTTTGTAAGTGGCTAAAGTTTGATACCTCCTTCATCGGACGGTCTTGTTACCTCACTGCTGCATGAAAAGCTAGGGTAAATCTCGGAGATTTCGGACTTGTCATCTCCCAGACCTGTACCAAAAGTACTGCTCGAATGAGATCGAGAACGGTGTCTCCTATATTGACTTGCCTTTTCTACATCGGAGGGAAAATATTCAGACATGTGATTAAGTGATCTGAAGAACAATGACATTAATTAAAAGCTCAGTGGAAAAGAAAAACAATCCATTATTAAATAATAATCCAAAATCTCGCCATTGTGAGGTTCTAGTCATCTATTCCCAAACTTCAGCATGCATTAACTCTACTACATAAATGATTTAAAGGTTTTTTTAGGCTCATTTTAAGTCTAGATTTTAAAGTAGACATTAAGGGATAGGAAATTGACAAGGACTAAGAAAACACTGGCAAACTAATAAATTTCTATCGAGCATAACATCTGGTTATAAATAATTGCTTTCCAAAAATGTCACCAGGCATACGGTATTTTTTTGTCTTTTTTTTATTCTTAGAAAATTAAATGACACAGTTCAGCTAACTATGTGGATCAAATTAACTACTTGAGTATTAGAATCCTTACATTGCACTGGGCCCACAATTTTATTAACATCAACAACTAAATTTAGAGTAAAATCAGAGGTAGAGCAAGACTAATGATATATCCACAGTATTATATTGTATGAAATAACTGTACAGCTGTCAAATCTTTTTCAGACCTTATTTGCTAAACATGGTCTGAAAGTCTGAAATGTCAAATCATCTATCACTATATTCAAACCACTCATTTTTTTGCCTTTCATTATATACATGCCACCTAAATGAAAAGTCAAGCTTCCTATGGAAACTATTCATTTTACATTATGTAAAAGCTCAGAGATAAATTTCAAATTCTTGCAAGCCCATTTAAGATATTTATAACACTACACAGGAAATCTTTCTACTGTTCCACATATAATTTTAAAAATTTATCTTTAAAATATTATTACTGTGTATTTCACAAAAATGAATCTCACTATCTCTTAGCAACCTAGCGCAATCCAAATAACCACATTTGTAAGCCCAGAAAGCCTATAAAATAATATTCACTAATAAAAAGCAAATGTAAGTGAGCTCTGGACACATTTTTAAATGAATGTAGAGCAAACAAATCTACAATTTATTAAAAAGCTCCTTTGCAAGTTTTACTTTCATAAATAATTAATGGTATTTTAAAGTAGCAGAGTGCTTTGGGGGGGTTTTCAAATTCTCAACTTTAAAATTTACATTACACGGTTGCTACAAGGACCCTCTACAGTCATAGTAGCTTCCCTTTCAGGACAAAACTACGTAAAAGGAGAGGAACTCAAAATGTGAGCAATACCAGAGAGCATATGCAGACTTCTAGACTGAATATTGTCTTCCAGGGGATCGATGTCGAAGATGGAGCCAGGATCTGTGCGCCAAACTTTGAGGTCTTCCACCAAGAGGAAGGAATCAACAAATCAAGATGGAAATTTTAAAAGCCAGCACCAAAGAGAATGAAGCAAAAGGCAGAAGTAGAAAGCAAATTCACTGTGCTGCAGAATCCAGAGAACAATACTTTCACATATACCTGTTGAGAAACTTTGCAATCAAAGTTAAGTTCCTCCCCTGACCTGCCATGCTGCATGCACCTCAGTGAGGTACCTGTGACCCCTCACGCAAGGCACGTGCATGGGGCCAACTACGCAGCCCCTGTGGCCCCCTGAGCCCCTAATTACTCTTGCCCTACTGAAACAGGTGAAGTATTTGAGGAAGAGGATTTTTTTCTTAATATAAAACTAACAAAAAATTTCTTGCCCTATAACAAGGACATATATTAGGAATATGGCAAGTCCAGTGTTCATTCTGAGTCTGTGGGTGTAAATGAAACCACATAAGATCATTTATCAAAAAGTGCTGAAAGCCAGGCATCCAGCACAGAATCACAAGGGATAGAAAGATGAACACGAGCAGCTTCTGGCTCTCAATAAGCACAAATCAGTTCACTGCTATGGTCAGTGATGAGACAGTACAAGGCTATGTATCCTCCTATTTTAGTTGGAAGAAAAATCCAAATCTATTCACTTCCAAACTTATGAGTTGCCCTTGATCATAGGGCACCCGAAAATGAGCTTACAGTCCTAAAATGAGTTGCACAGTGCTATCCACCTGGAAAATAAGAGCCTAGTTATGGACATAAGGTAAAAATGAGGCTGGAGTAAAAACAATTAATAAACTGGAATTGGAAAGTTGTGTGTCAGTTTTAATTAATATTACACAGTGCCAGGCATTACTGTGGCTACAACCTAACTCATTTATGCTACATATATTCTAAAGTATGTACTATAATTATTCCCATTTTGTAAATGAGGAAACTGAGACACAAAGGAGATTGAGCAGCTTGGCCAAGATTATGCAAGTAGTAAATAGCCGAGTCTCCAACCAAAATAGAAGCCACACAATGGGTTTAGTCTATATTACCCAGAACATGTCAAAACCTATATTTGCATGACTGGTATAGAAACTGGCTAGAGGGAAGTTTTGTTTGGTTGAATGTACTTCATTCTGTGCTTTCACAGGCAAGTGCTCAATGAAAACAGATTCTCCCAATAAGAGAAAATACACTGACTTCTGGGGTGATCTGTAATTAAACAATTTAAAGTTATACATCTTATAATTTTAAAAACAGTAATAATTTTTATCTCAAATGGTCTGAGTACTGAATCCAAGAGCCCAAACACTAGACAGTTTCATGGTTTTATGGTTTTCAGCAAGAATATCATCATTATTCTTGGCCACTGATCTCTGTAGAACCCTGGGGTAAACGCTCACCCTAACCAGATGAATCAACTCGTGTGCTATCCCTTATGGAGACACTAGCACACAGGATGAAACACCTTGTTTCTGTGCTTTTAATGAAAAGATCACAATTCATCCAACCAACTTAATGTGGTCCTTTGAAGCAATCAACATGGAAAGATATAAATAAAGCTATCAATTGCCCACAAATATGTTTGTGACAGTTCATTATGAAATACTTTCAGAGACACTTTGGTATTCAT
Source organism: Xerus rutilus (assembly GCA_028644305.1). NCBI lineage: Eukaryota > Metazoa > Chordata > Mammalia > Rodentia > Sciuridae > Xerus > Xerus rutilus. Next base: position 20,891,297 of record CM053410.1, on the reverse strand, counting down.
CCCATCACTTAGCACTATGACCTTAGTACCCTTGTTTTGTATTAAGATATATATACTTTCCCACTCTACTGTCCTCTAAATGGCCTTTCACCGGTGCTATTCCAGAATATAAACTCTTACTTTCGAAGATGAAGAAAATCTAACACTGAGATTACTGAGAGGCATTTACCCACCATGGGTATAAAAATATTCTTTGACCTATAGAGTTGGAGTAGCTATAAAAATTCAGAGGTTAACTACTCTGAAGGAGACAATAGTCAAGAGTTATTAATATGTATTGAGAAAACAATAATTTTTCTTCGTAACCCTGCCTCACACTCCATTTGATCTTTGTCCATATCTCAAGCCACGTTTAACACTACTCACCCAGAGTTTCCCCTGAGAGATTTAAGAGATAGGAAGAGAAGCCCCCTCCTTCAATTATGGGACTTTCAGATGGTTCTCAATTATCCCAGTTTAGAAATAACATTTTAAAAATACAAAAGATTCATATTATGTAATATATCAGGATCTCTCTGGCATATCTGTGGCAAAAGGACCTAAATGTGGTATGGTTCGTCTATAGTACTATACCTTGACCAAGGAAAAAAACCAAAGGAAAACAAAGTAATTGTTCAATCATTGTAGTCACCCATGTCTGGGTTGTTCCTTTGTTTAACAAGCAGAAAGGTTTTTAAGACCAGAAAGCTATTAAAGACTTCCAAGAAAAGAACTACCAAGAATAGAGAACATTTACAATGATAGCCAGTGAGTGCCATGAATTCCATTCAGCATGGCACCAAAATAACACTTGACCTGTAGTCCATTCTGAATTGGGCACCACATCAAACATTTGATAGTAAGTCAACTGAATAAGAAAGCTAATGCTTAGAACAAGTACAATATTCGACCACGCCCACCTGCTGAGAAAGACCTCGGGCTTACCAACAATGATTCCAGGTCTCCTGTCCATCTCCACCACGTGAGGCTGGATACCTTTGTAGGCAGCGTCGCTGACAACCTGAGTGTTCTTCCTCACTCTCTCTGTCACAGGATCATCGACCACGGGAGTGAAGCCCCTTCCCTTTGTCTTCTCAAAATCTTCGTGATATTTTACCTGAAAAAGGAAAAACAATATGAACTCAAAAATGAAATTTTTTGATTCTTATCTATCTCATGAAGTTTTGATAGGATGACAGGTATTACTGCATAAGCTGCATCTGGGTTGTTTTCTACATTTATGTATCTTTTCCAGTTATTCTAAAAACAATATCAGAAATCAAGCGTTGACATTTTCACCATGTTTTTTAATCACTACGCTTGGTGTCTTTTGGAAATCATACATAAATATGTATTTCTGTAAGAAGTTGCAAAAGATATTTTTAAAATGTGGTTTACTTTCTAAAATACACTAATTTAAATATAATTTCCTCTCTTGACCTTCAATATACAATGAAGTGATAAGCTACTTAGAGTTATTCAAGGAAACAGTATTATTTAAAAGTACATTAACAGATAATGTAACAGATAAATTAATTGCAGATAATGTGTACAATTTGGGTGTATACAGTTACAAATTTTTGTAACTATAGATGAATTATTTTATTTGTAAATAAAAAATCTGTAACTATATACACCCAAATTATATACATTGGAACATGTACATTTTCATTTTTTCATGTTATAGAAACCATTGAATGAAACACTGAACAAAATACTTTATAAATGAACTTTATGGTAGATAAATTACATCTCATAAAACTGTTAAAAAATGCTACTTTTCACATCCTTTATGACAAGCGCACACACCAAGTTCTATCTTAAAATTAATCAAAAAGAAGGCTAGGCACATGTCCTTTGCAAAATGCATTCATCATAGTCATGTTAGAAATAAAAACACGCTGAAAAAAGACACGAAGAAAAATTATTTTATTAGACTAAATATTTCCATGACATTCCAATATGATTAGAACCCCTCCTCCCGAAAAAGCAGGCTCATCCAAGTTTCCATGTTTTATTAGTTATCTAAATTAATCGTGAACTAATGCCATCCATATACTGGTCTTGCCATTCCTTAGTATCTTTTAGTCATGGGAGAGTGATTCAGTTGTACCCTACCATTGAAATATGGTTTTGTGCTTCTTTAACATGTCTCAGACCAGGTGTATCTAAAATCAGACTTGGTCTGCCTTTCATCAGTTTATGGTCCTGAGTATATTTTACCTGCAGAGTAAATAGTAGACATAATAAGACAATTATAATACCAAAAAACAGGGCATAACTTATTTTTTTAAGTTTCCCAAATGAGCCAAACATATGCAACATATTCAAAATTATTTCCCAGGCAGCTTTTTCTTGGATTATATTTTGTTCTAGAATACCAATCTAAAATTTTACTCCCAAAGATCTCCCTTAAAGGTTATTGCAAAATTGACTTAAGTCTATCAACTGAAAACAAATGTGTATGACCAACAGTTGCTAGCAACATAGTCAGTAAAACTCATCATATTTAAATTAAACAGAAGAGGTCTAAAACTAAATAGAATCTAAATTTATTTTGTTTCTAAATTTCCCCACTTCCTGTCATAACAGTGTTGAAGAATGCATACCAAGTTTCCCTCTACTTCCCTTTAATTTTTCTCTTTTTAGAGAATGAAGAACAAATCTAGTTTTCCTTCTAAGCAGCCAAAGCTTCAAGGTAATTTATGTTAGACACACCCAGTATCTCTGGACAGAAATGCCACTAGATAGCCAGAAATTATGAAGCCTTGATGCTGGATAACAGCCATGGAATTCTTCAAGATGTGCCAGAAACAGGGCCTGTGTTCTTCACGCCTGACCCTCAGGTCACTGCCATTCATGAAGCTGATTATGTATGTGTAAGATCAGGACTCCAAGTACTGAGATCTGAGTGCATACGTGCAATTCAGAACTGCAGCCCTGATATTCACTAAGAGAATGCATGCTATCCAAAGTACACACTGATATGCATCATGAATAACTTTCATGAGTAATTGAATTTTATATAAAATGCATTTAAAGATATTTTTCCTCTAGATCCTTATATTGAAGGAATGACTCACTTTCTATTTTGCTTTGCACTTAACAACCCATGTTCAACGAAAGATATCAGCAAAATGACTATTATTTAACTTACACATCCAAGACTTTATCATTTTCAAAGATACTGGCTAAAATAACATGAAGCGTTGTTTAAATAAACTGTAAATGTAACTGTCAGTCACATCTGGAAATACCGATGAAGAACTGAAGGATAATGTAAATTTGCACAGTGGCAGCTTTTGGAAGTCATTTAAAATAACACATGTACTTAAAGGAAATATCACAAGTTTATTTTCACAAGGAAAAAAATTAGACTGCAAGTAAATTATGAAGGACATGTCCTTTGCAATAGTCCAAAATGAATAAAACCACTTGCCGAGCTAATATTTTCTTGATTCTTCTTTACTCTTTCCATTTCAGGAGTTATACTTAAAGCCGTAGCTCTTCCCAACTGACCTTTATAATAAACCTGTCATTTCAGAGAACAAAAAGTAGAGCACTGTGAATCAATTCCATTAAACAAGAGTCTAGCAGTGCTTATTTTTAAAGAGTAAGGAATAAAATATATTTTGTGAAAAAGAAGAATACTCTCAGGGGTCTAGCCATACTTAACATGCTTGCATCTTAAAGCATTTATTTTATTTCATCCCATAATAGTATCTATTTGTCTGAATCACTGTGGACATACTCAAATATATAGGCATAGCATCAATAAGCCTGTAGTAAGCCTTCAGTCACAGAGCACTATGAGAACTGTCTTCATGGATATTACTTACAGGTCCTCTTGCCCATAGAATGGTCCTCTACAGTTGTTGTTTCTTAGAAATTAATCATGGTAGAAGTTTTATAAGGATGTGTTTAAACAGGTGACTGTGGTCATGCATAAAAAGCTTAGCATGCTTCCCAGGCCTCCGTTCCTCCTTCTCAATAACCATGTTCCTAGCTGAGAGTAAAGGGGTCACATCAAGGACAAGATCCACATCTACTTCTCTAAAATAGAGTTGCTAGGAAAAGTATCAAACCATAACCTGACTTGGCTTCATAAACTGGTCAAATGACTTTAAGCATTTGAAGAATAAAAGATTTCTTTCAATACAATAGATTTCTAAATTTCCTTTTCCAAAGAACCCAATCTATATGTTAATGACTTCAGAAAAGAATTTTTTTTCTCGGTGAACTGCATCCACGGATTATATAAACAAAGGGGAATTAGAGCAGGCCACCAGTCAGTGTCTAAGTAAAAACTGCCAGCTTCAGTTCAAGGGCCCCTAAATTGGCCCTGTTTCATGTGTTCTGTTCAGCCAAGCACACTTTATCATTTCTCCTTGGACACTGCCCAGAAATACAATAATAGAGAGTGGGAAGTGAGGCTGGCCAGAGGCTAGAGAATAAGAACATGTGAAACTCAAAAAAAGAGTGGGAGAGAGTGATTGTAGGTCGGGATGACAGGAAGTACCCTTGCCTCCCTTTGGGGGGGACCACAGTATCAACCAGCATGAAGACAAGATAAGGACAATCCACAGCAACTCATAGGGAAAAAACCATCATGGTGCGGCACTGGGAATCCTGCATCACCTGGAACCCTGAATTCTTTCAAGGAAGCTGTTAGACCACTGAGAACCAAGTATTAACTCAAAGTTATAAAAACGTAGAACTACAATCCCTTCACCTATATATGGGCACTACATTTTCTATCTTAAGCAAAAAATTCACTAAGATGATCCCACATTGCTGAGGTTCTTCTGATTTTCTTTCACTCTCTTCAGCTCTGGTGGGTCAGAAATGGCAGTTGCCTGTTTAATCTCTCCTTTGTATTTTACCTGTGGAGGAAAAATAAGAATTTTAATGGATAAGAAGAATGGACACAGAGCATGAGACTCAAAATTCACCCTTTTGACACTTTTTTTCTTTTTTACAGTATCTCTACATCAATCTTCCTGTTGATATCTACATCTAGATTCTGATTGGTTTAACTTAGCAAGTATACAATGTTGGTTATATTGTTTAAAAAGGAGTTGTCAGTAAATACTTGGCTGTTCAATGTCAAAACTAACTGCAAATTCTACAAATGAAAGCAACGGAAATATAAGAGTGCATGCTTAGAAAACTCCAGAATTAAATCAGAAGAACAGAACTAGAATGAAGTCCACATGGCAGCCTGGAAAGGTCTTTTTCTTTTCCTCTGATCCTGGGGCTTCTTCTTTCAAAAGATTTCCTACTTCATCCACCTTTCAGGGACATGAGAAGGATAAATACCATTGAGCTTAATTTTTCTCCTCCACCTGGGACAACATGCTCTTAAAAAATAAAACTTTTTCAAAATTACCTCTTTTGAAAGGAAACATCTATTGTTTATATTGGGGAAAACTCCATAAAAGGACAAAAAATGAAAAAAATATTTAGGGGCCTCTAGAAGGGATTTCTGAGCATCAAGAGGCCTGGGTTCAAATTCTAGCTCTCCTCTTGCCAGCTGTGGGTTCCTGGCATGTCCACAGATTTCCAGACTTGGTTTCCCATGTCTATCTGTCAGAGAAACGAATAATGCTGAACTCACAGGTTCACATAAAACATTAGCACAGGGTCCAACCCAGAGTAGAGGTGTCTCACAATTGTTAGCTATCAGCACTTTACTATCAATACATATAAGAATAGTTGAAGAATGGTTTTCCATTTTGTTCTTAAGGTCCCTTGCCAATCAAGCAGATTTTCCCTTGCTCTATTCTAATAGATATATTTTCTTCCCCATAATTGACAACAGATACTTGCTCTCCAGGTCCCTACTCTAATATATTTTCAGAGATGCACCAATAAATTATGAGACTCACAAGGATAGGCCCTGAGTCTTATCCATTTTTATATTCCAATGATCAGGACTATGCCTGGCACATTTGCATACTTAATTCAGAGTCCCAAGCTTCCTGGACTTACATGAAACAATCGCAGTGCCCTTCAATGTGTGACTAGGTAAAGGAGCATTCGAATGTGTTTAAAGCTTCACAGAGAGCATTTTAAAAAAATAAGAATCTGGAATGTTCAATAAACTACAAAAGAAAACAGAAACTACTTGCCGTACTCAGCTGCTCCTGGTTTCGTCTCACTCTCTCTATCTCTGGGGTCATGCTTATTGGTGTGGCCTTATAGTTTTGCGCTTTGTACTGGAGCTGAAGCACAAGGTGAGAAAATGGGTTGGGATTATAGGAAACAAACGTGAATCAATATGATGGGATTGATTGAGAGAAATGTCAGGTAGCCACAGGGCACCTGTGTTCATCAAATTACCATCTTATATTTAAAAATAATGATTCTGCAATCTTATAATTAAGAAGGAGGGACATGGCTAGGTGCTGTGGTGCACACCTGTAATCCTAGCAGCTGGCCTGAGGCAGGAAGATCGCAAGTTCAAAGCCCAGCCTTGGCAAAAGGGAGGTTCTAAGCAACTCAGTGAGACTTTGTCTCTAAATAAAATAGAAAATAGGGCTGGGGATGTGGCTCAGTGGTCAATTGTCCCTGAGTTCAATCCCTGGTACCAAAAAAAAAAAAAAAAAGGAAGGACACACAAATTCTAGGTCTCTAATTCCAGGACAGACTGTCGATATTAAAGAATCCAGGAACCTCCCACTTCTTTTGTCTGTGAAGTTCCAACACTAGAATGCCTACCCTCTGACCCAGCATTATGGAAATTTTTTTGACCTGCTGCACAGAAGTGTTCCTTCTTAGCTAGGGGATAAGATTCCATTGCTTGTAGTCAGCTTTCCCAGCATTCCACACCACCACAAGAAATAAATGAGCATCCAACACAGAGAAACAATGGTGTATGTCAAATGAATTTCCGACAGGCGAAAGTAGAGTTAGAGGTTGAAATCCCTTTGCAAGAAACACCACAGGGATAGTCTTAATGATTTTTTTAGAGTTTAAATTGAGCATCGGGCACCTGTGGGTAAAATGGTCTCAAAATGCAGTCTCTCCAGAGTAAACAGGCAGAAGTTTGAGGAACTTGGAAAAAAAAATAAAAAAGGGTTGGGCTCCTTCTGATGTAACCTCTTTGGAAGTTCTCCATGAGAGACTTTCTTTGTACCATGATATGTAGTTTGAGAGTTTAAGAAGATTCTTGTCACTGAGTTGATTGGATTAAAGTAAGGGGAGTTTCAGTCTGATCTCTACTGGTGGCAAACATTCCATGTGCTTTACAGCAATATCTCCCAAATACTCTAATTCCTGTTTTATAGATGAGGAAATCGGGGCTCCAGGGGTGCATGGCTTCTACAGCAAATAAGGTCTGGAGTGGGGTCAAACCAACCATCTAGAGTCCTTATTCCTATCCTCCATCCCAGGGTTGCCTCAATTTCTGTCTTTTGAACACCGGTTTCCATATGCCACACCAGGTAAATTCTATAAATAATACCTATGTTATTATTTATAGCATTACTTTTTCATTAACTATAATTTTGTTTTGGTACTTCGGATTGAAACTGGGGGTGCTTAAGCACTGAGCCACATCCCCAGCCCTTTTTATATTTTATTTTAAGGCAGGGCTTCACTAAGTTGCTGAGGCTGGCTTTGAACTTGCGATCCTCCTGCCTCAGCCTCCAGAGCCACTGGGATTACAGGCATGTGCCACCATGCCCGGCTTAAATTTTTTAAATAAAGTTGTTTTAAGATAGTGTTAAATTTCTACCCTAAATTGAAAACTAGTTACCTTTCTTTTAGGAGAAGATATACATTAAAACAATATAAACACTAAGTCATGAACTGGGCATGTGGAGACACTTGATATCTCAAATGGCATAGAGCGCATGAGCCACATCATAGACATACCCAGGGACTCCGTGCTGTAACTCCATGATTTTTAACATAACACCCCTCTCCCCCATCATCTCCTGTTACCCCTCATCCCAACTACTCATCCTACTTTTCCTCTCCTTCTTGGAGCCTTGGAGCCTGAACATAATCGGTTTGCTCTTTCAGGAAGGCCTTCCTCACAAAATCCAACCCAAACCATTATGCATTCTTCAAGATCTAACTCCAATGTTACTCCTTCTCCAAGGCGGCTCCTCTCTCCCCCTGATATAGCTTTCCTTCTTTGCATTTCCATAGCACACTGAAAGAGGTATTATTACTCTTAATTAAACAAAAGAATGTATGGAGAGAACTCAGAAAGCACAGTGAACACTCAAAGACCATTGTGCTAGCACTTAAAAGAATGCATAACAGTTACTAATCCCTTGTTTGTTTCTCCAAGAGACCTTCAGTATATCCACCACCTCTAACCTTACAATACATCTCACTTATCTTCAAATTCCCCCAAGAACAAGAACAGAATAGACAGTAGCAAAAACCCACGAAGCATTGGCTGTTAGGACATAAAGATGTTTGAAAATGTTATCCGCACTTTGAAGGAATGATCCTGTTGCAATAGCATTCATCCTAGTGAGGGTTTATCTACACGAGTCCATGCCTTTCTTATGTGTTGGCATTCAATAAAAGAGAAAAAAATACTTAAGAAAATATGATCACATTGCTGATGTTCTTCTGGTTTTCTTTAACTCTCTTTAGCTCTGGAGGATCAGAAATGGCTGTTGCATGTTTAATCTCTTCTTTGTATTTCACCTGAATAATTTATAAAAGTATAGTATTAATTGTATTCTACACACACACACAAAAAGCCTCCTTTACTTGTAACTCTTACATAATTGAAGTTTTTAATTCCAATACTACTTCTCCTTCAATGAGAATGCAATTTTTTATTTTATCTGATGTTTTCAGGATTTCTTTATCCTGAAGTACAAATAAATTCATATCTATTCACGTATCCACCACTGTAGAAGTTCCTTAATTAAAATAAGCAAATGTTGCTTATAAACATAAATTTCATCATGAGGCCAATGCACAAAAAACTTGGAATTGTTAAATAATAACAACTTGGACTTGTTAAATAATAACAACAGTTTATTATTATCTATCTGAAAAGCAGTTTCAATTTATTAATATGTTAGAGTTTAACACGTATTTAAAGGCAAAAGTCAAACTGAGTTAGCCATAGTGCCTTGGGAACATTGCTTGTCTGAGAGCACACAAATAATCCAGATAAAGTAATCATAAAAAAAGAAGAGAAAAGGGGAGGTGGAGGAAAATGTACTGAAAGCATAGACCAGTGTGTCCTGATCACTATAAGATCAGTGCCAGAAACACCAAAGTGTCTTCTCCCAGCAATTGTGTTAGGTAATAGTCCCGGCATCCACTTCATCCCAAAGATACCCTGTCAAATATGTTTATCACCAGATCAAGCAGACAAATGGTCACACCAGCGCACAGTGATGCGTGCGACAAGAAACAGCTCTTTAAGCTTACAACCATCAGTGGAGTCCTCATTTCAGATGGTATTTTAATATATCCAAAATTCATGGAAGATTAGGTTTAAGAAAAAGGACATGTGCCCCTGTTCTATATATGGCAACACAGGCTACACTTAAGGAACACAAGTTGAAATTTAGCAGACTTAAATCTACACAAAATACGTTTTAGAAATCACTTGGTAATGTTTAAAATGACCAAGTCTGCAATCCAGGTTGACTGTCATCTATGTCAGATGTCATCTGTATCTTAGCGCCTATGGAGTTAGCATGGGTAACAATGCCACTATTAGTCCAGACCTGAAACAGTTAATGCAGAAGTTCACAGAGAAAGGCTACCTCTAAATAAAATTCAAAAACAGTTCTTAGCAGAGAGCTAATAGTGAAAAGACTTGTACTCGGAGGTGGAAAATGTCGAGATGTTTAAATGTTAGTGAATCACCTCTCAGTTTGACAGATCTGGCTAATCTTGAAAGGGCAACTTTCCATTTGAATACTAAGCAGGAGTTTATGGCCCAACCTCAGAGATACAGAGCTATGCATTTATTGTCTGCAAGAAGAGGCTGAGGGATGCTGGGAGAAGAAATGATATACCGTACGACTTTGTGTGATTTTCTCTGGGTGAGAAGCTCAACATGATTAAAGATGAACATTTTAGTTTTTCATAGGGCTCTAAACTAATCAAAATGGCACTGTCATTTCACTGTAGGCTATAGAACTGCACACTACAGAACATTTATATCCCAGTACATTGATAGGTACATTTCAAATATTATCATTTGCAAGTGAAGGAAAAAAACATTTTATGTTTCTTTCCCAAACTAATTTTTCTGCCAGATCTAAGTGCTGTCCGATGCAGGGTCTCAATATGAGGAGCATAGCAACATGGTCATATGCTCTCATCAATACTTCCAGCCTCCAGGTCCATCCTTCTTCAGGAAATAGCTTCATTCATGCTACAAAGGTTTTATTGTTCTTGCATTCTGCAGAAGTTTTATAATTTCATTTTAAATTGTGTTTTACTACAGCATCAACTGGCCCCTCCTACACTTTCTCCAGAAATGCCAGCACACACACATGTTCTTAGGAAGCCACAAAACTGTCAGAGTTACTCTTACTTGAGTCTCATCAAGGCATTTCTCCTTGGATTACTTAAAGGAAAGTTCTGGAAGGTAGTGTCTCCAAGGGTGAAGATGAAGAGATAGGTCAAGGAAGGGGATTTAAGGAAAGAATCTGTTTTTACTTCATTAACAAGAAACTAAATGTATTAAAAGCACATGAAAGAATACCTATTAGTGAGGATAGCAATTATCCATTGTAAATGTCAAGCACAGAATGGAAGAAAAGTTAACTTAAAACATTGAGCAACTCTTCTAACCTTCCCTCCATCCAAAAGTAGTTGGAAGGTAAGTTATTTTACCATTTACAGTGAAGGCATGTGGTTTTCTTTGCTGAGAGTAGAGAATAAATGAGGCTGAAAACAGAAATATGGGCAGATGTATGAGAAAAAGCACATAAATGTGACTAACATGGGTAAAATTGAACTTGTACTTTTTTTAAAAATTTAAACCTTCACTGAAGCCACTAAATAAATGTTTTAGAGCCTTTGATCATTCTATCAGGGTATAAAACAGGGTATAAAATTTCTTGCCTCCAAGAAGTGGGGAAGCACTAAATGCATCCCTTCTCTACACAATTTAAAATAGTGGAAATTCTGTTCAGAAAGATGAAACGTAATCCTAGATTTCATTAAAATGACCTATGTCCTCTTTACTCTGATATATCAAAATGAAATGCTATTTCAGGTTTAAGGGGGACAAGACTATAGTTTTCATTCTGAAAGTTAGGCCTTTGATGTTTGATGAAAGCATATTTCAGTAAAGTGGAGAAAAGAAAGCAGCAGCTTGCTGAGTAAAGAAATAGAAATGCTTATCTAGCTTCTGTTTGCTTCTGGGAAGGATAGTTAATGTGATCAAGAACTTACTGAACTAATATTTTCCTGATTTTTCTTCACTCGTTCCATCTCTGGAGTACCTTTTATGGCTATGCCAGCTCCTACTTCTTTCTTATAAAATACCTTTATTAGAAAAGAAGGAAAAGGAAAACTATAAGCTAATTAGAATTCAAGTCCTAGATCCTATTGTTATAAAAGAAAATTCATTTTTCAGTTTTATAGTTCTGTGAGTCCTGCTTTTATTTATGAGCACCAACATTATACCAATCAATTAAATAACCCATTATGATAATAAAAGTCTAACTTGGGTTTCACATTCCACAACCTTACAAATAACCCTCTAATACTTGCTCTACATCATCATAGATTCCTTAGCTGGCTGCAGGTGATGTCACATGCATATTTGAGAAAAATCAAAACATACATTATAAAAGCTCACTAAGCAGTTAGCATTTGATTTAAAAATGGTGTGAAATTTTAAGCTATCACTATCCTTCCAAGCTCAAAGATGCCCTTATTCTCTTCCAAGAAAATATTAGCTCTATTGTCAATAACATTAATTCAAAATCTATTTTCCTCATCTTCCACCTATTCATTAACTTTCCCCCATGTCTCTCCATCCTTACCAATATCTACCCCTTTCAGACACAAGCACACCAAAAAGCAAAAGCACTCTACTGAAAAACAGTAATTCTAAGAAAAGCACATAACAAAATTACTCTCTTGCTTGACATTTGATAATCCAGTGAATTTCAGTGAGGGTTGAAGAATATGGCATGAAAAAATGTTTGCCCCCGCCCCAAAGCTAAAAATCTAGAAGGCCATAAAATCACAGGAGTCAAAATGCAAAACAGTCTCTTTCTCTGATCCCTCCGTTGAGAATTTTCCATTTCTCAGCACAGCATATCCTCTTGTGTACCCGAGCAGCACACCCTGAGAGCTAAAGCTGGCCAATTAATTAGGAAGTGAAAAAATCCCTGAAACTGAATAGAATTTACATTTTTTTATTAGACACTTGCCAATGCTACATTATGAAATTGACTGTATGGTCAACTTGTACAATTTTAGAATAGAGTTCAGGTTTATACATCCATTAAACCTAGGCCTGGGCTGGTATCGAACCTAGTACAGAGCTTGCATTACATGTGTGAAGCACTGGGTTCGATTCTCAGCACCACATATACATAAATCAATAAAACAAAGGTCCATCAACAACTAAAAAAAATTTTTAAAAAAACTACCTAGGCCCAATCTTAGTGAACAGTGCTGATGTAATTCTATTTCTTAAAATAAAAATATCAAAGTTTATCAGTCAGTTACGAACTAGTAAACCTCTAAATATATTATTCATGCAACTAATCAAAGATCAGAAAGAAAATCACTACGTATGACTATTTTCATCTGCCATAATCTGTGTGGAAGATGAAGACTTCTTTCCTGAGTTAAACTTCGAAAATTCAGTTAACAATTTTCACTTGTACCTAACATAAAATTTGAATTTGGAATTCTAAAACAATCATGACAAGTGAAAACTTATGAGAATATTTGGTATTTTTGAAGGAGTAAATATAATACATTTGATGGAAAAATTCAAGTATACCAAAAAAAAAAAAAGACAATGAGGAAAAAAGGTCCATTCTGTATAAAATATAAAATTCCAGTGGGCAACTGAAAAAAAATACAGATTAGGCATCTATAATCCAAAATTCCAAAATCCTCTAACCTCTAAAACTTTCTGAGTCTCAACAAGTGGAACCTTCTACATCTAACCTCATGTGATAGGTCATAGTCAAAAACACCAGTGTATCTAAAATATGATATAAATCTCACCTTCAGTCTATGTGTACAGAAATATATGAAATTAATATCATGTTTAGACTTAGGTCCCTTCCCCAACATATCTCATGTACATGTGAATATTACAAAATCTTTTTTAAAAATCCAAAATATTTCTGGTCCCAAGCACTGCATATAGGGATACTTGACCTGTAATGACTACTCACCATACTAATGTTTTGTTGAGTTGTTTTAATTCTCTGAATTTCAGGAGTATCTGCCACAGTGGAATAGTTAGAAAGCATTTTCTCTGCTTCATCTTTATACTTTTTCTAAAAATATAAAGTAATACAAATCTGAAACTTCGTGTGTGAGACAGAGAGAGAGAGAATGAATGGTGCCATTTCCTCCCACTCCACCATTACCACATGACTCAAAGTCACATCTTAAGATTCAAGGTAGTTAATGATGCAACAGCAAAAATAAAGGTAGTGAGCAGATGGTCCAGTGGGCCAGCCTCACCTCTGTCAGGATATGGCCCCACCCCAGTCCATTCAAACACTTCAGAGGGCTTGACCTCTCTGCCCTTCCTAAACTTAGGATCTGCTCTTCCATGAGCACCCCAATTTCTGTTCCAAGTAGTCTGGATCTCCATATCTACTTTTTTATATGCTTCAAGATTTATGCTTTGCTTTCTACTTTAGATAAAGATCTGTGATTGAGGAAAACATAATAGTGTTTTAATAGTTAAGAGTCTAACAGTTTCGATTTTCTGCCCACCAAATGAGCAACAATGAATTCCAATAAAACCTGGGTAATACTTCTACTTTGCACCAGTACATACATGATACTTGCTATGTAATAGGTATTATTCTAAATACTCAACACACATTTACTTAGTTAACCAATCCCACAAGCAGTAACTATTATCATCGCCATCTGTATGAGGTACCAGCTAGTAAGTGTCAGAGCTAGGATTGATGGTCAGGGACTCTGGTAAGTGAAGTTAACTATGATGGCTGCTTGTTAAGGAAAGTAATGGCTGTTCATGTGGAAATGCAGCACCGCGTCATTCCACTTCCTTAAGGATTTCATTGTAGCCTCCATCACTTAAAATCCCTTAAATTCTGATGTACTCTAGTGGCACACTCGAAAATTTAATGCTTCACGCAGGAAATCTGACAGCTGAGGAACTCCTTCCTCTGGGTAGCTTTTACCCTTGATTCCTCTACTTTCAGGCAGTACATATCATGGTTCATAATACTTTATTTGTTTGATTTTAGCCTCTAGATCCCCAAGGGCAAAACTGTGTCTAATTTGATATGTGAATAGGTGAATATGTGAGGTAAACACTGAGGACAAGAAAACATGCACCTCAGCACCATCCTGATTGCTGTATTCCAAGGAGGTTGAAAAGCACACAAGTCCTTTGATATTTGGACTCCGCCATCTTGATGCCTCCATTTTGAACCAGTTGCTGTTTAGGGTTCTTGCTTATGTTTTAACCAGAATATTAACAAATTTAGGCAAATTTTGTCAAAAATTACTTTCAACATAAATTCCATTAATCAAATACAATTCTTTGCATGATTTTCTATAACTTTAAATTTTTTCATGCCCTCTGCTATTTTTTTCCATTGGGATGCATTCTTTTCTATATAAATATTACAAAAAGATTCTATTCATTCTATTCTATTCTTGCCCAAACCAGATTTCATAAGCAACTTTTTCTTCTTCTTCCATAAATATTTTCTTCTGAGGTCTTTGTCTCTTTGACATTGTTTTAAAGAATATGTGACAGGGAAGGTACACTTGGCAAATATAAATTTTACCAAGAAAGCTTAGCTTTTGCCTTAATTTCCAGTTATTAAATCTCACCTGATACCTTGTGCAATTTTAGCCATAGCTATTTGATTTGGAGCTGAATATTTTAATATAATAGACTATTCACTATGAAGTGATCAAAAGACATAATTTTTTGGAATTATTTGTCTATAGAATGAGCAAAGAATATTCAAGCCAAGTATGTAACATAATAAAAAATAAAATAAAAATGTTCTTGAACTCAAAACAGGGGGCCTTTGGCACTCCATAATGTCTACTGAATTGAATCTAAAACAGTTGTCCTTTTAATTAGTAAGATTAATCAAATTCGGTCAATGATTTCTTAATAACCGTGCACTGACTTTATAATGCCTTCAAAAATGTACAAATCATAGAGACACTTGAAGCACATGCTGACTATTAGAAGACATTATTCTGACCTTCCGCATTCTTTACCAACCTGGCTACAGATTTCAGACGCCCTCTTGGCTCGAAGCATATCTGGGATATCCACGTTCACTTGCATTCCTTTCCCCTTAATTTCATTTTCTAAGTCTTTCTTATATTGCTTCTAAAAGAACAGAAATTCATCTTAGTGCTTTGCTTCACCTTTGATAGCAAGGTAGATATTTATGTATCTGAACATCAAAGCCACCCAGGCGGAAGTAACGTTTACCCTCTGGAAACTATAGAGGACTCAGTGTGTTTGCCTGAAATGTTGGGTCTGCTGCCTCCTCACCTGGCTGGCCATCTCAGAGGCTCTCTTAGCCCTCTGCACATCAAGAGTCTCTGCGCTGACCTGCATTCCCTTCCCTTTAATTTCAGTCTCCAGATCTCTTTTATAGTCTTTCTGCAGAAAATGAAACAGGCCATTAGTGTTCTGCAACCATTCCAACAACAGGGCTAACGAACTGTGATGTCATTTTGAACCAGGACAAAGTCCTATAGAATTAAGTTGGACCTTTATTTCTTCTTGTCTTCTAAAGGACAAGAAAGTTTTAACTCGTGGTAGGAATATGACATGGAGTGACTTAGTTATAAGTAATCTGAAGCCTTTTGCCTACTAACCTAATTTAAAAAAGAAAAACAAAACAGAGCCATGTAGAGGGAAATTTTGTATTTCAGTGTAATGAATTTGAAAAATAATTGGTTAGTATATAACTCAGTTGATGAATTGTGATTGTAAATCACTACATTTCACAATTGTTGCAACTTGCTGCTCCCCATTCTAAAACATTCAGCTTGAATGGGGTTGGCCTAAGTCTGGGCACTGTAGGGCTTAAATAAATGGTTATACCCCATCTCTGGTCTCCATGATTGGTTCGGGGGTGGGTGCACTTCTTTTACTATGGAAGGTATCAGAAGTGACTTTCTCTTTCCTCTGGACATGAATGAAGAAGGATGTAGCCCTGTAGCTGCTGAAAGTTTCTTTACAAACAAGAGAAGAAAACCTGAGAACTGAAAATCAGAAACTGAAATTAAATCAAATTATAGTTCTATATTGTGTAATGATGGGGATTCATTCTGAGAAATGTTCCATTAGGCAATTCCATGGTTGTGTGAACATCTTAGAGTGAAGTCACACAGACCTAGATGGTATAGCCTACTACACACCTAAGCAATATGGTATCTATGTGACCTAGCCTGTTGCTCCCAAGGCCATGATGAGCAAAAGGACACAAGATTAAATCAAGTACAAGAGAAAAGGATGCAATCCAGAAACTCAGTAAACACTAGGTATGAGGCTGCTGCTGGCCTAACAGTATGCTGTTTTATAGTAAACTTGGTTTAGTAAGCCTATGAGCATGCTCTAAAATAATGATAAGACATACATTGCATACATAAACCAGTAACAGTTTGTGATCATTATCAAGAATCACAGCCAGGTGTGGTAGCACATGCCTGTAATTCCAGTGACTCGGGAGGTTGAGGCAGGAGGATCACAAGTTCAAGGCCAGCCTCAACAACTTAGTAAGGACCTAAGCAACACAGTGAGACCTTGTCTCAAAATATATAAAAAGGGCTAAGGATATAGCTCAGTGCTTAAGCACTCCTGGGTTCAATCCCCACTACCCCCACCAAAAAAAAGGATCATGCATTGAACATAATTGAATGTGCTATACTTTTTGTTACACTAGGACATTAGGATGGATACAGTGTTACCAGGTGATAGGAATTTTTCAGTTCCATTATAATCTGTGGGACCACCATTATATACATGGTTCATTATTGACCAAAAAGTCATCATGCAGCAAATGACTATATTTGAATCCTAGATCAAGCTGCTAAGAATCCCTCCATGGCTCAATCATAAGAACAATAAATTACCTGCTTTCTTAAAAAGGATTTGGATTCTCTATTGCTCACCAAAATTACATAATTTACATAATATGCATTATAATTACAGACATGCATGTCTTAAGGGGCTCTTGTCATATTTCATGACCGATATAAAATCCATCAAGTTGTACACGTATACTTCAGACTTCTATATGCTATTCATTAAAATAATTTATTTTTAAAAAGCACTAACTGCATCCAATTAAATGTCTTCCAAAGCAATATTTCCTATTATGTTGATGTACTTAAGACTTATAGATTCATTACTATCAAGTAAATGCTGATTTGCTAATTTGTGATGTTCTAAATAAGTTGTTTAACATTTTTAAATCAATTGTATTTGAGAATTTTTAAACTTTAAATAAGGACTAGCATGGTGGCCTGTAATCCCAGCTACTCAGGAGGCTGAGGTAAGAGGATCATAAATTCAAGGCCAGACTCAAAATAAAAAATAAAACAAGGGTTATGGACTTAAATCCGTAAAAGTACCCCTGGGTTCAATTCCCAGTACAGGGGGAGAAAAAAAGACCATAAATAAATAGTAAACAAATTCTCAGTCTTAGAGAAATGCTGTATTTGTGCAATCTTCTACTTATTAACCCCACCTGTTTTTTAACAGACTCTTAGTTTTACTTTTCTAAACAAAAGTTTAAATAGTAATGTTTAATTTTATAATAAAACAATCATATCCAATTACTACACGTCTAAAAAGCTCTCTGTTTTTCGTAAGCTTGTTTAAGCCCTAAAACAAGCGGAGTGTGACACTGTACACCTGTAATCCCAGGGACTCAGCAAGCTGAGGCAAGAGGATCACACATTTGAGGCTAGCCTGGGCAACTTAGCAAGGCCCTCAGCAACTTAGCAAGACTCTGTCTCAAAATAAAAAATAAAAAGGACTAGGGTAAAGCACTGGTGGGTTCAATCCCTGGTAACAAAAAAAAAAGCCACCACGATTGCATGGTAAAAGTACGTCACTCAATTTTTGAACAAATCTAAAGATGTTCAAAAGCACATAGACATGTCAGATACTAATTACACTAGTTGTTATTACTGTATAACAAAACATCCCCAAACTTAGAAGAGTTAAAACAACAGCATGATAACATCTGCATTTCCAGAGCACAACCCTTAATGCATAAGTGCTTTAGAACCTCTGTTGCAATCATGTTTGCTAATGTCCCATAGGTAAAGAAAGTCCCAGAGTCAGACCCATGTACAGGAAGTTTTGACTATTGGGGTTCATTGGCATAACAATATACTACATTAACTACTTGAAAAATAAACTCTGAATAATAAAAGTAAACTATGGCAAGTACCATACTATACATTGGTTGAAAAGAACTTAAAAGTCTGTTCATTTGGCAAAAGAAGACATGACTGTGATTAGAATATAACCATAACACAGCTGATTCCTCCAAGCCTATCTTCCTTTTGGTTCTCAGTAACTAAATTTGTACTATTTTCCTAGAGTACAGTCTCAAAGAACAAAGAAAAAACCAAAAGTAGCATACTGTTGAACAAACAAATTAACACACTAAGGAAAAACCTGAATGCTACAACATGCCAATTTTCTAGATAAAGCCTATCTCTTAGAAGCATGCTATTAGGCAAAAGGGTGAAATACAAAATATCTTTTCTTTCCATATTCTTTACTCTGGGGAAAGGACACTTTGAATTTGCATCAATTCTCATCTTCCATGAAGATGATTCCAAATGCTTCTTCCCCATCTCTGAATTCTCACACTCCCCATCCCATGCTCTAATCCAGTGACTCCTCATGATAGGAAAAAATTCAGAGAACTGTGAAATTATGGTTAAGAATATATATTAAGAGGGCAGGAATGGAACAAAATTCTGATGAGGAAGCTATTTGAAGACCCTGGTGACAGAGATGGAAGCTTAGACTAGGCTGGGGAGAAGTCAATGGATCTAGAACAGCATTATGGGGTGAAGTCAATAACACTTGCAATGAGAGGAATCAAAGGGACTTCTAAGATTTGTTTGGTGTCATTTGATGATGTCAGCAAGAGAACCTGGGGAGAAATAAAGGGTTCTGGTTTCGACATCTAATGTTGAGATCGCATTATACATAATCCATGTGGATGACAAAGGGTAAATGGTTACATGTTCATATCCATGATATAGAACACGATTTTTCTATAAGAACGAGGGAGATTTATATGAAGTTACATGGGAAAAGGACCACAACAGTAAATGAATGAAAAAAAAAATTAACATGGACAAAGATTACAGTATGACTGCATTTAGGTTTTTTTAATCCCTTAAGTCTATGTGTGTACAAGTGTACATTTATCTATAAATAAATAAAAGCAAATGTTACAACTTATAACAATGGCTATCAGGAGGAAAACAGAATTAGGAGAGGAGGCTAAGGAGGTTTTCAAATCTCTGCTCAGCATCCTCCCACTGTCATTTCTAAATGGAAGCCTTACAAGGAATCCTGTGCCATATCCTGGTGCTCTGTTTAAACCAATCATGGCCATCTTTTTTCCCTGTACAGTGCCTAATCCTGGGAGTTAGGTAGCACCCGAAGCAATAGGAATTCCATGGTGGTTAAATCAGCTATGTCTGGCTCTCCAGATTTCCAGGGTGAAGGTCAACCCTGAGTCAGCTGTAGTCTGTGACTTTAGGAGTCACAGAAGAGTTCTCTGAGCAATCCCACTGAAGTCCCAACCTAACTGCCTTGAGGTGAGTGAGTCCCACCCTTTAACTTGTACCTCACTCTCTCTCCACATATATTTCTTACAGAATCACCTCATCCTGAACACTCTTGCTCCAGTGACCCTTGAATTGCTGAAGAAATTCAGGAGGTGTGGAGCCCAATCTAGGGCATTTCCTTTGAAAAACACACATGTGGTCCAACTCCTATAACTCTGTTCTATGATATCTATCCTATCTTAGCATCAAAGATGCAACTTCTAAATTAGTATTTGTATTCACCTATATTATGTGAAGAGGAAAATAGTACTGGATGATTAAACATGGTCCTTCAGGATACCTAATGCTTCAGTCCCAAATGCTGACTCTAGAAATTTCAGGTATGATAAAATCAAGGGAGGATATTTTAAGGAGACATCATCTCACAGAAATGGCTACTGTTCTCAAGCAATAAGTGGTTTTCAAGTTTTTCTTGGAAGGTCGGAAATACAACTATGCCAAGAAGCATATGATCCATCCTAAAGAAAACATACTCTGAAAACATTTATCATATCCTGGATGAAAATGAAATTTGTTGTATTACAAAATAGAGAGTGTAGGGATGTGTGTGTATGTGAACATATCTTATGAAAATGCTTTTCCTCGAGCTTCCTTGAATGTACTTCAAGGATATGAGCAAAGCAAAAACTAAATTTTCAAATAAACATAAAGATTTGAAATGGTTTCCATTCCAAGCTGTCAAACCAGATACAAGGCTTTGAGAAATCCCATGTATTAATCGAGTTGCTGATCTGATCTGCTAAAGACCAAAAGTTGAGTTTCAAGGTCTGTGGGAGCCACTCCACTTACCTCACTGGCTATCTCTGTAGCTTTTTTAGCACGCTGGAGTTCAAGGGTGTCAGTGCCAACCTGCATTCCTTTGCCCTTAATTTGGGACTCTAGGTCTTTCTTGTATTCTTTCTGGAAAAAGCAACAGTTTACAACATTCAGAAACTCCATGAACAAACACCTTTGTAGTCAGTGATACCAAAAAAACAGACAACCATATTTTCAAAGAGAGGGTACATAACTTACTGTGTAGCATGAATGATCTCACCTAGAACTGAATTTTCTGAACTGCCTAAAACCATAACCCTATTCTCACTGAAAAAGGGTATAAAAAGTGCTGAAGGTTTCTAGCATACAAAAGGCAAATGCCAAGAGAGTCTTCGTGGGAATCGGACTAGTGGCTAGGGGACAGAGATGTGGATGTAAATGGGTTAGAGCTGTAGAAAGAGGACTGACTTTGAAGACAGCACACCATTGCTGTGTGACAACAGAAATATTTCTTCACGTTTCCAATTAGCTCAGCTGTGAAATGGCAATAATAAAAGACCCAGGAGGGATTCACCGTGAGGATCAATGAGTTAGCATATAGCGCACAGCCCAGCAGAGCGGGTACTCAAAAACTGTTTTTGTTTTTTGTTTTTTTTTATTTTATTTTTTTTCCCAAAAGTTGCATTTTAATACATGTTAGCAAACATAACAGAAAAAAACAAATTTTCAGAAGCTGTACACACTATTCACTGAAAACATTTGTTGAGACAAATAGAAAAAAATTGTTACAATCATAATTTTTCTAACTTTGCACAAAATTATAAGCAGATTACATTCTTCATATTAAACATCTTTATATGTACTTTCAATGAACAGTATATATATATATATGTATATATATATTTTTTTTTTATTTATATTTTGGTCTTTCACTCCTATACCCCGCGCCAGCCCTTCTCCCCCTAATAAGGCCTGATCTGCTGCCGCTCTCGCAACACCTTGCGTTCCACTGCAACTGGCTGAACTTTGGCGTTGAAAATTTACAACAATTTTCCCAAATATTATAGACAACAGTTTATAAGATTTACTTCTGAATGTGGACTAACTACATCATTGCAACAGAAGAATTTGCAGAAATTAGGGATTGTGTGATAACAATGTTAGCCAAAGACGTCTCAGCGCACATCTGTTGTTCGTGCCCGACTAGCACCCATTCTTCCGTCTTCTAGCAAAAAGCCCCATGACTTTTGGGGGGGGAATAACCTCTAACCTCTATCAATCCTTACATTTGATGGGGACTGGTTTTCATCACTTTCCTACTACCCACATTTTAAAAAATTTACAGTTATTTTTATTTTTTTTGGTGCTAGTGATTGAATAACCCAAGGGGGCTTTACCGCAGAGATACATAGCCACTAGCTTCTTTGTTTATTTTGAGACAGGGTGTCACTAAATTGTGAGGGTCTTGCAAATTTGCTGAAGCTGGCCTCGAACTTGTGATCCTCTTGCCTCGACCTCCCGAGTCACTGGGCACCACCACACCTGGTTCCCACAGATATTTTTAATTTGACTAAAATGCTTTTAAAATCTTTCATTTTGGCTGGGGTTGTGGCTCAGTGGTAGAGCACCTGCTTAGCATGTGTGAGGCCCTGGGTTTGATTCTCAGCACCACATGTAAATAAATAAAGTCCATTGATAAGTAAGAAAATATTTTAAAAAATAAATTAAAATAAAATCTTTCATTTAATGTATTGGCTATATGAATATAGCCAAGACCAAAAAGATTTTTTAAAATACATATGAACATAGAATACTTTGTACTTGAAACACGACTAAAATACACAGGAAGTTAACTGAACAAATGGGTAACTATGAGAAGCCAACAGCACATTGTGCTCTCTGACCCCAGATGCAATGATTGGCTTAGGTGCCAGCACAGAACAGAGGCTGATCCAAGAAATTCACTCTTAGAACCTCAAATGGAACTGCAAAAAACATATTCACTTTCCACTGGTATTACTGGTCCTAAGAATAAGCTATTCTGTTGTTAAGAGGGATCAGCACATGGAGTCAGTCTCACAAGTGTGAAGCCAACAGAGGAATACAGAACTAAAAGATGGAGGAAGAGGGGCATCATTTGTATTCCCACCAGAAGGAAACTATCCTGGACTTTCTTGGACTTTTCTTTCTTTCTTTCGACCCCTCATTCCACCTCTGGTACTGGGGATTGATCCAGGGGCGCTCTACCACTAAGCTATATCCCCAGATCATTTTTATTTTTTTGTTTTGAGACAGCGTCTCGCTAAGTTGCTGAGGCTGGCCTCAAACTTGCAATCCTCCCTCCTCAGCCTCCAGAGTCACTGATATTAGAGGTGAGCAGCACCACACCCTGCAATCTTGGACTTTTCTATTTCTATGAGCTTACGCACGTATTTTGTTTCATAACCTAGTATGAGTTGGGTTTTTAACATTTGATACCTAACAGAAACAACATCATCATCATTAGTACTACAGTTTATTAATATATGGGTACAAAGCTTTAAGTTCCTTCACTACTAAATTCAGTTAGCTTCTCCTCAAAGCACTGCCATTATGTGATACCAAAGTAATGGCCTAATATAAACATTACAGGCCTAAACGTATTGCAGAGACTTTCATTTCTTCTTACAAAGTTCATATAAAATGAGAGGCAGCCACTTTGATTTGATCAAGAGCTTTAACTGGGCTCATTTAGCAGCTAGGGCAAGGCTTGGAGGGAGTTGGCTGCTAGCAAGAGGGCATGAACTTTTTAACAGCAGTGACTGACAGATCGTGATAACATGCCTCCCTAATTTTTTGCCTCTGACTTGCTTAAAAGATCAAGTCAAATCTCATAAAACTATTTTGGTGAATTTATTATATAGATTTTCTCTAAAATGGGGCAAATGGTCACTGTTCTCAGACAATATAGAAAGGAGACTGCGAGCATCAGTTTATTTTTCATTCACTGCCTGGAAAAGACTACTAGGATACCGCTGGAGATTATCACTGTGCGTACAAGTTGTCAGCTCTATAAAATCTTTGAGAAAGATTTATCAGTAAGGAAATCAGCAGAGAATTTACACAAAATTCACTCACCTCACTGGCCATTTCAGATGCTCGTTTAGCTCTCTGAATATCAAGAACTTCTGAATCAAGGTCCATTCCTTTCCCTTTTATTTCATTTTCCAAATCCTTTTTATATTCTTTCTATAAGCCAAGGGTATGACAGTTCAAAATTCACCAGGAATTACTTTAACTGATATTCTATATTCATTTCTAGAGATCCTAGATAGACAATGTTACTAGGGAGGAAGGAATTACATTGTTAAGCATTCCTGCTATGGCCTTTCCTTTTTCTCTTTTTCTTTTTCTTGGTACCAGCAATTGAATTCAGGGGCACTGAGCCACACCCCAGCGCTATTTTGTGCTTTTATTTAGAGACAGGGTCTCACTGAGTTGCTTAGCACCTTGCCATTGCTGAGGCTGGCTTTGAACTCACGATTCTCCTGTCTCAGCCTCCCAAAGTGCTGGGATTACAGGTGTGCACCACCACACCCAGCTGGCCTTTCCATTTCATTTTTATACTCTATCAAATTTAGAGTAGCTTCCAATATTATCAGTCTTTGTCCTTTCATCCTTTCGCCCAACATGTTTTGGTACCATAGTGGATTTTTTTAAAGATGTTTTTCCTTTCAATGATGAGGAAGATCTTAAGAATACATGCTTCTTATTAATTATGTTAAATACTTTTTAAAAAATGCTTAGTAAGCATGAATTACCAAAAGAATATAGTTGGAAAAGAACAAAAAAATGACAAAATCAAAAGGATTGCTATAGTCAAAGTTTTTTTTAAAGTTTCTACTTTATTCAATGATTGATAAAGCCAAATAACATAAAGCCAAATAATTTCCTACAGATTGATAACATATACTTTGAATTTCTCCTATTTTAATAGCATATTTTAAGTAGATCCAAATGTCTTACACAAATGGTTACAAAAAACTTGTTATTCTCTGCCAATGAATTGGTTGTTTTCTCAATGGTACTTGAAAACAATAAATATCTTTTTATCTTTTTCCCATAGCTTCCTTGCTAAACTAAACTAAGTTTCATTTATGACTAATTTGCTGAGTGAAAGATGAAATTCCCTTCACTAATAAGAAACCAGGTTGCAGTTAGTTCTAGGGCTCATTTCATGTTATTTTCCCTTTGTCCTGTATAATTAAATTAGCTGTTCTCTGCTCAGCCTATAGCTTGCTAGATGTTGTCACAGCCAGCACGTGTTTCTGGAAAGAGCTCTGAGTGAAATGACCTGGATGAAAGTCAGAACTCTTTCACTATTTTGATCCTGTTAACTTCAGGGAAACTTTAAATAACTCATCCTTGATTTCCATCTTGGTAAGATGAAAATAAAAATAAATGTTTTACCAATCCCAAAGGGTAATGGAGGGAATCACGTGAAGCATCCAATGGTACTTTGGACACTCTAAACAGCAATGCAAATGTAAAAACCACAAAGCAAGGAAGGCAATGTCCATTTATAGCTAAATGCCTACACTGAGAAAGGGCAGTTACAATTTCGTTAAGTCACTAGGCAACTATTTTTTACATTGGCATCTCTATAATTTAAAGTTTTTAATTGTGGTTATGATGTTTATTTTCCTCCTGAAATTCACATGCTGAAGCCCTAGCTTCCAATGTCATGGTACTCGGAGGTGGGGCCTTTGGGGTTAATTAGGTTTAGATGAGATTATGAGTGTGGGGACCCCGGGATGGGATTAATGGCTCTAATAGAAAGAATGATCAGAATGCCTCTGCCCCCTTCTCTCTCTCTCTCAAAATATCTTAATTGTATCATACTCACTAAAAGAAAGAAAAAGTAGCAAGAGAATTCTTATAGAAATTATATGTACATTTCAGTACAATATAAATTATAACAATGAATCACATTAAATTTCTAAAACCAGTTAAATGGTAAAGGCCAACTGGTACTTGCTTATTTTAAAAAGTTCATAATGATAAGTTTCTATATAGGTAATTATGATTCAATGTATTTTACTGGCTTAAGATATTTCTTTCAGGAATCATTTCTTCAGTTCAAAAATTTAGAATGAAATGGAATTTCATTTTCCATTTCCTAAATATATATATATGTGTATATATGCATGTATATACATATACAGATATATACATATATATGCCACTTATATGTTATATAATAATTATATTACATTATTCCATTAATATATATTATACTTACACTTTCCTGTAATATAAAAAGAATCCATTTAAACAGATTGAAGAACTCTAAGTTACTTTTCAGCCATTAAAAAAAAGCAAACATTTAAAGGGATGGACTATGAACACAATATTTTTGTTAGATTTGAAAACTTAAGTGTTCAACACATTTAAATATTAATTCTGAGCCAAAATGTATCCTTAAGTTTAGGGAGAAATCCTACAGAGAACAAAATGAAAACCAGGTCTTAGTTCTTCTGTTCTATCTGCTCATTTTACAATTTTCCCCTACATAGAAGATAAAAGACTTATAAATAATGCACACTCTGTCCACACCTTCACAGGTGAGAACTCATTTCTGGTATCAAATATCATGAGAATGATGCAGGGAAGCTATAGGAAAAAGGTGATTCTAATATATGTTTTTATAATAACTAAATTTTAAAGAATCAAACTTGTTCACCTATTTTCAAATTATGTATTTTTTAAAAAAAACTAACTACTATAATGCTATAAAACTCACTACATATAGAGCTTCTGAGCTACAAGCAAAACCAAAACCAGAATATTTTTCAAATCTTTTCAGGAAATCTAGGCACTTTCTTCCCTCAACTTTAAACAGATGTGTTAAATAATACTTTCCTCTTTTTAATGAAAACGTAAGACTTTCTTAGTGAGGGTCAAAGTGAAGGACAGAGTAAAGTGCTAACATCTCAAACACCAGATGAGCCTAAGACCGTTAGGTAAATATCTCCTGAGTTATTTCCTCGGATTTCTTTTCATGACATTTAATAGAAAATAGCAAGATTGTACCTCCCTCAGAAGGTTGGTGATGTACTTTACATGTAAAAATTCAGGAGTCTTGTCCAAATCCAGTGAGGACCTTCCCTTAATCTCCTTCTCAAAATCCTCTCTGTAAACTTTCTGTTAAATAAAAACACATAATTTAAATGCAAGAAATACTAGTGACTGTTGAAAAGAACAAGTGTTCTCAGAACAAAACTAATGTTTTGTGATACAATTCTACTACCTCAGTCATTTTATCAATAGGAAAATAATTCCAGCCTCGTTATAAATTTCACAATTCCCCCAAACATAAGTAGCACCATCAAGGACCATCACCTTCCTCTGGCAAATCATCCTGATTGAAGCTGCTCAACATCTTATTTAGTCTGTGATTAACAACACACCGTTTTAGAGAAAGAACCAGTAAGATTGGCATTTTGATGGGATTCCCCTGAGTAGTTCACTCAAAAGGGAGTGGAGAGCCCATCTCCTGGAAGAGAAGCTGGTGGCATGAAAGTCCATTCAAACCAAAGTAACATTAATGATCATGGCTCCTTCATCCTTATTTCTGTCAGTTTTTTGTGAATTCAGGAAAGAATATTCCTAAAAAGTAATGGAGGAGGCATGGGGAATGAGTGGTATTTTTGTTTAATGGTTTTGGCATTGAAAATATTTATATACCATTTATGGAATTTGATATGGATCAAGTTACAGTGTGAGGACAACCTCATCCTGAATCCTTTACCTAAAGAGTTCACAACAAGAAATGGAAAGGGGATGTTGATCATGGATCATGGGAGGGCCCAGATCCATAGCACCTGCCCCCTAGGCCTGCTCTGGAACCCACTGGGTATGAGTCTCTAAATTCCAGCATTTGAGCTATGCATTTGAAAAGCTATAACTCAAGTTTTATGACTAGAAAGACTGCCTAAATCATAAAAATATCCAACCATGTGAAATATTTACTAAACAAGGGCCAGTTTTACCAGCCAAATGTTATATTCAAATGGCATCATAAAGCTGACAAGAATAAATGAATTCTGCATGAGATTGTTATTCATGCTAAATGAGCAGCTATTTCCAGGTTGATTATGTACATATTACAAAGAAGTAATTATATACATAAAGAAACTCTCCCAACCATCAGGGAGGATGAGAGAAGCATGCTGCTCTCTCACTTAGAATTTCTGCTCCAGTCACTCAATGAACACTGTGTCCATAGTCACGAGGAAAGGCAGTGACGGATGTTCCGTGAATCTGATTAAGAAGATGCATTGAAAGCATTCTGCATTAAAGAACTAGGGAGACACCAAAGAGCAATAATGAGGAGCTGTCCTTTTTTTAATGTGGAACGAATCGAGATAATATGAATCTAGGGCATTTCCAAGCTGAGAGGACTCTGCAAAGTGAAATATAAATATGTATGTGTATTTATTTATTTATATTAGATATTTCACTTCAAAGAGCACTTCTCTTCTGAATAAAAAAAAAATTAAAAAAATCACTTTGCTAAAGTAAGTCATTAAGAGAAGCTGATTATACTTGGGACTGGCCAATTTTTACCCTGAAATAAAAGAAGACAAAAATCTTTAGTATGTTTTTTGCTAGGACTGAACTTTCAAGGATAGATTTTCAAAATTCTTCTGAAAACACACAGATTAAACTATATCTGACATTAGGAGAAATCAAGGTAAGTAAAATAAAAGACCATAGCCAAAACACTGATGGCTTTTCCTGAAATCATACGCAAATAGCTTTACTCATGAGGGCTTCCTCAAAAGATCCTGAGTCAAGTCTATCTCTGAGGAATAAAAAGCATCTCTAAGACATGTGGCTGTATTCATGTCCACTTCATCCCTCCTATATTTAAAGTCATTTTCACAAAGAACTTGGTCTAAGATTATTAGAAACTTTATTTTTCTAGCTTTCTGAAAACAAATTTGGTCCAAAGAAATTTTCTGTTGGAAAATTTTTTGCTCTCATCAAGTCCTGCTGAGCAGAGGCATAATTAAGAAGCCTGAAAAATTCTAATGGTCAATGGCTATAATTAAAGGGAAAATATGTCTCACTTGACAGCAGGGAAAGAATAAATTGGGTGAAGCATAAGAGAAGCTAAAATCCCCAACCATAAATTACTGTCATTCCTAATTCAGAAACATGGCATCAGAATGGATCAATAGGAATCGGAAGGTCCAGGATTTGTTGGAGAGAGGAAAGTTAACTAGACAGAATATAAGGAGGAAGAGGAGGAGGAGGAGGAAGCAGCAGGGAGAGGAAGAGGAATTATTAAGAAACCACAACATCAGAATGATAAAATAGTCCTGGGCATGAATGTTTCTGTGGCTGAAGATCATGCCTATTTCATTCCTCCTATATTTAAAGTCATTTTCACATCAAACTTTTTCTAGCTTTCAGAGTACAATTTGGTCCAAAGAGAGAGGAGAAAGGGGGAGGAAGAATGAGGGTGACGAGCGTAATGAGAATAACATTAACCTCTTGTTGTTATTTTCAGAAAAGTGGAGTGATTTCCGATGCCCATGTCCTTCAGTGAAAATGTATTTAACCATCTCATGTGGTCATAAGGTTTCAGAGACCCCACTAAGTGAGACAGCCATGATGACTCTGCATAGTGGAAAACTTTCTCAAGGCTATGGGCCAGTAATTAAGGAACATTATTCTCATAAACTGGGGAAAATCCTTGAAAAGCTATTTCTAGCCACATAAAAGGTACTGCTATAGTGGAAGACAATAAAGTCATGTAAAATTCTTTATATATTGTCTAAATGAAGAAAAGTGATTCATTCATATGTATGTGGATATGTATATACACACACATATGTATGTATGTATATGCATATGTGTATAGATAGTTACATTTTTTTGATGGTGGTACTGAGGATTGAACCCAGGACCATACCTTCGTGCTTTTTATTTTATTTTGAGTCAGGGTCTCATTATTTTGCTGAGACTGGTCTCAGATCTATGACCCCCCTGCCTCAGCCTCCCAAGTAGCTGGAATTACTACCACACCCAGCCACCACACCCAGCTGATTCCAGCATAATCTGTCTCATTAATGTTAAGTTTTTGTAGGATTTTTGAACTTGGACTAAATTTACCAGTTCTGTTAGTTCAGCTCAATTGGTCAAAATAGTCAGCTGACATTTCTTTATCAAGTTCACACTTACTGGCTTAAGACGATATGAGACATGAAAAATAAAAGTAGTTCTTTTCTCCTCTTTTGCTTAAAGAAGAAATCAGGCCACTTTGACTATTCAAAAAGTTACAGTAATGTCTTAGTAGTCTTTTCTCAAGATGAATTATACATCTCAAATAAGTAGCAAAAAAACACATGACAAATAGCAATGCTTACAAAATTCCTAGGAGAGGTTTTTGTCCAGACATTATGGATTCTTCGTTTTGATGTTATCAGAGAAAAGATCTGTCCACTGAGCACGCCTAATATGTAACCCTGAGTTGTAACTGGCTGGCACCACTACCCATTCTTTCTGTCCCTTTGAAGTAATGATTCAATTGTACCCATAGAATATGGATGTCTGCTGTAGACAAAACATTGTGTGTCTGATCTCCCAAAAAGTATGGTGGGAAAAAAAGGCAGTCTCACTAGGACAGAGAAAAATCAGTTTGAGGAATATTCGGATGTGACTTACCATTATCTTAGGCCAGGAACAAACTAAGTAGAAAACAAACTCAATATTTACTGGGAAAACAAAATCAATTAAATAAACTTGCAGAAAAAAGAGAATAATATTTGATTTTGACCAGGTCCTAAAACATTGGCATTTATTAGATATGTAATTTTATTTAAGATGATTAATTTTGGTGGATATATTCTAAAACTAGAGATAACACCTTCCTGTTGTCATTGCTTTGAGGATTAGATGAACTGACATATAAAATATTCTTTGCATATTTCTAGCACAGAATAAATGTGGTTCTACTGTCATTGAGGAAGAAACACAGCCACTAGTTCTTCATTTTTTTTTTTAGTTTTTAGGTGCTCTTCATAGATTTATATTGATAAATCTGAAAGTGTTGGTTATATAATCATAGCATTTAAGAGCTGAGAAAAACTCTAGGAGATCAACTGGCTTGATATCCATATTAACAAATGGTAAGACTAAGGACCAAACTCAAGGACCCAGACAGCACTCTTGCCAGTGGGGAGACTGGGTCTGGATTAGCCCAGAGCTATGTTCTTCCCTCTAGACCCAATGAACATTCTGTGTCACTTGGCTGCTCCCTTTCAAATGAAAATAAATCAATTATACATTAAATAATGGATAACAAACCCAGTGACCTACCTCACTTTGTATCTTTTGAGCTTCCTTTGAAGCTTGGTAAGATGGCGTCTCAACAAATTCAAGCATTGACTTTCCCTTATTTTTCTCATATTCTTCTTTGTATTTAACCTTCATCGAAAGAAATGTAAAAAGTATATTAAAGTCAAGGTCGGGAGTAGAATTCAGTGGTAGAGCACAGGTTTAGTGTGCACAACGCCCTAGGTTGCAACCCCAATACCCCCAATACTACACACACACACACACACACACACACACACACACACACACCTCAAAAGTCCTTATATAGGCAAAGTAAAATAAGTGTCCAAAATTTATCATTCTGATTTTCAAAATCAAGTTATTCTTGCTTTTTAGGGAAATCACTGGGTTCCCTGGTGTTAGTGACATGCAAAGAAAATAAATGGGTAATACATAAAATTTTTATTCAGAAATGCGTTTTCATTAAAATTCGTATGAAATTATTTCTTAAATTGTATAATTATGATGTTAATGACAATTCAACCCAAAGAAATTTTCCAATCCTTAGAACTTTCTGACAACAGAAATAAAACAAATTTTAACATGCCTACTTCTGTACATGTTCTTGTCACAGACAATAACAGAATGATCAACAAAATTGTGGAAAATATGATAGCATGCAACACTAAGATGAGGTTTTGTGGGGGAAAAATTAAATAAAAATAAGAAATTAAAGATAAAAAAATGAGCATTTCTAAACATTAAAGAGAGCTAGTTTATACATTTTTAAGATAAATGAAGGTAGGCATAAGATCATTATGAAATTTGTGTTCCACAAAACTTCATCTTAGCAAATAGTGGAAATGGCATGTTTAGCAAATATACAAACTCAATTTTTAAAAAAAGACATTGACTTTAAAATATGCTAGGAAGAAGATATTTTTTTAAAGTTTTTTTAGTGGGTACATAGGATTTCAGAGCTGGAAGAAACACTAATTTAGAACACACAGCTTTGCTTTCTCAATAACACTCACAAATGAACTGAGAAATTATAAGAAACCTGGCACCTGGAAAATTAGTTTTGCAGCTAAAATGACAAATCAGTATGCTATAAAAATTCAAATCATTTAAGATTATAGTTTAATTACTTCCTATACTTGAAGTTTTTAAATTATGTGAAATAACTGCTATTTTATGAAATGCCTTTATATCAAAATAATGGTACAAGCTCTCATCCCAATAAATTGAAAACAATGTCTGAGATCCCCCCCACCCCCGCCCGAGGCAACACTTATGTTCTCAAAATCTCTTTTTTCAGCAACTGCATATTCTCAGTTGAGGGACATGGCTCAGTGTCCCAGTGTTCACGTGGTCCCAGCCACCAGGGCGGGTACCCAACAAGCACCCACCTGACTCTGAAGGGTGGCATTGCCTTTGTGGTGCAGGTGTTCAGCAGCATCCGCATCAAAATGATACATTCCTCTGTTTTCCTCAAAAAGCTTCTTATATTCTCGCTAAAATATGAAACATAAAAATAGGTTTAGAATAAAAGAGAGTGACTAGGGGCTGAGATTGTAGCTCAGCGGTAGAGCACTTGCCTCACATGTATGAGGCCCTGGGTTCGATCCTCAGCACCACATACAAAGCAATAAAATAAAGACATTGTGTCCATCAACAACTAAAAAAATAAAAAATAAAAAAATAAAATGTCTAAAAAAAAAAAAAAGAGAGAGTGACTAAAGCAATTAGAACTTAGGAATGCAAACAAATATACAAGCCACGAGCCACCACAAGGTGCAATGCTGTTATCAAGTCTCCATCTGCAGCCAGCTGGCACAAAGGAGGTGTCTGACCCTGGGATAAACAGAGACAGACCAGCTCCAGGTGGTCAGCGTGGACAGCACAGGAAACACTCTGAGGTCAGTTAACTATAAACAACAACCTAAAGGATATTCACAACACAAGGAGCAGCAACATGAAAGCTAGTAAGGGGAACCATGAGGATCAGCAA
>CM053410.1:20699321-20857679 GCA_028644305.1 Xerus rutilus | reverse complement strand
GTAAAGTACAGTGGCAATGAAATATAAACACCTTTATGATTTATTTTCAGAGATTATACAATTGGGATGAAAACAATGTTTTATGTTATAGAAAGCATACTGGAGACATTCTGGACTGGCCCGCACCAGAAAAAGAGACCCCTGACTCAGGAGAATCTGAACTTTCAAGTGGCTTCAGTGTTAACAAGGATGAAGAAAAGAGGAAGAAGGAAGACAGAAAGAACGCTTGCACAGACTCTTCGAACAGTAGCTGATTTAGGAGAAACTAAAGACCTAGCGAGAAACCCCTTTATAAAGCAACAGGTTTGGTGGGATTGATGCAAGCAGATGACTACTTTTCAGTGGGCCAGTACTGGGGGTGAGGGGACACACAGGCACGTCTAAGGAAGCAGGCAGCTCAGGAGCGCAGCAGGCATAGTGCCTTCCAGAGCTATAGGACCCACTTACTCCGCTGAGCATTTTGCTGGCTTTCAAAGCGTGGTCTAAAAACAACAAATTTGGGAGATCTGAAACCGGATCGTGCATGTCTTGCATGTCTTTCTTGTACTTCACCTACAAAAATAACATAAAACAAAATACCTGTCTAGGAGAAGAAAAAATAGGCTTTTGCATTCGTTGCCAATACTATTGTTAACACATCATAAAAGTAGTCAGTACTGTTTAGTGGTTAAGACAAATTTATAGGTGGCCAATAGATGGCGCTAATTCACTACTGAATGAGTAAAAGTTTTATTAAAATAATCAAGTAAATTATAACAGAAACTCTGCTTTCAAGAACTGAAGAGACTAGCGACTTTGCTCTTTAGTCATTGTGCCAATATTTCAATTATGCTTTGTAATAACTTTAGGCTACTGGTGTTTTTCATCCTTTTCCCATACAGACATGTTTTGGGTTATTTTTTTCTTTTATTTTGTTTTTTGTTGTTTTTACTTTGCCAACTGTTTTGAAAATATACTACTAGGAATCAAAAATAATAAACTGCTAATAAAACGCATTAAGAGCACTTATTATCTGCCAGACACTTCTCTAAATGCTTTATATATGTGAAGTATTTAACCTCCATGACTCTCTAATAGGTGAATACTTTATTCCCATTTAAAGAGGAAGAAATTGAGAGACCAAAGGATGAAGAGATAATATTAGATAGGAGGAACAGGATTTAAATCCGGCTATTTGATTCTAAGCCTGGATCTTTCAGCACTAAGATCTAAGTTCCTTTAAGCGTATTTTGTCACTATTTCCCTGGTTGGTACACACATTAAAATAATAAAAAAGGAAAAATCATTCTGACATTCCCCACTGATCCTAAAAGATAAAACAAAAAAATAAAAAATAAAAACCTGTTTTGACTGCTAGAGGTAAAAAAAGTTGTTTAGTGAACACAAATAACAACACTTTCTAAACCTCATAAGAAGTAAGATTAATCAAGCCCCAAGGAGATTATAGAAATTGAAGGGTTTTATGATCTAACAAAGCAACAATCTGATAATATTTCACTTTAATACTTGAAAATGTTGTCTACACATTTCAACCATAGACAACTGATCACTTTTTTCAATGTTTGCTTTATATTCTGCCTGTTTCTCATAAAAATTTAAAATGTCATTTCTTGTAAAATGAGGGCTGATTATTTTTTAAAACATGAAATGCAAATAAATTCTATGAAGAAGTATTTCATAGCCCTTACATAAGATATGTGAAATTATAAGCATTACCAGTCTAACATTTGAAAATTTCTGTATGATAAATGTCCATGTACCAAGTAGTACTTTATAATAAACTCAACATTATGGACATAATTATATGAGTTAATTATTGTCCTATCAAATAATTTGTGATAATACTTCTTTCCTACAAAACTCTGTAAGCTATTTCTACTCTTAATTAGATATAATAATTATATTTGCAATAGTATTCCTGCTTATTAACTAATTAGTAATCAGTAACTATTAATAGTAAAAATTATAACTACATATTTTTCTCAAAAAAAGGTTCAGGAAAATATGCTTCAGTGTTCTCAAGTACATACTACTTGGAAATTACATGATCCTTATTAAGAACCGTAATTACAACACAGTCAGTTCTAAGAAAACAAGACTCAAAAGATATTGAAAATAATTTTCTGTGAATTACAACGTACATCACTTGCAAGTATAGCGGCAAGCTGATTTTGCTTAAAAGAAGCACTTTCGAGGGGGTTGTAATGATGTTTCTTATCCTTCATTTCATTGTCAAATTTTGCTTTATATTTAACCTGTCACAAAAGGAAAAATAGGATAAATTAGCACATTTGCATTGAAAAACAACACATTTGATTTTAAAGAGATCAAATAAAAGCTACCTTAAAGGTGAAGGCCAACAAAATTTAAGTTCCTGGTATTCATGCCTTTCATAAAAGCTTAATGAGGCACAAATTTTTTTAAATGCAGTAATTGAACATTGATCATAATCACAATTAGGCGTTAACTCAAATTCTTACTATTAATGAGAATTATGCCTTAAAATATCAAAAATTTTAATGTCAGCTTCCATTTCTGCATTCCCATAATCTATGATCAATCAGAAATTGGGACAAGCATCTTAAGGTCCAGCACATTTAGAAAATGGGTCCTTTGGCCCAGAATCTGAACATGAATTTTTCTAAGGGAATTGTTCCAAATAAAGGGCATGGTTTATACCATGGTTTTCTCCTGGTTTCCCATAGTTCATTTGTTCAAAAATTCATTTTTAAAAAATACATTTTCTGAAATGTCCTGGGCCTGCTGAATGTCATTTTAAAAATTCTCAGCTTTAACGAAACAATCTATTCAGCTGGAAACCCATCTCTAACATTCACTTTGTATTATTTTCCTCTTTTTTAAACAGTCACAGGATAACACAGAAAAGATTATCAACTTATCTTGTAGGACTATATCTTTCTCCATGGGTAAAGAAATACATTAGTGTATGTAATAATAATTAATTGGAATATAGATAAGAGTTCTCTACCAAAATAAATAAATAAACCTAGTTATCACATCTCACACCTCCTTGATTCATGAAGCTGGAAAAGGATGTACAGACCTCAAAAGCAAAAGTAAAGCTGTTTTGTTCTCTTGCATTATTTTTATAATATTTACAGTATTACAATATTCTGCTTTCTTATGAAATTCCTGTAATGCATGTTTATTTATACATCTTGAGACTCTGCCTTGCACAAGTCTTCATTACACAGTAATTTGGGAATGGCTCATATCATCTTTTTTATTCAAGCCTGTATAGAATGAGGGTCTCCTTCACAAACCCATGTCTGATACCTATGAGAGCAGGCTAGTGAAAATCCTGTTGGAGATACAGCATTTAGGAAATGTTTCAAGAAAGTTTACAGGACAGACATTCTCCATGGTTCCATTGAATAACAGCAACTTTCTGATATTCACATTGCCTGATACATTTATCCTAAATAATTGATGAGGCCTTCTCTAAAGTAAGAAAAGCTCAGAACTTTTAAAAATTATTATTTTACATCCTGAAACCAGGGACAACAGCACAGATAGGAAAAAAAAAATAGATTTCCCTCACTACTTTCCACAGTAGCTGGCACAAAATCAAAGGTTTTCCCAGCCTGGTCCTAACACACAATGCTACCCCTCTGCTGTGATGCATTGGACTATATTTTCATGACTGGTTTTCTCTCTCCTAAGTTTTTGGTGCTTAAATGGAATTCACTCAACATTCTGGAAGATTCTATAACTGGCTTCCACTTAAATGATGCCTCTGATCAAGCCACACTGCCCTTTCAGAGCCAAACATTCTCCCTGCCAGCCAGGGTACAGTGAAAGCTCCAGGTTGACCCCATTTACATCCTGTCAGCAAATCTAGGTGCACAATGTTGACTTGCATCAAGTTTCCTTTCAGTTTCTCCAGCTTCAGGCACAGTGAATGTCTTAGTTCTGCATGAGCCAAACAGTAACAGGAACAGAGCTCAGGATATTGTTTCT
The DNA here is from genome assembly GCA_028644305.1 of Xerus rutilus. NCBI lineage: Eukaryota > Metazoa > Chordata > Mammalia > Rodentia > Sciuridae > Xerus > Xerus rutilus. The sequence continues at coordinate 20,853,698 of CM053410.1, read as the reverse complement.
GTGTACCCTGGGATTCCCAGCACAGTTACACCAGGAGCAGAGGCAATGTGCGGGGCGGTGTCACTTGGAAATGAAAATGACAGCTTCTTATCAGTTATAAAAGCTGGCATTTGCTCTTCCAAGTAAATGCATATTTCTGAAAAATAATAATCACTCTGTCATTCATATCCTTATATGGAATGCAATAATAAGCAAAGTGTTGTAAAACTGATCTCATTCTAACCTTCTAACTCAGGGCTCCGAGTGATTTGATTCAAAACATATCCAAGAGACAGAAATATAAGAGTTTCCCTCATTAATTAATTAGTCACAAAATAAAACTTTCTGTATCATGTGAAAACATGAACCAGACGTTGACACACAACTCTGGTTTGCCTCACTCTGTGTAAGGATGGCACATAGGTTAACAAAGAAAATGACCCATGGTCTACGTAGGTGACATCTCCCCTCTTCTGACCAGTTCACTCGGGAGCTACACAGACTCGCACCATGTTCTATACTATTTTTCCATCTATAGTTCATGCACTTGAGTATCTACAGCTGAAGTCACACTCACATCTCCTAAGAGATTCCAGCAAGGCTCTATCTTGACTGTATCTGGTTCCTAATGGGAAAAAAGAGTGTCCCCTCACATTGTAAGACCACTTGAGAAAGGGGGAAATAAGTGTTGTTTTAAGATGCAACAATACTCCTTAAACCCAGATGGATTATTCTGAAATGAAGTTTACTCCATACGATCAACTTTATTTACATTCTGAATATCATACATACTGGTCCTGATATCACTTGTTTAAAAATATAGGGCAGGAATAAAGGATCAAACTCCTAAAAGTTTCCTAAAGATTTTTAACAGATTTTCAGAGGCCCATATTTGGAGAAAACATGGAAACTCTTAGATGACAATGATGTAATTTAAACTGATCCTCAGAACTGCCTCTGGAAAGAGCAGTGTCCTGACAGTCCAAAGCCAAATACCTAAACCCACTGGTAAAGCTGTCCACAAGGGCTGTGAGGGCTTCCCCATGACATCAACTGTGGCTCAGACTCACCAAGAGCCAGCAAGGCAGGAAAATTTAGACCATGAATGAGAATTTTTCATCGCAGTCATATACATGCATAGAAGGAGGCTTATGTTAAGATAGAAATGTTAAGATAGAAATCAATAATTTGATAAATTCAATTTAATTATCACTGCAAATGAAAACTAAGCAAATAACACACCATCACACAGCTATGGGCGTCAATTTCCTCTGATTTGGGATGAATTAATAAGTGGTGAATGAAGATAGTAAAATAGATTTTTATGGAGAACTTATCCTAAAAATCAATCATTTTCTTAAGTCTAAATTTTACACAAAATCCTAACTCTGCCCTTACTTTCTTTACACAATAACATCTTACTGACTTTGCATCGAAGGTGAAAAATCTGGAGAAAAAATTTGTCCAATCAATCTCTATATATTTATTGACAATCAATCTGTGCCATTCTCTAATGGCAGATCAAAGACACAGAAGCCCTGCCATGTGGTAAAAGAAGTAGATATTTAAAACACACATGCGTGCACATAGATGCCTACTACTGATTGTGGCAAGAACTATAAAGAGACAGAATAAAGAGGAGGAGAAGGATACCATTTATATCTGCAAATCAGGAATGTGACATTTAAGTTGATACTTGAGCGTAAGGAGGTTGGCAGAGGATTTGTTTGCCAGGCAGGGAGAATGAGAGATTCTCCAAACCAATCATTACCCTTTGCAATTTAAGGGCAATATGTATTGCTAAATTTTTAAAGCAATCCATAATGGAATTTTTCGGTTTAAAACTCATTTTTATCTTTCTAACAAAAGCAATATTAGAACAAACATTAATTATCCTAAAAACACAGGTTCTCCTTGATGCTATAAACTAAACAGATTCATTGCACAAATTCAAAATAATAAGATAACATATGATACTCTTAGTATTTTTTAAGCTGATGATTTCAAAGTTACTGTACTTACATGGAGATACATAGAAACTAACCTTTTTCTTGGAACTTGATGTTTGGGGGTTTTGTTTTTTTAATTTTTATGACCTGGGCATAATTTTACGTACCTACCAAATTTAAAAGGGTAAAGTTTACATGTATGAGAGCAAATCTATTGTACAAGTTAACCTAAGGAGGGTTAGGTATGTGTTTCCATTACTTTTCGTGAGTAAAACTACACACAGCTCAATTTTCAAGTAGGATGTGAGCATCTGCTGGCTCACTGTGTTATCTTGCTCTTTTCTCCTTGCATCCTGTTCCCCTTAGCCCTTGGCCTTGCTTACCAAATTCCTACATCATTTCCCTTCTATGCATTTATGTACCTTTATCATTAGCTCAGGGGCAAGAAAGTACATGATCCTCAAAGTTGTCCATAAAAATAAGAAATGACACCTTTTGCCTTTATTTCTTATTGACACACCTGAGAATACAAGTGAAATATATGAATTCATGCCAGGAATCTTATTTATTCATCTGCTCAGCTTTCCTCTTTTCTGAAAAGTTTACACATCATAAGATCAGTAAGAATATAGTTTAAAATAAAGTAAAAGATGATGGATAAAATATCACTGTCAAATTACAATCTGCTTGAGCATCAGATTACTTCATTGCTGAACACCAAAATTTTTCGTCTAAGGATTCCCAAGTAGGATTGGGATATGATGAATTTAAGACTGGAATCTAAGAGTCAAGGTTTCTATTTTGGCCCCATTCTGTGTATGAATTCATCTAAAAAGCTAGAAGAGAAAATACTCTGAATGTCTATAGTACAGTGATTCCTATGAAGTTGTGCAATTGTCCAAGGGCCAGGCACGTTTTGGTGGGGGGGAGGTGTTTGGTACCAGGGATTTAACTCAGGGGCACTCAACCACTGAGCCACATCTCCAGCCCTATTTTGTAATTTATTTAGAGACAGGGTCTTACTGAGTTGCTTACTGCTTTGCTTTTGCTGAAGCAGGCTTTGAACTCACGATCCTCCTGCCTCAGCCTCCGAGCTGCTGGGATTACAGGGCGTGCGCCACTGCCTGGCCCAGGCACCATTTTTTCTTCTTTTTTAAATCTTGGCCTTATTTTGTTTTTAATATCTTTATTTTGTTTATTTATTTATGTGGTGCTGAGGATTGAACCCAGTGCCTCACACGTGCGAGGCAAGCGCTCTGCCACTGAGCCAAAATGCAGCCCCCCAGGAACCATTTTTAAGTGTTATTCTCAAAAGTAATTCATCTCACCCTCAGGAAAACCCTAAGAAGAAGATACCTTATTTTACAGATGAGGAATTTGAAGATGGAGAAATTAAGCAATTTGTGATGAGTTATCAACAGAACTCAGGTTTGATCCTGGTCTTGACCCAAAGTCCGTTTTCTTGATCACTAAACTACAACTTGTTGTGTGATTGATGGGAAATCTTCATCCCCAGGAAAGGGAGGAGCTACAAAAAGTCAGGGAACTTTGCAGGAAACTAAAGTAGAGCCAATATCTCCCATCCCCCCACCAAGCTTTATCTAGCACTCAAGGAGCTTAAAGTCACAAGTGATTGTCATCTAGTGCATCCCAATTTCTTGGGCATGAGTAGCATCCCCAGTACAAAGAAAGTTGATCTGTAAATGAAAGTGCCTCCTACACTAGAAAACAACCAGCATGTGGCTCAGTTACATCCTGATCTCTCAGGGGTAAGCCTGATTTTCACCCCCATGGCCATGGAGACCCTTCAGGAATCTATTACTCCATGTGTGACTAGCATAGCCCAGCCTAACTGGCCTCTTGGATCTTTCACCTCTCATAAGGCCAGACTTTCCTTCACAGTGTGGCCACATTAACCTTGAGAAATACTGCCTGCACAATCCTTCCTTGTTAAAACATTCAGGGATTACTTATTTGTTAGTTGAAAGTGAAAGCAATTTGAGACACTAGATTAACAGGTGATAAGTTGTTATTCTTTGGAATTTAACTCTAAAATGTTCCCCCAAGGTTATACTTGGAAACCACTTTCTCTTTTTTTAACCATTTCTTTCATAGAACAGGTTATTTGGGGAAAGGTCGGGGGGCGGGGACTTATATTAATAGGCACAGAGTTTCGCTTTTACAGTATGAAAAACGTCCCCAAGGTGGACGATGGAGATGGTAGCCTAACGTTATGTGTTTAACACCACTAAGTAGCAGACTTTAGATAGCTAAGATGGTCACTTTTCTGGGTATTTTATAACAAAAAAGGTTGGAAAATTAATACATGTAAAGAATGCATTATTTCTGCTCTGCTAAGTAATGGGTTATAGTCAAAATCAGTACAGCACTGACCCATGTCTCATCAAATCTTTCCCCAAATTCCTGAGTCTGTTCTTGACTCTATGGCTCTGCTCAGAGACTCTGCTGTCTGACATCTGTTGTCTGCTGCCTTTATTGCCAACCTTTATTTGGAGCTTTCCCCTGGAGCTTTCTCTCCCTCTCTGTGGAAGCCAGCTCCAGGCTACCTCCCACACAGTGCCCTTCTGTCCCAGTGTCCCTCTCCTCCACACCAGCAAGAATCAAAATGTCTATGGGTACGAACAACATTCTGCTTTCATGGTGTTGCCATTTTCTCTCTACTGTTAAATTGAGCTTCTTCTCAAGCTGTGTGTGGTGGCGCACGCCTGTAATCTAAGCAGCTTGGAAGACTCAGACAGCAGAATCGCGAGTTCAAAGCCAGCCTCAGCAAAAGCAAGGCACTAAGCAACTCAGTGAGGCCCTGTCTCTACATAAAACACAAAATAGGGCTGGAGGTGTTGCTCAGTGGTCGAGTACCCCTGAGTTCAATCCCCAGTACAAAAAAAAAAAATTGAGCTTCTTCTTAATAGCTTATTATTAGCCACTGATGTTTGATTTTCTGTGAAATGTCTATTCGCTCATTTTCCTCTTTTTCTACCAGGACATTAGTCTTTTTTGCTTCTTTAAAGAAGTTTCATATGTTATAGGCAATATTCTTATCATGCATATCATAAATACTTTTCCAAATATTTGAAGACCACTGCTCTTTCTTGCTTTTTCATCTTAAAAACTATTCTCAAACCAGACCTTCCTTTCTCTGTATAAGTCTAATTCATTCAAATAATTTCATTCTAATTTTGAAAAGGCTGTTTGAATTCTAATTGGAATTATGTGGAGTTTTCAAAATGAGTTTTGGAAGAACTGACATTAATATTATATTGAGTATTGAGATTCTCAAGCCTAGAGCACAGTACAGTCTTTCATTTGCTCAAGACTTATGTTCTTCACTTGAATTTTATGCCTTTTATTATTTACATGTCTGCATTCTGAAATGTAATTTAATTAAGAATTTTGCAACTTGAGAAAGAATTATTTTCAAAGTTATAAGCACTATACATTTGTAAAAATTACAAATGAGCACGTTATTGTTGACTCTGCAAATGTTACCTTTTCCACTGAAAAAAGTTTTAATTTTGATGCAATTAATGTGTCTTATCTTTTATAGCTTCTAGATCTCTGGTCATGTTAAAGCACAATCCTGTTGCCAAGTCTGGCATATAGAATATCCTAAAATTTCTTTCAAGATTTTTAAATTATTATTTTATTGCTAATAAAATAATTAATGATAATGTTTATTTTATTGTTAATAAAATAATCCACCTGACATTCAGCTTTGTGTGATCCAAGATTCAGATTCAATATTGTTTTCACCATGGCAGTTAGTTATATTGGCACCATTTATTAACTAATCTTTTTCCCACTGACTTGAGTCGACATTTTTGTCATATGTTAAATTCGTATACATATTGGAATCTATCTCAGGATTCTAATCTATCCTACTGATTACTTTACCTCTCAGTGTACCAATCCATACTGATTTAATTTCAATGGTCTCCTATTATTTTATGGTAACTCATAATTTAAGTTCCCCTTCACTGATCTTTGTCTTCATACCTTTAAAGGCTTTTCTCAGGCAATTCCTTTCCAAGAAAGCATTAAGATCATTTTATCCATATTTAAGAAAAGACTCTGTTGGATTCTAATTGAAAGTAAATGACATTTATATGATAATTCTGGAAGAATCAAAATTTTTATCTGTTAAGACTATCAACCAAAAACATGTCATGGCTCTATATTTTTCAGATCTTATTTTATGTTCTTCAATAAAATTCCAAAGTTTTCTTCATTTTTATTACCCTTTTGTTAATTTGTGATTAAAGCATTTGAAAATTGGTAAAATTTGTATTTTTATTACTAAGTTAAAAACTTGTATTTGTGTATGTGAGAGAGAGAGAGAGAGAGGAGAGAGAGAGAGAACATGTGTGTGTGCATGTGTATAGACAGAAATACAATTATTTGGTACAACTGCTGCTGACTTCTAGAAATTCTGGGAATTGTGACAATCTGGCCAAACCAAAAGCTAGAGGGCAGGGTAGAAAACTTATTTTATGCTTAAAATTAGATTTAATTAACTTCTTTACTGAAATCTGTGATTATTGCAATACTATCTGAAAAGTTTCAGAAATATGATCCCTGTTTATTCTTACAATTAAAGATACTATCTAAACTAAAATATTTTCCTGCACTTCTAGAAACAAAATATCTGAATAAAGTCATTGTGGGATCATTGCTCCAGAGTCTTACTTGACTAGAAAGTTTGGACGCTTCCACAGCATGTTCAAAATCTGGTCTTCCAATTACAGCAGGCTCTTTATTCAGTACTCCTTGCCCTTTCTTGTATTCTGCCTAAAATTAATAAGAAAATATTAAGTAATTCTATTTCATAATGACAAATCACATTAACATTAGTCAAAATAAAATATAAGATCCTCAGCCCATTAAAAAATGTTCCTTAGAACACTTCAAATACTAAAATATAGACTGCTAAAGCTAGAATTTATTGTACAGTATAGTTAAATAAATTCAAATTTTAGCAGCAAAAGAATTATTAACTTTGAGACTAAGTATCCAGCTATCATCACTTACAAATACTGAAAAAATATATAAGGAGAACTTTCTGGATAGAGATCTTGCATTCTTCATATAGATAGCATTTATGGTTCTGTTTTTCCTCAGGAACTGATCTGACCTGTTTGATCTACATGCAGTTGAATTTAGTAATTATTGATTATTAAGGTACATTTAGGTTATTCCAATATTCAATTTGGGTTCATTCATCATTTCAACCAGAATTTTGGGTACGTTAAAGTCAAATGGTATTACCAAGGAAGGTATATTAGAGAAGATAAGAAATAGCCTTGGCATGTGGGAAACATGTAAATGAGTTGAGGGAAGAGAATCTGCACAATTAACAGCATCGAGATGGGAAGAGGCCAAGAGAAGTTCCTTGGAACAGGGTGTTTTTTACTGGACCGCAAGATGGACAATCCTGGCTTTTAAGGTGAGACATTTGGACATGATCTTATCCCCACCTAGTACTTATTCAACTCTAAAAGCATGACAGTCATAGTCAAGTTCAATTTGGGCAGCTTCTGCATATACCCAAATAATTTACATAATCAAATGGATAATTCAGGGCAAAACATTGAGATGTCACTAATCCAGATTGATTAATTATATTAATTAAATTAACCATCCAAATACCAAAGCTATGCTTTGTCTCTTGCAAAAATAAAAAAAAAGAAAGCATTTCTGTACAAGATTTCAAAAGACAAATTACATTGCTTATGATCTTGGAGATCTGAGTTGCCTTCTTGATATCCGGTCTGTCGAGCTCCGCAGTATATGTGTGGGTGTCCTGCACATCTTTCCTATAAGAAATCTGATTAAAGAGACAGTTTTGATTGAAAAGAAACAAGAGGAAAAAAACTAAGTTAGTAATTTCATTTAGCTACTAACCTTCATGTCTATAACACTGTTTGTCCTTGTCAGATAGCTAAGAGAATCTATTGGCCTTGAGTTTCTTTTTTTAATGTTTTCATGCACAATATTCATTTGCATAGGTAGATTAACTCTTCACACTATACCTATGTCTCACTAACACTAACATATTTGAAACAAAAATATATATATTTGAAATGGATTTATATTACCTAAGAAATGGAAAGGCTAAGAACAGGGCACAAACTAGTCTTAAAGGATTTTCACAGATACCTCTCTATTAGCATGCTTGGTGTGTAAGTGTGAATGCTTCTATTCATATACAGAATGTGCTTAGCAATCACTTTAACTTGCCTACCACACTTTCTCAACCTCAAGGGATGCAGGGTGAGTCCCAGTAAACGAAGACTAAAAATCGCTTCCTTTGGGGAGGGCAGGTGTTGAGGCTCTGTAATATCCAGCTTTTACTCTCTCAGCTATTCCCTTCTCTCCTTTCTCTAACTGGACTCTTCAAATGTTCATTCCAAGGAGACCTAGACATGGTTACCAATAGTTTAACCATCTAATACATATCATATCATATCATATCATATCATGATAGCTTGAGCCATTCAAAATAAAAATTATTGCATTAAGGAATATTCTCCCTCTGAATGTTATGCATGTTAGACATAATGGAGCCAAAGCACAGAAAGTAGAGATTTAAAAAGAAAAATGAATGAATTTTGCCAAATGTTAAATATTTTAGGTCATGCACATTTACGTTAACTTAAATAGGAGAGATCAGAATCACATTGCTATAATGTCTGATGGTCAACATCTCACTTGTCTTCCACTTTCCAAATTCTTGATTGTCATGAGCCAAAGCCATTGCCAGATGTAGTTCTATACGGCATATCACCAGGGCTGGTTGACTTGTCTATTTTAATATATACTATTAGAGTCAAAATGCAAAGCATGCAGAAACCCATCTTTATTTTTTCAGAGCACAAAAAGAAAACTGAAATGAACCTTTGGACGGTTTACAAATAATTACATTTTGTACAAGAATTTCTAAAATTGCCTATAAACTTTCTGCAATAGCACCATCTAAGCTACTTATAAAATATTCAGATTCCTGAGGTTCATCCACAATCCTCAGGAATAAAATTTTGGTAAATAGAGCCCAAGAATCTGATTTTAATGAATTCCCTAGCGATCACCATGAACCAGTGTTCTAGATAATATTAATGTATCTTGTTATTTTCTTTTCAACCTTGCGGATTTAAAACACTCTCGCTTTCTTATTTCTTCCAAAAATAATTATCAGATGTGAGACATGATAATGCATTAATACTTCAACAGGTTCCCTTTGCATTATTTTATTTCAATGAAATATTTAGGTACACTTCTTCTATTTACCCTTTGAAAGCTTACATTTGCCTTGCTACCAAGACTATTTTTTAAATTGCATTTACAATTGTGAATCTGAAAAGCACATACCACTTAAGCACAATTAGTACTAAGTTCTTCAGTATTTATATTTCATAGGCTTTATGTTAGCGAGTAATTTCAGGTAGGTTTTGTACATACAGGTAGTAAAAGAAACAACAATCAGCTGGCGACTGAGTTATATTTTCGGGTGAATTTTAAATCTTCAGGGATTTTTAAATAGGCCAATTTCATTGGCTTCACAAAGCAATACACTCATCCACAAATGATAGCAACTCAACCTCAGCCTACAGGGAGTTAAAACACAAGCTGTGTAAACAAAAACCAGCTCTCAGGTGAAAACAAACCAAAATTATTACCCACCTCCAGTACTGTTTCTAAGTTTCTTCATTCATTTGAAAATCACTAGGGGAGGGGGGATGTCTTTTTGTTTAGACAAGAATGAGGGTAAAAATGGAAACCCTTACTTTTTGAAAAGAACTGCAACCTTTCAGAAATCCCAGCTTTACACGGGTTACCTAATTATATGCTGTTGAGCCTAATGACTGCGTGAAGAGAGGTGAACGGCACAAAGGCGGCAGGAGCAGGACTCTGAATAGGGCCCCATCATCCATGTAAATTGCAAATTAGAGGCCAGCATATGTGACTCAAAACAAATATTAAGATTGACATGAGCTGTACATTCAAACAAGAGGACACCACAGAGCCGCACAGGAGAAAAGCACAGGAGCCTGATCACAAGTCAGATCTTCCAGAATGCGACTGCTTGGGGATAATCCACAGGAGAGGAGGCTTTTACGTCTGTGGACACACAAGAGTAGCAAGCTCCTGGTTTCACTCTTACAAGGATGTCTAAATATGCGTGGTATGGCAACATGGCTCCCTGAGCAGATTACTCATCTTCCTGTACCTGGATCACCCTTAGCTTTGAGGGAACTCATCCGGCATTTCTCATATGTCTGCAGTATGGATTTGGTCCTTTCTGGCATTGCACCCGAACTCAGAAAGAGTCAAAAGGTCACGCAGCAGAAGAGCTTGGAGGTCAAAGTGTGTGTGTAGGCATGCACACATGCATGTATGTGTGTGTGTGTGTGTGCATTTCCTGAATCAATTTGAACATGAAATTCTAACCATATTGAAACAGTGGATTGGCCACCATTTTTTTATTCTTCTCATGACAACATGGTGATCTATATAATTCTGTTTCTAGTAAGAAGAGAGAAAGGAAGAGATTCTTAAAAATCATTAACCCAGAATGGGTATAAGCTTCACAGTCAATGACTGATTTTACGTTATTTCCTTCAATGTTTTGTTCTTGCTATGTTCTCAAAGCACAGGAGAGAACAAAGAAGGAAGAGAAGGAAAAAGGAAGAAAGGAGGAGAAAAAAGCAGGTGGAAGATGGAGGAGGTGAGGAGGAAGAGGAACCAATGATTAAAAATGGTCTCTACTTTAGACTCTTCCATATGCATATGAAGGACTTACTCCTATGGATTTTTTCCCAAATGTCCATAGTATCTGTTCAACTGAGTTCCCTCCTTCTCTTCTATTTCAAGTGTATTCTTAATCTTTAACTATCTATTCTTAGTAATGAATATTAGAAGCGTTTGAGTACATCCCACAACGGAAACAACTGGAATTTTAATGGGTATTGCAGTGATCTTACAAAACAACTTTAGGAAAAATAATAGCTCAACAATACTGCAGGCTTCCCTAGGGGAAGATGGCATATTTTTCCATTTCTATAATTCTTATATTATATATCTCAATGAAATATCATCATTTTCTTCTACAGGTCCTACATAAGGAAAAATATTAATTATTCTATGAAGATCATTTTTATATATTTATCTTATTGCCAAGATGATCAGCTTTCTTTTTCACAGTATGTGAAAACATATAATTTCATCTGCAAATGTTGATTTTTGGTCTCTTCCATAGGGACAATCAAAATTATTATATTAAATACCTGATTACTTCCTTTTACCTTTTACTTTAACCAAATTTGTCTTTTTCCACATATCTGAATCATTTTTCTAAATTACTCCTTTTTTAGTAGACACTTATTCCCCCCCCTACAACTTTTTATTTGCAAACTACATCCCCCTGACTCCAGATGACTAGGAGGGGCCCTCAACCTGCCTTTCTATAGACAGGGGTGACCACATGCCTTGGCCTTGGAACCCATCAGGTTCCACGTCCACTTAGAAACCATGATTTAAAAAGGCACACTTATATCCCGAGCAGGCCCAGTCATCCAACGGATCTGAGGCTGAGGTTGACACACACTTTTCTCTGGCATCAGCTGCTATGAGGTTGATTTAAGCTTGGAAGCAACAGCTGTCATCTTGAATCCTCACAGACAGTGTGTGAAAGAAACACCACACAGCAGCAAGCAGAGTGAGATATGGGACAGAGGAGGGCTTCGGGTGACACTGTGACAGCTCTGGAACCAGTTGTGCCTGGAGCTAGCATTCATTTCCTGATTACAGTCTGTGTTCAATATCCCTGGGTTCCACATCTAGGACTCAATCAACCAAGGATTGAAGAAGTTCAAAAAAGAAAGTTGTATCTGTACTCAACATATACTGACTTTGTATCATTATTCCCTAAACAATACAGTACAATGACTGATTACATAGCTTTTATACTATTTTAGGTATAACAGGTAATCTATAGTTGATTTTAAATATACCGGAAGAAGTACACAGATTACATGCAAATGCTGTGCCATGTTTATAAAAGACTCCAGCATGCCCAGATTTTTAGTATCCACAGGGGTCCTGGGACCAATCTCCTAAGGATATGAAGGTATAACTGTATGTAAACCAATAAATATTCCTTTTACTCCAACTAACTTTAGATTCCTGTCAGTAACTCTAGAAAAATCCATTTCATGATTTTCTGTAATATCAAATCTGTTCTTTTTTTTTAACCTCCAATAAATAATTTTATTCCATCAAATTTTGTCTTTGAATTTCTTCCTTATCTCACTATGTTCACCTTTGCCCTAGCTTGTATTTTCATATCACTTCATGGTCTTTGAATCTTGGCTTGTTCCCTCCCTGAATCTACTTCTGTTTCAAAACAGCCATGTCCTTTGTATGATTCCTTCATTCCTGCAGTGTGGTCCACATATTAGGCCCTGTTCCGTGTCCTCTATGTGCATTAATTCATTAAACCATCATGCCACCCCTCTTGTGCTGTGTGTTGTTGGTACTTAACCAGGCTCTGCTGAAGCTCCTTTCCCAGGCTGGACCAACATCCCCCAGCATCCCCTTCCTTATATAGTTATGGATCAGACTTGGCCAATAGACAGAACTGTGAGATTTTGAAAGTAGAACGGATGCCTTTACTCTCCAGGTACAGCCAGACACATGCGATCAAAGGATTCGCAGTGACCTTCCAGCAGGCTTTCTACTTTTATAAAGCGGTGATTTCAGACTCCTTGGTAGGTGAGTTAATAAACTAGACAGAAGCAAAACCTCCACAGACTGTCCATGAAGTAAAAGCAAAGCACTGAGAGATGAGAAGACTGGGGGCTGGAGAAGGGCAGCCTCCCTGGAAACCACAGATAGACAGACGCCTGTGGGGCTGAGAATTGCACAAGCAGGAAGGCCTTGAGGGAAGGAGATCCAGCTGGGCCAGGACCAGTCCCTTCACTGCTCTGGTGAAGGTAAAAGTGATTCTTGGTGAGAAGAAACTAGAACAGAAGTGAGGAGTGTAATCTGTATAGTCATAATCTTGAAGTCCAGGTTCAGTCATTCTCAAGTAAGCCTTTTATCATCATCATAAACTATCACATTAGAGAAGCCCTCCAGAGGCACAGGGACTTTTTTGTTTTGTTTTGTTTTGGTTTTGGTTTTGTTTTCGTGGTGCTGGGAATCGAACAGAGGGCCTTGAACACTACCACTGAGCTTTGCCCCCAGCCCCTGGAAGTTCTTTCATGAAACTTATTTAAGTGTTATTTTCTATAAGAGAATATGGACCTTTTGAAATATAAATCTTGTTTTCTATAAGACAATATAAATTTTTCAAATACAAGTGAATGTACAATCTGATACTATTGAACAAACGTTTTTAATTGTCTAAAGAAAGATGGAGTAAAATAGGTTACATCTAAAACAATGTATCATTATTATTATTGTCATTGTTTATATGTCATTTTATAGTTGGTATACGTTTGTTTATTCATGACCTAATTTGATCAACAACACTATCTCATGAAGAAAGCAGAAGAGATATTACTAATGATTCTGGCTTAGAGATGAACAAGAACACCAATACACATATTTTCAATACTAAATCCTTAGGCACTGTTACTATAAGTCACACTGGGGAACCACAAAGAGCCGTAATTGTTTTTCCAGTATTATTTTACTGATTTATCTTTAAGCTTTTTCACTTTCTGATGAAACAGAAATTTGTCTACTGGTAAGGTTTTATTAATTTTAAGACAGTACATAGATCATTCTTGAAAAGAACATTAAGTTTCTTGTTTGCCATGCTGAATATTTCTTTTTCATACATGTTGAATTGATTACCAATATGATGTTTGGGAAAAGTTTACTATTCCAATTTCATCACAAGTTGGTATAAACCATACTACTTATAAAACTTAAAATGGCGATTTTTGTTTGACTTTCTTGTGACCTATTGGACTTCATGCCTCTGAGAAGATGGATGAGAACTAATAATATAATTGAGGTTTTCATTACAAGTCCATCTTCAGGGGAAAGTTATAGAACAGAAAACCTCCAGTTTCTCTCATCACATTAGAAAAATTTGGCAGGAGTGCATCCCTTAAGATACCCAAGGATTTAGATTGGCTGTTTTTAATCAATTTTTAATTATAGTATCAACAAGATACGTTTAGGAACTTTTTGAATACACCCTTCTGACCGAAACACTTCTTAATATTAATTTCATATTGATTTAGCCCTTTTATAAACCAATTCTCTTTTAATTGTTTCAAATGAACGGTGATATCACCCTAAACTCTCAAAGCACCCTTTAAAAACTGGAGGAGGACCAAGTAGCCCTAATATTTTATTGAGTGGCTCTTCTGCAGAGCCCTTTACATATATTATTTAATACTTGTAAGAGCCTTGGGAGGTAGGTGTCCTCCATTTTAGAGATGAGAAAACTGAGATACAGACATATTAAGTAACTTGTCCCAGGTCAACTACAGGATACGTGGCAAAGTCAGCATTTTAAGCATGGTCTAACTCCAAATGTTTTTCCTCATATATGCTAGCATTGAGGATATGCTAATAATTTTCCTCTTTTTTGTGATCATTAAATCTTAGAGTGATACAAGTGACCCCTGCCCCCAGAATACACTTCCCCTTGGAACTCTCTGTTATTCAGAGATGAGAATTCAGTTCATAAATAAAGCTCTCCCCCATCCTCTTTCACTTCTTTTCATCACTGAAGGTGTAAGAGAGAGATTCTGAAGAAAAATCACTCCTCTTGACTGCCAAGGACCATTTTAATAAAAAGTGTGACCAAAAAGGAGGCAAAAATTAACTTGTTCTGAACTGCAATTATTCCAGGTTCTCCTGGATTTCCTGGTTCTCTAACAGAACTCAGAAAGCTGACTTAATTTCTGTGGCAACATAAACCAGGTAAGCAAAGGCACTGACTTTCATTGTTCCTGGGTTAATTGTATTCACATCTGATGGTACATTTTTATTTGAAATTAAGTCACTCACTTATACCCAGAGTGCAAAGTGACGTTCCACACAACGAAAGGGCAATTAATTCTACTAGTCAATTCTCTGCCATAAGTTTCTTCAGGCTGATGTTTCATGGGAGACAGAGTTTTTTTGTCTTTTATGGAGATTCAATGGATCTTCCCGCTAAGCCAGGAGATGTACACACTAGCTCTCCTTGCAGCTTTTAAGACCAATCCTTAAATTTCATATTGTAGGGACAACAAATGTATTACCCTAAGTGGCTTGACTCTGCAGGAATATCAACTACTTCACAGGTAGAATACAAATATCATTCTCACTTTAAATCTAAGTAAATAGTCTTAAACACTTTCCAAATCCTATTATATGTACAAACTTTGCATGCAAAGGTTGAGCTGAGTTGGCAGAGGAGTGTAAGTAAACACATCCTTCTCCCGTGAGCACATACTGTTGAAGGGAGAGAAAAGGGCTTCATTCTCTATTCCCTCAATCAAAGACCTTGTTTTAAAAAAGAGCAGAGTTAAAATAATAAGTCCAGCTCTATGACAAGGAACTTCTGTATTTGAATTGCATTGAATTATAGAGTAAGAAAAGTCCTCCCAGGGATCCACATAACACCAGTCCCCATCCCAGGGTACCAGCCCACCTTCTACCCTTGGCGTCTTATATGAGCTCAAGATCTCTACAGCTACAAAATAGTGGCAACTCGGGTGTTTCCATTATTCTTTCCTGCAGTACATCTGAATTCAGATGATGTCTCGCAATGCTACTCATTTTTAAAATTTCATTTAAAATCTTGACTAATTATCAGTGACCTTTAAGAGAGAGATAGTAGGGTACAGCAGAAAGAGCAAACTCCAGAGTTTGATTCCTGAGTCTTATTTTCTTCATCTATGAAATGGGAATCAGTACAGGGTTTTAGTAAGAAATGGAAATGATCAAAGTCTTGGCACAGAGTCTGGTGCATGGTTGAGCTGGGTAAGTGTTAGTTATGATTATTATAGTTATTCTGAAAGCAAACAGTTCTTATAAGGCCTCCTCATAAAATAATAGCCCTGATAATAACTGTAGACCTGCAGCTTCTTCATCTCCTGTTAGTCTTAAAGCATCTTAGAGAAATGCTTTGGTATCAGCATATGTTGAAACACGTGGGTTAGTATGTTAAATCCTTCCCTGGTTTTTACTTAAACATTGACCTAATGCAATTTAATATCAAATAGCTATTGTACCTCTGGGCCCTGGAGACACAGAGTCAGCAAAGTTGCTTCAGTAGGAGGACTGAGTGACACTCTTTCTGAGATAACAAAGATAGATCAGGAAATTTTCCAAGAAAGGAGGTTTCTTAATCTAACTAGGACAGGCACCTTATCTTAACTGATTCTAATCCATCAAGAACCTGACCAGCAGTTCATACATGCCTTTTGGAGAGTATAGAATTCATGATGAGGAGATAAGTTTCTGCTACAATTTCAGAAACAAATCATTCTTCTAGGACATCAGGAGAGTAGTGGTAATTAAACAAATGTATGCAAGCCTTCATGGGCCTGGGAACTTATAATCAAAGAAGAAATTTGTTTTCTACAGGCTAACTTTCTTCCTCCTTGTTCTGCTGCTAAGTCAGTCATTAGGCATCTGTTGCTTCCATACTTCATATCCACTATTCTTTACATTTCGTAATAATCTGATCCCCAAAAAGCAGTTCAAAAGAAAGAGCAGTGGGGTGCAATCTAGCTAGTGCTCACTGGTGATTCTTCCATGGCTCATTGGTTGCTGATGCTCTTTCTTGCAATGTTTCTGTGATTCTAGACTGGAAACCATGAGCTTCTGTGTCAAGTCAAGGAAGCTCTAGAAATGCTAATCACTCAATGTCTTCTTCAAGTGAAATGTTTAATCCCTGGAAACACCCAACAGTTCAGAGGCATTCTACAAGGCTTTAATGACTATCTTAAGAATAATTCAAAAGTACCTCTTACTGATAAACTATAAAGTCCTTTTTCAAATAGAAATGTTATAATATTTAAATCTCAACTAAAGAACCACAAGATGTAATATGGGTTAGCTACAATTTTCCAGAAAATGGTGAGCAATGAGCTTCCTTACATTACTCTGGTGTTTATTGACCTCCATGGCATGTCTGAGCTCAGGTGGCTCCTTCATGTGGGCATAATCTGAGACTCCTTTGGCAGCATCATACTTCTGCTTGTAGACAACCTTTAAAAGCACAGAAAAACAATTAGTTCTGTTTAGAGGTAGCCAAGAATGGGACGTCTGCTTAGTGTGCACAAGCCATGGGTTAGATCCCCTGCACCACCCAAAAATCAATTTAAAAAATTGTAAAAATCCTACAGCAGTATATAAAATTCTTAACTGTTTAATTCTACTGTTTTATAAGGATTTTATATATTTAAATACCACTAATAACAGATAAATTTGCCTGAGCCTCTGTAACAAGATAATATATAGTGCTTTCATCTCAAGGCTTTGGTTAAGATTCCTAATTCTAACTCTGTCATTTATTTCAAAACAACCTTAAACAAATGATGAAATCCATAGTTCTATTCATCTAGCTTAAATCTCACCTATAGTTTTGGGAAATCTTCTATGTCTGAGAGCTTTCACAGTTATAAATGTTCAAAGTTTAATCTTGAGAAAACAGCTAAGCAGGTGGGGGAAAATTATGGAGTATGTAAAAGTGAGATGCTTATTTTTACATGAAAGGTTCTGATTTTATGTAAACACAGCCATAATATAATATAAACCTCATTAAATGCCCAAAGCTTGGGGGAAAATATAATGTACGGATGAAATTCTCAGGCATGTCAAGCCTCGTTCTCCATCAGGGATCTGAACATCATATACCAGTATTATCCGTTACCAACCACCTGATCCAATTTTCTCCATACCGGGCTGGAGAGGGGGTATAAGGAAGATTTTTTAAAAATAACATCAACTAATATCTGCTCAGTGAATAAATAAATGAATGAATAACCATGAATGAATATAAACCAATGAATGAAGAAAGGAATGGCAAAATTAATTTTAGAATATATTAAGGGCTTAATAATGAATGCAGGTTGAGTGTAATAGGAATTACAAAGCACAAAAAAAATAAAGGCAACTTAAAAAGAAAAACTACAACGATTGTTACCAAGAACAAAATAAGGTCTAGTTTTCAATGAAAAAGAATATAGTCAAACTTAAGGAGAATTCTTTACCAATATGAGCTCCTTGAGAGGTGGGTCTATATCTTACACATCTTTTAATATCCTGTGCCTATCACAGTGAATGACAGAGTAGAAATGCAATCAATGTATAGTGAATGGATGAATAAATGAGTTTATTCAACATTCTTATAAACCTACACTCCTCGTGGGCTTTCATACAGAATTAAACACCCATTTAACTTAGATAATATACCTATCTAGAGGATTAATGATATTTAATTATATTTAATTAATGATATTTAATTATTAGTGATAATTATAAAACTGATTTTTACAAATAAAATCATTGAATCTTACCATCCCCTCTTCCCCTTCCCAAAATCCATCTAGTCCAATGTTCAATGTTGAAATCTCCTCTCTGGCTCCCCACTTCGTTTTTCTTTTTAAAAACATCTACTGAAAACATACTCAATCTAGGACATCACAGTCTCTGAATTTTGAAAGCTCTGGTTGAAACTTCTTCCTTTGATCAAAATCCATATATCTGTCCAGAGTTGTATCTATCCAATCATAAAGAAAAAGCCTAATTCACAACACAGAATTTCCAGTGGGAAAACAACCAGCCATCAATGACTTCTGTTCTTCCATACAGTCTGCATGGATTAAGGGGTTGAACCCCTGATTGTCCAAGAAGCCCTCTTGAATCCAAATCCCAATTTATCCATCTCATTCCTGCAGCAGCCTGACTTAATCCTATTTAGAATTACTTAATTTAATCCAGGTTATCCTCCTCCACTTGCTAAATGCTATTAATGCATTCATGTGTCATGACAGTTTCCTTTTGACAGCTATGTTGAGATTCCTGTCAATTAATGCACTTAAGTCTTATTCAGTCTTACTCAGCAGGCTTCCTACATCCAGTCCTGTGTGTTTGGTTGATTACCAGGACTCAAATGCAGTCCCTATGTTGTTCCAGGTATAATACATCTTGTTACAGTCTGTCCATCAATTTACTCCATCAAGATATCTAATTCTGATAAATATATCTTTACATTTTCACCAATTACTTAGGTTAAACAGGAAACCTCTTAAGGACTCCCAATGTAGGGCGAGAAAGTCCATATCTCAGTTCCATAACATAAAATAACCCTGCGGACAGGAAACGGGAGTAGTTTAATGCATGGTCAAGTCTAAAAGACAAGGAAAAACTTATGTTGAAATTTATTTCTTCCTCTTAAATAAGACAAGCTAACATATGCCAATCTCCTTTTTGAAGGATAGCTGGTATATTCTGTATTTTAGACTGATGATCATGCTTGTGACTTTATAAACAAAACCAATGCAGCTGATCATTTTGTGAGTGATCATAGATACAGTGACTCATCAAGCACAATTTTAAAAACCACTCTTTCTTAAAAAGCCTACGTAATTTTCTACTTGCAGCTTTAAAAGAGTCATTTCATTTATAGCTGCCACTAAGTACCACTTTAGAATTAAGATTGCATCAAATGGGAGGCAGCTGAACTTTAATTTATTATATTAATTTTCTTCCTTAAAATAGCTAATGGAAAACTATGTCAAGCTAATAAATTTTCTGATAAATTTGATTTTCTTAGAATCTGTCATTATTATGTGGTCTTTCCCTACATTAAAACTGTTTTCTTCATGTTCAAGAACTCAGATTGCTATGGTACTGGACACCCAAAGAGTGGCGGAAACTTCAAATAGTCTTATATGCTTTATATATAAATATTTATATAAACAATGTATACATTTGTCATATGTTTTATCTCCTTGATTTTTATATCTCACATATACATGTGTGTATATATGATATATATACATGTTCAACTTCTAATACACTTTGTAAGTACTATATAGGTAAATGTGCTTTTAGTCCCATACAATAGACACCTCTGAACTCCTGAAACAGGACTCCATAAATACTACTGATAAAAACCATAGATTCCCATAAAACTGCTCAGTTAAGATGCCTGAGCAGCCTGTATTGCTTCTGTGATAAGGAATTATTTAGCCTTTCCTGAAATAGCCTTGCTGAGAAGGATCCCATCACTTCAAGGCACAGTCCACTCCATTTCCAGGTTCCTTTGGGATCATTGTTTATAATTTTTTCTAATGGAGAACAGCTAATAAAAGTTTTCAGTCTCCTGAAAACTTCACAACTCTCTTTTTTAAAGATGTTTCTTTCTATCAGTCATTTTCTAAAGGAAGCATAAATCTGTTATGGTTTAGATCTGAGGTATCCCCTGAAAAGCTCATGTGTTAGTTAATGCAGGAATGTTCAGAGGTGAAATTATGATGAGAGCTGTAATCTCATGGGTAGATCAACCCATTTGATGAGTTAATAATTTGAATGGATAACTGTAGGCAGATAGAGGTGTAACTTGAGGAAGTAGGTCACTGGGGGTGTGCTCTTGGGGATCACATATTGCCCCTGGTTCCTTACACGTACCCTCTCTGCTTCTTGGCTACCATGAGCAGCTCTGCCATGCCATTCCACCATGGTGATCTACTCACCTCAGCCCCAGAGCAATGAAGTAATCAACCATGGGCTGAACCTCTGAATCTGTGAGGGAAATAAACTCTTCCTCCTCTAAGGTGTTCTTGTCAGGTATTTGATCACAAACAGCAAGCACACTCACTGGATTTATTTTTTACTCTATATTGAATTTAAGCATTAGAAAGACTATGTGAATTATTTATAATAGTCCAATAGTTTGTAAACAATAGTTTGTCAAGAATTTTCATTATAACTCCAAACCTCATTAAAGTTTAGAATTCATCTAATATTACAAATTAGGTTACCACAACTCTGGAACATTTTGAACACAGTAAAAAGATAGTTTTTTAATTGTCACAGATACTTGTAGGTAGTTTTTCTGCTTTCTTACCTCTTATTGCCAGGTAAACTTGGAGAATAACTATTTTTTAAGAATAACTATTTTAATAGTAATAAAAGTGATGCATGCAAATCTAAATAACTTTATTTTTATTTTTTATATTTTTAGTTGTAGATGGACACAATACCTTTATTTTGTTTATTTAGTTTTTTTATATGGTGCTGAAGATTGAACCCAGTGCCTCAAGCAGGCTAGGCCAGCACTCTACCACTGAGCCAGAACGCCAGACCACAAACTTTATTTTTGCAAATCTTTGAAATACATACCTTATTCAGAACCAAGATATTTTCTTACTAACAAATTCAAAGACTAATCACAACAGAAAGCTCTGCTAATTAAGAATGTATCTATATCTTCCCCAGTGGTGTCTACTCTATCATAGGATGACACACGGTAAGCATATACATGATAACCTATTCCACCAAAAGCAATACAATAGACCCCAAATACCGCAAATGGATTATTTTTCATGCTAAATTTCACATTGCCAGTGTTTGTGTTCCATAGACCTATTTATGCCATTAAAAAGTGAAATGAGAGTCAGGTGCACACACCTGTAATCCAAGCTACTAGGAAAGGTGTGGTGAGGCCAGAGGATTGCAAGTTCCAGGCCAGCCCAGGCAACTCAGTGATACTCTGTCTTAAAATAAAATAAAAAGGGCTTGGAATGTAGCTCAGTGTTAGAGCCCTTGCCTTAGCATACTTAGGTTCTAGGTCCAATCCCCAGCACAAAAAAGAAAAGAAAAAAAATTGAGAGAGGATACAAATATATGAAAATGTTACTTTCCCAAGTAAATATAAAAACAGATTTTTAAAATTTTTCTTTTTGAATTGAATGATTGGTGCTTGTCTTATATCAACTGTTATAATTATGTACTTTATAAAGTAGCCCCATGTTCTCAGCAAGTAGCTAGGTGACCAGATGTTGGCAGGAAAAGCAAAGGGCATATTGACCCTGGTCATCCATGCAGAACCTTGACATCATATATTTTTAGCTTAGCTAAATCTCAACTAATCTCAGCTGTTAAGCTTACTGCCAAGTTGGGTTTACAAAGGATGTTTACATTTGTAATAATGAAGTATTTAAAGATGTTCTGCAAAGGGTAGCTATCTTAAAATCAAAATTGATTTTCAGACTATTTTATAATTACCAAGGTATCCTCTACTTAAAAGTAAACTACTTCGGGGGCTGGGGCTGTAGCTCAGTGGTAGAGCACTTGCCTAGCATGCGTGAGGCACTGGGTTGGATCCTCAGCACCACATATAAATAATAAATGAAAAGTAAAGATCCATAAACAACTAAAAAATTTAAAAAAAAAAAAGTAAACTACTTCGGGAAAAAGAATTTGTTTAATAAGAAAAGATTCAATAGACGCAGTAGGAAAGATAGGGGATAGTGTGTGGTTAAGAACACAGACTCTGGAGCCAGACCACCCATGTTTGTGTGCTGGCTCTACCATTAACTGGCCGCGTGACCTTTGGTATGTTGCTTAAACTCTCTGTGCTCTGGTTTTCACATCTCTAAAATGAAGAGACTTCCTGGGGTGGTTGTGAGGATTAAATGGCATAAATACATGTGAAATGCATGAAAGAGCACTTATCATTAGTATGTCTACATTCAATATTAATACTAATTAGAAGTACTAATGCCTATGTATTAACTGTGCAAAAGGAAACATATCCTTTAAAAGGAAGTCAATAAATTCAACAATACTGAAGAGCCCTGTGTGCCTGGGACTGTTCCAATCACAGGAATAGAGCAGGGGAACAGGACAGATGAGGGTCCCTGCTCTCATGTAACTTAGCCAAGTAACAGATTAATAAAGAAAAAAAATTCAGATTGCACCATGAAGAAAACCAAATAATGAGTCAGAAAACAACAAAGTATTTCTACCTTCAAATTTTTGCGAAATGCAAGAGATTAAATGCATTTTTAAAGGCCTTATGTGTCAAGGTACTATACAGGAAAAAATTACCCCTACACTCCTGTGGATTCAAAATGAGTTTACATGATGACAGTTCTTAAGTTTGTCTGCAACCTGGAATCACTAAAATAGCCACTTCCACCTGATGGAAGCTCTTGCTGGTAGCCTGAGTTCTCCCGAAAGAAAAGCACCAGCCACAGATCAGGAAATTCAGGAACCAGTTGTCTAACAGATGGAGCATGGACCTGTGGGTCTCAAGTTCAACTGTTATCTCTTTACGTGACTTTTAACAAGCTGTTGACATGTTCTCCACTTAGGGATCATATGTTAAATCAGAATCATTCAACAGGTGCTATAAGAACTTCATCTTTAAAATGGCGTGGAGGCACACATCTATAATCTCAGCTGCTTGGGAGCCTGAGGCAGGAGGATGGCAAGTTCGAGGCCAGCCTGAGCAACTTAGCAAGACCCAGTTTCAAAATTTTTAAAAAGTATGGGGGCGGAGGGGAGATAGCTTGCCTAGTATGCATGAGGTCTTGAGTTCAATCCCCAGAATTACACAACAAACCAGAATTATTTCAGTTTTGTAAACCGTCAGAACTTTAGATTAAAATTAGCTCTATAAAGAGCAAAGAATGGGATTCAAAAAAAATCAGCATTCTGTACCTGACATAAACTTGCGTGTCCCTTTCAATGTCTGCCACTTGACTACAAACAGCACATGATCCAGCTGTTTCCATTCAGTGTTTAATACCCAGAGTAAACAATTGATACTAAAATGTTAAATAACTTAAAAGAGATTATATGCTTGATCTTCGTTATATAACAATGTGTAGAAAACACACCTCACTCTGAAGTTGGGAAACTTCTCTTGCAAAGACGCTGTCAATGGTGGCGGGCATCCGCTTATAAAGAGAGTTGGAAAGGTTGACCTTCACAGAGCCTCTGTATTTTGCCTAGAGGAAATAAAAAGAAAATAAAAATCTCCCTCCCTATTTTTTAAACTGTGAATAATAAAAAAAACTTTCTGTAGAAACCATTCTGATTTAATAACCTGCAAGTTTAATTTTAAACTAAACCTGCATTTGAATTTTAAATACAAGATCTGATAAATGTACTCTGAAAAGAGCAAGACTTCCAATTTGTGATAGAGAAAGCTTTAAATGTGATATGCAAGAATGTAGAAACTTTTCTTCTGGTGAAGTCCATGTGCATTTCTAAAAAATAAATCTACCTGTGTGTATTGATAGGTTCATATGTTTGATCAGTGAAGAAACAATCAGAGAACAATGAGACATTTGAGTTGTTCCAGAAAATACAAACCTTTACAATTTACTGTCAGGTTCCCAAAGGCAAAGAATAGTGAGTGACTACTAAAGGCTGATAAGAGGGAAGAGGAGGCTGGGAGGCTGGGTAGCAGGCACCAGAGCACAATGAGAAGTATTTCTCTGATATTCGGATGCTAATTCACAATAAGCGGGTGGGTAGGGAAGAAGAGAAGTACTTTGGGTTAGACAAAGGGGAATGAAGGGAAGGGAGGGGGGATGGGAATAGGAAAGATAGTAGAATGAATCAGACGTTGCTATCCTATGTGCATGTATGATTACACAACTAACGTACTTCTACATCGTGTACAACCCAAAGAATGAGAAGTTACACTCCATATATGTATAATGTGTCAAAATACACTGTACCATCACGTATAACTAATTAGAAAAAAAGATAAGCTCTGGTTCCACAGCACCACAGGGTGACTAGTTCACAAGAACCTATCAGAGGTATTTTAGTGACACTTAGAAGAGCTTGAAGTCTCCAGACGCAAAGTAATGAAAAGGAGATGGAAACATTAATTACCTTGATTTGATCAGCACATCTTGTGTACGTGTATTGAAACATCACACCGCATCCCATAAATATGTACAATTATTACAAATTAATCAAAAAATTAATGTTTAAGGAGATGGCTAATGGCCCTGATTTGATCCTTACCCACGTTATGCGTGTATCAAATTATCACACTGCATCCTACAAATTTGTACAATTAAGATAATAATTTTTTTTTCATGCATCCTTTTGTTCTAGGCTCCTCAGCCTCCTGTGGGGGCCACAGTGAGCAGAGGTGGGAGGTGGGCTTGTCTGCTCCTGCGCCTCCCCACCTCCAGCCGGTGCTGGCTCTGAGGGAGCTCAATCATTACTGGAAAAGACAAACACTCATTCACCACTTGCTCTTGGGAAAATTAGGTTCAAGGGAACACAATAGATCACCCACTTGCAATTTTTTGCTCTGCAGTTAACTCCTTCAGGAAAATCGATCAAACACAAGTTGAGAACACCAAGAATTTCTCTGCACAGGAGACATAACACAGCTGATATAAATAAACAAAACTGTGTTCTGTGGGTGAGTACTTGTGAGCCTGATTTGGGTGTTGATCTATTGAGCACCTAGGTCATCTGAGCCTTTTGTCTCCACAATTCTGGATGTTGGTTATAAAAGAAAAGGTGCTGATTTTCTCAAAATACTTTCAGGTTAGCTGATAATATACTGAGAACCCCACGTTGATCTTTTTCCAATGTAACTTTCGGAACACTAGAGGTCAGTCATTTACAACACTATTGTAACCGTTCTCTTCAAGTTTATTTGCAGACTACAGTGATGCCTCAACATAGAAATGATTGTCAACATTGTGCTTTACAGTGCAAGATAAACTGCAATTCTAAATGCTCTCAGAAAGACTACGTGATTTTTCAGCTGGAAAATGCATATAGAGTAGTTCTCACTCTGTGGCTTTATAATAGAAATTTCTGTTGAACTCAATTTTATCCCACTCAAAAAGAGCTTAAATTAAATTTATTTGTCAGAGTTACTATGGCTTATGGAAACATGTAATAAGATGTGCTTATTTCCAAAATAATATTCACCTGTTAAATTCTAATATATCCATTAGGAAATCAATAGTTTGGAATTTTAAAAATAGATAATTTTCCCAATGTTTTCTATTTATCAAATGAAAATATTCCTTTTCAACAGTTACTTTATAAAAAAGAAAGGGTTGAAGTCAAAATATAGACATACAGTATATAATAAAATGTATTGAGCAAATATAGCCAAATATCTCATTCATGAGTTAACACTGTTCATAGAATTAGATAATAATCTAGATATTACCAACATTCAGTGGTGCCTTCAAAAGTATTCTCCAATACTTTAATGCAGACATGCAGATTTTTTAATCTATATAAATAGAAAAACATGATCCATTTTGAAAATTTTTGAGAACTTACCTCTGAAATAAAAGCGCCAATATTTTTAACATGGGTTAGCATGGGAGTTTCAGGCACAAATGTACATTTGTCCTTAGACTTTTTATAGTCTTCTTTATAATGGATCTAAAAAAAGGAGAATAATGTGCATAAGAAGAGAAAGAAGAAAAGCAATTGTAGTGACCTTTTTTAAACAGAGAATGGAGGTGATGAAGTCCATTTTCTGAAGTAAGTATTCAAATGTGGAATGATCCTCAAAATAAGACAAGTGGAATGAACGGAGATCCAACCCAGAACTGCAAAGCCATGAGACATGGTAAGAAGAGACTGTGCGCTCAGTGAACAAGGCACAGGTACCCTTAAGGAGCAACACTAAGAATGGGCCACAGAGGATGGGTTCGGCTTCCCCAGCATAATTATCAAAAGGTCCTTTCACTGCCACAAGTGTCCGAGTTTGTTGTCATCTTTAAGCCACTGACCTTGATAGGTAAGACTATGGTCAAACAGAAACATCTGCCTACCTCAAGACAAATAGTCTTCAGAACGGACATAATACATTAAGAAGAGGCAGAAATTAAACAAATGGAGGTTACTACCAGCAATGTCACCCATACATGGTAGATGGGAGAATTGGGACTTACGCTGTGGACATAATGAGCTTCCTGTTACTAATTAATCTCCCTCCTCCCAACCAGTCAAACTTTACTGATTTATGAGTACCCTTTACCTCTTCATCCCCCACCCTTCCCCACAACAAAAGCAAAATCTGCCCAGAATGTTTGCCAGGTGGTAGAGATCATTCTAGAATGCCCCCTTGCTTGGGGCGGGCAGATTAGCCAAAGAAAGACCCAAAAGGTTTAGCTGAGCATGTTCATTTCTTCATTCAAATTCACCAACAAAATGAACCACTGCCTTCTCCTTGAGGAGAGGCCCTGGACACACAAGCCCAAAAGAAGTCAGGAACTTCAAGGAACTAAAGTATCATCCCACCTTCACGCTAATTGGTACACAAACTGAAAACTAGGGAGTCAAAACCACGCCAAGAGGATGGAGGCAATTTGCTGAAAGTTACGTCTCCCTGTAATAAAGTCATGTTTATCTACCCAAGACTGTAAATACTCAGGCTGGAAAAACTGTCCCAGTTCAGACAATAAATTATATGGTCTTCCTAATTATAACCCCAAAGTGACGTTTAATTGTATATACTACCTGGTTCTTGGAGGACGTGATTAATATTGATGTTACATGCTAACGTTCCCTGGAGATTTTGCCATATGCAAACCTGATTTGAGGGGCATTACTTGACCTGGGGTATAACCAGATACACACATATTAAGTAAAGTTATTTCAAAATTCCCCTATTTCACTGCTGCGGCTCTTAGATATTAATGCCTCCCACATTAAATACTGGCTTTATTCATGAAATCAACATGAGAACATATTTATCTTATCTGAGCACTAAATTACTTTTTTTTCTTCTCAGAGATTAGCCATAATTTTAGGTTCCTGCAAATCGCCCTCCTCAGTCACTAGTAATTAAATCGTTAATGGCAGTATGATAAATAGTAGGCTATTTTGATCATACAGAGAAAAAAAAGTATCTCTGTTATATAATTAAGTGTGAGAAAAAATAGCCTATCATTAGGCTTAAGTTTGACTCATTATTTTTATCTTTTGCCACATCTTTCCCCCATCACATTCGCATTCTTCTCCACAGTGGTATGTGCTTAGGGCTCCAGGTCTCCTGATAAAGTCTGACATAAGCAGAATGTTCTGGACGGGAGCGCTGGATAAGGGTGAAGTATTTACTTCCTTCACTAGGCAGGCAAATAGTTCAGTCTTAATTGAGGACTCCGTTACTTTCTTTGGTCTTTACTAAAAAGATACCTAGATTTGCATCTTTAAGTTGAAGTTGCATTTAAAAACTTAAGATCATTTGCTACTGTCCTTTTACTGTTCATATCATAAAATCATTAGAATTCACACACACACACACAATTGTGTAGGATTTCTGATGAATCTGTGTGTGCGGTTCCTCATGGATTTTAGAATATGAATGACAATAAGCAATGTTCTCAAGTTTTTATACAAATAAAGAATGTTATGTATTAATAGCATTGCTTTGCCAGAATGAGTGGCAGCAATCATATCAACACCAGAAATTACGCCACCATAATAACAAAGGTTCCTGGGAGGAGAGCATCCACCTTTTCAAGACTGACCCACCTACCTCCAGGCTTTGTGCGTGGGGCGGGGGGGGGGGGACACGGACACTCATTTAAGTCATTATGTTTGGGTTTTCCTGTTAAAGCCATCTGTACTCATAAACTATACACAGCCCAACGTATTTTCAAAGTAAAAACAACAAGGGGTCAAAGTTGATGACTTTATAATCAATAAGATGCCCCAAACATTTACTTTCTCCTTTGAGCCCACCCACTAACCCCACAATGTCTTGACTACAATTAAATTAGTCCAGCATTGCTTCCTTCTCCTGACCAAGTCTCTTCCAGTGAGTATGAAATTAGCTAACGGCGGAAATTAGATGACAGATGTGGAAAGGTTTGAGAATACTTCCTCTTACAAACATTCTTAACTGGAAGTATCCAGAAAGTCTTTTCACAAATGAAATTATACAATTGCATTCAGTAAACCCTAAAAGAAAGAAACGTGGCTCCAGTGTTATTTGTTAACTGGGCAGGTCATTGCCAAGGTCGCTCTCTCAAGTTTCCTAACACAGTCTAGGCTTTCTCTGGAGGGTGACCACAGAACTTAACACTTTTAGCACTGGGAGGATTTTTCCACAATAAATGATGTTTGTTTGCCTGGAAGATGTTCCCACTGCCGTGCAAATGAACACCCTAAAAAGCTTTGAACCACAACAGTGAGTCAGAGGCTGCAGGCAGATGTAGCCCAACTTGTTCTGCAGAAGGTTGTTTAAGTCTTGTTTACACAAAACACACAAAAGATTCCCCTTCGCCCAATATTTTTTAAGACCACCTGTCAGAAGGCAGCTAGAGGCATAATTCTGAATGTTCAATAGAGTGGGTAGGTGTAATTTATGTAAGGAATCAATTAGGTATTTGACAAACAGGACTAAATATCAGAGAGAGTTCACTTAGGGAAAATAAAGGGTTAAAAATAAAAGGCCACCTCTGAGAACTAGGCATCCTTCAGAACAGGGAAGTGAGTTACACGGAGAAAAAGCCTGTAATGTGGGTAGAGCAGATGCAATTCAGAAACTAAGTGGAGCCAAAAAAGGAAAAAAAAAAATTAAAAGGCAAAGCAAAACGCCTATGCTGATCCCCAAAGTGAAGCCATTTGACCTGAAAAACTGACATTTTCTCTCAGAGGAGGATTCTAAACAGCGCAAGCCTCCCAGGACTGATCTCACTTAACATTTGTATAAACTGTCTAGCAAGCAAGGGATGACACAGCGAGGTCCCCAGGTCCGCTGATGACCCCAGCTCTTGTGGACAGTGAAATGGCAAATAGAAAGAGATGAGCCCAGCAGCCCTCAGAGGGCCAGGAGGGGAAGCAGGAGCCACAGATTAGATCCAGCCCTCATGAGGTGAAAAGAATTCAAACCACTATCAAAAGATGATGGGCCCTAAGCTGTCAGCTACACATCAGAAATTAGAAACGAAAAGGCTCTGACACCCCACAGAGATGGGTCTGACAGCTTTCTGCAGCCCCCAGCAAGTCCAAGAGATTCTCAACAGCCTCATGAAGAGTGCTGGGAGCAAAACAAAGCAAGGTCCTTCTCTACCACAACCGCAGGTCACCCACAGCGGAGTGCTGTGCGCGGTTCTGGTTACCATACCCTGATAAAGACACAGGGATGATCAGAATGGTGGAGGTCTTGTGGACAGGCTGCTCTCTGAAGAGAAACACATAAGACCACCTTTCTCATCTGAAAAATGAGGCAGAGAGGAAAGTGACTACTTCCCAGGCTCTGGACTTGTCTCCCCCACAGCCTTGCCAGGTGGCCTTGGCTAAGCCATTCAACCTTGGGTTGCACACCAGTGAACTAAGACTTACAGAACTTAAGGTACAATTTTAAAATGCACCTGGAGTGTCTGGTTCATAGCAGGGGAGGAAGGACATCGTGATGGCCAAGGTATGGGGGTCAGACAGACCTTATTTCAAATCTCAGGGAGCTCCCCGGCTGAGAGATTTGATCTATGGCATGTGAGGCTGCGGCTTTAAGCTCCAGGATGTAAGGTCGTGCCCAGTAGGTAAGTGCCACCTGGCTTAGCTGGTGGCCCCTCTGAGACATGATAGATTATAAAACAAAACCGAGATATTCGAAGGTATGTGTTTAAATTTGAGACCAGTGGTGGGGAGGTTGGGGTGGGGGTGCAGGACTTATGCACTAAATTACATACAAGACACCAATAGATGGCACAATTAGAAATCTAATACAGGCTAAACGCAACTAAAACTCAAATCTAACTGCCACATGGCCTCAACTTTTTTTTGTTCCAGCTCCATGGTTGGTGCATTTAGATAACTCCCTAGCCACACAGACTATAAAACAGTTTCAAATTTAAGTTCATCTGTTCCCTATGAAAACATTGATGACACTGAGAAAGTATAAGAAGGTTATTACTTAATGATAAATTTAATCAAATGGCTCAAAAGTTAAAATTTTAATGGAATCCAATATGCCAAGTCCTTCAAGGAAGAATTAAAACTCATTTTTACAATGATTGTACAAATTCCTCCTTTCATTGTGTGTGGTGGGGGAAGTGTTGGGACGGCAACAAGATTACTCTTTCAGGCTCCTCAATAATAAATATAAAAATTCTAAAAACTGAATATCTTGCTAGGTATAGAATTCTACTTGGAAACAACATATGAACATGTATACAGATATAAATTAAGCCAAAATTATCATGTTCTAAATATTTAAGTAGTACAGACATCTGTCATGTAACATAAATCTATGATAAATAGAAACTACTCCCATATGTTTTATTTTACCTAAAGGGGAACAAAATAACACAACCTTTGCAAAATGATAAAGGCCATCAGGCCTCACCACGGGTTGGTTTTAAGGTCACTGATAAGTGATCTTACTCAAAATAACTCCAACAAACTGCTTTCTAATTGAAGTTACTACTTCAAACCTAAAAATGTATTTAAACTATTATACTTTGACAAAAACATCAAAGCTGGAAGAGAAACTATCTCCAGAAGTAGGAATTTGAGGTTTAAATGACAGTGTTACTACTGCTAATCTTAGTATCATAAGTAACGATAAAGCTAAGATAAACTTTGGGTGGAAAGCTAAAGTGAGAGAGAACACAGCTGAGGAAAGGGAGAGGGCTTTGTGTTCAACTCCTACTGCTTACCTGTGGGATCCAGCAAGGTACTTAACTTCTGTGCTTCTGTCTCCTGGCTTCTAAAATAGGAAAAACAGGAGGACCTACCTCACAAGCTGCACTGCCTGGTACAGAGTACTCAATAAATCCTAAGTGTCACTGATGCTATCAATGTCATTCAATTCTTATTGCCATTTATGCAGAATGTTCACATACGTAAGTAGCTTATTATTATTAAGTAATAATATAAAGAAATACTTCATTTAAAATTTATTTACATCACATGTCGAGTATATGGGAACGGGTTCGATTCATACCATCACTCTTTGGCTCTTTCTGACAAACTAGAATGCAATGAATAGTCATATATATAACACAATTAGATGCATGGATGCAAAGGTAAGTTCCAGGGGCTGGAGTTGTGGCTCAGTGGTAGAGCGCTTGCCTAGTGCTTGTCTGAGGCACTGGGTTCGATTCTCAGCACCACATATAAATGAATACAATAAAGGTCCATCGACAACTAAAAAAAATTTTAAAAAAAGGTAAGTTCCAGGTGGAAAATTTAATAACAGCTAACATTTGTTGAGTACACTCATGTTCAAAGAGTATGCTCAGCATTTAATCTTCCTATTATAAATATTATAGTTCAGAAACTGAGCCCCACCAGGTTAATAACCTTCCCAAGGATACTACTGAGTCGACTCAGGCAGATTGACTTCAGAGGATCTGCTGCACGGTACTCTACTGCGCATGATGAATTTCCTTTGAAAACACTTTTCAAATATTCTCCTCACCCTATTCATTACCAACAACAGAAATAACCAGTACTATGTTCATCTCTCTAAATGAAGACACAGGCATGTGTTTACAGGAACCAAATTTCCTTTATATCAACAATTCTTGCATCAGTTAATGAGGATCAGCGGAATTTTCATCCCTAGTGACTAATGCTTTTCCTTGTACTTCTAGAATTCTACTTTACAGATTTACTAAATAGGTGTGCCATGTGCATGTTACATCATTTCAGGATTCTTTTGAAATGCAATAGAAACTAATCCCATTTACTGAAAAAAAAAATGTTCTTTTTTGGTAATATGATCATCTAGATCAGGACTTTCAACATGCAGTTTAGTAATCCATGAATCCTAAATTGTAAATGGATGTTATATGCATATAAGTATATGCATTTTCTTAGTTTGAAAAAATGATTGCATTCATCAGACTCTTCAAAAGGCCCTCAAAAATATTAAAAATCATTTAGATAGTGATCCTCCAAAACAAATTACCTCATTATACTAATTTTAGTCTTTGGGGTTCTCAAATGGAATGTGCTCTGCAATCCAAGGTCTTATGAGTTCATGCCAGAAAGAGAGAAAAATTCATGAGAGACAGGATTCTGGATTATGAATGGGGAGACTTGTTCCAGCAGAAATTCTCTGTATAGGTGACCTTGGGGAAATCACTTAAAATTTCTGGACTTAGTTCCCCGGGCCTGGAAAATAACTGTATGTTTGATGATGTCAGGGTTTTCTCCCAGCTCTATTATGACATAACCATTCCACACCTGCAATGCAAAGTCAGACAGAAGGCACTGAAGCCACTTACATCACTAATCAGTTCGGTGCATTTTCTGGCCAGTTCCATGCTTAAGTCTTCAATAACAGGCTTCGGGAATACCTGTTCAGAAAAAAAAGGGAAAATTTTTGTCCTCTTCCATTACAGGAACAAATTCATTCTTGAGTACATAAGTGCTCTCTCACGTACCTTTTCTTCATCTTCTTCTTCCGCTGTTTTCCCCTCTTCAGTTTCCTCTTTCCCAGCCTCAAACACAGGGACTCTCATTTTTACCCTGTCAAAATATGTATAGTTTTAAACTTCACTAGTGTAGCATCTTTTTACGAACCACAGCTCCCTGGAGCTCCTGAGTATCTCTGGTGCTTGGGCAGGAATGACCTTGCTGGGCTTCATCTCTGACTCACATTTCACCCTCCTTATCTCAATGGAGTGTGTGAGTGAATGTAATGGATGCCAGGGCCAGTCTCACAGGAGGAAAGAAAACTTTCTCAGGCAAAATTCAATTTGACAAACTTTTAAAGACAACATTCTTTAAACTGGTTAAGAAATCCAAAAGAGAACATTTATCTTTCACCAATTCAATTCATTCATGAAACAGTTTAAAAAGGACTTAGAGGTTCTAGGAAAACTACTCAGCTATGGCACTCAAGATACCATAACCCAAAGCCTGTTATCACAAAGATTCCTCAACTCTGTCTAAATAAAGCTTTCTCTGGAATGTCAGCTCTGATTCCATATAGGGAACCTGGATCAGTCAGACTCATTTCATTAACCTAAATTAAACGTTTTATGAGACATTCACATACTTTCTACAACCTAAAAAATCCCCACTTGATATTAGCTGATTGGGGGCTGGTAATTTATTATGAAAAGCCCTTTGAACCACTTCAAAGAATCTATTCTGAGTTAATTATGACTGTTAATCTTATATTAGGGAGCATTGTATTGTATTAATTGTAAACACCATTAAACATGAGCAGTTGCTGTTAATACATGTTGATATTTCGGTGAAGAATTCTAGAAACATCATTGCCTCAAAACCTAATCATCCTCTTTGATTCTGCTCAATGTGTCAATTTTCACAAATTCACTAGTTATTTGTATATTCTGCAATGCTTACTGCATACTTGGAAAATTTGGAATAATAAACTATCACAATATTTATTATGTAGTATGTGTCACCAGTTATATCATTAAAAATATATTTCTCACAACAAATCCTCTATTGTCCATTTAGGCAATTCTAAGACTCTATATAATGCATAATTTATTCATTTGGTTATTTTAATCATATGGTGAATTTATTCTTACAAAGCAATAGCATATTAATGTTAGATATTTAAAAATACCCTATGGTGAATAATGAAACCAATTATATAAAAATGTACCTTTATCCAAAATAATACACCATTCCAAGTAGCCAAGTATAATACCATTTTCTCTTGATATGCTATCTAGTTTTCAATTTATTAAGGCCTTGACCTCACCTAAACTGAAAATTTTGACAAAAAAAAAAATCCTACATAATTGTCAAAAACAGATCATTTCTGAAATTGTGTTCCATGAGGCAAAAGTTCCAAAAGTATTTGGCAGGAAAAAAACAAGTTTCTTAAACATGTTTGGGAAACCTGTATACTAATCCCTACCCCTGCCTCTTAGAGATCCACATGCCATATTGACATTTGGACTTCTGAGAAGACCCTCAAGCAAAAAAGATGTAGGTTTCCTTAACCTGCCATTTCCCAAACAAGAATCCTATCCATCTCATCTCATCTCATTTATCATTGTTTTTTTAACAACACCTGTTACCCTACAAAACTACTTTTTCCATTCTTCTACAAAGTATTATTTAGGGAAATACTGTTCTATTCGTACAAATGTCATGTTCTAAAAGAATTGTTGGTATTGTCATAAAATTTGGGGGGGGGGGGCGGTGAGGTGGTGTGCCAGGGATTGAACTCAGGGACACTCAACCACTAAGCCACATCTCCAGCCCTATGTTGTATTTTATTTAGAGATAGGGTCTTACTGAGTTGCTTAGCACCTCAACTTTTGCTGAGGCTGGCTTTGAACTTTCTGTCCTCGCTCAGCCTTCCGAGCCGCTGGGATTATAGGCATGAGTCACTGCGCCCGGCTATGAAATGGTTTTTCATACAGGTTAAATTAATGATATTGCATATCCTGCTTACCAGAAAAATGCCAAAAAGAAACTGTCCCAGGGATGCTGAATTTAAAAACTTTTAACAGGCATGTCATGCCTGCCTAGTGAAGCAGATTCTACAAGGAAACTCACTGTGCATTATAGTTGTTCCATAAGGAAAAGGACATGTGGATTCTGGTCATTTCCCCCAAGTCTTCTGCCAAAAGACTATTCTAATATGCTACAGAAGATCTACTGCATTAACTTTAGGGAGGAAACAAGTTCAAGGGGGTAACAATTTCCAAAAACTTTTCTTGCAACCTTCTGGAAGTACAGAGAGGAAATCAAGCCAAAACTGCCTAGGCACACCTCTCAGCTCATATTTGAGATGACAATGCCTGCGTTGCTGGTGGTGACGTCTATTCCCCATCAGGGCTGAGCAGCAGCCATCTTCTCGTTTCCTGTCATTCAATGAATTCTCATTGACTCTCCGCTGTGCTGCAAGAGAATAATCAACTGTTGAGATTTAATGCACCAAAGTTTCAAAAGCAAAACCAAATAAATACCACATCCATTGTGAACACAAATTTTCCATTTGAGATTTTAGAATCAGAATTTTAAAGCCAGTGGGATCCTTAAGAAACCGAGACACCTAAAGCCCTTTCTTGCAGTGGACAAAATTAAAGTGAAGCAAAATTAACTATCTCATTTGCACAGTTATTCAAAGGAATACTACATTCAGAACCTAACTAGAGCCCTGTTTATTCAAAATATAAGTGTTGTTAGGCTGGATACTCTGCTTGATGTTAGAAGATACAATGGTGAATAAAACATGTTTTGTGCTAAGATTAGGTAGGAAATAAAAAACCCATCATTCAAGACTTGCTAGATGAACTCTTTAATGGATTGTCTGGCAAGCCGCATACACCATTACTTTTGATTGAATGCATCTTTCTCCCTTTCACCTATGAGTATAATATAAAATTCATGTCAAGTTTTCTCTAAAAAATTTTAAGCCCTGCACTTTATCACAGAAAAGCTCTCCTGTCAGTAGTGCTAAAATCTGACTTGGGGGATAAGAAAAGTGTTTTTCGGGGGCAAAAATTCCCTATCATCTTTTTTTAAACCAGTTTAATATTGTATTCTAGTACATATTTTTACCTTGAGGTACCCCCGAAGGGAATATCTGTACAGTTGCTAATCCCTGTTACTTATCCTGCACTTCATTTATGTTATCTTTTTTTTTTTTTAAACTTTGGTCATGGTCCCCACGTTGTGATACAGAATGGGACCAAGATGAGAATCACATTCCTTATAGTGAGACCTTCAACCTCCAGGTCTAGCTCTAACACATCCTCTAGGGCAAATCATTTAATCCTTCTCTGCCTCTAATTCTGCATAAACAGAAAAACTGAATTACTGTAAGTTAATAAATGGAAAGCACTTGAACAATTTCCAACTAGCCAGTAAAGGTACACAGTTATGGGAGAAGCAAGGTCTTCTCATTTAAAAGGGTGAGATTCTATGCCATCATATCTTCTTTTTTTTCAGGGGAGGGTTACTGAGGATTGAACTCAGGGGCACTCGACCACTGAGCCACATTGCCAGCCCTATTTTGTATTTTATTTGGAGACAGGGTCTCACTGAGTTGCTTAGTGCCTCATTTTTGCTGAGGCTGGCTTTGAACTCATGATCCTCCTGCCTCAGCCTCCCAGGATGCTAGGATTACAGGCATGCGTCACTGCACATGGCATCATCAATATCTTCTTAAAGGGAAGAAAGGCCTCCCACAACCTGAGGGCCTAAAGATAAGAGATAAGTTATGTTTTTATGATATATGGGTCTTACAATCTTTCTATAGTTTGATGTATATGCAGAGGCAACTATATTTCCATAGCAACTGCTAAGTGAGTAACACCCATCTCTAGGGAGACAGCCCCTGGCCAAGGACACACATCTGCACCTCTACCGCAGTCACAGAGTGCATGACTGGCCTCAGTGCCTGAAGGTCACACATCCCTCATTTTTGACAGATGTTGCAAACTTACTTCACTTCTTTCTCCTCTCTTTTCTTCCTAGTGGTAACAGATGTGCTCTTCCTCAACACCATGACAAGAGACTTGCAAATGTAAATCCATAAACAAATAGATCCATCCTGAGTTGAAATGAAGGTATCCAGGGGGTGTCACTAAAATACGCACTTGGTATGCTGATTGTTTTAAATTGAAAGAACTTGGGAATCCTAAGATGCTGGAAGAGACTCTTCCCTGAATTTCCTTTATCTACCTACAGATTAGATCTGCCAATGAGAAGACAAACTGCCTCTGCTCTGTTATTTTATCAACCAAGGAAGAGTAAGGCCACATCACAGAAGAGACTGAAAGTTCAACATCACCCCAAGAAATCAGGAAAATTCTGTCCCAGTTACTATCAGCCTCCAGGCCCATTCATCTCCCCTACAAATCATTTCTTCTAAAACTGC
The DNA here is from genome assembly GCA_028644305.1 of Xerus rutilus. Lineage (NCBI taxonomy): Eukaryota > Metazoa > Chordata > Mammalia > Rodentia > Sciuridae > Xerus > Xerus rutilus. The sequence goes on along the minus strand of CM053410.1, from coordinate 20,815,949 downwards.
CTTTTCCCCATGAAGAGGGTATATAAACTTCTGAACCTCATTGGGCTGCTGGGTACTTGTCCTCTTGTGATGCCCCATGTACATAGTAACCTGTATGCCTTTACCTCCGTTAAATTGTCTATTGTCAGTTTATTTCAACAAACTCAGTGACTAAAACTTCAGAGGGCAGAGGGGAAGTTCTTTCTCTGCAAGGAAAACTTGCAGAGATAAAATGATTTGATTTTATACTAAAATGAATTCAACATTTCTTATTATAAAATATCCATCCTAAATGACCAAGTAAGAGAGGAACTAACTTGCCTGACTCAATCTCCAGTTGGGACAGTTTTTTACACTCATTTTTAGTTGCCTTTTTTTTTTCTTATGACTATCCCTCAGAAAGTTTCTGCTTCTAGACAGAATCCTAGCAATTTTACATTGGCCTCATCTTTACACATCACTTGGCATCTGCCCAAAAGAGAACTTTGCTACTAGATAAGTGGGGAAGAAACAAGAAATGAACGCACTCTACGGCAATTTGTCCTCTTTATAAAAGAGATGAGTTCTGCTTAATATTAGCCCAATCTATCTTCATAATTTACATTAATTAACATATCTTCTTTTTAATGGCTCTTTCATTACTGTTTGTTCATTAGAAATCAAAAGAATACAAAGCTACCTTAGTAATCATCACGATTACCACTCATGCTACTAAAATAAGATTTAATAGGCTTGTTTATATTTAATTTCCATTTTCACACATATAGATCCTACATATGTAGCCAGATACTGAAGGAAGAGAAGAACAAGCAACTGCAAATAATTGAGGGCACAACAATTATTTGATGGAAAAGGCCAAAATTAAGAGGATTTTTTTTTTCTCATTGAGAGAAGGAAGGTGCTCTTATTCACCGTCCATATTAACATAAGCATCCAATGAACTGGCTTAATTTGCAACCTACTTGAAATGTTATTTCAATGATGCTAACACCATAATCACTTCTGCAATCCCCGCACCAGGAGAACCCCAACGTTTGAGTGGTCTATATGAGATATATAACCAGAACCAAAGAGTGAGGTTGAATAGAACATTTTGAATACCACCAAAAGTATCCATTTTCTAGAGTATTGAGTGAGATGTGCCAAGAATAATTGTGAAGGGCTTTAAAATTGGCACATAAATTTAAAAAGAAAAAAACCTAGTGGGTGTCTTATCTAGAGCTGTCATTGGGACCATACCATCCTTTCACTGCCTTGGAACAATTTTATAATTGCATAAATTGTCGAAAACTAAAAATAATACAAATTATCCTTATCTACAGGAATGGAAATTAACTGTGTCCTGGGGAATGCAATTGATTATTGCCCTGAGGACTGATTCTTTTTCATCTATTTATAAATTCACCCCAGCATTCCCTATTACTCATTAAATTTTAGCTCTACAAATGTACCTTTGACCTAATTATAACATCTTACTGGTGCCCTCATTTATTAATTCTGAAATGTGCTTGTTTATGCTTTAGGAGACTCCTATTTTTTTTTAATTTATCCTTTTACAGTTGTGACTGATTTAATCATCCTCCATTCCTTCTTTAACATTCAGCAGAAAACAGAAAAGGAAAAGGGACTCTTGGAGAAATCTCTCTTCTCTCATTGTGAAATAGCTTTAAATTTTTTCGGCATTTATTGAAATCAGCTTTGTTTTGTTTTGTTTTGTTTTCAGGTCTGACCTCTTTTGACTATTGGCAAATGCCACATGCATGCTTGTATATATGTACATTCACACACACAAAACACACACAACGCACACACGCGCACACACTCTCTCAAGCAGAGTTAATTCACCACAGCTGCCAGTTCCCGCCTGAAAAATCATAAAAGGCTTCAATAAATGCAAAGACTTAATTACTTCTCACATCTGGAAAAACTTGAATATGAGAGTGGATTTATTGAAGAAGCTCTTTGCTTGGCTGTCAACACCATATCCAGAGCCAAAAAGAAAGCAGGCTTGATCACTCTTGGCAATTCTTTAACCCATTCAGAGATAGATGATCATCAATTAATTCATAACATGGCCTGTTTACATGATTTATTAATTTTATGAAAACATAATAAAGTAAATAATTTCCTAGTAACTTAGGGAGAAAAGCTGTCTTTGTCATGTTTTGGCAGTTGGGGGGTGGATGATACATTAAACTGTGAAAATAATGAAGTCCTTATATATTCAAAAAAAACCAAGAAAGACTTCAAGAGACTGTAGAGCATAATGAGAATGGCCATTAGAACAATAACTTACATAAACACATGCGAAATTAGACAATTTGGCTCTTTAACAAGAAATTGTGATAAAGTTTCTGAAAGGCAAGTAGGAAAGTTATATGAGCTTATCGCAAGAAGACTTAGCAGAAACTAAGGACTGAGCAGATCTCCCCTAGAAAAGAATATTTAAGCTGGAATTAAGCAAAGTGATAGGATATAGGGAAGGCATCCAAAGAGCATTCGCAAGGACCCAGGGACAAGAGTTGAAGCGACCAAAAGTTCAATGTCATTCACTGGAGCATATGCTAGGAGAGATGAGGCAAGAAGACGAGCTGAGGATCTGGCAGCAGCCAGAGAGCTCAGGGGAGAACGCGATGAAGTAAATGTATGGAAATCACTTATCCTAACACAAAAAGCTTAAGCTGGTTTGAACCATGAACCCTTTACAAATAACACAGTTCCTGGTCAATTAACTGTGGAAGCAGCAGCTTTACAGCTACTCTATTCCCTTTATATGCCTTGAACTTAATTTTTACCTCTTTCTGTTATCATCAGCCAAATGGAATATTCCTGAATATCTGGACATTATGAAAATTCCCCGTGAAGAAAGTATCTTCAGGTTTATTATGTCTATGAAGGAAAATACTCAGGGGAAATCCACTTGTATTATATGTACCCAGAAATAAATGGAATTTCTGCTAAATGTGTCTATAATATAAATTTTTCTCTTTTAAATTTCTATAATTACAATTTTATTATTGAAAAGTACCTCTTTTTCTACTTTTTACTAAATAAGTGACATCAATGTTTGTACTTGAATCTTAAGCATCGAATTATTCATACCCACATTCACAAACGATTTCTATCCTGAAATCATGATTTCATCATACTTTAAGCCAGGGAAAACAATACAGCCGATGGTCACACATTCAGAACTATTGAAACACTAAATACTGAGTATCATTCCAATTATTTCTATAGAGATTTTTCAACTGTAACTCAAAATATAATATCAAAATGGAATGAAAATTAAATGTCTCATGAGCACAACTGAAAAGATAGTTATGCTTTAAAATAAGTGATACTCTCCTAATAGTGAGAACTGGTTTAACATACATACTGGACATAATTACTCTCTGAGGCCTTTGTAGGCTTTATTATTTGTGTGTAAATGTGTACTGGGTGGGTGTAGGTGTGTCTTCACCCATTCATTTCACTTAACAGTATTTCTTGTATGCACTTTACGGGCTAAACACATAATATAATAATATAAGTTGGTCTATTTTGTTCTCCAGAACCTCCCCTGTGCCTCCACCTGGGTCCCCTTCTACTGGGTCTCCCTTCTATTATCATGATGTTCCCCCCTCCTTTTTTTCCCTTTTATTCTTACTAGTTTCCACATAGGAGAGAAAATAAAATGTGAAATTTTAAGAAAGAGATTGATGCATCATTTAAAGAATTCAATTTTTCATTGGAATGAGTTTTTTTTCTACAATTAAAAATAATAAATTTTCACATACTCCACAGAAAAGATCTTGAGTATTTCTCATTCTGTTCCACAGCAGACCCAGCTTTTTTCCATGGAGCCAGCAAAGTAGATGCTTTAAAGCTGCTGGAATCTTGAATAACATCCAGATGCAATGTAGTTCTTTGAATCTAAAGATACTGTTACATGAAATGATATTCAAGGTCTTAAATCTTATTTGGATCCTCCCTCATCCAAGGTCTGCAGAACATTTTGGAGAAAGATGAGCTGCATATAAAAATGGAGGAAGACAAATCCAAAACTTTGGGGAGCCTTCTCTCTATTGACCCCTATCCAGTACTGTGACAGGGCACCAAAAAAAAAAAAAAAAAAAAAAGATCACTCTACACATAAGATCTCATTTAATCCTCACAACATCCATTTCACAGATGAGGACACTGGAACTTAGAGCAATAACTCGCCCAAATTCTCCCAGTAAGAGATTCAAACCCAGGTCTTAACTGCTTCAAGGTGTGTAAAACCTACTAGACCACAGAGCAGTGCAACATTAAATGAATTTTATTCCTTTCTGGTAATGATATTATTATTTTCTATCATCTCTTTCAATTTCCAGCTTCAAAGGAATTGCCATTACTGATGGTTATTTAAAGGAAGAGTACTCCTTGCAGAATGGAGACAATTTGGTCCCTGTGATCTGCAAAAACAAAGCTCCATAGAAGTTAGAAGAAATGGTAAAAGCAGGCAATAATGAAAGCATTATGAGGATCCTTGATCTGGCAGGAACTTAACTTGAGAAACTTTCCTAATGTTCACTCATGAATGATAGAAATAAGCAACAGTCAACTGGTAAATGTTCAACTATCATCTCTCGCAGAGTTTAAAGGGGTATTTAAATAAAAATGTATTTTCAATTAAAAATAAAGCAGCATAATTACTGAATTGGGACAAGATGTGCATAAGCAGCTCTGTCAAACTGATATGAGACAGCATCACAAAGTACTATAAGTAACAATGAAAGCTTACATCTAATGTTAAATGGACCAAGAAATGCCAATCCACCTGAGGCCAATCCTCTCAACGTTAAAATGGGAATTTCAAGGTCTACAATTATGCCATTCGGCTCTTCTACTACTTATCTGTACATTGATGAAATCACTCTAAACAAGAAGATTTCAACCTTATTTTGGGCATCACTTTTTATATTGATCACCAGAAACCAAGATCATAAAGTTTTACTGTGGTATTCTTAACAGGAGTCATGCAAGATTCTGCACACATAAGTGAATCAGATGTAATAAATCTATGGAGCAGATTGTGTTCTATCCAAATAGATTGTCTGTTATACACAGCTGCCTTGGTACCCAAAAGGATCTGCTTACTTTTCCTCAAATGGGATGCAATATATAAAAGTTTAGAAAGTAGTAAATGCTCATTGACAATAGTATTAAATAGTGGATTTGATATCATGTACTCCTATTTACACAAAACTACTACATACAATTGACAGAAAATTTTGAGAATTCTCTCAATTTAGGCTAGCATATTAGGGTAAATTCACCCCAAAATATTTGCACAATGTCTACATAAAAAAATATTGCTTTTATATTCACGTCAAGCTGACATGAAAATTTCATGTAGCAATGTAATTTTTTAATATATGCCCTCTCTTCCATTTCTTATAAATCTAACCATTTTAAATGCATAGAGAAGTTGCTGTAAGGTATTTTATGACAAACTTCCCCCAAAAGTGAACTTTTTAAAACACAATCACACTCTGAGGGTCTTCTGCATATTTAAATTTTATCCAAGTCTAAAGTTTGCTGAAAAAGAGGTATTTCTGATGACACATAATGCAGTAGAAAGGATATTATATTTCATAATTTTCACTAAGCTTTGATACTAGCAGAGTATCATCAAATACTATTAAGAATTTTGTTTTCCTATAGAAATATCACTACATGAGCCGGGCGCAGTGGCGCATGCCTATAATCGCAGCACTTTGGGAGGCTGAGACAGGAGAATCACAAGTTCAAAGCCAGCCTCAGCAATGGCGAGGTGCTAAGCAACTCAGTGAGACCCTGTCTCTACATAAAACACAAAATAGGGCTGGGGATGTGGCTCAGTGGTCGAGTGCCCCTGAGTTCAATCCCCAGTGTCAAAAAAAAAAAAAAAGAAATATCACTACATGTACTTTGGATAGAGATTGTACTTGATTCCTTATTTTAATGTTTAAAACAACTGTACATGTTTTTCCTTTGATAGTTCTTTATGGTATTGGTATTACTGTCTCTTGTACAGATAGTGTCAGGAGTTAAGAGAAAACTCAAATATTTAATCAGGGAAAATAGCAAAATTTTATTATCCCATTTTAAACGAAGTATTCATAAGTGTGAGGTTTTAAAAAACCTAATATAGTGTTATGTTTTCTTAACAAACTTCGAGTTTTTTAAAAAAAAAGATTATCTGATTGCCCATTAAATGTGGCCAACTCAAAATACAAAAATATTTTGTAAAAGTATATATTACTTATATTATAAAAATCTAATCTTCTTGGATAGGGTTGCAGAAGACTTTAAAATAAGTTTTTAAAAATTGTACAATTTTACATTTCAACTAGTTCTTTAATTTATCTATTGATTTATTTATACTGTAGCTCAGCATTTTTAAATGTCTTTTTTTAGCCTTTCCAAAACAAAGCAATGGCAAATGTCAGTTTAAACAATCTTTGTTTAAATATGCACAGGTTAACATTTTCATAATAAAAGAACTAAATATTTTTCAATCATCAAAAATGAATAATATAAATTATGTTACAATCTTTTATAGTGTTTGCATTTTAGAGACAGGACCAGTGATTATATTTGGGACCATGATTTGACAAATTATAACTACTACCTTATGCAGTATGTGATAGTGGGGCTTCTGCTCAAGTTCACTATGTTCTGCCCAAAGAATAAAACACATGTGTGAAGTGTCATGAGGTTATATTCAACAATAATTGATTGCAGACTTTTATTTTATTTTCTAGGCTGGCAAAAACATTATGGCAGACCAGACCAGGATGACCAAGAACAGAGAAACTTCAAAGCCCACTAGAACCTCAATTGAATGTACCACGGTTACAGAGACATCACAGGCAAGGGCAAACATGGGGAGTGCCATGTTTCACGTAAGCAGTGGAAAGCATCGACACAAGATGGATCCTAAAACCTGGGTTCAAAACCCTCCCTCTATACAAATTAGACCAATCTTTCTAGCTCAAAGACTATATGACTATCACATGAATCTACTTATTTACTACAGGCAGACCATCCCTGTTCCAAAAATCTGAAACTTTCTGAATGTTGACATGAGGCCAAAAGTGGTTAACTCCACACCTGACTTCATGTGGAGGGTCACAGAAAAAAAACACAGATGCATTAGCAATATATATAATTACCCTGCGCTATATGTATAAGGTATACATGGAACATAAATGAATGTCATATTTAGATTTGGGTCTCATCCCTGTTAGGTATAGGCAAATATTTCAAAATTCAAAACACTGAAATCTAAAATACTTAACTTGTAATCAATCATGATACAAAGAGTTTAAAGATAAATATATCATCCATATGAACAAAATCTTTTTCAAAACTTTTTCCAAAAAGTGCTTTTTTTTTAGTTTGGTGTTTTCTGCTGTTTGTTTTGGGCAAAGGGCAACAGAAGTCACCTATGTGAAACTATAGGCACAATGACAAGCACTTGACATATATCCTCTCATGGAAGATGCATAAACTCTAGAAAGTAAGTATATTGGGATCCCCAAACTGAAGCTCAAAAGTAGCATCAACATGATTAGATCCAAGATCCTCTATATATGATTACATATCACCTCACCATATAACCTGCTGTATGCATTTGACTCTGTGAAATTATATTGCTGAATTGCACTTTTTAAAACTCCCTTTATATTATGACTGTAGTTCAAAATCTAAACAGGTATGACTGGATGGCTAATAAAGTACAAGGTATTTGTAAAACTCCTTCCCAAAAGACATCAAAATATTTTAACTGTTATACAACCATAGCTTTTAAACAACTACAGGACACTCTCATAGTTGAGTTTTAAAACTAGTACATTTAAATCAAGTACATATACATAAGAAAGTATAAGTGTGTTCCAGATGCATATAAAAAAGAGATGTATTCCCAAGGCAGGAGAAATCATCAGTGAGGTAACCATGCTTACAGTATATTCATGCCTATGTGTTCCAAATCGATATAAACATAATCAGTGGGAAATTAAATTCTGATAGAGCCAAGAGTATGGCTTTGAAAAGCTTTTAAGCATTTATCTCCACAGTGATCTCATGGGGAGTTCAAGCTTGCTTTTCAGGCAACAACACTGTCCAAAGCTCTAAAAAGCAGATATTTAGCATACCACTCAATCTGTTACAAAAAATTTCTTTGCAGTTTGACTTAATATAAGAAAATGAAGTTTTCATGTTATCACAAATGAGGAAAGAAATAATTACCTTAATAAGTACTACCTTTCTTTATCTTCAAATTTAATTAACATTCTGTCTCAAGATCACAATAACTTCTGGTTCTTCATAATAACAGTATTTTAGATTTTCTGCAATGCATATGTGTGAAAAGCTAAAAATGACTTTTAAAAAATGAACTATCTGACCCACATACCATATTTCATATTAGTTATGTTAGATGTTTTCAGTTGTATTACTAGTCCCCCAAGGAACACTTAGAGACTGTGACTCATTGAAAAAAATCAATGGCATTATGCTTGAAATACAAGTGTACATTTGCTCATGTATATGGTCTTTTCAGCATTTGATTCAAAGTATCAATATTCAGACCAGAGTTTATAAATCACTATGTTAAATGATTGCAAGAAATAAAAAACTGGAAAAGGCTCTTATAATCTGTAAGTAGAAACAAAGCAATTAGCGAATATAAAGAAGTCATCAGAGAGGCACAGAGTGTTGTGAGAGTTCAGAAGACTGAAGAAATCCCAAGTATGAGGAAGATTCTAAAATTTCATGAACAATGCCTTTGTGCACTTATGATGATGAGTTTGTTTTTCCAAAGTAAGAAAAATGGAGACAGGAAGACACATCACAAGCAAAGACAACAGAACAGCCACACTATGGCCCCATGAGAAACAGGTTCACTGTGGCATGAGGAAGATGCAGGAGTGAAGAACACAGAAGGCAGACTGGAGACTGCTTCCAATGTCAAGGCAACAATTTTTTTTAATCATTAGTGCAATGTAGTTCCACCTAACAGTGGGGTTCATCTGACCCAGTCATAAATGCATATAATATAGTTTTCTCCACTTCAATCCCCAGTGTCAAGGCAACCATTTTATATATAATTCCATCAGAAGCCTTGAGTCACAAAGTTTAATTCATGGAAATAACAGACAAATCCAGTAAAGAAAGATCAACCCAATTGTAGTGTAGATAGGATAAGCTGAAGTGGGAAGATAGTCAGAAGACTTTTGCCCAATTGTCTAAGTAAGAGGTAAAAGACCTAGGCCAGGGTCATGGAAGTGGTTAAAGGTAACGATTTGGAATGTATTAAAGATATGGACTGCACAAGAGACAATATGTGAAGAATCAGAAGAGAAGGTAGCAGGAAGGTATTGAGAGCCACTGTGAGCATAGGGGAAGTGCACTAAGACAACGGAATGGGTTGAGTCAAGATGGAATTGTAGCCGGGCGCGGTGGCGCAAGCCTGTAATCCCAGCACTTAGGGAGGCTAAGACAAGAGAATTGCAAGTTCAAAGCCAACCTCAGCAATGACGAGGCGCTAAGCAACTCAGTGAGACCCTGTCTCTACATAAAACACAAAACAGGGCTGGAGATGTGGCTCAGGGGTCAAGTGCTCCTGAGTTCAATCCCTAGTACCAAAAAAAAAAAAAGATGGAATTGTTCCAGTGGAACACCAGCCAACAGTTAGATACACAGAGTCATGACTGAAGTCTGGACTCAGTTCAGAGGGGGGAGTCAGAGTCCAGAGAACCACTGGCAAATCTAGGAGCAAGTACTCAGAATGATTTTCAAAGACATCTCCTAAAGAAAGGCAATTTGTTCCCCCAAAGACACTGCTGATCCTTCACTTTGAACATGGGAAACAGTCCTAAAACAAGGTCTCTCCTGAGTGAGAGAAAAACTCCTTTACAATTCGAAACAGTGAGCATAGCACAGAGCAAGGACCTAAAGAATAGAAGAAATAAATAACTCATTATAATAATAAGATTTCACCAACAAATACTTCATAGACATTTAAATGCAAGCCACCAGGTTTTGAGATTTTTAAGGTCAATGTTTTAAGTCATACCTGCAAGCTAAAAGAGCATATTTATACCCAGATAATAAATGAACTTTCTGTTTTAAAAAACTTGTTCAAATCTATTTCCAAATGTTGCCATAATCGTATAACTCATTTATGCAACATAGTAAGACATAAAAGACTATTGTATTGTAATAAACCCTTATTAACTAAATCAGTTCTTATTTCAGAAATAGCCTTTTATTTCCTGGGTAAGAAGCAAAACAAAATAAACCACTGGTGATTACCAGTCACCCAATCTAACTAGATGTTTAATGAGCATGAATTACTACATTTCAGGATTCTAGAACGATGAGCAAGAACTTTGGCTTATGGAATTCCCCACATCTTGGTCCACACGACCTTTAAATGCACCTGAAAAACTACAAAAGAAGGGAAGGTGGAAATGGAAGTAAATGATCAACTTAAAAATTTTTAAAAATTTGGGGCCGGGGCTGTGGCTCAGTGGTAGAGTGCGGGCCTAGCACGTGCGAGGCACTGGGTTTCATTCTCAGCACCATATATAAATAAATTAATCAAATAAAGGTCCATCAACAACTAAAAGAAAAAATATTTTTAAAAACGTTTTTTTAATTTAAATTTTAGGACTTTCTAGAGTCCTGTTATGAAATCTTTCTTTGGTAGCTCTGATGAAAACGATTTTAACTTTTCCTTTTCCCTCCTTGATTAAAAGCTTCTAACCCTTGTTTAGGTATAAAACGTGTCCCCAGCTGAAGTTCTTCCAGGCAACAGTCTGATTATACACCACCAATCTAGTGATGGATCAATGATACTTGACAAGGAATACGTAGTATATGTCCTGCAGTGTATTGAGAGGCAAGGAAAACTACTACAACTTTTATTGACTTTTTTAGTTCTAAAACTTAAGAAAAAAAATTCACTAATCTTTGGATCTGTAATAGCACATATATGTGACTTACAGTCAACACAAAATATACAGGACAATGGGTATGAACTTATTTACCTAAAGGGACCATATATTGAAAACAGATGAATCATCAGTAGAGGGAAGGGAACAGAGGGAGGGAGGAGGGGAAGTACTGGGAACTGAATTACAGTAAATTATATTCCATGCTTTTATAATTATGTCAAAATGAATCCTAATATTATGCATAACTTAAACTCATAAAAGATGAAAAAAAGATACATCAATACACTAAGTTTGAAACAGTCTGGAGACAGGAACTGTACCTCGTTTAGGCTAATATCCAGTGTTTACCTAGCATAAACATGATGAAAATACAGTATTAAACCTCTAATAAAAATCAGCTTATAAATCCCAAAGTCTACCATTTTCTTCTCTCCCAGTACACAGACATACACAAAATCACACTTAGTGTTGTTGGCAAAGCATTATCGTCTGTAATAGCCACTAATATTGCAATTTCACACTAGCCTGCCACATTTAATTCACTTCTTTCTTCAAAATGGCCTCTGTACCATTTCTCTGGGGGAACAAATCTATAATGGCCATGGTTTTCATCTTTCTTACTGATGTGTCTATCGCTGTCACCAACAGAAGGAGACACAACTCGCAATGCTGAACCCACCTACAAGCTGAGGTGGTTCTGGAAATAAGTATTTCATTTACTTCAGATTGAACATAAAACTCTGAACTATTTACATGTCAGCCACACATCACTATGAATCACGTGTCTCTTTTGTAACTTGGAATTTGGAACAATGTGGAGAGAGTCAGGAAAAATGAAGGTAGCTGTGTAAATTTTGATTTATAAAATCAAAATCCTGCAGAGAGGTTGTTCCGGCCAACCCAGATAGGTCAACTCTGAATATCATGTAAAACACTTAGCAGCATATCTACGAAATTAAGTGTGTTTCTGTCTCGTGCAGGATTCTAAATTATTCTATTTTAATTTCAAGATGCTTCTTAGAAAAACAGGCAAATATCATGTTAGTAATACCTGAAGGAAAAATATTTTTAACTCACTCCTTTTGTTTTTGACTTGGAATTGAATCCAGGGGTGCTTTACCACTGAGCCACATCCCCAGCCCTTTTTATTTTTTGAGACAAGATCTTGCTAAGTGTCTGAGGCTGGACTGAAACTTGGGATCCTCCTGTCTCAGTCTCCCAAATTGCTGGGATTACAGGCATGCGCCACCACACCCAGCTAACTTACTCTTCTTAATATCTGATATAAGTAATTTAATTGTGTTGAAAGAAAAATTATACCATAAATGAAATTTAATATGATCACTGAGTAAATAAGGATGAACACTTCTGATTAAATATTAATAAATTAACAGGGTCCTACATGATATATGCAGGATACAGTGAACATAACAGTTAAAATAGATGCTGGAATAAACATAGTAATTAGAATCTAAGCTCCATCACTTACCAATTCTGTGAGGGTGGGCAAATTATTTAATTTCTCAAAGCAAAGAATTAATTCCTCTTCAATTAATCTGCAATAACAAGGACCACATCCTCAGAAGGACCCGTGATAAATCAAATAATATACTTAACAGCACTTGAATCAGTATGCTTAAGTGGTAAAGAAACACTTAATATTTTGTCATTCTTTCAAAATTTTTCCACTTAACATGATCATAATAAAGCAAAAGATCATGCATAGAGAAATTCTGGAAGGAATTAACCAAATAAATGATGCCATTTCTGGGCATCAGTAATAAGGTTCCAGGGTGTTTACTACTGCCCATATTTCAAAAAGTTTCCAGTTGTTCTAAAAATGCACATTATTTTGATTAAAAATAAACTAAACTATGCATTTTCTTAAATAATCAAAACTAAGAAAATATTTTATGGCAAGAGAAGACATTCAGCCTGGGTCTAGGTCCTTGCTGGTCTGTGTTTTGTGAGAGCACACTTTTTTTTTCCTTTTTTTAAAGAAAATCATGTGATGGAGGCTGAGACAGGAGAATCGTGAGTTCGAAGCCAGCCTCAGCAAAGGCGAGGCGCTAAGCAACTCAGTGAGACCCTGTCTCTACATAAAAAACACAAAATAGGGCTGGGGATGTGGCTCAGTGGTCAAGTGCCCCTGAGTTCAATCCCTGGTACCAGAAAAGAAAAAGAAAAAGAAAGAAAATCATGTAATATATTGGTTGAGAACATAGGTTCTGGTTCCATTCCTAACTAACTGGATTATCCTGGATAAGTCTGTACAACCCACCAAGTCCCACTTCCCTTCTTTGCAAAATGGAATAAAAGCAGCTCATTCATGGAGTATCTCTAAAAATTCGTTCATTTCAACTGTGTTCCTATAGTCACAGGAATCATGTCACCATTACTTTTTTTTTTGGTACCAGGGATTGAATCCAGGATACTTTATCACTGAGTTCCATTCCCAGGTTCTTTATATTTTTTACTTTGAGACAGGGTCTAAGTTGCTTAGGGTTTGCTAAATTGCTGAGGTTGGTCTCGAACCTGTGATCCTCCTGCCTGGGATAGCAGGCATACACCACAGCTCCCAACACCACTACTTTTGTTTAAAAATATTTTTAAGACATTTTATAATCTTTATTATCAGATCTGTGTGCTGAGCATTAATAAATAAAAGAGCATAAACAGTCAGAAACAAAGCCAGTGTATATGAAAAAGGACATCCAATACGGTAGATGTCTTAATAAATAATGTTAGAGCATTATAGGAAAAATAACCGGATCAACGCCTCATATCTCACACCAAGATAAATTCTAAATGGAATCCAAATGTAAAATATGAAACCATGGGAGAAAACATTGGGGAATTACTTTGTAACTGGGAGTGGGAAACCATTCCTAACTCAAAATCAAAGCCAAAGGGGGAAAATAATGACAACTCAATATGGTCAAAACAAGATGGATGAACAGTTCACAGGAGAAAAGAATCACAAGGGGCCATCAACATAAGACAGGTTGCTCAACCTTGCTAAGAAGAGAAATTCAAATTAAAACGATATGAGATCCCACTTTGTTACTTTTTGAGTTAGTAAAAATTCCAAAAGTTTGACAACATACTCCAATGATGAGACTGTGAAGCAAAAGGCCCTGTCATATTAATACTGATGGAAAACACCAATGGTTCAACCCCAATGGAGGGGAATTTGGCAATATCTAGCAAAATTACATAAGTATTTGCTTTTTAACCTATCAGTTCTCTCATAAAAACAACTCCCAAGACTACTATTCTGGTTTAAAAATATAGGAAATGATAAATGTACAATATCATTTATTATAACAGTAGTAATAGCAAAGAACTGGAAATAACCCAATGCTCATCAACAAGAGACTGATTAAAGAAATCATTGTACAGTTGCATAATGGAGCTATCAAAAGGTATAAGCAGATCTCCATATACGTAATGAGTGATCTGCAGGATCTAGCAATCAAGGAAAAAAAGGCCAGTACAGAAGTGTGTGCACTGTCTGTTACCATTTGGAGATAGAGGGAAGAACGTATGCTATATAAACACTCTGACTTACATATTCAAATAAATGAAGACAGGATGAGCCAAGGTAATAGAGAGATCTTAAAAAATGAATTTTTACCAAGAAAAGGACAAAAAAAGAAGATAAAAAGTAGTATCTTTCCCAATATATTTCATTTTGTAATTTTGATTTTTGGATAATTGTGTTAATATTTTATATAACTAACTATATATATATACATATACATATATATAACTCAACAAAACAAATTAACCTCTAAAATTCAAAATTACATTGAAATAAATAGGTTGAATTACATATCAAATTAAGTGACATAACTATACAGAAAATAATTCTAGCATTTTGGCATTCTACCTACAGTTTATTGGGTACTAACAGCATTGTTATTTTGAAAATACTATATTTTTTATCTTTCAAAAACATGTATTTACCAGCTCTGTCTACTGAATCCATCCAGAAGAAATGGCGACCTACTATCAATGGGTAATCAAAATTTTAGAAAGACTATTTTCAATCTTTCTTCATGGACAGTCCGAGGTAACCACCAAAAAAGTGAGTTTATGACTTTTTCTCACTCAGGAAACAATGCTGACACTTTAAACTGTTGAGTAAATACAGAGTAATGCTGATCCATGCCAAATTTTTCAGGTCTAAGGTAAAGTTAGAAAAATATAGACAAATTCACACACACACACACACATACACACACACACACACACACACACACACACACACACCTGGTTATCATCCATTTGCCTCTAACAAAGCTCCACGGTCTCCCTCCTCTGCTCTGTTGCAAGTCCCAGGAGATCCCTTGCACACAGCACTAACTCCCTGCAGACTCTCTCCTAATTGAGTTAAGCTAAGAGAGGCAGGAACAGGAGATGAGAAGAAAGAGGCAAAAGTATTTCTTCCCCACATCCTCCTTGACTCTGATAAGTGGTTTCATCCTCATCCTTGTGACTCGTTCTAGGTGTGCTCTCCTCCACAATACCAGTTCTGCATGGGCTTCAGCCAAAGGGTACTCCTGACTGCCTGAATTTCAGGGCACATAACTATCCCTAAACACACCCACAATTCTGTAAATTGTCTTAATTTCCTATCAAGTGGGTTTACTCTGTTTCTTGCCTCACTCTGACCAATATGTGAACACATACATAAGCACACACTTATGGTCACACAATCACACATACACACATACACAACCACACATACATGCATGCACAAATGCACATGCATATACAGGCATGTGCAGATAAACGTGTATATATAGTTATACCTATACATCCACACATATGCAAACATACTTATAGTCATATATTCTATTCACATATAGACACCACACATAAATAAGTACATATGTAATTACACGTGAACATACATGTATGCCTGTGTAAAGTTGCCAACAAACCTTACTACAATTTAATGTGAAAATGCATTTTTTAAAGGAAAATAGAGTAGTTAATGGTCTCCTAAATATGTTCTCAAAATTGCTATGGCTCTAAAATTTTATGACTCCTACTCAAATGTCTAGACACAGCATGACTGAGCAAAATCCATGAAGAAGCCACAGGGTCAAGAGAACAGAGCATGCACCTGGAGAGCAGGTGTCAAGGGACAGGCATCTCTGCTCTGCAGGAGTCAGGCGTGACAAGAGCCAGGACTTGAACATCTCTGTGTCTTGCTGACTCCTCTGTGCCCCAGGGATGACAAGAAGAGCCTACCTACCTCACCCTGTTGGTGGGAGGCTCCAAACGCACTAAGTGCTTCAGAAACATTAAAAGCATGAGAAAGATATATCTCGTTCTATTTAATCAGGATCTGTACGCTGATATGCCAATAAATTCATACAGTGTCACTTTTCGTCCCTCCCTCCCCCACCAAAAAGCCAACTCATCCACTTAAGAGCACTCAAGACTGAAATGAATCTTGACAGAAAAATCCAGTCTATTCCTTCTAATCAGCAAGAATGCATCAAAACCATTATGGACAGATGGGTATTTTGTTCTATTTTTAAATACCTCCAGGGAAGGAGATTCTACAAACCGTCTGAGCAGCTCATGCGCCAAAGCATTGTAGAATAACTTATAAATATATGAAGAGTTGAGGAGAGCCTCCAGCATGCTGTCCAGCAGGAGCACCACCACGCTGCTAAGGAACATTCTGAAAATTCTAGCCATCCCTTTGATTATTCCTTCAGAAATTAAGTAGGGGAGTAAAATAGATGATTCTGTGCTAACAGAAAAGAGTCTCCATAATGTAAAATAAATGATAATGCTAAACACAGAGACAGAAAACGTCATGAAGAAATAAGGATGGGGAAAATGGAGAGAAGCATTTTCCTCCTGGCACCTAATAGGTACTCAAGAAACACCACAAGTGTTAAATACATGTATTCTGAGGAATACAATCTGCCTCTCATCCATATATGGAAGAAACGTTTTCCTGATACTCTATCTGGAAGTGACCACAGCATGTCTGAGTTAACAATGAAGCCACACAAGTCTGAATTTCATTCTTTTGCCCAGGTACTGACTCCCAACACTTGTTCTCTACCAACATAGGTAGACCCTGACTTAGTTCTAGGCCTCAGAGCTCCTCCTATGCAGGAACCCAAGGAATAAAAGAGGGAACAATGTTGGATGAATTCCAGCCTATACTTCTTTAGCCCCTCTCTAATTCATCTGGGCATCTTCAACCCCTCATCTAATTCATCTACTACTTCTGCATAAATGCTCCATGTAAGCTGTAGCTTTTTTCGTACCCATGCATAGGTCTCCAGGATTTGAAGGTTTTTTTTTAAATATTTTTTAGTTGTCAATGAACCTTTATTGTATTTATTTATAAGTGGTGCTGAGAATCGAACCCAGTGCCTCACACAGGCTAGGCAAGTGCTTTACCACTGAGCTACAACCCCAGCCCTGGATTTGAAGTTTAATATAGACTCATTCTTGGACACTGAATAGTAATTTCTAAATTAGTGATGGTCAACTAGGGCAATTTTGTTCCCAGGAGACAGTTATTAATATCTGGGGACATTTCTGACTGTCACAAATAGAGGTTCTTAATGGCATTAGTGGGTAGGAGCCAGGGATACTGCCAAAGCTCCCATAATGTAAGGATAGTGTCCCACAGCCAAGAACTCTCTGACCCAAGGTGTCAATAATGTCAAGACTAAGGAATCTGGTGCTAGATTCAAATCCATTCTACCGTGCCTTCTGGGACCATGAAAGTTTTATCTATAATAGCTTAGAGTATCCAGTCTGCTCCAATGTCCACATCTCCATTTACTGACTCCACAAACATTTTATTGAGTGCCTATAGCTCTCCACTAGGGTATGCCAAAAAAGAAAAGCAACACACTCCTTCAGAAAGTCATAAAAATTAGTTAGAAAAGAAAGTACAAAACAGTAGGTATCTTGTCAAAAACAAACAAACAAACAAAAAAATCCAGAAGGTAACCAGGCACGTAACTATGTATACCATTTTAATCATTTCTGATTAAATGAATGGAGAATGTGAATGGATAGTGCCTCCTGGAATAAGTCTAAAGTTCATTTTTTTCTTTTTTAATTAAAAAAGCTAGGAAAAGTGGGAAGTGATAGACATGAAATAGAGAATGGGTGGAAGCAATTTGTGTGCTCTCTGGAACACTGTAGAATTTCTCCCATGGAAAGAGATTATAAGAGATAGTTCAGTTACAGGTCAGCCCAGAAAAACTTACTTAACCATAACCGAGCTGAAGTAATAAAACTGGAGGAGTCCTGGGTATAAGAGCCCTGACCTTTGTAACAGAAGGAAAGAAAAAAAAGACAGTAAGATTATCTGACCCCTCTCTGCTTCCCCCTCCTCTGACCTTCCTTCCCCCTTCCAAGCCCCACACCACCTTTCCTAGGGGTGAAAATAGTCCTAGAAAATTTTTAACTAGTCCTTAAAAAAAAAATTTAAGAGCAATGTCTATAAAAATTCAAACTGTACTCGCCCCTCCCCAAACTCCTACCTCAGAACCAGGTCCCCAGGGTCCTTTAGTGGAAGGAGCCAATGTCACTATTCATTATGTTTCTTCCAGCGATACTTTTTGCATAGGCTCAAACACACTCATATGCATATATAACCTTTCAAATTATATGTTGAAATGGGAATGTATTATGCAGACTGTTGGGCACTTTCTTTTTACCCATAAATCTACTTTCTTTCTTTAGTGACTGCAAAACATCCCATCCTATGGCTGTACCCTTTAGGATTAAGGTGGTTCCCAGGCACTTTGTGGAGAAACAAAAGGTCATCTCTCTCTTACACCCTGGTATCCTGACCCTTGTTTGCAGTGTTCAACTCCCTCAAATCCTTCACCCTGACTGGTCCTCCTCTACATATCCCCTTCTCCC
This sequence comes from Xerus rutilus, assembly GCA_028644305.1. Lineage (NCBI taxonomy): Eukaryota > Metazoa > Chordata > Mammalia > Rodentia > Sciuridae > Xerus > Xerus rutilus. Next base: position 20,797,074 of record CM053410.1, on the reverse strand, counting down.
AAAGTGTCTACCCTCCAAGAGGATGGTTCTTCACTCCAGCTAACACACTTACCATCTCTTGGAAAGGCTGCCCTGACTGATCTCCTCCTGAAGAAAGCAATCTTATTCACACTATCATGTGAGTAACTAACAACTCAATCCTCACATTTAGAAAAGGAGATGTTTATTAACTATGCTGAATCCATCACTGGAATTCCAGGGTGAATGGAAAAAAAAAACGTTTTTTAAACATAATAGGAAGCTGTTGAGAGCACCTAATTTGGGGTAGGGGGGTCAGCCTTTTGGCTATCGACACATGCCAGAAAATCCAAGCATATACAGATTCTTCTAACTGATGTTTTTGGCAATCTCTTTTCTTCCTCCAGTTAAAAGTTCAATTTTTCTTCAAAAACTCTCAGATTTTTCACAATACTCTTATTCAGTTAGGAAACTGGGAAGAGTTGGCCAGCTGTCTATAGGTATGAGACATTTGTAAACGGGTGTTTGTAACATAGAGACTCACCATTCTGAGTTTTGCCACTAGTAAACCGAGAAAGAGCACAAAAAAGAACATTTTGTTAAGCTAAACTCTCCATTATGCCTTCTATGAAATCCGATATGCCATATAAAAATATCAATATCTCTTCATCAAATACACAGAAAATTGCCTGAGTAGCTACTGGCATCTTTTGCTACACTGCAGACAGAAATAACTATTTCCCTTTCACCAGGGGCAGGACTGACACAGGCTCATTTCTGAAATTATATCCTGTTTGGAGACAGATCAAAAAAAAATGCTAAAGCAATGTGGTAACATGGAGCATGTTATATTGGTAAGATTTATATTAGGGAAATATGATTTACATTGGTGAGACTCTTTTGCTATCCTTTACCAAATTTGACTAGTTTTTTCTAAAAGGGCTTAAACAAACTTGTGATTTGATTATAAGAAATTGTTTCTTTGACAGTCCTCGTTTTCTTCCCTCCTTTTCTTTTTCTTAATTCCCTATTGTTAGCTCTGGTTCCTAAATGGAGTGCCAGATGCTCTACCTGTATACCTCTATGAGAATGATCCACAGGTTGTCCTAAGGCAATAAGAGTATCAGATAGTATGTTGTAGAGATTTCTAGCATATTCTATTCCTCGGGGTCATATTACTATAGGTCTTAAACTTCAAGAAAGAAATCTGTCCCTCATTAGTTTGGAGTAGCGGGGTGGGGGGTAGTTGGATTCGGGCGAGCTGAGCAGGTACATGGGGTAGTGTACAATCTTACATTCAGCAAGGGCTGCAGTATTGTGTCATCCAGTGAAAGGTCATGCCAAGTAGGCTCTGCTGACAGTATTCGGGAGAAAAAAAAACACACACAAAAGGAGAATGTTATGGTTGAATGTGAGGTGTCACCCAAAAGCTCACGTGTGAGACAATGTGAGAGGGTTCAGAGGGGAAAGGATTAGGTTGTGAGAGCCTTAACCCAATCAGTGAATTAATCACCTGATGGGATTAATTGAGTGGTAACTGAAGGCAATTAGGGTGTGGCTGGAGGAGGTTGGTCACTGGGGGTGAGCCTTTGGGGTATCTGTTTTATATTTGACAAGTGGAGTCTCTCTCTGCTCCCTGACCATCATGTGAGCCACTACCCTCTACCACTCTTCCGCCATGATGTTCTGCCTCACTTCGAGCCCCCAGGAACGGAGCCTGCTGTCCATGAACTGAAACTATGAGCCCTCAAATAAACTTTTGCTCCTCTAAATTTGTTCTGGTCAGAACTTTTAGTCCCAGCAGCAAAAAAAGCTGACTAAAACAGAGAGTAAACATGGATCTGTTTAATTTTTTAATAAAACAGAAACAGTACCCATGACTATGCCTGTCGACCAAGCACAAGCCCTCAGGTAAGACATAAAAATGCACAGATGAAAGAGACAAAGGCCCCTCCTGGACAAGAGCACAGTGGAGTGGGGAGGCATCACAACTCAGTGGGAGCCAGAGGAGAAGCTCAACAGGATGAAGGCCCGAATGAGGTGGTAGCCATGGCAGACAGACCAGAGAGATTTGGAGAGAAGTATCCATGTGACCAATGACCCCAGACTGGAGTGATGCAAGATCAGGTGCCGATGATGACTGAGCTCTCTGCTTTGGCACTTAGGTGTCGATGATGGCATTAAAGGAGGTAGGAAATGAAGATGACTAAGAGGAACGTATAATAAGTTTAAGTCAGAGGCCCATAGAACATGATGGTCAATTAAAACTTCAGTTAGCCTTTTAAATTTTATATTAACTTTAAATTATTCCTTTAAAAGTAAATAGACTTTTTTTCACAAGGATTCTTAATGAAAGCTTAACCATCTTTAGGCTGAGGGAAAGCATCATCAAATATGGAAAAAGTTCATAGCAGCCCTAGGTGCTAGTAAATCCACCACATGGAGCAAACATTGGTCATCGTGAGTAATAAATGAGAAAGATGAAAGAGTTGACTGTTAGTTCTCAAGCTCAAGGACAAGGAGGGGCCTCACTATAAACTGTATATCCTCAATTCAATCAAAGCAAATTAAGTAACAGTACATTAAAACCATACCCAAAGAGTCATAATTTCAACTACTTGAGTTAAAAATCCAAACATGTCCCGTAAGTGTCCATGTAAATATCTTTTGCTAGTATAAACATAAAATAGCTCTAATGAAAGAACACACAGGATGACTTCCATGATGTGTATGGTCTAGGCACGGCCTGTGAGCAGCCAGACAGCCAGGGTTCAAATCCAGTGTTGCAGCCTTGAAATTTTAAGGAGTATAAACTCTCTGGGGCCACATTTCCTAAACTGTCTCTGCTCCCCAGTGGTGAGATATGGATCCTCCTCACAGGCATGACCAAGGATGTACGTAAACTGTGGACTTTTCACCCGTTAAGACAGTGCCGCTTGACAGAAATATGATGTGAGCCACATATTAAGTTTAACTTTGCTAGAGGCTACTTTTAACAATAAAACCTTTAATAAAATAATTTCACAATGTATTTTAACACCATCTACTCAAATTAGTATCACTTCAATATGTATAAACAACAGTATAAAACAACAGTATAAAATTATTAACAAGTTTACACATTTTTAGCTATGTCTTTGAAATTGATGTACAGTGTACATTTACAGTACATGGCAGACACTAAATGTTATTGGGAACACACAAGTGATAAATACAATAATTTTTTGACCTTAAATCGCCCCCACCTTCAGCCCCACTTTTCTACAATCCTTTACAGCAGAACAAGTAAACTCTCTTCACTATTTCCAATTCTCGATGCCTTGTCTTGGGTTTTATTTCCAAATTCACCTTAATTCTTGCTCATCTCACAAGATCCACCTTGACTCATTTTACCAGATCTCTAAAGTTTGGAGAACTTCAGGTTTGGCCCTGGGCTCTGGTTTCATTTCTGTCTATGCTTTCTCATGAGGTGATCCCAGATGTATTAGGGTTTAAAATACTACCCAAGTGCTAATGATGCTAAAATGTACACCTCCTTTCTGGCCCTCTTCTCTAAGTTTCATAGTAGTAGGGAGAAGCACTAAATGGTCAACTCCACTGGATATTCATACCCAACCAAAATGATATGTCCACCTCTTATTTCTTCCTTCTCCAGTCTTCTTCATCTCAGTTAAATGGCCATACCACTCACCCATCTGCTAGAACCAAAATTCTAGGAGACACCTTTGTTTCTTCTTCTTCTTCTTCATTATATATTTCATCCTTCAGCATGTTTTATTTGCTCTACCCTCAAAGCAAAACTTGAATTTGTCTTTTACCCATTTATACTGCTACCAGTTTAGCCCAAGCCACCATCTTACCTGTCCCCCATAATCATTTCCTGTACACGTTCCTGTTCCATAAAATTCATTTTTTTCTACACACCAACCAAGGAAATCATTTTAAAAATGCAAATAAAATTGTGTCACATCTCTATCTCCAAACTTCCAGTGGCTTCCTTTGGAGTCACAGTACAATCCTAATTCTTTCTCTTGGCCCTGCTTAGTTTCTCCTCCTACATCCTCTACTACTCTCCCCTTTGCCCACTCGAGCATTCCTTCCATGCTTTCAACATGGAAGTTCTTCTTGTGGCAAAACGTTCACACTTGCTACCTACTCTGACCTGAACCTAAATGGATGTCTTCTGCTTAGAAATGGCGAATAGAGTTAACTTGTTTATAAATACAAACAAAAGAGACAAAAATCTTCCTTAGGAATGATTCTGAGACTTGTTCAACTTAAAGGAGCATACGTGATCCCGGACCCAAATTCTATACTATAGGATTTTCCTAGAATGTTGTTACCTGGAAAACATTCAACACAGGTAATACCATGTGTCCATCAGAGATGTGGAACCTTCTAACAAATCCACATGTATTAAATGGATAGTCGCAGTCTTATCCTATGATATGAAACACAGAACAAACTTGCACCCAGACCTAAGTCAGTCACGAAAAATACATATTCTCTGGGCTTTAAGAAAGAGACACAACTCTGAGCAAGCAATTTCTTTCAAATTCACATCTAAGTCATTCATTGTTTTCTCAGCCTTTCCTTTCCCACAAGACAAAAAATTAACTCCTAGGCACTTCAGTGCAAAATAAACTAAGCAAGCTCTCAATGGAAAGATGTCATTTAAGTATGACAAGAAAGATACACCATAATTCTCAGTCCCCTCCAAACAGCTGGTAGATTTGAAATTCCTCAGAAATGGGATGCAAAATAAAAGAAAGAAAGAAATCTTTAACACGTCTTTAAACTACAAAACTGATATTCCAGAATCAACTCTGTTTACTTTTGGTCTACCATAAATTGTTAACATAGGGACTATAAATTGTACCAGTATATAAATAAATAAGTATATAAATTAAGAGAAACACTTTGCTATTTCAGCCTAATAAACAGACAAATCAGAATTATAAGAGATCAAAGAGAAATCGTCCTCTCGATTAACAAAGATACAAGATGGGGGTCAGCAGACCACCAAGCAACAAGGACTGTCAATCCTTTGAATTCATAGCAGTGGTCTGGAGAGGATCCAGACCTCCTGGGAAGTCTCCTTAGACTGCATGGAGAGTAGACTCCTGAGACTAGGCTTTTCCAGCCTGGGAAAGATTCCTGTGCCCATTCAAGACACAGATACTACAGCCCCCTACCATGACATGGGCCAAAATACCAAAAGTTACCATGAAGGGCTTGGATCAAAACCCTTCCCGCTTAAGTACCCCCATATTTGCCATCCGTTACAATCTTCCAGGCATCCTAAAGGAAGCCCCATCCCAGCTGAGTCCATTTATTTCTAGAGATCAAATTCAAGCTAAAATAAGTAGGAAGAAAGAAAAAGAAAGGGAGAAAAGAACAGAAAAGGAAATATCTCTTACAAAAATTATTTCACTAACAGTCTGTTATTTGTATTGGTGATTTATTAGAATGAATGCTTTTTGTGAAAAATGCTACATATTGTAAAATACTGTTTTTAAAAAAAATCCTATCACTGATAGAAAGAGCTTCAAGGTGTGAATTTACCATTCACACCTATTAGATACAGTTAAAACATTTTATTTGTCAATATTCATGTTTGTGCTATTTTTCCGCATGCCTTTTTTAGTCAAGGAAATTTTGTCAAAAGGACAAAAGTCAAAAACTGTAACCTCAGCAATCACTAACTTTGGGGACTTATCCCCGGGTACAAATGTTCATGCATATGCATATTTTCATCACATTTGCAGACAGATGCCCTTGCATTGATTTGAATGCTTGCATAAATATTAATGTGTACAAATGCTTGCATGCAGAAAATCCATTTATGAAATATCCAATTGCATAAATTAGAAACATTAGATACTAACTGCATTAACACTTCATAAAATACACACACGAGTTTGTGGGACAAAAAAAAAAAAAAAGGCACAAGCCATTGGAAGAAGCCAAATCCTCCCAATGTGTTTGCTATTCTCTAGGCTTCAACTGGGAATTTCCACAAACTATCTGAAGCCTTTAGATTGCTCATACGTTTCTATGTATATGAGCCCCTCCTGTCTGAAAACAAATTGGCTCTTTTTTTTGGAGTAAATTTATAAATTGTCATCTCTGGCCCCATGAGGAAGTATCCACTTGTAAGTCACCAAAATGGCCTCAAGAACTAGCTTTGCACAAAGAATGTAACTCAAAATTAATTTTCATGAACATCCTCCTCAAAATCTACCTCTATACTATTAGAGGTCTCAATCATCCTCAGGAGTGGCAGATGAATATAAATTTCAAAAAGTTACCAAAGGAAACAGAATTAAGCCCCATGGTTTAGCAAATTTGGATATAATTTGGGTATTACCTGGCATTTGGCACCTGTTTCCCCCAGGCACAGTTCTCAAATGGAGACAGCGACCATTTTTATCTTGGGACGGTGAGTATCTAGGAAGTCATTTCCTCATGACCATGTAGGGTTTCTCAGTTCAGGATATGGACAACTGGGAACCTAAGTTCCTCCATCTGTATTTTGTGTGCTTTTTGTAAAACTCCAATTCAGAACAGGGCAAGCATCTCAGAGGCCAAGGGAACACACAAAGCACTCGACACTATTTATGCCTAGCCTAGAAAGATACACTTTTTGATAAAAGGGCATCTTTTATCAGCAGGGACAATTGTGTAAGACTTGCTTTCCATTGCGTTCCTTGGCACATCGCTCCTCCCCGTTTCAAACATCTTGCAGTGAGTGAGTGCACATAACTAGCCAGTAGAATATGGATGGACATGATACACGTGACATCCAGGCCTGGCCCTAAAACCTCTCATAATCCACATTACAAGCTCTGTCTTTGCTTGACGGCATACCAGATGCGGCTCATCCCGTGGAGATTGCAAGGCCCAGCTGGATAACAGAGACACTAGATTAAAAGGGCCTGGATAGCAGAATGACTGCATGGAGCCGAACTCTTTAGCCTCCAGTTGCTACCAGCCTGCCTTGGGCTGTGACATAAGAGAGAAATAAGCTCTCATTGTGCTCAGATTTAATGCCTGCTTATTTCAGTGGTTCACCTCCTGACTCACACAAGGTACAGCTCTTAGCACTTACAATGCACCTAATATCTCAATCATAGACTAATCTTGAAGACATGGCAACATTTCTGTCAGGAGCAAAATGGGAGGAGAGGAGATCTAGGAGTATGGCAAGATAGGTCCGAGCTTCATAGGAGTTTTGAGTGGAGACAAATCTGGAAATAAACTCCCATGTTGTGCAACAGTGAAACAAATGCCACACCCAATTTTATCTACATGAAAACATGTATTGAGTACTCATATGTGTCAGGCAGCATGTCTGGTGCTAGGGTTAAAACAATGACCAGCCACATTCCCTAAGTTCAAGGAAGCACAGTCTAGCTGGCTGGGAAAAGAGACTATTCAGTCTTCAACATGGCTTGGTAAGTGCTCTAAAAGTCGCCCAAGGGCACATCTACAACCTTCTCTCAAATGTGGATTTAGTATAATACACAACACGGGAATCTCTAACAGTGACCACAAAATAAATTCATTTCAGGATGAAAAATAGCGCAACTTTTGAATCTGCCCAGGATTACGCTGAGCATGACAAATGGCACCTGTGAGGCCACGAGGAATACTAATACCCACTAATGCTGCAGATGATCATCAGCATCTCTTTAGCGAAGTCACTGAGAGATGCATGGAAAAAAAAAAACGCAGAAACAGAATGGAGGACAGCCTGGGAAGGAAGCCCACCATGGTGGATGCCTTAAAAGATATCAGCTGGAAATGGCATGGACGCTGACAGAGCTCCTCCTTTGTACCAACACTGTAATGGTCAATGCTAATCTGGAATCTATGCCTTATCATGAAGCAGAAGCAGAAATAACATGGCACCTTTTTAAAGGAAAATAAGTGTTCCCACAGAAATACAGATTCTCTCCATCCTATCCGAACCCTGAGGTTCATCATAATGCTTGTAAGGAAGTAAAACTTCAGTAGGGAATGACCTAAAAATCTTAGGGCCATGAGGCCAAATTGGGAAATGATTCATTTTTAACTGATATGTGATGTCACGCTGAATTAATAAGAAGAATGTTTTCCACCTTGAATAAATGAGAATCATTAGGCTGATATGCTTATTCTCATTCAAAGGACCAATTTCTGTGCTTATCAGTGAAAATTCTGTAATGAACATTAGCTCCCAAGAAAATTTTGCAACATTATTTAATGAGGCTATTAATCCAAAACTATGAGTGATGGTAATTAAAATGCTGTTACTTCTGGAAAATACAAATAAAATAAAATAAACTTTCAAATGGTAATAAATTTGAGGATTAGAAATACTGCTGCTATTTGTACAAACACAAAATGAAGGAACTCTTTGAAGCATTTGCATGCCAAAATCTTTCCTCCAAAAATGAAGAAATTAAAAATAATTTCTTACATAATAATAAAACTATCCATTCTCAAGCACTATGCCAAGTCTTGGACTTATATCCTAAGAGTTCATGTTTAGTTCTCATAAAAATTCTGCAAGTATTGTTATTCCCATTGTACAGAGGTGGAAACTTAGACACAATGAAGTGAATGAAGCCGATTACTTTACCACTATGTTTCCCAGGGTAAACGAGGTCATTAAAGGAGATGCTGGCATTTAACCTCAGGACTTGCCACTTTCCAAAAAAATCAGCTCTCAATGCCCAGCACTCTGCTAAGCAGAGAAGCTAGGAAATGGCAAATAGCAAGGATGAAATTGGGATCAGCAGAAAGCAAACTCAGGTCCCCTTCAGCCCATATCTTTTCTATCCTGAATCACGTAGTTAACTGTGTCTCTTCTCCGCTTCACTTTACAGTTAGATCTGGCCCAAAAGCAAGAATTAAGTGTGAGCTTAAATCTGATGGACAGCTTCTTTTCCAGTCTACAAACATTCCAAAAAAGCAGAAAGCCAGCTGCCTCCTCCTTGGCAAGTTCCCATTAAATCCAAATAAATAATGCAGTGTTTTCTGTGTTTTAATTTTCTTTAGGATTACTGCTCATTATGGTTTCATTTCTGCCTGTTTTAATTATTGCCTATTCGGTCCTTCAAAATGACCTTGTCATCCAAAGTTGTTCAATAGACTTGAACGTTCGCCCACCTTGTGAATGAGGGTAGGTCAACCCTTTTTCAGTGCCATCAACATTAGCTCATCTCAAATATTCTTTACAAGAACAAAACATTAAGGGAAAAAAAAAATGAACCTTTCATAAAACACTCTACTTTTTTTTTTTTTTTTTTTTTTTGCCCAGTGTTAATCCCATTTCAAAGCATAACATTTTGGACTCCTCAGGAATAATTACCACCACTTTGCTTTCGATGTGTGATCTGGAAGGATTCAAAAGAGCACCTGCCAAGAGCAGCCCAATGACATACGCGGCTTTCTGCTCTCCTACATCAGGGCACACACGCTTTCCTGGCTCTCTCCACCCAGACTAAACTGCTTTACTCATGTTTCTCAATTACATTTTAATAAAATTATAGAAGTCCAAAAAGGAAAGCCAATCATCCCTTCGTGTAGCTATCTCCATAGAGGGAGCTCAATTTTGTATTTTTATGTAAGTGCCTTTCTTCTGAGTCATGCAAGGGCTTTCCTCTCATTTCATTGATCCTCCCAACTTAAAATCAGCATCAAATATTATCATTTCCATTTAAGATGTGGGAGGAGAAAGGCATAGGGATGGAGATGTAATGTAATGCTGTAAGAGCCTTTTGAGTTTATCATATAATCCACATATTGGAGGAAGTTATTTCGTATACCTTACATGTTTTGCTATGATGCAAAACTAACCTCTTTTGCTTTTAACTAGGATCAAGTCCTCAATTCTATATATAGTGTTATAAATAACACTAATCTGTTCAAAACTACTCAATGACTAGGATTTTGTTCCTCTTCATTCAGACTGTAGGAGTCCAAAGTTAAATAATCTTAAACAGGAATTCTCATAAGCTTCCCCAAAAGATACCCCAGATAGTATCCTGAGGACAACAGGGACCCAGGATCATGCCTTGAACCATTTACATCCACTGCACTGACCTGTGCTGATCAATGTCGATGTTCTCTGGGCTGTTTAATGAGTAAAGAGATAAGTTATATTTTTGAATCAAAGTTAGCTACAGTAAGTAGGGCTTGTCACCTAACTTTCAGAGACACTGTTGTTAATAACAGAGGTTTAGGTTTAACCTATATTATAACATCCTGATAGGGTTACCAAAACTCCCCACATTGCAGACTGTTGAGCTAACTGAAATTTTCTCTCCATATTTGTATGAGAACTAGCGTAGCATTTGCATGCAATGCTAAAGGCATACATATTTATACGGATTTGCACTCTCTCAAACCTGCCAACCTGAGATTGTGTCTGAGACTCGCTAACCCAGGCTTGTGTCACAGTCAGAGCGTGAGCACACCACTGCCCTATTTACATACCATACAGACACCTTTGTTCAGCATTTGTCATTCAATTCTAAATCAAGGCAATAAAACTGCCTGTTTTTAAAATTCACACAACTTTGAGTTCAATCCCCAGTACCAAAAAAAAAAAAAAAAAAAAATTTCACACAACTTGAACATACAGAGATGCAAGAAATCATGACTTTTTTCTTTTATTCTCCAAAAACCTATACCCACAAATACTAGAGCTATAATCATCCCAGCCTCAACAGATAGACACAAGGAGGCCCAGAATTCCATGGTGACAATGACAGGGAAATCCAACCCACACAAGGGCCGAGTTAACAACAAGATTAGATAACCTACTCCCAACACTTAAACAAACAGTGATCCTAAAATCTAGGGTCATTCTCTTCCTGAAAAATGTCTTTTAGTTACTCTTCAAAATCTTCAGGATACAATGAATTTCATCAAACACACCAGAGGGTCCCATTTTTTAGTCCTTGTATCCGCAGATCCCGTAGGTAGAAAGTTCCTTGCCACCCAACACTCACCATCACTAATTCCTCCCTTGCCTTTAGCTTCTTTCATTCTTAGAAACTCATCTCCTGACACATTCTGTAAGCCATCTGTGACTTTCACCAAACCCCAGTAAGGGGTAAGTGTCAATTCTGCCCTCTCCACACCCCTAAACCTCATCTCTCTCCAAACACACTTCACAGGCTGTGTTCTGTGCTCTGGGTGGGGACTGTGCTGAGATCTTATATCCTCAGCTCCTATCCCAGTGCCAAGCTTGGAGCAAGTGTCTTCGGAGAGTGTGTCATGGGGAAGCACCATTAAACCTCAACAGCAAACCAAAAAGCATCTACCTCATGAGAAAGGTCTAGGGAAACTCAAAGCCCTCTTGCATTTCAGCACAGACAGGAACATTCGACTGGGAACATCGACCTGTGGGATACAGCTGTAATCCTAGCATTAAGAAATTTGAAACTTCTCAATGTGGTCCAGATACTGGCTGTGTGGCTGCCAAAATGCCATTAAGAATAAATTAGCTTCTGTGCCAGCAAAAAAAAAAAAAAGCAAAAAACTAATATCTCTGACATTCACTCTACAGCACAAGGACTCTAGAAAAACAAAAACAAAAAAAACAAAAAATTTCTTTTGCTCCTAAACTCTTGGTATAAAAAAAATAAAAGTGCTACATTTTGAAGTCAGGTGAAAAACCTCAAAACCTAGACTCAAATCCCAGTTTTTCTCTTTATTTATCATTTGCCACTAGGAAATTTATTTTCCCTCCCTGAGTTTCGGTTCTCTCATCCATGACATGAGGATAATGACAACTATTTCTAGAGATTGTTGTGAAAAACAAATGAAACAACAACCATGAAAGACTTCCTGGCACACAGTAGGCCATCTATTTAGGGGTATTGTTTCTTGGATCTTAAATGTCCCCAAAAGGCTCATGGGTCAAAGGCTTGGTTGTCTGACTGTGGCACTCTTAGGAGGTGGTGGAACCTTTAGGAGGCGAGGCCTAGAGGAAAGAAGTTAGGTCATTAGGAGTGTGCCCTTGAAGGGGATATTGGGACCCAGCTCCCTTCTTGCTCTTTGTTTCCTGGCTACCATGAGATGAACAGGCATCTTCCACCATCTGCTCCCACCATGATATATTGTGCTGCCCCAGGCCCAAAGCAACAGAGCCAAGTGTCCATGAACTGAAATTCCTGAAACTGTGAGCCAGAATAGGCTTTTCTTTTTTTTAAGTTGATTATCTCAGGTATTTTTTTCCAGCAATGGAAAACTGACTAACACGAAGGGGAAACAAGTGTCATTTTTTAAGGATAGACAGAAGTATAACACAACACAATGACTGAGTCCTAACGGCTAAATGAAGAGTATAAGAGAGGTGAGGAGATTCCCTTATGGACTGTGTATGCTTTCATGGTTCAACAAGTCAATCATATTTTCTCTAAAATCCATATATTGCTTTCACATATGGGAGCTAGGTCTTTTCATCATCTTATCAGCTCACAATAAAAATCTGTGTTTTCAAGATTGTGGCCTTTGTATTCCTGGTAACTACTCAGGAAGTTGAGGCATAAATGGAAACACAAGGGCTCTCAAAGGTTTTTCAAATGTTCCATTTCTTAAGCTGGGTTCACAGGTGTACATATTATTACTACTCTTAAACCTAGATATAAATCTCTATAGGCCACTTTTTATGTGTGATATTGTTCACAATTTAAAAGGAGATTATAATCTTATATTGGGAACCTGAAATCAGGGATCCTAGGCATGGAAATCCTGGTGGCATTTAACATTAAAGATAATGTATTTATTCTTTTGTCCACTTGAACTGCTGATTTCTTTCTTTTCTTTTCTTTCTTTTTTTTTTTTTGTCACTGATGACATCTTAGAGGATTTACAGTTTAATACTTAGGAATCATTTTCAAATGCACCTTCATCGTCTGTTTCTGAATGACTGCACATTCTGACAATGGCCAATGTGACTCTAAGAGTCATGCATCCAAAACAAATAGCAAACCAGACGAGAGGTCAGAACATCTTGGTGTTATTCCCAAGTTTTTGACTGACAGTATCAGGGCAGTTGAAAGCTGGCTTTTAAAGTATTCAGAAAACACAGGCTTAAGATCAGTGGTACTTTGTCTGACATCCTCCTTTGCTAGGGTGATGGCAAAACAGAGGCTATTTTATGAGAACAGAGGAAGGCTGGCAAACTACCACTGCTTCTGTCTTCTTGAAGCTTCTCTTAGGCCAACACCCCACCCAACCCCTGCACACACACCCCATTTTTGATATATTTGTGGCAACAAATAAATAATAATTTAATTAGAGATTTCTCTTAAGAATATTATAACGGTGACAGTAATAATCTATGGGACCATCTGCAAATATTCAAAATAGCACTGGTGAATTTAATAGTATTTATTATGATTGTACTGCAAACTGTCATTTGCAAACTGCAGTCACAGACATTTTTACTGAGAAATTCTCTCTCTCTCACACACACACACACACACACACACACACACACACGGTAGAGGTGTCAGGAGACAAATGGGAATAAAGTGGGAAGCGGATGGGAAAACTGTTTCAAAAGCAGACAGAGCAGATGCTTCATATATTAGGGCAAAAAAGGGACCCCAAATGGAGAAGAGTTCAACCAACTTAGATTGCAATCAGGTGACAAAACACTTCCAATCATTTTTAGGTTATCTGCATATTCTATGCCTTAGAGTTTAGTTTTATTCTTATGAGATTTTTAAATTTATTTAATTCAGGGGAAGTACCATAGTCTTCATGGAATTTAGAACTTTATTAGTTTTATTCTAACCCTCGAAGCAGAAATAGCAATGAAACAGAAGTTTGGAGCAATACCAATAATTTTATCCCTCAGTCCTGCCTCTTCCTAAAGAAGTCACACCTTTTCAACCAATAGTGTGAAGCCTAGGATGCAAATATAACACACTGATCTGTTTATTCTGAATAACCCAGTGGGGTGGTTTATTGACTTCAACCAGAGATACTAGAGGCTTTCCATTTTATAAGTGAAAAAAAAAAAAAAAAAAACACAGTTTTCCTCCTCAAAGAAATCAACTAAATAATGACTCAGACTTCACACCCCTTAGTACTTGAATGTATCAAACAGCTCCTCTGGCAAGACATGAAAGTATTTAAAGTTATGAAAGTGTTGACAATAAATGCACAGAGGTGGACATGAACAACTTTTGGAGAAAATGAGGGAAGTAAATGGTTAACTGCCAGCACACACACTCATGCTGGAGGACACAAAAAGGTTCACAGCAGTTGTTAAATTCATTTAGAAAAACTCACTTTATTTCTTCAACAGACCTCTCACCAGCTAATCTGTACTACAACCTGCAGGAGTCTTAATATTCTCAGCAGGATCAAGATTCAGGCCACACTGATTCAGCTATTTAATCTTGCAAGAGAACAATATTTGGCAGGAAAAGACCCCACAGCACTGAGGGGATGTCCCAGTGGTTTGTTGTCAGCATAGACTGGGCCAAGAAGACTCAAGGAGGAAAACACACAGCACTAACCAAGTTCCCATTTCCTTTCTCTAGCTCTTCACTCAAACCCATATGTACACTCTCCATACCTGTGGAAAACACGCCTCGCCTCTATGTTAGCCGTTTCAGATATATGTATGTCTTTCTAAGGCAAAATGCTCTCTCAATAGTTGAGATTCAATCATGAAAAACAATTTAAAAGTAGACTGCAGGTAGGAAAAAAGGAGAGGGATGAAAATGTCCATAATTTTGCTTTTTATTTTATCTTCTTAAACAATGAAAATCAAAAAAGCAAAATCACATATCAAAAACTGTTAAACATATGCAAATATTTAAGATACGGATCTTTTTAACCACCCTAAAATTAATAAACTGACCGATTCTCTCCCACAACTGAACATTTTTGACATTTTTATATATAAAACTATGATGTGATTTAGTCTTTTGTTGATACATTTATTTCTTCATTTAAATTTCTGTTAAGCAACTCAGGTGGTTGGATTTAATTTTGAATGGTATTTTCTGGGAACCCTTACTGATAGGCAAACAGGGAATAGGGAAAGTCAGATTTAGAGGAACAGGAAAACTTAAAACCAAAAGTTACAGCACCTGCTATAAAAACAAACAGTGCAAATCACTATTCAAGTCCATGATTCAGTAAAATTCTTTAAAAACTATTTTATTTTATTTATTTATTTCTCAGTACTGAGGATTGAACCCAGGGGCACTTAACTACTGAGCCACATCCCTAGCCCTTTTTTATATTTTATTTAGAGACAAGGTCTCGCTAAGTTGCTTAGGGCCTCACTAAGTTGCTGAGGCTGGCTTTGAACTCAGGATCTTCCTGTCTCAGCCTCCCAAGCCACTAAGATTACAGGCGTACACCACCACGCCCAGCTTTTAAAAATTATCTTAAAATAGTAATGCCAAGGATGCTAAGCTCTTGCCTCCCAAACTGAGTCAGTCATCCCTCTGATGTTAACACAGTGTTTCCTCTATCGAAACATTCATCACACTTAGATAATTAAATTTATTATCAAACAGATGTAGATACTTGGCTACAGCAAGTATCAGAGGCTAACCACAAGCTTCATGAGGTCAGGGGTCCTGTCTATTTTATTCTTCATATCCCCTGCCTCCTAGCAAAGTGCCTAGTACACATTAAACACTAAAAAAAAATTAAGTCAATAATTAAGTTTTCAGCTGGGTGTGGTGGCACATACCTGTAATCTTAGTAGCTCAGGAGGCTGATACAGGAGAATCACAGGTTCAAAGCCAGCTTCAGCAACATAGTGAGATCCAAGCAACTTAGTGAGAACCTGTCTCAAATTTTTAATTTTTTTTTAAAAATTAAGTTTTCAAAAGTATTTTCCTATACAGAATGTTTATTTTGGATTTATAGATGCCCAAAATATGCACACTTCAAAATACAACAACTGCCCCTTCAACAACCTTGCCTCCACCCACATTTCAGTGATGGTATCTCTCCCTGCACCCTGAAAAGCTGGTGGTGGGTGTCCCTGCTCTTACCAAATTCATCCCTCCTGCTTTTTCTCCCCCAAATACATCTTTATATTCCACTAAGGTCCTCCTTTCCAACTGAGGCTTTCTCAGTCACTCTGTATGTTCTCATATAGACATGAAAGCATCCAGAAAAGCTGTTCCTCTGGTTTTCTGAAACCCACAGGGCCTGGTGAAATGGGATGTGATAGAAAAATAAATTTAAAAATATGAGCAAGTCCAGAAATCAGAACTTCCCAGTTCTTGTCCTTGGAACTCAGTAAAGTCTAAGGACCTCGCCACAAGATGTCCTTCAAACAGAAACTTGGTGACATCTTTCCATACATACCATTGCATGATTCTGTAGAGAGGAGAAAAAGGCTGCAAGACACCCCATGCAGCCGTGAAAGAGAGAGAAAGCTACAGAAAGAAGCAGGGGCAAAAACATCTAGAAATGTAATTTTCATGACATAATTTTTCAATGAAAATGAAATGCAAATAAGAGGACATAGCTGTACATATATGTGTATATAGATATACACATATACATACATATACATATGTATGTATATACAGACATACATATATGTGTGTATATATATACACAGATATACATATATATAATTTTTTTAATCCTACCTTTTTGCTTCTAACTTCCAAATCATGAAATGTTCTTTAAGCGTACACTGGTGGCTTGGATTACCCATGGATTTTGGCATATATCCCTGAACAACACCGCCCTTGATTTATAACCTTCTAATAAGCTAAAATAACATTTGACTATTATTCTTGTTAACATTAAAAAAAAAAAAAAAAAAAAAAAAACCTTTTAAATCTACCTCCCCAAATCCACTGAAATCATGATCATGTGGCAGTCACATCTGGGAGTCCACAAATATCTAGATGAGATTTCCAGTTTTTCTTTAATATTCATGATGTTTTCACTGTGGGTATGTCCCCAAAAGCCCAATAAACTCTGAGGGGAAAGATTCAGATGCTTTTTAAGTTTTGAATCTACATAATGCACTAGAAATTAAGAAATTTTCCAAAAAGCTAGCCTCTATTAGACTTCCCTGTGGCCTGGAATGTTTCTTTCCTATGGACCCAGTCCTCTGCCCCACCCTTTTATTCACATCTGCCCAGGCCAAACTGCCAGGACAGGCCAAGTTTACATTCTGAGCTACGCAACTGAACTAAGACCTGAAAAATTTAAAAACACTATTACTAATGTAAGTTATCCCTTTGTTTTCTTTTTTGGTCAATGACTATGGCTCAAAAACTTCCAATAAAAAGAGATTTGAAAGGGACAATTAAGGATTGGAAATAAGATCTAGAAGGATTTTTTGGGGGGAGGGAGCGTTTAGGATTATTTAGATTGAAAATAGGAAGAAAAAAAAAAACTAAATGTAGAAGTTTTCCAGGAATGGCAGCAGAGGGTGATGTCATCTAACTCCACTAAAGACAAGAGCTATGGTAGTAGCTTCCAATTATATCATACCTTGGATTTTTCAAAGCACCTTCACAAAATGCATGTCACTTAATTACCTCAAAGTTTCCCTGTGATGTGGGGAGAGTATCTTTCATTCAGCCCTATTATGAACTGAATTGAACCCTCTCCCCCCAAAAAGGTCCCACGTTGAAGTCCTAGCCACCAATGTGACTACATTTGGAGAGAGCGAGCCTTCAAGGACATAACTTAGGTTAAATGAGGCCACAAGGGCAGAGCACAGATCCTGTACTCTAATGCCCTTATCAACACCAGCTTCCCCTCCCCCCCACCCCATGTGCCCACACCAAGGAAAGGCCATGTGAGGACACAGAGAGGAGGTGACGGCAGCTATGTGCAAACCAGAAAAAGAGCCCTCAGCAGAAACTAATGCTGTTGGACCTGGAACCGTGATGTTCAGCCTCCAGCAACATGAAAAAATAAATATCTGTTGTTTAGGCCACCCAGCTGGTGGTATTTTGTGATGGCAGCTCAAGCAGATTAATAGAAGCCCTATTTTTTTAGATTCTCAAGTTAGGCCAAAAAAAACTTCCTTGGTTACATTTTAGAACAGGGCAGTCTGTGCATTTCCAATATAAGAAATTCTTAGGTGACACATTAGGAAGCAATAGGCTCCCCTTTATTAAGGGAGTATTGCTACAATCTTTCAATAAAACTAAAGAAGTCACTGAATATTTAAGTAGCAGGAAATGAAAAATAGGTATCAAGCAGCACAAACAAGAATAACAAAATTCAAAACAATCTTGAAAAACAAAGACTTTTGGAAAGAGTGGTTTCATGAGAAAGAATGCGCAAAAATAGTTAATATTCATTTATTCAGTACATATTTCCTGGGTGCCTGCTATATACCAAGCACTATTTTAGGCACTAATGATCTTGCATTGAAAGGACAGATCAGTTCCCCATTCTACCGTGGTCCATCTCCTAGACCACAGGAGAATGTGGTTTTATTTGGCTCGACTTGAGAAGTGAATAGAAAGGCAAACCCTTCTGAACAAAGGGGGTTAGGGAACCCAGTCAATTTATTTGTTTTCAAATTGGGCACCATGCTAGGCCATATCTTCATAAAAATCATTCTGGGGGGAAGAAAACTCGTAATGCAGCTATTGAAGCAGCCAGCCAGAGCAGAGCAACGAGGTAGAGGCCAAGGTTTGGGAAGAGAAGGGAACCACTAAGCCAGGACAGATGAGAGACCAGCAGAGAGCTTCCAGGCAGACGTGGAAGGTGCACCAGGTTGAGAGGGCAAGAAGTCACCCACACTGGAAGTCTCAGCTATCATGAAACAGGGACAGCATCACATCCCATGTAAAGGTTTCCTTATTTTATCCTAAATGTAGTAGGGAGCCATTGACAGATTTTGAGAAAAAATGTGGCATAATCAGATTCGTATTTTAGGAAAAGTTTGCAAGAAACCATGTGAGAAACAGCCTGGAGCAGAAGCCATGGTAGCCAGTGAGAGCAGTCAAGAGACTAGTCCAGAAACGGAAGCAACAGACAGGGACACATCCTAAATAAAGGGTGCAACAAGAAAGATAAAATATAAAGCACCAAGCCGTCCATTCTTGGAGATACAAAAAAAAAAAACTGAAAATGACATGGATGATCTTCACCTTCATGTTCAAGAGGAAAGATATTTAGACTCGTGAAACGCTAATTAAAAACATAAGGTAAGCGGGGCGCGGTGGCGCACACCTGTAATCCCAGCACTTAGGGAGGCTGAGACAGGAGAATCGTGAATTTAAAGCCAGCCTCAGCAACGGCAAGGCACTAAGCAACTCAGTGAGACCCTGTCTCTACAGAAAACACAAAATAGGGCTGGGGATGTGGCTCAGTGGTCAAGTGCCCCTGAGTTCAATCTCCGGTATAAAAACAAAAAATTTTTTTTAAAAAGCCCTTAACCTTTAACCCTTAACCTTTAACCCTTATTATGTGTGCAGTGAGTGGCACAGAGGCCAGCACTACAGCCCAAAGCACTACAATAATCAGAGACCAGGAAGACCGCTGTAGCTAATATTTGTGCATCTGGGATCAGAGGGCTGGGATGTCAGTTACTGAAGTGACACTGTCCTAAACAACAGGAATGACTCCTGTAAAAGTCCAGAACAAAGTAGCCAGGCCTAAAAGAAATGAACAGTGTTGACGAGCAGTGAAAGCTAAGGTGGAAACTAATTTAGGAGCAATTGTGGACAATCTTCAGAGGCAGAATGAAGGGGTTCAGGAGAGATTAGACTTTATCCTACTCAATGTGGAGGTCAGGGACGGTTTGTCAGTGGGTCATAATTAGGCTTGAAAATAATAGATATATTAGGAAGATTTAGCTGGTGATATTAAGATATAAGAGAAGGAGCAGCGAGCACCTGGAAGGACATGAGGCCAGTTAGGAGGCTACTGCAGGAGCTCAGAACACAGTGCAAAAGAGAAGAAAGGAATGGGGGAGAAAGGATTTCACAAGAGGAGGATCTTTGGAAATCAAATCATCTGCCACCTCTTTAATCTCTTATTTTCAAGAAGTCACATGTGCTAATTCTGCAATCATGGGGCATCTTCCCAAAGCTTCCCTCCAGAAGATACCATCTTATAACCACAACTCTTGCATTAGCCATGCCCAAGTCATTACTGGTCTGGGACATATTTGTTCCTTAAGTGACTAAGGCTAAAAAATTGAGGATTAAAAAAAAAAAAAAAAGAGGTCGGCCTTTGAAGTTCTGCCCTACATGGAAAAATAAAGTGAAACCAGGTGCAAAGTAAACCACGAATCAGAAAGGACCAAGAGGTAATTTTCCATACATTTTTCTCATGAAAGTATAAGTATTCCTTCTGGAATCCCTTCCCTTAGGAGAGGTTGTTCAAAGCATCTGATTGAATGCTGTATGTCGGACTGATCCAAAAATGAATGAAGTATTTGTCCATGTGTTAGATATTATAAGAAAAATATGGGCTATTGCCCTATTGCTTTCTTTGACATATTTGATCTCTGAATCCAAAGGTAACGCTACTGACCGATCCACTATTGCTAAGAACTGCATTGGAGCTACTGGTCACAATGAGTTGGAAGTAACATACAGTCCATTAAAACAACATAGAGATTCCCTCAGTAACACTGAGTTTTTAAGGGCTTGTATCATAACAATTGACCTCATAATTAGTCATCTATGTTAATCAGCCCAGTTATAACACAAATACCATTCCATTCTCTTTTCAAACTACTTAGTGTATTAGACTTGACTACTCAAAATCAGAAGTTCTCATATAAAATTCTCATTAGTTATCAAAGCGATATTTCTTGTATAAGGGAAAAATTAGCAGTCTGTTTCCATGTTAAATGCCTTTCTAATTTTTACATTTCTCCCCTTTAAAAGAAACCTTTAATGTTTGCTGAATACAAAAAGAAAGAAAACCTCCTATGTCAGTTGTTCAGATTCATATAAGACCTAATTGCCTCCTACACGATAATTTTGCCACCCGTTTACAATTAACATGCATTTCTCATGCATGAGTTGACCCAATTACATAACAAATTTTGCCTTTGGGGATTTCTCTTGACTGCTTGTCTTCTGTCCACCGTACAACTCAATTTCACACTGTCAGCAGCCTGAACATGGTTACAGTCAGTCTCTGTCAAAATGATTTATTTAAATTACAAACAGAGACCAAATCCCTAGATAATCATCTCTACTCTCACATGCTCACCCTTACATTCAACCTAACTTTGAATCAAATCTTTTAATAGTCTGTAGACACTGTATTCAATTATTACATAATGTTTAGTTCTAATAATCTAATATTTCTGAAGCTAACTCATAAAATTTCAGGAAACTAAATCAGCAGTATCAATGCAAACTTATTAACGGGCATATAATTTATTTTAAATTCTAAGAAGTCAATTAAAAATTATGTGGCTGTGTCACAAAAAGTTAAAAGTAATTACACTTCAAGATCAAATTACTGAAAGATTATTTTTCCTATAATGTTAAAAAAAAGGCTTCAATCTTAGCTTTTCTTGTAAAGCAAGCAAGCATTACTTATGAATGGATACACTGGATTGAAAGTGGTAGCAAAAAAGGGTATTTGGGAAACAGAATGTATAACCAAAATGATGGATACTGAGAGAGCAAGGCAAAGAATACAGGGGTGGGAAAAACACTATAGTCTGTTCGTCAGTGATCTAAGAAGGGTACAGCCAGACACACAGCAGAGTTATGCAAAAATACTCCTTGTGTGTGTCAAGGACAAGCACAAATCCTAACAAATCAGATAATGATCCACTTACTATTTCAGTCAGTCTGTAAAATCTATCATTTTCTCCTTGCGTATTTTTTCCTCTTTTTTACCTGATATTCTTCTTGCCCCCAAAACAAATGAGAAAATGAACACCTAGTTTTTATCCACAGCATAAAGTCTATAAGTCTCCTGGGGTTTGACTTTACCATTTTATATCACAATTGATCCCCAGACTGTCTCAGCTAATTCAAAGTGCAGCTTATATGGGTGTGTAAACAGGCAGAAGGAAATGTATCAATAATCTCTGTCAGGCTATACTGGGTACCTTGAATGCCTGGCAAGGATGCTGCTACACCATCCTGTTACAGACACCGAGGGTGTGCCACTTATAAACCTGAAGGCAGTAACCACCCAAAACTAGAGAAATACCTTTAGAATTACCCACACAGGCTAGAGCTAGAAAACAAGACATAAAAAGTTTTATAAAAATATCCAAGTATTCCTCAATTCATTTTTGTACACTGTCCTTTAGGAACATTTTCCTAAAATATTGTTAAAGGAAATGCAAAGATAGGGCTGGCCATGTGGCTCAATCGTAGAGCACATGCCTAGCATGCCGAATCCGTGGGTTCAATCTCAGCACTACAAATAAAATGACCCATAGTAAGAAAATGCAAAGATGTACAAGGTTATTTCTAAATTTAAGCTCTAGAATTTGAGAACTAGAGGGAGGAGATGGTTAAGTGCTTTAGCTATGAAAAATCTGTGGGATGCAGTCTTTAACTTGACACTGTCCACTAAGGCTGTCAGGCTGCATTCTGTTAAAGTGATGCACTTGAAGCAAAATCTGAACTTCTAAATGGTATCTTTAATTAAATGTTTGACTGGATATCCTGATTTCCCAAAAAAACCTGTTTCCACGTCCAATACTCTATTTTCATAAACAACCAGTATTCAACTCTACCTGAATAGTAATATTTTGAATAAAATGAAGACAATCTTCTAGAACAAAATTGGAAAATAAAAGAACATTTCTTTATTTTAGAAGCCAAGTTCTATTTCTTTCCAACCATTAAATAAATTCTAAAATCATACCTCTTTTTCTTTCCATAGCTATTCTGGGTAACGTAGCAGAAGAATTTTAAATTGTAGGATTTAATAAATCTCCCTTGTTCAATACGTTGTCATTATAGGTTCCATAAGAAAGGAGGCAGGGCTAACCCACTCTCACCTCTTTTATTACACACAATTTGAAATTTATAGTTGTACTTCATCCCACACCTCAGTAACATATGAAGACTGAGGGGACATATCCCAATGATTTCAAATCCTACACAAATGAATGTGAAAATGACTGAAAAAAATTCATAACATTGACACAGACACAAGCAATCAAAAATGCCCATTCATCCATAACATATTACCCAAAACACCTAGGAGTTGTCATTAAATTCACTGCTTTATGTCTTTATACTTTCTTTAGTCCAAGGGGGATTGATGGCAGTTTAGAAAGAGCCACAGAATATTTAAAGATAAAATGAACAAAAACATGGAACAAAAGGGGAAATAAAGATCAAAAAGCCACTTTAGTTAACACACCTAGATCAACACTTGGAGTTCTAATTAAGACTCACAAATTTCACATCCCTTACAATATTCAGGGTAAGTCAGCTCCATCCCAGCATCTACAGCAGGAAGATTCTGGAGTCTTCCCAGTCTAGATACTTTTGTACCCTCTTCCTCTTAAAATAGACACAATCCAGGCCACCGTCAAACCTATCTGGGTTTGAGCCAATATTGTTTGCCGGGTGTAAGTGAAAGCAGAAAACCAGACTAACCAAAGTATGACTTTTCAGATCAATCCCAATTTCTTACAGGAAAAGAGCCTTCAGTATATGGAAAACCCAGTGAAGTAATGAAAAAAGTTTATGAGGTTAGAAGCTTAGAAATGGATAATAAATTTTCTAGACCTCAGAATAACTGACAGCTTCCCTTTTTCAGGAGTAGGTCTCGAACAGTAATATTGTGAAATCTATGTATTTTTACCGTTACCCAAATGTTAATAAGCCTCAAAGTGACTAAAAGAAGTCTGCTAAGGTTGCTAACATCAAGACACTGCAAAAAAAAAAAAAAATTTAAAGATGTCTAAATTATACGTTTTAAAAATTCAGCATTCTCAAATTATAGGCTTAATCTAATTGAGGCTTCATATATAATGTTATGTATATGATAAGTATAGATTAATACATACCTATGTTATAAGGCCTTTTTCATATTTAAGAAAGGATCTGCCAACGACTTCTGGTATTGAATAAAATGTATATGCCTGCTGATGATAAAGGATGGAAATATGATCAGTTCTTTTCTAATTAAATACGAATATTGACTTAATTTGAATATAAATTAAAAGGCTTACCTTCGAATCCACTGCAGTCTTTCCAGTAGCTGTCATGGAGATGTCTTGAGTAGAAATGTTGGATTCTTTTTGAAATAAATTTCTATGATAGTTGAAGACTTACGATATAACTTTGCTTTTTACAGTATTGCTTTTATTTTTTTAAAAAATGCCAAAAATTATCAAAAGAAAGAAATGCTACTGAATGTCACTGCTGGTGTCTCTGATTTGCATTTTTAAAAGCAAAAGTGTATTTTTAAGGAAAGAATAAAGGGGAAGAAAAATGAGAAGAGTGATCTCCACTGTTCATGATTGGCAGGTTGTCGGAATGTGGTAGGAAAATGAAGCAACAAATGTCATGAATCCTTAAAATTCAACTCTTTCTCTTCAAAGGAAAAAGCTCTTACTAATATAAAGTGCCCATTTAAAGACCAAACAATGGGTAAACCTTAGGGTATATGGTTAAAAAACAAACAAACCTGTGTACTGTTACTCCTCCCACTCCCTAAATATATTTTTTAGACATCAAATATTTCCTTTTTGAACTCTGGACAAGTAAAGTTTTTTCTCAAATGTGACTGTACATGTGACACACAAAATCCACTTCTCATGAACAGTGGTATGAGTTTTGCATGTTTGCTTGTAATTTTATCACACAGCTATGGGTTTTCATTCATATTTCCTCTTGGATATCTAACACTGGATTAATTTTGTGGAAAAAATACATTTGACACATTTCCTATAGTACTTAAAAAGAAACGATCACACATACGAATTACAAAAATTAAGAATGAGTCATTCATCCACCTTTAATAAGTACTAAACCAACATTCTCCTCTAATGTGTTTTAAACTTCTAATGTGTTTAAACCTCTAATGTGTTTTAAACTTCTGCTCATCCCAATTTTCTTTTTAAAGGAAAATATATTATCAAACAAGATGCAGCTTTCAAGCCCAAAGAAACTATACACATACATGCTTATCTCCAAAATTAGATGTAATACATGATTCAACAAATATCTAATTTAAAGTATTAAACTATACATACATGTAATTAATAAATATAAGATTCTTCAAGATACTTAACCTTTTATGTATATTTTGCATGTTCAGACACAAGAAAAAAACCACTTCTTTTAACTGAATTATAAAAATCCTATTTTGGAAAGATTCAAAAGCTGACAACCATTCAAAATGCAGTAAGAAGAAACTGTATGACAATAACTGCTAGACTCTAGATGGCGGTGAAGTCAGAGAAAGGGATTTCACAGGCGCAGTTGTTTGAGGACTCAATTCCTCACATACCACAGCAACATATACTCGTCCAAGACACCCAGACTCATGCTGCCATCCAGAAACACGCTCTGGGGCTACCATGTCACTGAGCAACAGGCACCTACATTACTGATTTGTTCCTGAGTCCTCTTCAGCCGCTGCAGTTCCGGAGTGTCTGTCACGATGCTGAAGCCCCTCCCTTTGCTTTCTTCAAAATCTCTTTTGTACTTGACCTAAGAAGGAGGAGGAAAATAAAAGGGTGAAAAAAAATGAACAAGAAAAGTAAAAAGACAAATCACAAAGGACGAATCACTCAGGACAGTCAGGAGCCCAAGAAGATGCTAGGGTTGGGAGCAAAGCCTCCAAACACATCTGAGAGGGACCCTGAAACGCAGCGGGGCATAGCTGGTTTATGTCCCAGCAACTCCACCTGCTATCTATGCCACCTCAGGCAAGTTACTTAATCATTCTGGGCCTTAGTGGTCTCATCTGTCATATGGTGGCAGAGGGATAGGATCAAATGACTCCACGCATGTATATGGCTGATGGGAACTGGTAAGTACTTTGTAAGACTTACTATTATCCTCAATATTAATACTATTACTACTACTAAAGAAGAGAAAAAGTGGGAAAACAAAGTTAAACCTTCTCCTCGCAAGCCTGTCTTGTCAATGACAAAACATCGTCCTGAGCTTGAACTGTCCTATGAAGAAGGGACACAAACAAAATCAACAGCGAGTCCTGCATCGAAGAAGTTTTCACTCTATCTTATAAGGCAAAGCATATGGACACTATTACACAAAGTTGCACTGCCAGATGTCAAGTGTATAATTCTTATGAAAATATTTATAAAATAGGCCACACCTCAGGGCTTAAGAAGCCTCTAACACATGCCCTTGACAGAGTGAGTGCCAAGGTACCTGTGATTTTTCTAGTGTTTAGATCCACTTTCAAGCCCAGTGAGGTTGAATTTGACTGAAATTTGCTGGGGCAGTCACTACTTCATCCTAATGGGTCCCATCTCCTGTTACTAGCATAACAATGTCACACCAGCTAAACATTCTGCCTGTTAATGACCGAGACAGTTGTATCACTCTGTTCTTATGTTCTGAAGCCTAAATACCAAGAAGTACGGAGACAGAATTTGATGGCTGATAGAATCTCCATTTTAAGTTCAGAATTCCAAGGATCAAACTAATCCTCAAAAGTTACTTATAAAAAACAGGATTCTATAAGTGCAGATTCTGTATAAATTTTAAAGGTTCACTTAGTAGATCATGGAGCTCCTTTTTGGTTGAGGCACATTTGTACTTAAATCCTCAATTTGAAACAGTGTCCACTTTATGCTTTAAATATAGCCCTTGCTGGTCTGCCCCTGAAACTTTGTTTTAAAAGGGACATGTAAGAAAGATGGTAGAATAAGATAGATATCATTACCCTAGGTCCATGTATGATGCCACAAATGGTGTGACTCTGTATACAATTGAAAAATTGTGCTCCATTTGTGTACTATGAATCAAAATGCATTCTGCTGTCATGCATAACTAATTAGAATAAATAAATAAATAGTAAATAGGGGACATGTTTCTTTCTCTTCTTCTTTCCCTCCCCCTCCCTAATCTCTCCTCCCCTTGATCTTGGGGGAAAACAGTATTACCTTTCTTCCCCATCCTAGGCAATTTATTTGTCTCTGAGTACATATCCACCATAGGAATGAAGTAATCCAGACTCTGGGGATGGCATCAGAAGATTTCAGAAATGACCATCTTCCAAATTAACAAGTAAATTACAACTCCAACAGAAAACATGTAAAATGTAGCCTTTGAACCACCTCTTTACAAGCCCCCTGTTCCTCCTGATCTGCAGAATCACAGCCTCTGGGACAGGAGTCCCCTGTACTTCTCCTTTGCTAACAAAGCAAATAAACCTTTCTTTTCCTTTTTGTCAAAACCGCATCCTCATCATTGAATTGGCAGCTTTCGAGCTTTTGAAATGAACGGAGCTTTCGTTAACAAAAGTACTAAGACACTTATTTTATTCCCATAAATAAAAGGTCCAATAAATTGCAATATTTTTATTCCAGAGAAAGTGCTGAGTGAGTTTAGCCTTCGAACCCTCAATCTCCCAGCCACATGTGAAGACACAAACGCTGGCACTTTCTCAGAGTTTTATGCCTAACTAAGCAGAGAAGCCATTTAGCTTGATGGTAGTAAGCGCCAGCATGCAGAGTCATAAACTAATAAAAGAAAGAAAGATGACTAGGTTGTGCTGGCAGTGTTAGGGAACAGACAGATGTGGATGTTGAGAACATGAGGTTAAGGGAATAATTCTATAAAATGGGCCCACAGTGCTGATCTCCACACGCTTTCTTTTCCAAGAAGCAATTTACCTGCAGCTCTGCTTGGCCTAAGTGGACAGGATATGTCACATTCTTCAGTGAACTACCTGTTCTCTGCAGGAGAAATGAAGGCCCAAAATAATGTTGATAGGAGGAACCCAAGTTACCCTGAAGGAGGAGACTTTTGTGACTAGATCCTGAAACTCTGGGAGATAAGCATAATTCCTCCTAATCATAAAATATGTAAGAATGTATGGTTTAGAATCCAATTAGAATTGGTCAGCTTGGGCCAAGGTGACCTAGAGTTAACATGACAGTGGGAACTTGAAAGTCTAATGTCCACCCTGCTTTCAGTCAAAAGTCAAGAGGTGGACGTGAGTAGGACTCTCTGGAAACTTCTCCGGGATCCTCCAATAAAACTGGAGTGCAGGAGAGGCACATTTTCCCTCTCCTCTCTGAGAGGACCCACTCTCTCCCTTGAAAGTGTCTCCTTTCCCTTCTCCTATCACTTTAATAAACTCATTCTTGTTACTCTGAGCAACATGCCTGAAATCATTCTGACTTGAATGCAAGAATCAGGGTTTGAAGAGGGAGTCTTTGCATTGCCTCAGTTTCTCAGAAGGCCTCAGCTCCATAACAGCAGCAGACACGGGGACACAAGAAGTCTGTCAGCCAAATCCTAACATCCCTAAAGCCAGTTTCAGAGAAAGCACCATAACGTATTCTTTTTGATATGTGTTTCAGCTTTTAAAATAGTAATATGCAAAGAAAGAAGAAAAAAAGAAAAACATTCAATTCTAGAATCAGAAGTTGGAGCAGACTACCATTTAGCAAGGCTTGCCACATTCATGAAACAGATGAGAATCCTTTGATTTGGGCTCGCTTAGATAAGTGACTAGTTTTGAAAAGTGTGAAATGATCTCTATAAATGGTTCGCAGCATTCTAAAAGATATTTATTCCTTTTCAATGGTGTGGTACACAACCAAGTCTCATATGCTCAGTACTAACCCACCAGCTTTTCTTTGTTACATGAGGTAGGAGCCTTAGAGTCATTAGTCAGCTGTCTTTTCCCTTCTCCCACCCACAGCCTCCCTATCTACAGAGCCCTGGCTCACCAGAGTTGCTCAATGTTTAAGGAAGTGAAGGGAGAGAAAGAGAGAAGGGGGTAAGGGAGGAACTAAGTAAGGAGGAACTAAAGCCAAGAGGGAGGGACTGCTTGCCAGATCTATAGGTAAGAGAGGAAATTCATACTTAGGAAATGGAAAATGGCTCCAGTTGGCTCAAACATCTGATGGAAAAGAGGGATTCTGGGGAGAGTGAGTAAAGGCCAGGACATTCAGCTAAGACTCATAGCTCTAAATCAATTTTCAAAGAAACTGCTAGCCATGTTGCTTTTAGAAATTAACTTACTTAACATTAACATAGCAAATATTTATTAAGCCTTACACAAGCCTCCCTTGAAATTCCTGCTTCTGAGATCAGCAAAAGATACCTTTCCTTCCCCTGCGTTCAGCCTTGGATAGAAAATTATCATCTCTGATCTCTTAGAAAGCTATTCACAATGATTCCATGAATAACAATAGCAGTCTTCCAGAAATGCCATTCTCTGGGATCTCCCCCTCACGTGTTCCTTGAGTCCATCCCTTTTGCCTTTAAAAACTATTTATTGAGCACCTACTATATGCCACGTGCTGTTCCATGGATGGGAACCATGCGGTCTACACTCTCTGCCCTCAAGGAGCTTAGGTTACAGCAGGAGAGATGGAAAAGACACAAGATCCAACTAAGTCAAAAAATGGCGTGTGAGTGAAAAGTGTTAAGAGAAACATAATACCAGACAGTGGGATGCACAGTGAGAGGAACACTGGCCTTGTAGGGTTGCCAGAGAAAGCTCCAGAGAGAGAGGGTGATGTTTCAGTAATCCTGAGTAGTGTGGTGGGGGAGGCACACACGTGTTCAGAGAGAGCTTTTGAGGTGAGGGAACAGAAGCAGCAAACCCCCAAAGCCTTTGGGAATGGCACAGAGGGAACCTGGCTGGAGCCCAAGTAAGGGGAAGAAGAGGGCACAGAGTGAGCACAGGGCATGTGCAGGCCCTGAGGACACTGGCTTTTTTTTTTTTCCCCACAAGACATGAAGCCATTGGAGAATCATCAGCAGTTGCTGACTTGAGTTTGTTTTTTGTTTTTTGAGTTGTTTTTGTTTTTGTTTTTGTTTTGTACCAGGGATTGAACTCAGGGGATTCGACCACTGAGCCACATTCTCAGCCCTATTTTGTATTTTCTGTAGAGACAGGGTCTCACTGAGTTGCTTAGCGCCTCACTATTGTTGAGGCTGGCTTTGAACTGGCGATCCTCCTGTCTCAGCCTCCCAAAGTGCTGGGATTACAGGTGTGCGCCACCACGCCCGGCTTGACTTGAGTTTTAACAGGCTTCCCTGGCTGCCCTCTGCAAGCCCAGTGGGGGAACAGCATGAAGCCAAAACAGCCAGAGGAGCAGGCAATGTTGGATCTTCTTCCTTAGCCGTCCTCTGTCGTAAAACACTCCCAGGACCACCAAAACCAGCAAGAGTTATTGGGCCCATCCTCAAGACCCCGACTTCCCAGGACACTCCTGTCAGAAGGGGCAGGAAGAACATAGGAGAGAGGACAGAACTAAGATGCCAACCTGAGTTCAGAGAGTGTGCTTCTTATGGTTTGGATGTGAGGTGTCCCCCAAAAGCTTCTGTTAATATAGGGATGTTCAGCGGTAAAGTGATTGGATTATGAGAGCTATAACCTGATCAGTCCATCCTGGTTTGCATGGACTTGGTGGTAAATATAGACAGGCGGGGCAGGTGGGTCTCTGGGGGCATGTCCTGGAAGACTGCATCTTTCCTGAAGCCCCTTCCCACTCTCTCTGCTTCCTGACTCCACCATGAGCTGAGCAGCTCTCCTCCGCTAAGCTCCTCCCCCATGATGTGCTGCCTCATCTTAGACCCAGTGCAATGGAATCGGCCATCTATGGACAGAGACCTCTGAAACTGGACACCCCAAAGAAATTTTCCCTCATCGAAGTTATTCTTGTCAGATATTATGGTCACAGCAACAAAAAGCTAATTAAGACAGTGCCATACCTGGGAACTAATGCAGTCTTATT
Organism: Xerus rutilus; assembly: GCA_028644305.1. Classification (NCBI taxonomy): domain Eukaryota; kingdom Metazoa; phylum Chordata; class Mammalia; order Rodentia; family Sciuridae; genus Xerus; species Xerus rutilus. The sequence continues at coordinate 20,766,245 of CM053410.1, read as the reverse complement.
TTCCCCCAATCTTATCCTTTCAAGGCTAAATAAAAGCACTGTGAAAATGCAAAGTCAAATGCAAGAACTTCACACAACAGACAATTCCATTTGCCATGTTTGTCTTCAAAACTAAGTTAAAAATGTATTTATTTCAAATATCGGATGCTGTATAATATTGACATTCTGTGTGTGTGTGTTGAAATTCTATGTATGGATACATGTGTGGATGTATGTACTCATGGACAAACATGTGCAGGTACATATACATGTATGTGCAACACACAGGTACATACATTTATCTTCTACCCAGGGGTTAAACAAAAATCATGAATGGAAGAATAGAAAATGATATGATAATTAGGAATTCAGTTGATATTTTCAGTAAGCTAAGACAAGCCACCTATCCAGTGCACATCCATTTGCAGAATGTTAAATCAGCCACTCTGTTTCTTTATCGTAATGAAACTGTTTTATTACATCAGCAAACAAGGACTTGCAGCAAAAAGGTGGGAAAAAATAAAAACAGAGTATGAAAGAATGTTGGAGAAGGGATCCCAAACATGGATGCACGAGGAGTAGAAGTTCAAGGGGATCCATGAAGTGGATCACAGTGGGTCAGAGCTGTAAGTACCCAGGAGCAAAGTGTAAGCAGCGGAGGAGATTCAGCCTCACAGCAGCTTGCTGGAATGTGTTTAATGGAAGCTTAAAATCTGCAGGCACATTTATTACTGATTTGTGTTATTCTGCTTTTATTCCATACATTTCTGATATAGGGAAATCAATGACCAATTTCATTATCTCTCATGACATGATACATAGTGCACACTATTTTTCAAGGGGCAATTGTGAGGGTCACAGGATTTTAAAACTACATGCAAAACTCTTAGTGTGATCTGTAAAATTTAGTGTTCAATTACGCACCATCTTGCACAGTTCACGAGATGCTGATACTAGAGAATGTGGACCACATGTTTCTTTCTATCTCATCGCATTTTGCTTGGTGCTAAGCAAACATTAAAGGTTTAATAACAATTTCATGATTGATTAGTATCTAGTTTTGTATTTTTAAAGTCTAAAATGCAGAAAATTGGTTAATCTCACAATACTAGATGAGAATAAAATGCTACAAAGGAAAATCTGATTAAGGACCTTTTTTTTTTTTAAAGGTGAAGTTAATTTTAACAAATGTTAAGTCAAGGAAATGAGCTCAAAAGTAAATTTGCTTTTTTCTAAATTAATCTCATAATTTGTAAATTTGTGGTTAATTAAATAAAATTAGAATTATAATTACCTTTTAAACATAATTAAAAAGCATTAAAAATAATCTCCATAGATTTCTAAGCCTTAAATTAGCCTTTCATTACATTCATAGTGGAACTTAGTGATATTTACAAATTTGTTAGGTTTCTATGTATATTCACAACCCAACTTGATCAGATTTGGGATTCTTTCACTTAAAAAAAATAGTGAAACCTACATTTTATTCTAAGCAAATATTCTATAATCAAGTAAAGCATATTTTAATTAATTTCTCCATCAGCTAAGATAATTAAAAATCACATCTAAGACACTCAAGTGTAACTTAGTGGTTAATAGCTTAGGCTCAGGAATCAGACAAATTCATCTTGAGCCCTGGTTTCACAACTTCCGAGCTTTGCGACCTTAGGTAAGTTACTTAATCTTCTTGAGCTTCATTTCCTCAAATACAAAATAAGCATAAATGTAATGCAACATCGATAGTGTTCTGTGAGAATTAAGCCAATGAGGGTAATAATGCCTGACATTTATTAAGTGTCTACTAGGTTCCAGGCCCTGTACTGAGTGCTTTACATATTATGGAAGAGAGCCAGGATGGGAAGCCCAGCAGGTGATGTGTAAGAAGTGCTCAGGACTCCACTACCATAGGCGGGTGTTTCCTTAGTCATGGTAACCAAATACGGAGAGAACATGCCTCTAGCCCGTGCAGGCACGGTGCCATCCGCAGTTGGAAGCTCCTTCAGTCTTCTTTGGATCAAAATAGAATATAAGTAAATACAGGAAATAAAAAAATGTAAATTTGCTTTACAAATAGTATCTGCACATAAATCCTGGCAGGTATGCATCATGGCCCATCTTAGAGATAAAGGAATTTTAAGGAAGTCACAAAGCTAATGAGGGGCACCCACTCTGGAAACTTCACAGACATTATCTTTCAATTTATCTGACAATGAAAACAAGTGCCAAAGTGAAAAATATCAGAGTGACCACAAGACATGAACAGTGCCCTATAAATAAGCAGAGAACAAAGTGGAACCGATTTCTTAGCAGAGGATATCCAAAGACAGGCATACCTTAAATTTTTTAACTAATTCATTATTTGTAATAGATCCTGTCATGCCATGAAAGTAATAAAAATAATTACCCAAAATAAAAATTAACACAAACTATACTTCATCAAAAATGTTGTTCAGATAGTTTTTTAAGGCAACAGTTGTATAAATTTTCAATTAATGAAGATCAGGCTGGGGGAAGCATTTTCCAAATTGCAATGTTGATGAAAATATTGATTCAAAGCAAAAAAACAATCATACCTACATTACTAAAGAAAATTGGCATCTATGTTATACAGATTTAATTCATATTTTTTACCAAGAATGTCACAAATAGAACTTAATTATTCAGACAATCTATGAATTTTGACTCCTGGACAAACATGTTCTCTTAACCATTAATCCTTTAGAGAAAGCTCCTCTCACATCTTGTTACATGTGTATGGCTTCTAAATATAAATAGCTTAATTCAGACACAGACTAAAATGGATAAAAATTATTTGAACTAGAAGTATCATGTAAGGTTAAATTAAGGACAGAAAAAGAAACTGCAACAGGGAACATGCCTATATGCATATTTTTAATTATAAAGTATTAGTAAATGGGTAGTTTCCAGTTAGGAAACAACTAATTAGGAAATTAATAATTCAGAAAAAAAGCTACATCTCAACAATGAAGAAAAGAAATAAGGATAAACCAGCACTGTACACAAACAGAGCTAAACTAACACAAAACAGTCACAAAAATGAAAATAACCTGTCCTTAATCTCAAAGTGTCATAGCAGATGAAAGTGACAGACGATTCTTCAATTTTCTTACATATGCTTGCTCCTTAACAGATTGATAATGTCATTAAAACTGTTCCCAACAGCCCTCTCACACCTGTGATGGCATTATCCAGGCAAACACCGACTGTTTTTCTATAAGAAAACATACCTCTTCCACATCTACAAAACTGAAGGAAAAAAATCTCTAACACAACAGAAATGAAAAGGAAAGAAGGTAAATATAAATGTAAATATATTATAATTAATGTGTATACAAACAATACTAAAATAGCTTCTATGATTGATAGCATTCACCACACACAAAAACCCATGGATCTCAGCAAGTTATTTTAATCAAAAAATTGAAAAGATTATTTCCTTGATACAAAATTTCATCTAAAATATAAGTCTCCTAGAAATTTCTACAGGTTATTAAAAAAATCTATGTTACAACTAGAAATGAAGTACTAATTCAGGTCTTCCACAGGAGAAGAACTATTAAAATAAATATATTAGAAATGTGGAAGAATCAGGTGAGGAATTATGGCTTCTCCGGCTTCTTAGCTAACAATGAGAGCTTCACATTGATTACAGTGTCAGTTTTAAGAGATGCTGGTACATCTCCTCCCTGCTATGTTATAGCAGATTATGATTTACTGAAGACCTAAAAGTATCAGACATTGTACTAAGTACTTGACAAATCTTCTTGCTTAATCTTCAGAATTACTCTTATTATAAGAGATATTTGACCATTTTTTTACATTGAGAAATATAGAAGACATCTATTGTTCCGTCCACCCCAGACCTCTCCACCATGCCTCCCTGGATCTCTCTAATCTTTCCCAAGAGGCACCATTTTCTTACATTACCCACTTGCTTAACCACCATGGATTGGCACAAATGTGGTCATTTGGCCTGAACTAGTTCAAGTCAAGATGTCTGGGAGACTTGGGGATTGGGACCTAAAATGTACAGTGAGTCTCTCCCTCTGGAAACTAAAAATCTAAGATATAAGTCTTTGGAACAATCAAAAGCCATTGCCTAGGGACTGGGGTGTGACTCAGTGGTAGAGCGCTTGCCTAGCATGTGTGAGGCACTGGGTTCGATTCTCAGCACCACATATAAATAAATAAAATAAAAAAAGCCATTGCCTGCTACCACCAGAACCCAGAGGGGCAGATGCAGCTCATCTGTCAAAAAGAGAGTTCAGGCCTGGTAACAATTAATTCCTGGTATCAACTAGTAGGCACATTCCTGCCCTTGAATTTGTATCCAAGCGTCCTCAAGATGAATTATCATTTCTTTTGAGTTAATGAAGGTTGGGTTTTCTATCACTTACACCCAAGAATTCCAACTAATATGGGGAACTGAGACTTACAGGCTATAATTCAAACCCAGATCTGCTGTCCTTACAGTCTTGTCTCTCCCAACCTATCATGCTTCAAGATGCCGATTCAATCATCTTATAAACATCCAAGATTGTCACTTACACTGAAAACTAGTTTGATGAAAATATACCCTTATTTCTTTAAAAAGACTAAATTTTAAACAGCAGTGTACCCAAGATTGTAAATAATTTTTAACTGTTCTTACATGTTACATACATTAGTCATTATTGAATCTTTAATGGTTACACATACTACTAATAAGATAGTCAGTCAATGTGCATCAAATGAGTTAGTTACTAAGGTAATAACTTCAAAATGAAACTTAAAAATAATTGTAATCTTAAAGCACCAACTTCAAAAAGTGTGTAGGTTAATTCAATATTTTTACTTTTAAATAAAATATGATCTTCAATAGGAAAAATTAGATACTAAATAATTCAAGAAAATCCACAATATTTAACCAGTAATGTTATAACTAGAAAAGCTATTGCATAATATATTGGTTAATATACTATGTTAAGTGCCAAGTTGTTTGATTCAATATAAGTTCATGGTGTTACAGGTGCAATTATATTCTTCTCTTGCTGAACACTAACAGGGTCCAGATGAGTCAATTTCTGAGTCAGTTTCCCAAAAGGATTTAGAGCCTTTCTTTTCCCTCCAGAATAAACATCTCAAGAGGGGATTTTATTTTTCTTGGTAATGCAGATTTCATAGTTAAAAGAGAAAGAAGAAAATGGGACTCTATATATAATGAATGTGGGAGAGAGGGGCCAGGTTGAGGCTGACATTGTGTTTCTACTTCTCTTACTAATCCTGTGTCTAAGCCCATGTACAGCTCACTGAGACATCTCGACATCCAGGAGAAGACAGCTATTTGAGAAATAGGAGTAAGCTGGCATTGCCAATGAGCCAGGTGGTCCTACTGTTTGGAAACCATCTGGTCTGAGTTTTCTCTTTGTCAGCACCATCAATACATCAGTAGCAGAAGCTATTATGAGGATTGTGTGTGTTTCAGTTCTTTAAATAAACTCAAACAAAACTACCCTGAATGTAAATTTGTTATTTTTTTAAATTGTGCCTTCAGACTGTAGTGAAATCCATATCAAGACAAGTTCCACTCAAAACCCTACATCCATTACCGAACTACACAAAAGGCAGTGCCCAAGACTAGAGGTGCCCCTCTGCCTCCAGCAGCATCTTGTGGTCACATTCACCTTTAGTGGGGTCACTACTGTCTAACCCATCACCAGCAGAATGAGGAACTTTCTGCTGAGATAGCTGCCAGAGCTAATCTATATATTTAGTGTGGGCTATAAACAGATTTAAATATTGGGAATGCTCAGAGGTGTTATTTAATCACTTCGGGGAAAAAGAAAAAAAGGGGGGGCTCTAAGAAACTTAGACCTAATCAATCAGAAGCCCTACTGACTCCACATCCAATAGACAACATGACAAGCCATTGAGTGATACTCATCAAGTCACTGCCTGGACAAAAACACAGGATGCCAACTATGTGCCACAAAGCACCAGGCCCCTGCCTGTACCTACAGTCAAGGAGCAGAGCTCACCAAACGTACGAGGCTCTCTGTAAGACACACATGAACAGACAGTGGCATTAATAAATGTTGTCCCCTAAGACCTTAATCTCAGCTTCAGTCAAAGATAAAATTTCCAGGCCCAGATGCTTTTATCAGAATACCCAATGTCAAACCTTCCTAAATGGCAGCACCTCTCGTCCAAAGGCAGGCCTCCATTTCCCTGCCCTTTAGATAGAAGCCGGAAGTCACCATGTCACATTCACTTGAGAAGGGACAAATTAAAGAGGTTAAAGTAGTGACCTAAAGTTAAAAGAGAAAGAAAGTGAGGCTGTAAGAGATTTTACTTTCTTCTCCCAGCAGGTCATCCCCGCTGCCCCCACCCCCTTTGCACCAATGTTTGACTTGTCAAAATTGCTTTGCTCCATCTGTACCTGACATCTAAATCATTTGACAGGCACATAACCTTATCAAATTTCTAGTTATAGTACAAATAGAGGTAACAAACCATATCCACGGAAATGGATAACAGCTCACACAAAGAGCTGGGCCTGCAGGAGAGGGGAGCCACTCTGGGACCGCTGGCCTGCTCGCCCACAGGAAAGGGAGGAGGTCCCTCAACATAAAAGGTTCATTCTACCAAATCCAATTGGTGTTCCCATTCTTCTGCCTGAGATCAAATCAACCAAAAGGCTCCACACCAGGGGTGAAAAAATTGTGAAATCAGTGGTGTTTGTCTGCTCCAGCTAGCATTTAAACTTAAAAGGCAAACATAACAAAGGCATCAGAATGGAACCTTTCCAAGTTCTCTGCCAACTACAGTGTGTGCTAATACACGAAGTCATGTTATGAAGTAACATTTCCTAATCCAGTAGAGCAGGCACAAGGGAAAACCCATCCTCGGTTTTATGGGTAACTCGTACTATAACTCCCTGCTTGTCTCTGGTGTTTGCTCAGGAACAAATAAGAAAAAGGGTGTTTGCCAAAAAAGAATGTTTTAGGTAATATATCACATAAAAAAATGAAATATGGTGTGAAACCTAAGTCTGTTTTTCTTCAGTTTAAATGTTTCAAGCTTCCAACACTTCTGGAAATACAGAAATGCAGAAGAAATTGGGAAAAGAAATATGCACTAAGTGAGGCAACCCTCCAATGAAAGGGCAGACTCGAAATTAGATTTAAGTTTATCATACCATAAATATCCAGCTTCTCGGACACTCCCCCAGCATGAGAGACCTTTTAACTCCAATCCCAAGAAAGGCTCAGCCAGGCTTAAATACTCTAATGAGAACACCACATTCTTTTAGTTTTCTAAATGAAGATAGATCAGTAAAATCCCAAAGAATATACATACAGCTTGTTCATATGAGATTACTGGTCAGCACATCCATTCTCTTCATGGGACATTTATCAGTAAAGATAACTAGGAAAACTTACCACAAATCATAAAGAGATACTTGGTGATATCAAAAGTTTGGAATAGTGTAAGGAATCTAGTAACCAAAGAAACTACTCATAAAAGTAAAAACTGAGCAACTCTGGGGGCAATATGGTACCACATATCTTCACATCTCCATATCGAATTAAGTCACCTGGGTGTTAAAGTGGATTTTACGGAAGTAACTTTAATGAAACAGTTTGTTGGATGCAACTTTGAGACTTCAACAGATTGTTTTGAGCACAGTTCTTATTAGTCTTGGAAAAACATTAAATTCTTACCTATTAGAACAAAAAAGTAACAAATATAAGCTTAGTTTATGAGTCAAAAAGTATTGATACATATACAGTGTACCAATAAAAAAAAAAAAAGACAGTCTTACTTTGTAGGTAAGCTCAATCCTTGTTAGTCCTTAAGAACATTGGCTAAGACTCAGAAAATCAACAGTTACAGATTTTCTGTCGTATGTGGAATCTAGAGCAAAATAAAGGAAAGCAGATGGGAGGATGGGATATCATAAAGATACAGGGAAGATCAAGGTATGGACCAGGAGGAGATCAAGAGCAAGGGAGGGGAGATGAGAAAGGGAAGGAAATATGGAATGAATCGAACACCACCACGTTACTGCATATATAAATACACCATGGGGAATTTTACCTGTATGTATATGTAGAAAGTACTCATCCAAAATAAGTAAATAAATAATAAAGGGAAAGGAAGATAAGTACAGTAGAAGGAGACTAGGAGGAGGGAGAGGGAGGAATAGAGAGAAAACAGGAACTGAAATTAAAATCCATGCAAGTATGGTTTTGTCAGAATGAGCCTAATTACTATGTATAGCTATAATGTTTTAATTTTTTTTAAAGGGAAAACACTGGCTAGAGAAGACAAAATAAAAATTCAGATCTACTGATTCAAAGATACATCCTGCTAGAGGGACATTCTGCCCAAAGTGGCTTTAAATGGCAAGGCAGGCTTGGGGGGGGGGGGGCATTTAAGCATTTTGATGTTGACTTCACAAACATAGGAAAAGAGTTTATCTGACTCCCTTCCTAGTATTATTATGAATTCTGTTTCACATTACAAGAAATGCAAAATTTTTAAACAATTATTTTATAAGGTGGAAAACAAAATACCTTATGTATTAAGGTCATTGTCATTCCTTAAGCACCCAGTGTCTATCACCCCTTCTTTTGGGAACAGCTTCCTTTCTTTTGTAAACTCTTGACCATGGAAAATAACAGAACTTGGAATTGACCAATCAGAGTACTGCATCCTCATCTCCTGATTCGGTCAGGCATGGATGTGACATCCAATCAGGGCCAGAAAGACCCAGTGACTCTGTTGCTGGGGGCCTCTGTGCCATGGGGTCTGTCACCTACTGGTTGGCTGCAGGTATAGCAGCCACCTTACAAACACATCAAGTAAGCCAACCTGAGAACGGGGCCACCCCAGCAGACACTGAATTGAGAGATGGAGAGAAATGGGGCCCTAGTGACATCCTCTGAGCCTCTCTTGGCAGACTGTCCTGAAGCCAGTTTTACCCTGGCCTCCTCAGACAACTGAGCCAACAACTCTAATGCTAGCCTGAATTGAGATTTCTGGCACTAGCAACAAAAATAGTCCTGATGTGCTCATCTACATTTTGTTTGCATATAAAATATCTAAATGGGCTTTAGAGCCTTCCAGATTACTTTCCTCTCAATATCATACCTTCCATCTGCTGGGCTAAGATAACACAGCTGTTTGTGATCAAAGCTCAATTATCCAAACTAACAGAAAAGTAGTTCAGATAATCCTTAACAGTGGATACTGGCAAAGTATTTGCATACAGCTTGAGAATGTACCATCTACTTACAGAAACCCAAAAAACATCATGAAATGCTGTTTAAACATTTTTAACAAATCCTTAAATGGGAGTTCCCAACAAACTACTACATAGAAGTAAAATTCAATGAATGATACATAGATATAGATACAGATATATAAACTACTAGTATCGGAGCCCATACAAATTGATGCAAAGTTGCAATTTTAGCAAAAGTATCTTGTCTTTTTTTTTTTTTTGTAGATGTAAATTTGGTTTTTCAGAAGTTGCTGGGTGTCACTGTTTGAGCTGCCAGTGATAACCATACTTATTAAGCATAATAAATGGCAATATCACCAGAATGTCATTTTAAAACAATTTCTAGAAGAGAGGATCATTTCCTAAGAAGATTGGAAACAAGATAACTGTGATTTAACTGTGTATACCTACCGATTTCAGATTTCTATTAAAAGATATTTTCTCCATTGTACCAAATCCCTAACAGGATCTGACAAGTGTCTCATTTATACCTTCTCATCCCTTAGCACAATATAACTATTCAAAAGTTACTATCCCCTCCTCCGTGGGAAAAAAAAAAACTTTTTTCTCACTAATTTTTTCTCTCACCAATTTGATATTTTATATTTCAACTATATATGTGTTTAGAAATGTCCATTAAAAGGGAAAAAAGAAGCCAGGCAAGGTGGCGCACACCTATAATCCCAGTGGCTCAGGAGGCTTAAGGCAAGAGTTCAAAGCCAGTCTCAGCAAAAGGGAGGCACTAAGCAACTCAGTGAGACCCTATCTCTAAATAAAATACAAAAGAAAGCTGGGAAATGTGGCTCAGTGGTTGAGTGCCCCTGAGTTCAATCCCTGGTACACCTCCCCCCAAAAAAGGGGGGGAAACCGATAAATTCTGAGATTAGGGTAATCATCCCCTAACAATGCCATGTTTTACAAGGATTCAGCAGATGCATAATAAACCTAGTTTTAAAATGGATCACAGTAAGACCTAGGAACACTCATTTGATGTTTGGACTATAAGCTAATTTCAATAAATAAAATGATAAGATTAGAAGCTGATATCATAGGGTGGGCAAACACCCTGCTCCGTGGCAACAGGGGCAGACAATCTGGTAAAAAAAAAAAAAAAAAACCTCTCAATTCCAAACTTGGAACTGGGCTGAACATCCAGTGGCAAGACTCTAGCAGCTTCTCCGAGAAGCATGTCTCTTCACTTAGAAGGTGAGAAGATTAAATTAGTGAATCTCTATAGGTCTCATAGAATGCTAAGACATTATGATTTGTTCTATAAAATTGTCTAGAGACCTATTTATAAAATATCTAGAGAAAGATGGTGAGAACAATTATCCTGAGGCAGTTTATAATAATCATCAAATAAACAAAATCAGTAAGCTAACACAAAAGTATGCACTGAACTGCAACTATGGCTTGATTTATTTTAAAATTATTTTTTAAAATCATCAGTGAAGGAAAGAGCTTTCTGATTAACCCTTGGCTAACCATAACAGTGAACATGGAAATCCTCTGTCCTTAATCATTCCAGTATTCTATAACAATAAACTTCCTAGTTGTTCTCAAATTGCATAGAGTTGTGTCCAAAATATTTTTTCATGGGTATTCTTAGGCACCCACTGATAATATTTGCAGTGTAATTGTGTATGGGGCAGAGAACATTTAAAGTAATTGGCCTGTCCAGGGAAAGAACCCAAACTTGGTCTCATTAATATAATGGCCAATCCAACTGAGCCACCCAGTCATGAACTAATGAGACATATCCACTTACCTTGAACATGACAGACTCCAGAAAAAAGCTACACGTGATACACACAACAAGGGGAAAATGCCTAAACATATTCAGGCACTAAGAAACACTGGTTTCTTACAGTCGACTCCAAGTTATACCTTAGCTAATCAAGTCCTATTTTAAATGCCTCAGGGAGCCAGGATTTAAAATTCTTCTACAGCAATTACTTTCTTAAAGAGAAAGTCATTGACTCTAATTCATCTATTTTGTAAATCCATGTAGTTTATCAAAAGGTAAAAATATTAAACAGCTCACTCAATAATTAATTTTTAATCAAAACCCATAAAGAAAGGAAAAGAGCACTTTCTAATAATGAAGTTTTCTAGGCAAACATCCAAAACTCCAACAGAAAGTTTTTTTAAAAAAAAAAAAACATCTCTTCAAACTTTCAAAAATTAAGATTATATTAAAAACAGGTACACAAAGAACACATAGTAAAAATTTAATATCAAGCTTATATAAGCTACATTGATTTCCATCATTTTAAACCAAACTACCATGATATTATTTCAACCTAATAACAAATTTGTTTCCATGCTATCTGAAGAATGTAGTTGTCAGTTTCTTTGACAAGGTCTAGGGGACAAAACTAAATAATTTAGTGGACTAGAATGTTGTTTCTCATGTAGAACAAGATAAAATATTGAACAAAAACTATTATTTCTGAAGAGAAGCAACTGTCAAAAATAAGTTTCCATCTGACACAAGAAGAGTATTCTTGTTTCATCAGGTTTTGACAGTGAAAGATTTTACCTTGCAAAAATCTGAACTCAACTTTTTTTAATCTACAAAAGAGAAGAATTGGAGGTATTCTATAAGCTGGGGTTACCTTTTCATCCTAAGGATGCCTTAGCTTTGTGTTGCTATCACAAATACCTGAGGCAGAGTAACTTACAAAATAAAAATGTTTATTTAGCCCACAGTTTGGAGGTCCAATAGGACAGAACCAGCTTTAGTTGGGCTTTGATGAGGGCCTTCTGGCTATGTCACAACATGGTGGACAACAGCATGGCAGGAGTACAGGCAAGAGGAAGGGGTGATCAGTGCTTATGGAAGTGAGTCAAGAGATGTGTCAGTCTTCCTTATAACAACCCATTCTCACAGGACCTAATCCTATCTACAAGATCAGCATGGATTTCTTCCAAGGGAGGGAGACCCATGACTTAACCACCCTCCTCAAGGACCACATCTTAAAGACTCCACCACATTGGGGACCAACTTTATGGTACATAAACCTTTGGGAGACACACTCAAATCATATCTCAACCATAACAAGAGTATAAAGTTAGCCCTGGGAAATCTCCTCCCATTCATTCCTAATCACTTGCTCAACATAGCCCTTTCTTATCATGCCAAAGTTGGCCTTGGTGTTTATGCACTGAAAAAAAAAAAAAAAAAAAGAATGCCCCACACTTCCAAAATGCTTTCAGTCTCAGGTGGATCCTGGCAACTCCATCTCTGCAGGCAGGGAAGCCTCCTATACCTATCTACAATGTATTTTGTTCCAAAAGTGTAATTTTTAAAATCAGTCTATAATACTCTAATAAGATTATCTGCCACATGAAATACCAAAGCATGGTTTAACTCTATTATCATGAAACCAGGATAAATACCAGGATAATCAACAAGATTTCTCCTTGAATCCTGCTCCTTGTTTCAGTTACTCAGAAATGTCCATAAGTAATGAAAGAAGTCTTCTGTCCTAGTTGACAATAAAAAATTTTAAAACATCATCTCCCAAACACATTCTACAATCTACAAGTACTTATCTAAGCCAAACATAAAGTATGCAGGATAGGACGCAGTATTGAATACAAAGATATGTGCGAGCTGTAATTAAAATGATATTTAAAAGAAAAAAACATCTATGCATGTTAAAAGGACCTAAAGGAAAATCAAAACATGGAGGCACTAGATTCTTAGAAGATGGGCCCTGATAATTTCAGACTTTTATTTCCACTATTGCTGTTTTTTGAAATTAGTTATGCAATAATAAAAAGTTTCAATACACATCCCTTCAGGTTAAGCACATTTCCATATTCTGCATCTGTTGGCGTTACAAGCATGGAGAATGGACCCTACAAGGGGATATGAACAACATCAAGTAGTCCTATTACTAAATGAGGGGTCCCCATCAGAGGCAGTGATACATGGTAATTCATTGTCCCCCTGAAAAGTTCTAATATCTGCATAGCTGTGTACATATTTGTGATTGTTCCAAAAGACTACAATATAACCACATAATTTTTATTTCACCATGGAAAGGGGCTATTCAGGAAAAAAACTCCATCATTTACACACACACATACACACACACACACACACACACACACACACACACTTCTACAAGCCCTCTGCCTTCTCTCTGGTTTGAAGAATAAACTGTCCTGGCTACAAGCTAAGGACAACTTCTCCACTGTGCGCTGAGTCCAATACCTCCTGAAGCCACCCAGTAAAGCACAACACACCAAACATTAACCTCTTTCTTCCATTATCCAATTGCACCCTGCATTGGGCCCTTGCCATTAGCCTATGAGCTTACTATGTCACCCAAAATGCTGTCTCTCTGTTGTTCTCTATAGCAAAAATGATTCCAATAGTTGTCTAAAATTTACAGCTTTGACTTCTTTCTTACTTGATGATGATCACATTCCAAAAAGACTTTTGTCAGACTACACCATGGAAACCGTTCTTGGCAAAGCCACCAGTGAACTCCATGTTGCTAAATCCAGTGGCAATTCTCAGTCATCAACTTCTCAGAAGCATTTTAACAAAGACAACCTTATCCTCCTTAAATCACTTCCTTCGCTTGGCTGCATCCCAGAACCTAGAGACATGCCTGGGGCACATTAGGTACTCAATAAATATTTTCTGAATGAATAAATAAAATTGTCTGTTTAAATTTAGACTGCTCAGATGTTTCATACTAAATATTCTCTGTACGAAATTACAGCAAATGCTTTAAGAACTTTAGCTGCCAGAATCTAGTTTATCTCTTATTTAAACAAATGGCCAATTTTCTAAAGTGGTGTCTTTAATACAAATGAATGGATGATTTGCAATCTCGGGAAATGTGTGCATAATAAGTACTCATCGCTTGAGGCAGTCAAAAATCTTCTCCAAAGTACTATGTCTTCCAACTTACCTAGGTTAAAAACCATAATCGGCTTTACTTGGAGGGAAGTTTTTTGTTTTTGTAGAAGAGACCTTCAAAGATGATCATTCAATGTAGGTTTCAGTCTTAATTAGCAGTATGTGAAAGCCAAAATGAATGAGAATCTATACCATCTTCATGAACTTAAAAACTCAACAAGCTGGTCAGTTCTTCCTCAAATTGATATATGGACTCAATGTAACTCCACACAAAATCCCAACAGACTGGTTTTCAGAATTTGGCAATTTATATGGAAGAACAAAGAACAAGAAGAAGCCATAAACTCCTTAAAGTATGAGAAGACAGGAGAGAGAGAATTGCTGACTGTCTGGGTGGCTAGATTATGATATAGCCATAGTGAAGGACCGGAAGAGAGACAGATAATCTGATCAATGGAACACAACAAAAATCCTAGTACTAGAACCATGCTTAAAAGACACTTGCACACATTACATCTGAGAGAATCCCCCTCCATGGAAGATCACCTGCTCAGCAGACATTTGGTCAATCCTGTAGAGCAGCGGTCCTTACCCTGAGGGCTGCAGGCTTGACGGTGGGCTTGTGAAAGAGAATTCAGGGAGTATCCCTGAATTTAGACAGAGGAAAAAGGAGTATCCTTGTTTTTGCTCACTTCTAAGTGAACTTCAGCATTTCTGCCAAGTATTGATAAAGTATTAGCAGAACCTGTGCCCTTAACATTGATAAACATCCGAGGAAATTTTCTATCACATTACAGTTGTTAAGGATATCTGTTTTGGTTGGTGATGTTAATGAAGAAATCCCAGGGCCTCACACAAGCTAAGCACAAGTTCTTCAAATTCCACCACTGAGCTGCATCCCCAGCCCCATCAATGATATTTATCATTACTTTGAAATTTTAAAACTCACGTATTATTCTGTTATACATTCATTTTTTTGATTCAATAATTGTATTTTAATATATTGTGTTTCAGCAGGATCCACTGTATTTTATGCAATTAAAACATTTAAGCCGGGCATGGTAGCACACTCCTGTAATCCCAGCACTTTGAGAGGCTGAGACAGGAGAATCGCTAGTTCAAAGCCAGCCTCAGCAACGGTGAGGGGCTAAGCAACTCAGAGAGACCCTATCTCTACATAAAACACAAAATAGAGCTGGGGATGTGGTTCAGTGGTCGAGTATCCCTGAGTTCAATCCCTGGTACTGCCCCCCAGAAAAATTTTAAGAAAGCAAATGACAAACTTCATCAAACTTCCAAAATGGTCCCTGGCACACCACAAGTTAAAATCCTCTGCTTTGGAATGTAACAACACTTAATATGTGGACTGTTTATGTCCTCCCAAAATTCCTATATTAAAGCCAAATCTTCTAATGTCATGGTACTTAGAAGCGGGGCCTTTGGGAATGGTAAGATCATGAGGGTGGAGCCCTCCAGAATGGCATTAGTATCCCCATAAAAAGAGAACAGAGTGCTATAGCTCCCGTGTGCACTCATGTCTTATATCGCTGACACCCTACCCAAACCAAAGATATTAAGACAGCCATCTGCAAACCAGGAAGCAAATGTCCTTGGTCTTTCCTGCTTCCAGAACTGTAAGAAGCATATTGTTTAAACCACCCAGTCTATCATATCTTGTTACAGCAGCCTGAACTAAGAAACCTTCAGGCCTAAGAAATCTCCAAACTGACACTAGTAGATAAAGAATTGATGCAAGTTAAAATGACTCGCCAGATCCAGGTTAGCCAGCCTAGCAAAACAACTGTTTTCTTTCAGTCTCACCCACGATGCTTCTTGCTCACTAACCTCTCTGGCCAAGGAGAATGCTTGCCACTTTTTATCACATCTAGTATATAATCCCTTGGTTTCAGATTACTCATCCCCCCCTCTGCCCTCCTGCTTCCCTATCTGACTTATCCAACCTTTCCAGATTCTGTTCTCCCCTGCCCTGCATCCCTCCCTGTGCACACACCCCAAGCATGCTGTCCATCAATCAAGCTCTGCTCCACATAACAAATTTGTATCTCTAACACAACTCCGACATTTGACAGCTTTTCTCTACAGGGATGCAAGAGCTATAATTTAATATACAAAATGCACAGAGGGATATGGGATATTTCACAATAGTTCATTTAACAATTTTCTCTGCAGCGAATGAAATGTTCTAGACTTTATTCCTATTACCTAAATGGGGAATTGGGTCTCTGACTTAATGAAGAATTTATATAGAAGACTTTCAGAGGTACATTTATGATTGTCAAGCCCTAAAGAAAATCAAACAATGCTATTAGCTTAACAAGAAAGGGAGAATGTTGAATTTAGTAGGACCATCTATAAATACATGGTGCTAAAGTTTGAGAATTTAACTTAGTGTTACAAACACTGCCTTATTGTGAAACTGATAAACCAACTTAGCCAAGTTTATTATCACAAATCTTGAGTACATGGAATCTAAATCAATGAGATTTTGATGCAAAGGGAAAAAACTTACTTGCTATTTACTTTTGGGGAATATTTTGAATGAAGTACCAGTTGAAAATATATGCCCATACGATCAGAGTTTCTTTTCAGTTTGTTGTTGTTGTTGTTGTTGTTTTATACTAATATACATTTTTTAGAATAGAATAAATTATCTTTTTATTTTTTGAAAATTACTATACTAATTAATAGTAACTAAAAGTTTATTCTCAGATAGATGCATTAGCAATTTATATGGACATTTTTCATGTTTTGTGATTACCTAGCATCTTCTGAACACCCTTCCCACATTTTGTTGGCTTTCCACATTTTAAGTCTTACTTCCCCAACGTAGAAGTCAGAAATTCACTCTCAACCCCCCTTGAAGCTAGGATTTACACCTGTCCCAGGCACCATCAATTAGATGCATCATAGCCAAAGGATACCACCAAGGTATGAATGACATCGTGTCTTGGTAGAGTGGGAAAAAAAATCTGAATGTAAAAGGAGCTTGTTCATCCCATTAAAATTCTTACAAAGACAGAGGATTTTTTAATATGCACTCGTATAAACTATTTCCATGATTATACTGCCGAGCAAACTATCTCCAAAGTCAGTGGCTTAGAATAATCCGCAGTTAGGTTTCTTGCTTATGAGTTTACAAGTTATCCATCATAGCCTTCTTTTCTTAGCTCTACAGTTCAAGGTGGATTCATTTCTGCTCCATGTGTTTTCTCATTCTCCCAGACCTAGAACATCTTCTCACAGAGGGTGACAGGAGCACCAAAAGCCAAGCTAACACACTTCTGCTGGCATCACGTCTGTTCAGAGCCCACCGGCTGGCATGCATCACGTAGCCATGCCCAACATGAGTGTGGCCATGGTTCCTCACCTAATAGAAGGTTCTACAAAGTCACATGGCAAAGGGATAGGCACATACTTCTAAAAGGAAGTGGTAAAGAATTAGAGTGAATACCACAACCAATTACAGAAGGCCTCCCTCCCTAATATAATTAAGTGTCTAAAGAGAAAATACATTGATTTATCATGGTTTAGAGGGCTTGTACTCCACATCACCCACTCACCCTCATCTACCCAACAGCAACTCATAGTGTGCATAAAGACTAGACCAAACACTCACAATGTCAAATTAAACAAATGGTCGCACATAAACAACTGCAACCATTTCTGAATAGCATCTTTTCACAGCAAACACAATAAATGTTACATATCTCCAATTATCAAACCTCGGAATGCAAAGTGATTCTTCCCATCCAATAATTTAAACTGTCTTTCAGTCCAGCCAGTTAAATCATGTTTTCTCACATTCTGCATTATGCTGACCTAAATGGAATATACCTTGTCACTGAATCATTTATTTGATGTCATACTTAATTGCTCTCTTTAGTCCCTCCATGTGTAGTCAATTTATCAGACAAAATGTATTTGAACTTGAAACTGATTCCATGGAAGAGAAGCTAGAGGCAAAGTACAGCTCAAGCATCTCCAGGGGAATCTTTCAATGAATTTAATCTATGGGATCCAAAAAGAGAGTAATTCATCCACAACATACATTAATCTAAGCCCCCAAAATCACTGCAGTAATTGATGGATATGAAGATGATTCAAATGTAATTAATTTAATGTCTTTTTGCCTGAAAAATTCAAGCTAAAAGATAATTTGTTTCATTGACTGTAATCTAAGAAGCCAATAGTTACACTGTTATACTAAGATGCCTGAAAAAAGTAATTAGTAAGTAGTCCTGCATTTACAATTACCTCTCCTGGGAGCAACCACAGATACTTATCTTGGGTTGGGGAAACTACTATGGGAACAGGCAATACCCTACCTTTGAAGCAAAGACCAAAGTCAGGACAGTGGGAATGATCTTGAAAAGCAATGGTTGTTCTCCTCTGAACAACTCACAACACCTCCTGGTAACTGACAACAGAAGCCCATGGCTGTCAGAGACTGTGTGCAGGGCACAGACATCATAAAAAATGATGCTTGCAGTCCCATGGGGTGGGGACAGCAGCCAGTACTGCCTTCTTGGGACGGGCAACAGATTAGTAATTGCATCAGGTGTGAAGGTAGCTGCTTGGCCATCCTTCCAGAGAGACAAAAGGCAAAGGACAATAGTTGTCATTTTTGTACAAAATTAAAGCTGCCATATAAAAGGGAAAAGGCCCCTGAGCTTGATCAGGCCTAGAAGTAAAGATTCTCTAGTTCGGTGTAATTATGAGGATGTTCGTGGCAACACCTCACACGGAGGAATACCAATGAGCAGCTCTATGGTAACGGAGGAGACAAATCTATCAGAGCAAGACAAATAGGAGGAGGCTGGAAAAAGCAGATGCAGTCCCAACTTTCCTGTTCTGTATGTTAGTAAGCTGTTGTTAATAACTCCATACACATCAAAACATCCTTGGAGGAGCTGTTGGTTTTTTGTTTTTTTGTTTTTCCCAAAGTCTACTTTTACAGTTTATTCTTGAGTAGTTTTCACACATCCTAAAGCTGATAACGCTGTTCCAGAACTCTCTGCAAATGCTGCTCAGTTTGAAATAATTATTTCTGAGTGGGAAAGGCTAGCTAAGGCGCTAGATGTTGTGAATGGCAATTTTCACCGCTGTCTCAACCGACTCGCCCTTGGTAGTACCAATGCTTTTTCCCTTTGAAATTACTTTTTTAAAAACAAAAACCTGCACTTCATTTATAATCTAAAAAAAGGCAGCCCTCTTTCTCCCAAGGCCAGATTCCTTTACACAACTAATCCCTACCAGCAAAACCCAGAGAACTGCTCATTCCAACTCGTAACTCAGATGATACTAACCAGGGGTTCTTGGGCCACTCATATCCATGAACCTAGGAAGGCTGGAGTCTTCTAGACGTCCCTCACATACAGCAAGACAAAGTCAGTTACTGCATCACTGTTGCATGACCCACCATGGAAGCCCAGAGCTTTAGGATTATCAGACAATACGTAGGCTAAAACAATTTCCTTCTTAACTTAGTCCATTTTGCACTAAATTATACTCAAAAGGTTATGTCTTCCCACACCACTGAGATTTGCTATTCAGAATGTCTTTAGCACAGACTCTTATTTGGGTTTTTTTCATCCTGATAGTCTGATTTTAAAGCTTGTTCCTGGTTGAAACACAAGGAGAAACTAATGTACCTTAATCATATTTATGTTTGATCATTTGCCAAAGTTTCTGTGTATTTAAAAGGTAACTGCATTTGTTTTGTTTCACAACTTTAAAAATCCACTAATACAACCATTTAAAAAAAAATGAGGTAGATGCCCCTTACTAAAAGGGACAATGTGGATAAAGGGAAGAACTGACTGGAACACCTTTACCCTATGCTCTGTCCTGAGACTCCAGGCTCATTCTCTAGGCCCTTAGGGTTATATCTATACCTTCAATATTTTTTATAACAAGTTAATAGACTGTTTAATCATCCATAGGTTATTTCTTAATCAATTTCATTATTTTTATAAATCAGAATTTCACCAAGCTTAAAAAACATTAACAAGTAATGCCTTCCCTCCTCTCTTCTTTTGTAACTTCAGCAGTAATAATGCCAGAAACATCTAAAAACCATGTCTGATACTTTAGTACAGGCCTGGTCATTCTGCTTTGTTTCAAACCACTTTCCCCCCAGATCTATTCCTGGCTCTCTTGAGCCTTAGGCACACGTTCTCCAGTGATCCTCACCATGTCCATTCAATGTTGGTACCACAACCGCATTTTGCAAACACAGTTCAAAGTTAACACATTCCCCAAAGCCATATGACTAGTAAGATAGAGCTGTTATTTTAACCCAGGATGAATTCATTCTTTTTTACTCATCCTCAAAGGTTCTCCCACATTGAGTTTCTGGAAACCCCAGGAGGTGAAGCAAACTAAGTTTCTAGATATTAATTCCAGAATAATTTCTTACTCATAATCCTCATTCCACTTTCCAAAATATGGAAAACAGCCATCATTTTTAAAACCCATCAGTAACACTATGGGCAGTGATGTGAAAATATAGACCCACATCCTAAGATGTGTGACTGTAGTTAGCATGAGCTGCGTACCCGCGAAGTGCCAAGGCCTGTCCAAGATCTGCTCACTCAAACACTATTGCCAATATCACAATAATCTTATGAGAGAGAAAATCAGCATTTTAAAGTGAAAATGAGAGTTTAAGTAACATAGCCAAAGCCATGGACTATTAAGCGGTGGAAACAAATTGAAACCCAAGTTCAACTTGCTCTGAAACTCTCCCTCTTTCCTTCACATTCCACTGGCTCTCAGGGGGTTAGAATGTACAAAGGCCAACTTTACTGGCCAAGCTATTAAACTGCATAAGTTACCTTCTTAAAAGTTTCATATTGATTGCCTAAAAACAAGACTTTTACAGGGGTATCTTTGATATCCCTCAGTATCAACACTAATGGCAGAGCTCAGTCAATCAAAAGAGTGGCCCTAAACCCCAATACATTAGTGCAAAGTAACAAGTGCCATGTCTGGGCTAAAATTTCCTCTTCTCTCGTTCTCTCTATGTAAGCCCCAGAACAATTTTGAAAGGCATGTGCAATCAATCAATGCCTTGGCCATTCTGAAATAAATGTTCAAACTGGAAAACAACTCATTATGTACCATCTATAAAACTTGGATTTTGTATCCATAAATCAAAAACTTTATTTCCAACACTCCACCTTTCTATACTGTAACAGAACACTGTTCTAGAAAGCTCTACTCACTACTCTTTGACTTTCTCCTACATATCTGTCTGGAAGTCATTTCCCCCTTTAATAATCTTTAAACTTTTCAAATTAACACCTGATCCCGAACTCAATTCTTCACTTTCTCATTTTTTCATTCAAACTTTGACAAATGTAGGGTCATAGAGACAATAGGCTCCACAGGACCCATGCCCTTTCTATCTCTGGCCACTGTCCTGACAACAACTCCAGGTGCTCAGATCTAGAATCCATCACATGAGACCTTCATCTCTCCCTGTGGCACTGCCAAGGAGGATTAGGGTGGAGAGAGAAATGGCCATGACTCCATCAGACATCCCCGCCCTGCGTCTCAAACCAGTGATCACAGTGCCCAGACACCTCGCCTAAGTGTCCCTCCCCCGGTTTGCCAACTGTGAGTTCCTGCAGTGAACATTTCGGAGCTACTACCACCTTCTCCACTCATGAGCAATCACCCATCAAAATGGACCTCCTTCAGAGTCCTCTCTCCCTTCTCTTTCACCCCTCGATTATCTCATTATCGTGTAATTTCACTACAGCAAACATTTCCTAACTTGGCTCCTTCCTTCAAATCCCTCCCCAGGCAATCCGTTTGCTGCTGGATTCATCTTTCTGTAACATGATTTTTAGCAAATCACTCTTCTGCCCAAGAACTTGCTGATTTCTGCACCTAATGTTGGAGCTCAGCCTCCTTAGTGTGCCACTCGGGTCCTCTACAAGCAGTCCCTCCTCATCTCTTCTAAGTTTTCTGTAGGGCTACCTGCCCGCAGATGGTCAGTCAACACACTCACCACATTTCCAGCTCTACCCACAATATCCTGGGCCCTTTCTTTTCTCCTGCCACCTGTCAAAGCCCTGTTCCTCCACTGAGATTCTTCCTTGTCTAAGGGACCTTGTTTTCTTACTAATTAAACGTCTTCTTAGTGTTTTTTTCATTAAGAGTTACCTTAAATCCTCTCTGGTACCTACAGACCAAACATCACACATGCATTTAAGTGTGCACACACTTAAAATCCCCACATCCTGTGACCCCTGCCCAGTGGCGGCAGCAAGCTCAACCATCTCTAGCACTCCCTGTCAACTGCACCCATTGGGTGAGTAGCTATGTTAGCTTCTCCTCTAGGTAACTTTGCTTGCCAACAAGATGCTGAGCAAAGCCAGAAACTACAATTCATGCTGCTCTGAAGCTTCGGCACACCCCAAAGCAGCATGGGAATAGCTGGAGAGCACGCAAATGCTTTGGGTTACTGAGGAGTCATAGAAGAGAAAGATAATAGAGTGATGAGAGGGAAAACATATTTGACAATAAAACTTAGCAAGTGAAGAGTTTAGAATTAGCAACAAATTCTTCATACACTCTGTACGAAGGCGTTAGACAATTCCTCATCTAACAAAATATCATTACACAGTAAATCAAATTGCTACAAAATCAGGTACTTTGTATGATCAGATTGACTCATAAAAACATTTTTGAAATGTGAATAATCCATTATTCTTTCATTTATTTTATAAGTTAATAGTGTTATAAAGAAATAAAAAGATGAAAAATTAGATGTATGCACTGTGAGTCTACATAAAGAACTCAATTTTTAAAAACCAGTAAGCTCAGAAAACATGAGGATATTTATTCAATACAAATTAAGATGGATAAAGCTACCAAAAAAACAAAACTATTAAAATAATGGGTAAATTGAGTAAAATCATTGACATGCAAACAAAAAGTGCATAATGTAAACAATTAAAAGTACTAAAAACTTCCAGGAATGATAAAAATCAATTTGAGCATCAAATAACCACCCCAAAATAAAATAAAATGGGACAGTTACCAGGAATTACAACTTTAAAATCCAAATATAAAATTTTCACCTAATAGTAAATCTTGGAAAATGTTTAAACCTAAAATGTCATATCACTGATACAATATGGTATAGAAAGTCACAGAAATGTTATAATAATGACCACAGTGAACCTGTCTAAGTAATGAACATCTCAGGTTGTGAAGTCAGAAAGACCTGGGCCCAGTTCCAGAAAGGACCCTGAGCAGCCTTCCTCCTGAGGAAGTTTACATGGCCCCCCTAAGTCACAGTTTCCTTATCTACAAAAGAACAATCAGCCTTACCCCAAGAAGGGTATTGTAAAGATTATATGAGACCCTGGACAAAGTGCCCTTAGCAAATGACTGGCTCCTCTGGAACTTCAACTAAATGCCATCAGACATGGCTTGCAATCATTTGCTCACTCCATCTAAAATCCATGGGGAACACAAAGCCAAAGTCTCAGTGCTAGCCTGAGCTCTCGCAAACAATAAGTACTGGGAAACCATAGGCTGGGACTGCAGATAAAAAAGAAGATAGAAGAAGATTAAAATATATATAAATAAATAAATAAGCAGAAGAAATGGTAGAACAATAAAAATGCTATATCCATGTCTCATTCTTGACATCATAATAAAAACTATATATAACCCAGCAGATGTCTATGACAAAAAATAGAAATTATAAGAAAGCACAAAGCAATAACACTATCCTATCTGCATATTGCATTAACAATCCAACTAGCTTTTCTTTTAACACTCTGCAATATGTAAAATCTGATACCTATAAAAACCATAATATAAATTCACAACCAGCCCCAACGAAGTCACTTAACTCCATCATTTTATCTTTCCTTTAAGGGCCTCCTGTGCACCACTCAGGAGGTCTGTGGCACTACTGCAATTGCAGGACAACATGGGAGTAGGTCACACTCACCAGAGGGTCTGGGAGCTGACCACAAGACAGGGTTGGCCATCTGGAACCAGTGAAGACGTGCTGGATACTCAGGGTCAAGCAAGGCCTTGGGTCAGAGCCAACTAAATAAACCCTAGGAAGCAATAATTCTCTTTTTCCCAGACTGAAGCTTTAACTGTTTATTATCCTCCACGATGCTAAAATTTTTCTCATCCTAGGGTTAGCCTTTACCATGCGAAAAACTACAGAGAAGTTCCCATGTGTGTTGGGGAGAGGGTTAAAAAAGTGATAGGGTGGATGGCACTCTGAGTAGATTCCGGTTTATTACAACCATCATTTACAGATTGGCTAATATATGTTAGAGCCTTGAGATAGAATCAAAGCTATGAGGGCTGCTGTGTTCTCCTAGCCCCACAAGAAATGCATACCAAACTCGTTAGATGCCCAGGGCTTCATGTTAGACCCAGGATTGAAGAGTCCAAGCACTGTGCCCACACGCATCCTGAGACACCTCTAAGGTGATGCGGTGCGTTGGTCCAAGCCTCGTACAATCACTTCTTTAACTGTCTTGGAAGCTGTGAAGCCTTCCACATTTATGCAGACATAAACATGAACATTTCTCCTATAATGTCTTTTTTCTCCCATAATCATCGGTACTCTAATTCAAAGAAATGCAATTTCATCGTTGGTTCACCCTGCTGATGTTTGAGAAAAGATCACATAATGCAAACCCTAATGACTAAGGAATCTAATGAAGACTACATGGGTAAATGATTTTGAGCAATACAGACATTTACTGGAAAGTATATCCTCCTCTGAAAAAGGTTTTTTTTATTAAAAATGGAGCTCTAACTGCTGCCATGAACTGCTACATGGTGGAAGGTGGCCTGTGGCAGTGTCACCATGCTCTCTCAGAAAACTTTGGCCACTAGGGAACAGGAAAAGTCAGGCAGAAGGGCAACAGAGAACCACAGGGCAGGTTTAGTATTGCTTCGTTGTGTGGTGCTGGCTCACGTGCCCTGGCATGATCCACATGAAAGGCTACAGAGAGGCCCCATGATAGTTTCAGGAGGTGGTCAAGTGTCAGATGTTGTAGGATGGGGAGATTCTTTTTACTTATGTCCCCCATCAAAAGTGGCTTTTTACCCTATATGCATATACAAGTACCAACCGGTATAATTCTACATCATGTACAATCAGAAGAATGAGAAGTTGTATTCCATTTAGGTATGATGTATCAAAATGCATTCTACTGTCATGTATAAATACTTAGAACATTTTTTTTTAAGTGGCTTTTTTCCAGCCAAACTTCTTTCCTCTTCTGCATAGGGCTGCAGAATGCTCACCTTCTGCAAGTACAGACATCTGAAGAGAAGTCTTCCTAGGCAAATGAGTTAAGCAGGAGACTTACATTTACAAAAAAAAAAAAGAGAGAGAGAGAGAGAGAACAAAATATTTGTAGAAAATATTATCTAGGTAAGAATCTAGTTAAAGCGAAACTCTGAACATGTGGAGATAGAAAGGTTAAATACTGCTGAGTGCGTTGACACACTCCTGTAATCTCAGTGGCTTGGTAGGCTGAGGGAGGAGGATCCCAAGTTCATAGCCAGCCTCAGCAACTTAGTAAGACCCTGTCTCAACACAAAAAAAAATAAAAAATGGTAGGGATGTGGCTCAGGGGTAAATTGCTCCTGGGTTAAATTCCTAGTACAAAAAAAAAAAAAAGGTTTAAGATTAAATATTTATTTCCAATAGAGAAAAAGACCCAAAACAAGAAAGTAACTTGCCAAGACAGCTCTAAGTGAGCAAAAGACTGAAATGGAGCTGAGGCTCTGCTGTTTTGAAGTCTCAGATGTGGAAGAAAAACAACACACTAAAGAGAAATCAAGTACAATGAAGACAGGAAGGAAGCCACGATCAGGTGGCCATGAATGGCCACCGTGAGAGCCGAGAACAGAGGAAAGACTTGGGAGCCCAGAGTAGAGACGGAGGGCCAGGTGATAAAGCTGGTAAGGAGATGCTGCCCTCCTGCTGGACTTTCTCCTACACTCCTAGGCTTCTGTGTTTTTCCCTCTGGAACCCAATGAGGATCCCCAATTAGTTCCTATGGATCTCACTTTCTCTACAGAAAACTTCAGGCAAGGTGTCAGAGAGATGGAGCTTGTCAGGGATAAGACAGTTTAAAGCAAGGCCTGGACCCACTGCCTACCCCCAGGGTTAGCCAGGAACAGACCACCACAGACAAAAAGCTGACAGGTCATCAGGTTCCATGGGGAGAGCAGGTGAGAACAGGTGTGTAGTTCAGGAGGAAGCTTGGTACATCAGAAGAAGTGGGGTGGGCCCCTGTGTCACACATTCCACAGGACAGGCTGCTGGGAACCCCAGCACAAACAAGGTGATGAACTGGATACTGGAAGAGTTTTCCAAGTTGTAAGCTGGACATAATTTCACTTCCCCAAGTGATTCCCCAAACAAATGATTTGCAGGGCATGATATGGCACTATTACAAATTCTCCAGGAAAAAAAAAAAAAAAACAGAAAAATAGTGTCATTATTGGTAAAACCCAATTTTCAGTAACTAGAAGGTGACTAAGAACACTCCACATGTGACCAGATTGCAGAGCTTGATGTTCCTTAATAAGCCAACACCCTCTTTCAAAAGCAAGTCTTTTTTTTTTTTTTTTATAGCCATTTGCTTTGTTTTCCAATGGAAAATAAGAGCTTCTGTCAGGTAG
Source organism: Xerus rutilus (assembly GCA_028644305.1). Classification (NCBI taxonomy): domain Eukaryota; kingdom Metazoa; phylum Chordata; class Mammalia; order Rodentia; family Sciuridae; genus Xerus; species Xerus rutilus. The sequence goes on along the minus strand of CM053410.1, from coordinate 20,739,384 downwards.
CAATTTGACATACTCATTCTCTACACCCACTACACCAAATATAATCCAAATAAATTCTCTATTTTTTCCAGCATCACTTCTTTATCATTTATGCATTGATTTAAAAACATGCACGAAAAATATATGTACTTATTTATTTATGTAGCAAGCTCCTTTTCTCCTTATGTAGTAATCACGGTGATTTGTTTGGCTAGCAGTTTTTCTAAGCATAATTCTGTTTTTCTTCTTCAGAGGTGAAAACTACCAGCTCAACGTAAATGTCAACCTCCAAAAAGAAGCAGGTACTTTTTAGACAAAAGGAAAAATCCTTGACGTGGGAAGAAGGGAGGGTTCATTTTTTTTTTAAGGTTGATGAAACATTATTCTTTTAAATGTTAATTTACAATAGTCTTACTAACATGAGTCATGTGGAATTATTCATAAATAATTGTAGCAGAGCTTTATGTCCTATGCAGGAAAAAAAATACAGAATTGCAGATTACTTTGTAAGATAAACACTGGAATTCAGCCATTAGCTCTTATTTCCCACCTACTGTGTGAAATCCTACAAACTCACAAACTGTAGGATACTTACCAGATCTAAGATCTATGAGATGATACTATGGATTTGGTTATAGAAATTATTTTTCTTTAAATAAGAAACTCACAAAAAATTGAAGATTTTCTCTTTTTCCTTCCTGGTGATGAGGTAGGAGTTTTGATCCCCCACACGCTCCTACCATGATAAGCTGCTTCACCACATAAGCAACAGAGTCAATTGATCATGGACCAAAACTTCCAAAACTGTAAGCCAAAATAAACCTTTTCTCTTTATAACTTGATTATCTCAGGTATTTCATTGTAACGATGGAAAACTGACAAGTATATCAGCTGTTGCTACTAATGTTTCTCCTACTCTCAGGAACACAGCTTCACCTGAATAACATCCAGCTGGCACCTTTTGGATGGATACAGTTTTATGGATTTGGCTCATGTCTCCTTCATGTTTTGTCTCTGGTTCAATTGCCTACTGACAACTGAACAAGACAATCATTCCTGCCCTTCCAACCCTTCACCAGTCCCCCAATCACTCCTTTAATCACTTGAATGTTGATTTCCCTAGTGTTAGTTGAAAAGGTCTTTTGTTATACAAACATGTCAAAACATGTACACTTGAACTGTTTTCTGAACCAGATAATTCTTCAAAGACAGAAACGATGCCTTTCCCTTCTGCTTCCCTCCTGGTACCTAATACATAGCTCTGAGACCAGCTTTCTTCAATCAATGATTATTGATTGAGGATGATGTCATGGGTTTTCTGTATCCACTTAGGTTGTATATATCCTGCTGAGGAGATAAAAGGTTCTCAGACAGGACCTTTGAATCAGAAAAGAGTGAAGGTTGTTGTCTACACAGGCACAACCACTTCTGCTTTTCAAATGAACTACACTTTGTTTTAATTATGTTGATATTTCAGATAAATCTCAAATTTTACATTTCTCAGAGAAGCAATATGTGAAAGGAGATAAATTTTAAATATCTAAAAAATAGTTTCAGTTCTTATCTCTATTATAAAAATATATAAACAAACCAAAAGTAGTTCTAAGAATCAAGAATCAAAAAAAAAATTGTATCATGGGTACAAATTCCTGTTTTACTCCTATAGTTACAAGCATCAAAATGTATTATAACCTGAAATATTCTCTTGTATGTATATGTATAAATACACTTATATATTGGCTCAGTTATGTTAACAACAGTTGAATATGACTATCAGATTGCAGGGTTTTTTTAACCATTCATCTCTTCATCTGACCTACACTAACTTTACATTTAGAATGATATTGGGCATATTTGGTAACAACAATGATGTCTGAAGAACTTTTCATAAAATCTCCTCTAAAATGCAGGCATCATTAATGAATCAAACAGTGAAAATTCAAAGTCATTTTGATATTAGAAAAAAATGTTAAACGTTATATCTGCTGACTCAAATAAATACCTTAGTGTCTTTAAATTAAAGCTTTCCTCCTCTTATCTATATTTAGTTTGCTTAGCAGTGGTAAAAATTTTAAGAGTCTGATGATGATATTACATGACTCCAAGTACCCAACTTCACAGACCTAGATCAGTCCTTCAAAGGTACAGTATGACTCTGTCTCAAAATAAAATATTAAAAAGGGGCTGGTGGTGCAGCTCAGTGATAGAGCAATTGCCTAGCATGCCCAAGACCCTGGGTTCAGTCCCCAGCACTATGCACAAAAAAAGATATTAAGTTCACATGCAAACAGTCCCTGACATGTGCAAACACACACCTCACATCTTAGTTCTCTGAGTATTCCCCAGCACAAAACCTCATTCTGTGACATAAAAGACATCTAATAAACATTTGCTGAAAGACTGAATAGCTTTAGAGTAAGAAGTTCCAGGAAATTCATCTAAGAAGTCAACAGGAGCCAGGCGGGGTGGCACATGCCTGTAATCCCAGTGAATCAGGAGGCGGAAGTAGTAGGATTAGCAAGTTCAAGTCCAGCTTCAGTAACTCAGTGAGGCCCCAAGCAACTTAAGGAGATCCTGTTTCAAAATAGAAAATTAAAAAATTGGGGGATGTGACTCAGTAATAAAGCATCCCAGGGGTCAATCTCTAGTACCAAAAAAAGGAAAGAATTCAACAGGTAGAACTCAGGCTGGCCAAATTAGTCAAGTTAAATCCCAGCCTGAAATATAAACCTCCAGTGTCACAGACTGTGAAAGAAGTAAACCAATGGGATCTAAAAATACAAGCAAAATGTTTTGAAATCACTATGTATATGCTCAACCAAATAAAGGAATTAATGTTCATACAGGAACATATATAGGAACATGTTTTCATCAACTTTTCGTCTAAATTAATGTTCATATATATGTTCATATATATATGTATATATATATACAGTTTTTTTATGATTTTTTTTTCCTTTATGTACTCTGCTCACCTTCTATATGCCCCAGAAACCAATGTTAACAACCTAGATTATATCAGTCCACATTTGTCTCCCTACACATATAAGCAAGAGACACATGTAGGCATAGATATGCACATGTGTGTGGACAGGGAAGATTTTGTCAGCCATACACTTTTCTGCATCTATGATTCTCACTCTCTGGGCATCCCTCCAAGGCATTTGATATAGCCCTGTTTCCTTCTTTGGAATGGCAGCATGATACTTGCGGTATAAGCATGACCATCCTATATTCTACTCTTCCCCTTTTTTTCACTGTTTTCAGTTTTTCGCTATTACAAGCAATGCTGTCATAGAGATGCCTGATGGTTTTGTTTTTACAAAACAGACGCCCAGGAGTGGAACTGCTGAATCTGAGAGGGTGTGTATTTTTAAGTTTTAACAGTCATTGCTAGATCACTATTTTTTTTAAAAAAAGGCAGTTAACATTTTAACATTATATTTACAAAACAGCTAATATTTTCATTAGGATAAAATACATTGTGCTTATAAAGCAGGGAATCCATAATCTTTCTGTGGCAATACCTGTAGTATCTGCCAGGCCTGTGAGCCTGCCCAGTTCTTCCTCCCTGTGCCCCTGGGCCCACCTGTCCACTCTTCACAAAGCTTGGGGATCTTCAAGGTTCCACTAAAGGATTTCACTATCCCCTGGACTCCTGGAAACTACATTCTAAAGTTGGCATCTTATATTCTAAAGTTGATTTCTGTACTTTTCTCAGAGGGCAAGCTCCATGACTTTCACAGAATTTCCAAAGGGATCCCTGAACCAAAAAGGTTTAGGAACCACCCACACACAGTCTGGAGGATGGTAAGAGGATTGGGACACTACTGATGGCATACTGATGGCATTTGATTTTGCTGAAAATAACAACAACAAAAAATGGCTTTTATTGAAGAAGGCTTTCTTTGTCCACAAAGCAATCAATATAGGTTTGAACTCCATTGTTTGAACAAGGACCAAGTTCTACAGCTAGTTTACAAAAGGGACACAGATGCTGAGGGAGGAAAAAAAAAATAGAAAGGGCTTTTTCCAAAACCAGGTACAGAATCATTTCTTCTCCAAAGTATAGCTTCCCAGAGAATTTAATGTCCATCTAGGGAAAGAGAAAGGAGGCTCAAAGAAGGGGATCAACATTTCAGAGGAAGATGAGAGGTGTATTAGTCAACTTTTCATCACTGTGACCTAAATTCCTAATGAGAACAACTTGCAGGGGGAAAGTTTGAGTTCACAACTTCAGAAGTTCAGTCTGTGATTGGACCAATTCCATTGCTCTGGACCCAAGATGAGGCAGAGTATCCTAGCAAAAGGGCGTGGCAGAGGAGAGCTGGTCAGCTCACGGCAGCCAGGAAACAGAGAGCGAGCACTAGGAGCCAGGAATAAAATATGTCATCCTAAAGTCACATTCCTGGTGACTCATCTCCTTCAATCATGCCCTAACTGTCTACAGTTACCACCCAGTAATCCATCTAAATTAATGCATCAAATGGACTAATTAACTGATTAGGTTATAGCTCTCATACTCTAATCACTTCACCTCCTGCATTTACACAGAGGCTTTAGAGGGACACCTCATATCCAAACCATATAAAGAAGAAAAAGCCAAATGAGGTACAGAAAAAAAAGTATTTTCAGAATTTGAGGGAGTATCTCTTGAGGAGACCAAATCAACACATCTACATCAGAAACTGGTCCTATCCTTGAACTGCGTTTCCTGCCATCTCTACTGGCTACCCTCCACACACACCCTGAGCCCCGGATCAGGCAGAGCCTGGCCAAAGAAGGCATTCAATGAATGTAGATTAAATCAACAAATAACCGAAGCAGCTTTCACAGAATCCCCACAGGAAATGCTTGTGGATCCTTCAGTGAGATTTCTTTACTAGAAGAGGTTTGAAATCTAGAAAGATGTGACTTTTCTCCATCCATAGTTAATGCCAAGAAAGAACAAGCATCTGTCCACCTCTCAGGAAAATGTCTAATTTTTCATTCTTAGAAGAGCCTGATTTTCATGAAACTACTTTTTATTCTTTCTCCTTTGTTTCATACACTATCACCCTTTTGTCATCAAATGATATATTATAATTTTGATGATTGCTTGGCAGGGTTACTGAATAATAACCATTAAATTAGCAAGACTACCAGCTTCTAGTTAAAATCTAAAACAAAGGGCAAAGTTGAACACAGACATTAAATTAATAAACTACACAAAGAGAATAAGGCTCATCCAACAGGTGGACTCTTTAATTATGTTTATGCCTGTTATTAGGTGGTAGATGGGTGACCTGTCCTCTTGAAGAGGTGATATTTTACAAAGATCTCATTGCTGCACTTCCAGAAATAACACTATTTCTATTTTACTTTTTTCACATTAGCTAGTTCTTAAAATACACGAACTGCATGCAAAAGAGAGTTACTTGACAAGAAACTTACACTGCAATAGTGTGGCTGTTTTGGAGTAAATTCAATCACATTTAGCCATTAATAACAAAAGAGAAAAAATATCCATGTTTTCTCAATCTTTCAGGAAATCATTTTCCAATTTAGCTTCATCTTACATAATATATACATTCATATTATACATAGATGTATAAATATACATAGCTACATACATATATAATAATGTGTATAAATATATGTATACATATATGCGTATTGTACATATTATATGCATATCTACATATATGTGTATTATACTGACACACACAACCCTAAGACTTTAAGTGGTACTCCTGTAAAGAATTAAATGCTCTAGAATGTAAAGTTTCAGATCCTTGGAAATTATCCAGTTCTCCCATCCAAGGACTAACTGATCCTGCTTAAGCTTCCAAGATCAGAGGGGATGGGGCATATTCAGGGTAGATGGCTGCAGACACAAATTATCCAACTTAAATCTTATAAAGAATATCTTCTCTAATAGCTGAAACACAGTTAAGATTTACTTTAGTTTTAATTTTAATGGTTTGTGAGCCTTAGAGCCATTCTAGAAGTAAATTTTTTAAAAATCTCTCTTAAGGCTCAAAGATTGTATATTTGATTTAAAACAGGATAGAATTCTTGGCTTCACTATTCTTCACTTTTTGGTAATTTGACTCTTGGTATAATTAGCTATTTATTGCCTAAAAGTACTATGTGCTGAGGAAGCTAACTCTGTAACTAAAGATGCTTCTTAGATTTCCCTTAGAAGGTAGTCACAGATCACAGATTCCCTTTCAAAAAAAAAAAAAATCCACATAAATAGACATTCTGAGTGTCAATCAAAAAGGGCCCAGAACTGCTATACTAATTAGGATCAAATCTGTGTCACTTTCATTTCTGATTTACCATCATCCTGACCCTTCACCAGAAGACAAGAAAGACATAAGAAGGGAAATTCTAATTGCTCTATTTAAACATTTTGTAATGCAAAAAACTTATTTAAAAGGTACACGCAGAGCTGGGATTGTAGCTCAGTAGTAGAGCACTTGCCTTGCATGTGTGAGGCACTGGGCTCAATCCTCAGTACCAAATAAAAATAAATAAATAAAGATATTGTGTCCATCTACAACTTAAAAAAAAAATTAAAAAGGTACAAGCAATAGTTTTGGAAGCCCACATGGATGTCCTGTTTCAGAATACAACACAATGATTATCCTGAATGGAAATGTTTTTAAAGAATGAAGCTACCATAGTCATTTTTTCCCCACAGAATTTCTTGAACAGGTTTTCATCCTTTACTAGGCCTTAAGTTGAAAGGTGTTTCTGAAGTCAGCTGAGAGCTCTAAACAAAGTTCTAAGGAAAAGTAAAATGATAACTAAGCCAGATAAGTTCTGATGAAAAAATAATAATAATAACCACTCACACACACACTCTATCGGAGTCAAAATATTCAGTACTCAAAAAACGTATTGTGTGACTTACAGTTACTCCCAAAAAGCCTTTTCAAGTGTGGCTTTGTGGCCTGATGCCATCATGTAGCAGTGGTTTCAGAGCAGCATGCTCCATTCTAAAAATAGTTTAGGAAATTAAGAGTAATTCCTGGGAGCTTGCCAGAAAGTATCCTTGACATCCCATAAGGAACACTGGACCTTCAACCATCTTCAATACCATGTTAGAGACAAAGATGCTTGGACACAACTCAGCATCATGATCTGAGTTGTACCACCCTGCTGACCATGCTGTTCAGGACCCAAGTCTATTATTGAAATGAGAGAGGGTGAGCAGTACATACACCTGCTTTGGACTTTTCCTCTGTCTATCTAATATGCCTCTCTCATCTTCATTCTCTCTAACATCAACCAGCAGAAAAAGGAGAGGTCATGTTTCAGTCTCTGATTAATCAACCTTAGTTAATTATTCTTTTAATTAATTAAGAGTATTAGGAAATACTCAGTTCTCTCATGCACCTACTAATTTAATAAAATGTTATTGCTTTAAATTATTTTCTCTGTGTCTTTGAGCTGCTGTTTGGGTCCATGGAATCAACTCAAGTGTCAGACTCAGCAAAACAAATTGTTCCTAAAAAAGGGAAATGGGAACCGGGTGTGGTGGCACACACCTAAAGCCAGTATCAGCAACTGTGAGGCGCTAAGCAACTCAGGGAGTTGCTCTAAATAAAATACAAAAAAGGGCTGGGGATGTGGCTCAGTAGTTGAGTGCCCCTGAGTTCAATCTCTAGTACCCACCCCACCCCCCAAAAAATGGGAAATGAGGCTGCAAAAGAACAAAACTGAAGTATTGAAGAGAGAAGAAACCAACATTTTCTTTTTTCTTGATGGTACTAGGGAACAAACCCAGGGCCTCATGCATGCTAAGTGCAAGCTCTACCACTGAGTTATACCCCCAGTCCTGTAAAGACCGACATTTACAGTTCAAACCCCCCTCCGAATCAAAACCATTCAAGAAAAAAACTTAAAAATAAGAACACAAAGTAAATAAACTAAAATAGATGGGAATTTCCTGAAAGCATACCAAGAGTACGGTTATTCTGATGATTGCCACATAGAAAATGCAGAAAATATCTACTAAAGAATTTAGAAAGTCATATGCCATATCACATATGGTTGACCTTGAATATAAGGTATAGAAGTTTAACAACTGAGATAAGTGAAACTATTCACAGTTCACACTGCATTAAAATTTTTACATGCACATTTAGAAATGCATTTTTGCCTAAAACTCTGGTTTTCAAAGGGTTTTTCATCTCCCGTGTTTTCCCCACTCACTCATGCAGTGATGGGACAAAGTTGTATTACTGCTGTGATCATTAGTGACTCCTCTATAAAACAGAGCTCAGCACCAACAGCTGTGAGACACAGAGAAGAACAGCTTGATCTCTTGACTCCAGACTCAAGATGGAACTACTTGTTCTCAGTGAATGGACATTATTTTCTTTTGTCCTGTGTTGATTTTAAGCATGTGTTGGACAAAATTAGACATATATCTTTCAAAGTGAAACTGACTTGTCTGCCAACTTCCCTGGATCTACATGATGACCCAGTCATGACCTGCAGCCAAGACCCAAGACCAGACTAGGGAGAGAGCTTTTAAGGGAATGGCTGAATGAAATCACAGGTCTATTACTGCATGGGAAGAAAAGAATAGTGGTTTCTTTTCCTCAAGTTCTTTTATTGCTATGCAGAACATTTTTGTACTAAAATCAAAGATCATTAAAACTGGAAGGATTTTTAGGGATTCCCTTTTACAACACATCATTTTATGCCCTGAGAAAGGTGAGTATCGCCCTAACTGGCACTTAGTGGAAGAGGCAGGAAGAAAACTCAGATCTCCAGATTACTGGTCTAGTGCTACATCTTACCAAATAAAAGTGTGGGGGCTAGGATCATAGCTCAGTGGTAGAGCACTTGCCTAGCATGAGTGAGGTACTGGGTTCGATTCTCAGCACCACATATAAACAAAATAAAATAAAGGTCCACTGACAACTAAAAGAATTTTTTTAAAAAATAAATAAAATAAAAGTGTGTATGACAGGTTAGCAATTTGCTACCCTGTATTCAGATACAAAGTAAAATAAAGGATATTTCTTATAGCTGCTTTGCCATGCTTAGGTGGGAGGAACTAAATAGAGTTCCATGCATTACACTCAGTCCAGTCAATGATTCAGTCCACTTTGGTAAATTCAGATTTTCCTGTTTCCCATCTCCTCTCCAAAATGGCTTCTAAACGTGAGTGAGCAGGGAGGATTCTGACGGCCCCAGAGGGAGGTGGGAAGTTTCCTTTGGCTTCAGTGGCATCTGTCCTCTCAGTCACTGGACACCTCATTGGTGTCTGACATTAAAGACTGTGGCTAGTGATGTCATGGTGTGTTTTTTGGCTAAAGAAAAGCCTTTGTGGTATTCCCTAAAGATTCTGTCCTTCCTTACTGTTCATTGAGGTCCATCCATAACCCAGGCCTGCACAACCCACTCCTGACTACCAGGACACATCGTTCCTACAGTGGCAATGCCCCTGGGAGCTCTCCAGTGAGCTCCATGGCATCCCTCCACAAGGTACCCAAGAACTTCTGTCCCCTCCCTATACCACATGAGATTAAAAAAAACACAACTCCGTTTCTGACCCTGCCCACCATGTGCAGAATTAAGTCTGTCACTGAGGTGGCAGGACGTGAGGAGTGTATCTTGTGGGCTGCTCTTCTCTGTTTTTGGCTTTTTCTTCCACCTAACAGTCTCCTCATCTTCCCTCCCTGAGACTTCATCCAGCAAAGAGAGGTGGTCTTGACTCAGTCTCTTGATTATTCTGCCTTTTTCCTACAATCTATCATAGCCAAAATCTATCAATCTATCATAGCCAAAAGATGGAATTATGGGGCAGGTATTCCCTTTCAAAGGGGACCACAATCCCTCCTTTCCAAAGTGGTCTCACTCAGCTCCTTTCTCCAGGGCCATGAGTAAGGTGGTATGGCAGAATATGATTCATGGGAGAGAAAGGAGAAAAAAATACATTGATCTAATATATTTTTTTTCTCATCACACCTATTATAGGCATGATCCCAGAGTCATGAAATGGACAGACCATGCAGTCATCCCTCAGTATTCACAGGGGATTGAGTCCAGCACCATCCCCAACCTCTATGGATACAAAAATCAGCAGGTGCCTAAGTCCCTAATATAAAATGACATACTAGGGGCTGGGATTGTGGCTCAGAGGTAGAATGCTCACTTAACATGCGTAAGGCACTGGGTTTGATCCTCAGCACCACATAAAAATAAAATAAAGTTATTGTGTCCACCTACAACTAAAAAATAAATATTTTTTAAAAAATGATATACTATTTGCCTGTAACTAAACATATCCTCCTATATACTTTAAATCATCTCTAGATTATTTATAATACCTAATACAATGCAGATGCCATGCAAATAGTTGTTACACTGTGTTGCTTAGGGGAAAGTGAAAAGAGAAAGAAAAAAGCCAGTATGTGTTCAAAACAGACACCATTTTCTTTTTTGTATATTTTCTCTCCCTAGTAGGTTGAATGCATGGATGCAGACCCCACACACATGGAGGGACAACTATGGATTCAAATTCCTAATTCCAGGGCCAGTTACCTGATTCCAGTCCACTTGATAGCAGCAAGTAACCTGCAGCTTATGCACTCACGCCCTTTACCATAAGCTTCAGGGATGGTAGAAAGGCAGGGAGCCAGAAAAGAACCAAGAGACCAACTTTGTTGAGACTCTGGAAACACATGGAAAGGATATGGATCTTTTCAGGATGATAAAGATTAGAACTCCAGCCCCCTGTGATTAAAGGCTCTAAAACCCAGTCATGACACAGCAAATCAAAACATCTTGGCTGTCTTCCTGACTCTTGCTATTGACATTTTTGTCTCTTACATCATCTTATCCAGGAGTAAAATATTAAAAAAAAGAAATCTGACTTATGGGAAATTGTGGGGGTTAGAGTTAACATCTGCTCGGCATGCACCACATTGAGTGAATTTATATTTCTCCTTTGATGTTTTCATTCACATTCATCCCTTTCGAGATATGAAACGTAATCCCTTGTCATTTTCACTGCCTCAAAATCTTGAACAGAAACATGCTGAAGATTCTCCCCATGAACTTTTACCTCTAGGTACACAAGAATCCCATCGCCATGGAATCCAAAGACAGCAACAAATGGTTAAAGAAAAAATTTAAAGATGTGACATCTAAAGCTGCCAAAATTAAATTGAGAAGAGAGAAATTAAAAGGCAAGAGTGAATGGTTTCTTGTCCAAGATCTTCAGAACATAAGAACTACCAACAAAAACTTTGTGAAGACACTATCTTCCTATTTAGAAGTCTGAAGTGGTCCAATGAGACAAGGGATAGTAAAAGGATCCAACAAAGAGCAGAGTCAGCTAAGATAAGCAAGCAGAGGGCAAGATGCAGCTGCATTTAGATATGGGATCTGTAGCTGGGCAGGATGCAGCAGAGTGCTTTGAGATGCCAGGACATGTCCATCTGAAGAAAGGCACCAGGCTTCCAACTCCCAGAAAATAATTAAAACATAGTTAAGTTTGGGCTTGGCAGCACGTGCCTATAATCCCAGCAGCTCGGGAGGCTGAGGCAGGAGGATCAAGAATTCAAATTCAGCTTTGAACTAAGGCACTAAGCAACTCATTGAGACCCTGTCTCTAAATAAAATACAAAATAGGGCTGGGGATGTGGCTCAGTGGTCAAGTTCCCCTGAGTTAAATCCCTAGTACCCCCAAAAATACACAGTTAAGATACACTCAGCTTTTTCTGCTGGTCTTATCAGAGATACTATCTCCTTACCCACCCCTCTCCCATTACTAGAGATCAAATTCAGGGGCCCACACATGCCAGGCAAGCACTCTACCACTGAGCAATACCCCAGCCCTACTGTTTTACCTATTTTGGTTATTATTTTACTATCGTCCTCTTTCCCAGGAGACCATAAGCCCCCTGAGGGAAACTCTCATTTGGTTTTGCTCACTGCAGTATCCACAATGGCACAGAATTTGGCACAGTGCTCAGGGACAAGTGAAATTTAGGTCTAATTTATGACATTGTAGGGAACCATCGAATGGGATTTGAAACATACAGATGATGCTATTCAAAATGGCACGCCAGTCATCTTCTGATAGTAACTGCAGCTCCCCAACCAGAGATTTCTTACTTTGAAGGAAGTCAGACTTCAGTGGATGCTCTTTAAAATGAAATTGCCACCCAACAGAGGTCTTGCTGCAGGTAATTAACACCTTACTGGGTGGTTAGATGACAGATAATTGAGGAAGAAACCCTCTGGAAATAGAACATAAAATGAAGAGGTACAGAAAGGAGCTAAGGGTGGGTTGGGAAAAGGCAAGCATGCCACAATACCTCATTTTTGAGTTTCCAAATGCTTATATTAAACACGTGTCTCCAGTCCTCCCATGAAAATGTTTAACATTCGTATTCTTTATTTTAAAAAATCATGCTACCCTCTCACCCTTACCGCTATCATAGATGGTATTTCCTGTGAAGCATGTTTTATATGACTCTGCAGAAACTTGGGAAATTAAAAAAGAATCCACACAGATTGCAAAGTGAAGACTCAAAGCTTCCAGCTTCATTTGTATATCTTATCCATAATCATCTTCAATCTTTTATCTTATCAGTACTTATAAATTACGTACACTCCATTTAAGAACACAGAGAATCCCCAATCTCTATTATTTTCAGCATGATTGCAAACACCTAAGCCAATCATAAACAACTAAGTGGGGAAGCAGTTAACATTTCTTTTTCATTTTGAGTAATATTTTTCAAAACTGTGCCCTCCAGAGGCCCAGGGTTTCCAATAGCCCTGAGATGAGGAGTCATGGAGAAGGCAGGGGTTTGGACCCCACACCCCAGGTCAGCCACACAGCTCCACAGTGTTCTCTTTTCTGAGGGTTGGCTGAGGGGCTACCATTTGAAATTCCCATTTCCACGCCTTTAAGGAATCTGCAGACCCCTGACTTAGAGTACTCAAAACATCTGAGCCTTCTCTTCCAAGAGTGTGTGCCATGTGGCCTGGAAAAAGAAATGCTTTCAACAATGGTGTATTAGAATAACAAGCTAAGGACATTTTGACTGTAAGGGCTTGAGTTTTTAAAATTGAAGGATTCCCCAAATTACAAAGAGTTTGGATTCCAAAAGTTCCACGTGTGAATCAGGGCTTTAAAATTCAGGACTCACTTTCCAACCAAATAACAATAATATTCATAATAATAATAACAACAACAACAGGCTGGTCCCAAAGAAAGTAATAAAAACCTAATGCCTCACAGGTGAACTATGATGTTGTTAATCTCACTGGAAGTGAAGTTTCAGTTTTGCTTCTTGTTGAATGGGCTATGCAGGCCAGCGGGGCTCCTAAGTACCATTGATGTTACTTCTTTGAAGCAGTTCATCCTGTGATGTCTGCTAAAAAGGGAGCTAGCGATGATAAAAAGGCTTCCCCGCCCTTTCTTTCTCTTGAAGGCCAAGTTCCAGGGCAGCCCACATCCACTCTGGTGGCCAAGTGGATGTCCACCGGTTGTTTGGGAGCTGGACAAAGGCTTGTAAGCTACTGCCTAGGACCAGTTCTGAAAAACGAACTCCTGGAGGCTGCTTTATTCTTCAGTATTTGATATTATTTTACTATGACAATCTGTCACCTAATATAGATCCCAAAAAATGTTTGAAAGGATTCAGCACATAGGTATAAACTATTTGCAGTGTTTACGACCCTTTCAGAGGGAAGGAAGGGAGGGGGGAAGGAAGAAAAAGTAAAAGATGAGATAACAATGTGTGGCCATAGAGAATATTCTAAAGTGGATGGAAAACTAATTTTTGCTTTTCCACCATATTTGCTCATTTGATAAACTAGTGAACTGAGAAAAAAAGGACTAGTTTTAACCAAACAATTCTAAAGGATTTCAAGATTTTTGAAGATTAGGAGCTGTGAATCTATTTGCTTCATGTGGCATCACAAATTACCAAAACAAGAATATAAAAGATGAATAGTCAATTCTCCATCCAAACTGGTGAGCTGTTCAGAATTCTAGATATCAAAACTCTAAGGAAATGATCTGTTGCAGAATCAAATCATGCAATGGGCTAAAATTAGATCAAGTGCCATTACTGAGTATTGCCATTAGTAAAGATATCTTTCTGTACTTTTGCAAAAATGGAAATATTCTTATAGAAGTGTAACCTCTATCCAGAAAAAAATACCAGTGATTTCTTCATACTTCCCCTTTATACACAATCTTACCTTTAAATACACTGCAGCATCCCTTCCATTGCAATAATTTCCTTATTGATACATTTCTAGGCTCCTTCTGCACAGCAAGATCAGGGTACTATTAAGACACCAAAGGTTCACAGATCCAGGCTCTATTTCAAGTTCAAGTTCTTACCAGCTAAGCTTGCAAGGGCAAGTTATTGGAATTCTTTAAAATTTGAGTTCTTTATCTACATAGGAATAGTAATCAATATCTTATAGAGTTGTTTGAGTGTTGATAAAATATGAAATAATACATGAAAAATTATGTGCTTGGAATACAAAAAGGCTGTTGATATCTTGATATCTCTATGTGCAACACAATTCCATGTGCATAGTAGGTAACCAATTTATGTTTCTTGAACTGAACTGAATTTCTCCATATTGCCTGTTTGATGAAGTTTACATTTTCTTTCTAAAGATTACATTTGAGCAAAATATCCTCACCCCCATCCCTGGTAGTATTAGAAATTAAACCCAGGGCCTCAAGCATACCTAAGAAGCCCTCCACCACTGAGCTACATCCTCAGCCTTTTCTATTTAGGGTCTCACTATGTTGCCCAAGTTGGCCTCCAACTTGCAATCTTTTGCCTCATCTCCCGAGTAGTTAAGATTAAAAGCATGAGCCACCACATCCACTTGGAGCAAAATTTTAAAGAGAATCCAGTGGCTTCACCTGACCACTGCTTGTTGATCTCATCTACTTGACCTATATCTCTCTTACCTCTTGTCCCACCAGTCTAGAATTATCTGCATATACTGGCTTGCAAAGCTTGAAGTTTGCTACATGGGGAAGAATAAAATCAACTTTTCAGAAAACAGTGAGCTCCTCTTTTCTTTACATGTCAAATGTATATGGTAGAAAATCAATAAACCCTTGCCTCTGAGCTGAGCTGAAGCACCTCTACCCACTCATGAGCTGAGAGGAACAGTGTGCCTTCAAAAGGAAAGAGTCAGTGTTCACACCAAATTCCTCTTCAACCATCATGGCTCTACTTCTTGGGTCCTTGTTTATTCCCTTTTATGAGATATAATTCTATTATGATAACCTGGTACCTAACGTAGATCCCAAAACTTGAGAAGATTTAACCCCCAGGTATAAACTGCTGATGGTGTTTATAACCCTCTCAAAAAGAGAAAAAGGTGGTGGGCTGGGGCTATAGCTCAGTGGTAGAGCACTTGCCTCGCAAATGTGAGGCACTGGTCTTGATCCTCAGCACCACATATAAATACATAAATAAAGCTATTGTGTCCATCTACAACTAAAAAAAATATTTTTTTGAAAAAGAGAAAGGGGTGGGTAAAAGAGAGAAAGAAGAAGTAAAGGAAGAGAGAGAACATGTAAGGATTCCCCATCTCTAGCATGAAACACTACCCAGCCCAGTTCACGCAGATCCTTCCCTTTGCAAGTCCTTACTGTCAATTAAACATCGTCATTCCAGGTATGTTAGTCCTCTTTATTTGCATACCCTATAGACTCAGTAAAGGGAGGATAAACTAATTATAAATTCTTTTGCACAGTACCAGGATATATTTGAAGTATTTACCTAGAATTTTCTGATTAATGCTAAGTTGGCATGTGGAATAAAGCCCCATGGATCTGCACAGACTGGAACCAAGTTGCAGTACTCTCAGAAGCATAAAGGAGCAGGAGCATCATTGCTGGCCTCTGTAACAGCATCTCTCTTTGGCCAGCACTTAATTTTTAGAACCAATGGTTTAGTACACAACAATTGGCATTTTACACAAACCAAACATTAGCTCCCAACCAAGTCTTCTACTTTGAGTTCTATTTCCTGTAATTAAATGGACTTAGAAGTGACTCCAAGTTCCACAGAAAAAGGAAGGGCATCACAATCTTCCTTGTGATTAAGCCACCAAGGAAATAATTTTATTCTTGGTGACAGCAAGCTGACAACTCTCATGAAGAACCTGAGACTGACATTTTCAAAGACTATTAGCTAGGCACTTTTTCTTCACATATTCTGGCTTTTTCTTCTTCACCCCAGGAATTCTCAGAAAGCAGCATCATCTGCATCATCATCAGACTCCTCAGTCACAATTTTTTTTTTTAACTTTTCAGAATGCTTTCATACCTGACTACTTCCTTTGATACTTGCAGCCACGTCTAGGCAGGTAGACAATAAAGACTATTTCACTTTACAGAAGCACAAAGAATCAGGGCAGCTGCCCCAAGGCCACAACTAATGAACAGCCAAAGGGGGCCTACCACCCAGCCTTCTTTCCTCCCTCCTTGGTGTGACTTTACTACACCATTGACCAATGGGCTGAAATGTAGTTGTCCCTATCCTCCCATATCTTGTCAGGCGAGGTCACTTCTTTGAAAGAGTGCCCTGTGTTTCTTAAAGAGATTGAGTATCTCTGTAGGAAACCGTGCCATTCTAAACCCTAGTCTTAGCCGATGTGCTTCACCATATTGAAGGCAAGTTGGCACCCAAAATGGTTGAGTGGGAGCCAATTGTGGTGTTCTAATCTTTGTTCATGCTGTCAATGTGACATATGAAAAAAATATGAATAAAGTGACAGGATGAAAACAAAGCTAGTAGCTGGTGTGAGATACACAGACGGGGTGTTAGCCCCACATGCACTGCAATTGGGTCAAGTTAACACCTTGTGTTTTCCCTACATATGCGGTGTGGAAAAGCTATTTATAAAATGTTTTTAAATATTTGGGACCAAATATATCAATATTGTTGGAAAACACTTACTCTGACCAGAACTCATTTATTTGCTCTAGTCCCAAGTGAATAACAGAACCAACAATATCAGGATGATCCAAGACCAGGAACAATATAGATGTTCAATACTATCACCCAGAATTCCCAAACAGGCCTGCTGTCAGTCACCATGCTGGCTGGTGACTGGCATGAATAATACAATGACAAAAATTTTAGAAAAGTGGCCTTTTGAATAATCTTTAATACCAATATACACAAAATAGAGCTTCCAGAAATTACCTGACTCTGCAATTCACTTTGCTGCTTCAGGCGAAGATTTTCAGGTGTATCTGCCACTGTGGTGAAGGACTGCTTTGGGTAGTGTCTGTATAGAAAATTTTTAAAAGAACATAGTTAAAATAACTGTACTACAAAACAATGCTTTAATACCAATTGTTTCATCCTTTGTTCTGTCACAATGGAAGAGGCACTAGTTCTCTTGGCTAAGGTCATCTCTGTCATTATTCTGGATCCCATCTACTCTCATAATCCTCTATCACATAGTCTTCCCCATTTTCTCCCAAAACTTTAACTTTAGCTTCTCTGTTGTGTTAGCTTCTGCTAAGCAGCATTAAAGTTCAAAGATCCCCTTGCTTTCATTATCTCTTCCCTTCTCCCACCGACCAGCCCAGTATGTATATCTATGTATATCATCATTCTATCCTGAAGCCAAACTTCTATAATCCTTGCTCATTTCCTCTCCAACTCCCTCCTTAACTCTCTGACTTCAAGCTTGTTTCCAGAAGTTTCTTTCCCCAAAGTCATAATGACTTCCTGTGGACACTTCTAGCAAACATCTCTTAGTTCTCCTCTTGCTTGGACTTCCTTTCATCTTTCAATGTCCACTTCCTCAATTTTCATATCACCACCTGCTTGGCTTTTCCCTCCTTTTGCCTCTCTTCCAAATATCTGGGAATAACCTTGATTCCTCACACATCCAGTCAATTACTAACTCGTCTGCTAAATACATCTAAATCTCACACATGTCCATTTCCACTACACCTTTTTATTCTAGGCCAAGTCTATCTTCTAATGCTTGCCAGTCTTTCCCTTCTGATCTGAGTTGTCAAAGCCAATCTTCCAAAATGTAAATCTGGTCACATTCCTCTCTGAATAAAATCTTTCAGTGGCTTCCCACAGATCTCAGAATGATCCTGTCTTCCAAGGTCCCCAGACTCAGGCATCTGCAAACTCCTTACTCACACTCCATTCTCTCTCCAGGGACCACCACTTCTCTCCCTGCAGTTTACCCCTTTCCCATCTCTCCTGGGAAGCTATTCCCCTTGCCTAGAACACCCAGCCCTCTTCCCACCTCATTGCCTTTAATAATTGTATTTATCTTTCCGGTCTTGCCTTAAATGTCACCCTCTCCAAGAAGCTTTCCTGGCCTCCTAAATTTGGGTTAGGAATGGATACTGGATGTACTTGACTTTCTCTGTTATAATACCATATTCGTTTGTATTTTCTGATTGACATGTCTCTCTGACTCATGGTTCTATTGCAGCAAGAACAGGCTATCTTGTCCCTTGTCAGAGCACAGTCTTGCCTATATCTCCAGACCCTACCAGGGTCTGACTCACAGTATGACCTCAAAAATATTTGCATGAGGGAGGGACAGATGGAAGGAGGATGGACAATGGGTTCGGGGGTGCAGATGGACAGGAAGAATAACTGCCAATGTTCCACAGCATAATAGGATAACTATGGTTGACAACAATTAATTGAATATTTCTTTTTTTAAATATTTATTTTTTAGTTGTAGGTGAACAGAATATCTTTTTATTTTTATGTGGTGCTGAGGATCGAACCCAGTGCCTCACGCATGCTAGGCGAGCACGCTACCACTGAGCCACAACCCCCGCCCCAATTGAATATTTCAAAATAGGCTGTAGAGAGGTTTTTTGTTTTTGTTTTTGTTTTGGTACTATGCATTAAACCCAGGGCCACTTAACCACTGAGGCACATTCCCAGCCCTTTTTTGTTGACTTTTTATTTTGAATAAGGGTCTCAATAAGTTGTTTAGGGCTTCGCTAAATTGCTGAGACTGGCTTTGAACTTGTGAGTTCCTCCAGAGCTTCTGGCATTATAGGCATGTGCCACCGTACCCAGCTGTAAAGAGAATTTTGAATGTTCCCAACATGAAGAAATGACACACCAATTACTTTCAATGGATAATTACATATCGTACACCTGTACTGAAAGGTCATGCTGTGCCCCATAAATATGTACAATTACTATGTGTCTATTCAAATATATTTATATATAAATGAAATATATAAATAAGCAAACAAGTAATATTTTCAGACAGAAGAAATGAAAGGAGGGAGAGAAGGAAAAGATAATAATCAGTCAAAGTCTAAGGGCCCACGGTGGGCCATAGTACAGATGCAGTGCGTGATATACACATAATAAGAACAGCCCCTTATGTTCTGAGATGATCTCCTGGTGGTAAAGAGGCAGCACCTCCTCCCCAAGTGTAAGTGAAGACCTGACACTGTCCCATGGCTGCAGCCCTCTCCAATCATACCTTCCCATGCCCAATTGGCACCAAAGGGACCTCACCAGCTGAGGTGGCTCCATCGTCACAAAAGCCATGGAGCTCAGACCTGCTCCCCAAAGGACATCCTTCCCATTTCCTTGCTGATGTCCACCTTTGTCTCTGCCTGTGTTTCTCAACCACTCTCCATACTTCGTGGTTTCAAACTTTATTCTTCTTGTAGATGGTTATTTTTGTCAGCCCTGTCCCTGGCTTCTCATGAGAAAGCTGATTCTGTCAGCACAAATAAACTCTGTAAAACCTATTTAATGTACATTAGCCCTTCTGAAATAAAGATGAACTATTCTGTAGCCCTGTAGAGTCACGTGCATACTAGGAAAACGTACACTCATGTCTCATTTCTCCAGCATCTTTCAAAAATTTAGTGCTCCATAGAAGTCAGTGTTCCATGTAACTTGAAGTTAACTCTGTCACTGTTGGACTCATCCTATTTTAACTAACATCCTTCAAAACCTTTATATCATTTTCTTGCCTTCTTAGAATATATACAAATCCAACTCATATTTTTTCATGATAATATATACAAATCCAACTCATATTTTTTCATATAATTTTCATGAAAATATCTTGGTAGATATTTTCAGATCATGATATACGGCCATAGTACTTTCAAAGCTTAGTGGACAACCTAAGTTGTGTAAGATCGTTGTGTTTGTATAACCACTGGACTGTCAAGAGATCATTTCTCACACACAGCACTCAGCACTGTATAATCACCTCTTGACATTTTCTTTTTCTGTCTCCGACTAAGAAACTAGATAGCTCAGTAGTTTAAACATTGGTCAACACTAGAGTTATCAATTCAAGTGAGTAAACTGACGTCGGTTAGGTCTCTACCTCTCCTCCCCCTGAAGTCAGAGACTTTGTCACTCTGATTTTGAGGCTACACCCTTCTGGTGGCTACTTCTGAACTGTGCTCCAGAGAGAAAGAGGTCAAGTTGGACAGATAGCCTGAAACTTGAACTTTGCTAGAACTTCAAAACATCATAACTATGTATCGCTATACTTTAAAGCTACAATAACAATTCAGCATGATTTGTTTTGTTTTTCAAAATATATTCTGTGGAATAAAATTCCACAGAGATCTTCAGGGTTCCATGATGTTTCATTCAAAATTTTTAATATTTTGACTATTTTTAAAACTATAATTAAATTCATTTCCAAATGTATTGCAGAACCTTAGCCTATTCAAACCCTATTGTATTATCTTACAGTCTAACTAATTTGAAAGTCAACCTTCTCTTGCCATTTATGTTTAATCAAAAATTCTGTTTAGGGTTGGAGTAGTGGCTCAGTGGTAGAGCGCTTGCCTAGCATGTGTGAGGCACTGGGTTTGATTCTCAGCACCACATATAAATAAATAAATAAATAATAAAGATCCATCAACAACTAATAAAAATATTTTTAACAAAAGTTCTGTTTAACTTTTAAAGATCATACTAAGCCTGGAAAGTGAACTGCTGGGGGTGGGGGTATAGTTTGCAAGTGCTCTACTATGTATACATGAATTTCCTCTCCATGGGGCAAAACTGACTTCTATTTGGATACTATTGAAACTTCACTTGCCACGCATACCTCTAATTGTGAAGTATCATTTCATAAAAGTAATCTAATTATTCTCACCATTGAACCTTACAATGAGAAAGTGTGATGGATTTGGATTTACAAAATACATGCACATAAATAAAACATCATTTTTATAATGATTGATAGTGGCATCCTATAACAAGTCTATTTGAAAAGAGAGTTTTAAAAATTAAAACGTTTCTGCAGTTTTTTAGAAGACATGGTCTGTTGACCTGATGACCACAGCAATGAACTTATTAGCAAGCTGTGCAAACTTGCAGTTATATCTAGAACCATAACAAGATGTCAATGCCTTGCACACTTTCCAATAGCCCTTTCAACTTTCGAATGTAATGATTTTGTGATTCAGCTACATATTACAGACCTTTTCTCTAAAGATGCACAACAGAATGAAATTATCCACCAGTTTGATATAGGAGGAAAAGTTCAATTTAGTATTATAGCCAAAATAATAAATGCTGAAGAAAAGAAGCCATTCATATCAAAAACTACAAGGAATCGTGAGTACTAAAATAATTTAAAACCTGTGGCTTTTGGGAGATCCAAGTTATATTCAGAGCCAACAAAATTCAAAAGAATAAGGTCTCTAAAAATCAAATGCCTGTCAAGAGAAAGTGGAATGGCCTCATGAGCTGAAACCATAAGACTCAGAAGAATAAGTGTAATTACAGAGATGGCAGCATGGATTTCATTATATAAAAATAATAATTAGGATATCTGGAGAAACCTAATTAATTCTGCCAAACTCATCTGAAAAATCCTGTCAAACACTGGATTTTGCAACACCACATCAATAGTAATGTCCATTTAAACTAGTCCAACAACATTCCCCTCTGAAGTCAGAGTCTCAACTCCCACTCCCACCCCCGCCACTACTGCAAAACCTAAGGAAACCAGAAATAAACCGAGGGGCCAGCAGTTCCCCATGAAAACACAGGAACAAAGAAGCAAAGCATTTTTAAACTAATTGGTGGTACCATGCAATTAATTCCAGCTCCTTCCAAATGCTGCGTTTAAATGGTTGTGAAAAGGTCTCCTGACAATAAGCATCTTGAATAGAAGTCTCAAGGAAAGAAGAAGACTCCTTCACCACGCCCAAAGGAAGGGTGACATATTCCCTTTTGCCATATTAGGGAGTCCGAACATAGGACAGAAGGCATGGGGGCATGCTACGTGGATGCTCTAAGAGAATTAAGAATAAGTAGTGAGGGGATGGGCACAAAAGAAGGAGTGGATAATGGACTGACACATTCATAAATTTCCTGGAATATAAAAATACAGTTGTGGAAATTGGACATGTAATAGATTGGCAGCTGGCTGAGAGACCTGAAAATGAAATGTTTTTTTTGTTTTTGAGGTTCTGGGGATTGAACCTCCTGCATGCTGAGCACTCCACCACTGAGCCACACCTAGCCCTCGTGAAATGTCTGGGCATCTAAACAGAAGTCTCTCAGCTGAAGAATGCAGGCTGACAGCTACAACAGATCCAGATTTCTATGAAATGCCACTGTAAAAAACAATGAAAGGAAGAATCAAGATAATAACAGAAGGCTACGTCTGATATACCAAAATGAGGTCAAAGAAAGATGACTTCATTTTTTTTTTAATTATGAGATAGTGTCTCGCTACGTGGCCCAGGCTAGCCCTAAATTCTTGACTCCTAGGTTCCAACAATCTTCCTATCTCAGTCTCCCAAGTAGCTGGGACTATAGTTGTATACCGCCTCACCTAGCTCAAAATTGTTCTCCCTGTTAAACCTGGTTGATAAAAATATATGAAAAGTTACATGCAATCCACTAGACCAGAGCTGCTCAGTTGTAGAAAACAAAATAAGGAAATGGTAACCTTCCTGGAGATGGTAATAAGAAAGATTATGAGGAAGAAGAGTGAGAATCTAGAAATGAATCCAGAATCCAGTGCTCATGAGAGTATAAGAGAAGCTAAATTGCCTAGGTTTAGCCCTGCCTCTTCCACCTACCAGCTGTTGTGTCTTTGGGTAGGTTTCTTAACCTCTCTGGCCTCGATTTCCTCATATAAACATAATACAGCACCTAGGCTTGTTGCAAAATGAAAACATATAAATCATTTCAAACAATGAGTGGCTCAGAGTGCACATTCAACAAAATTTCCAACATTAATAATAGGATTATTATTACTAATACTACTTTCTCTTTGTTCTACTGTGAAGTGACTTCACCTCTGTGTCTCACCACCTTCATCTATATAATGGGGTACAGCATTCCTCGCTCTCTCATGAGGTTGTGGCTAGAAACATGAAAGAACTTTACAAGTGGAAAACTACTGTGAATGTGAGATACTAATAACCCATTGAGATACACAAAGCTAAGATCCTTATAAACATATTATATTTTAAATCCTACATGTTAATGCAGTGGTTCTCAACCACTGGCCCCAGAAGACATTTGGAAGCAGTCAATATCTGGAGATATTGGAGACTCATACTGGACCAGAAGGCTACTATGACCTAGTGGAGAAGAGCCAAGAATGCTGGGAAGCACCCTACAGGACACCGAATAGCCCACCTCCCAACAAGAACCTAACCTGTCTGAAATGTCAATCATGCTGGGATTCAGGAAGCTTATTTATAGGTATACATCTCTCCTGGGTTATAGGAGGCCACTAATTTTAAGACTGCTAGCTCTTTCTGACAAATCTCTTTTTACATCCTTACCTTCTGGCAAAGTCAAACAGCCCACCCTTTCCCCTCGCCTTTTGCCATCCTCTGCCTCAAGAGCACTTGAACCCCACCTCCCGCCTCTGGCTTTCTGTTTATCTGTTCATTGTTGCAGTTATATTCAAGCTAGAGGATCTGAGAGCAGAATTTGGCTTCCAAAATTGTCATTATATCATGATTTCCTTATGGGCCCTATGCAGGAAAGAGTTAATTTAGCAGTCTCACATGCCATCATTTGAAAGGCCTGCTCACAACACTGGGCCCTAGTTGATGTCTGAGAACTTGAATTTCGAGAAGGTTTTCACCACTATTAACCAATAAGAGTGACTCACTGAGCCTAAGCAGTTTGTACAAACAGACAAACACCTGCTTTCCTTATGGGCGTCTGGAATTTGCTAATAAACTCCCAGGAAAAAACCTGGGCACTGAGTCTCTAACAAGCTTTGCTAGCTGGCAACACTTGACATGTGTTGTCACAACTTGTTCCTGAGGGAATTAAGTGCATCACGTGTGACTCGGCTGGGAGAGGACCCTGGAAGCTTGCAGCATTGCTTGTCCCGGGTGTGCTGCATGCATTTCTGTTTGCTTGTTTTGCTTGGTATCCTTTACATAATAAACTCCTATCCCATTGGCATATAATCTATTATATGTCAAATTTCCACAATTTTATTTTTATCTTCCAGGAAATTTATGAATGTGTCACTCCTTCTTTTATGTTTTTTTTCTCTCTCCTTCTTATTCCTGGTTCTCTTGGAGCATCCATTTATCATGCCTCCACGCCTTCTGTCCTATGTTCTGACTCCTAACATGGCAAGGGGAGAGGGCAGTCTATTTGACTGTACCAGGAGATAAGAATGGAAACAGCAAGACCTCCTAAAGAATGATCAAACCTGGGGATGGTCACCGGGACCCCCAGTGTAGGTCTCTGTGCCTAGGAGGTTATCTTTCATGAAAGAGGAATTGTCTAGACATTTTTTTAAATATTCTGTTTGAAGAAAATGTGACTTTAATTCATAAGAACATTTAAAAAGTAAAAGTTGTGATTTCACATTATTAAACTTGCTTTGCAAGCACTGACTTTGCCAGGAGAAGGACCAGTGACTTTGCTTTCAACCAAATGTCACACTTGGATTGGTTTAACCGAGGGAGTAATTTTATCCAAGGTCTCAGAGTATAACTGTTTTGGATGTAGGGAGATTATTGAAAGTTTTAATACATAATTTTAACTATTTCTCCCAAATCTGAACAACTCCAACAATGATTGCTTTGTATCATTTGTATCTTTAAAGACTGAAAAATAAAATATTTTAAATAAAAAGACTGTCAGAGAGATTACTACCATCAGATAATTTATGAAGCTATTTATAAATGGTGTATTTCAGGAAGAAAGAAAAATAACACCAAAATGCTGAAAAGGACCTGTAAGCAAATAAAATGTAAAATGTGCACAAGTACCTACACAATGGTAGAATAATAATAATGTCTCCTATCTGGGAATTTTTTTAAGACAAAGCTAAAGTACTACACAAGCTGAAAGAGTAGTCTAAAATTTTTTAGAGTTTTCTAAGGTCCGTCATTAAATTTCAGATTTTGCTTAAATATTAGGATCTTATTAAATTTAATAAGGATCTTATTAAATTTCAGATTTTGCTTAAATATGTGTAATAAAATTTTAAAGGTAACCATAAAGAATGGATATGGCCTACATAAATTCAATCCTACAAAACAGAAAAAACAAAATTTTTGAAAAGTACCAAAAAATCTAATTCAATACAATAAAAATGGAATGAGACCAGAAAGAAACAGTAGCATAGAATAAATAGGACAAATAGACATTTGACAGTGGGGGGAAACAATTCAATAATCATAAAATTTTAAATGAGCAATACTTGCCTGCTGAAGGACCAATATTGTCATAGTTTTTAATTCTACTATAAAATAATTGCACTGAGACAAAATGCTTTTTTTTAAATAAATGTGTCATTAAGAGTAGAGATACTACAAAATTGCTAGAAGCAGTGGCACAAGCCTATAATCCGAGTCAGTTGGGAGGCTGAGGCAGGAAGATCACAATTTTGATGCCAGCCTTAGCAACTTAGCAAGACCCTGTCTCAAAATAAAAAATAAAAATGGCTGAGGTATAGCTCAGTAGTAGGACACTTGAATTCAATCCCTAGTACAAAAAAAAATTTTTTTTAAGTAAGAATAGAGACACCACATAATGAGAAAGGTTTAATTCACCAACAAAGGTATTATTCTAACTCTAAATATAACCACTATTAGTTTCAAACCTTTTAATTTTATGTGTATGTATATATGGCAGGGAGAGGATGTAAAATTGATAAGAGATGGGAAAAGCAGCATATGAACCAATATGGAGAGATTTCTACACTCCTTTCCCAATCCTTACTAGGTCAAGTGAATAGATGCAAAATGAGTAAAAATAAGCAACATGTGAACTGTGGAACTTGTGTCAATATTAGTCCTGTCCCCATGCAAGACGGACATTCAAACTATGTACCCCCAATACATCATGGCACTCAGCAATCAGGAAGGGCCTCTGACTAATCAGAGCAGACCTAGCCAGGAACCATCCGAGGGAGTCAAGATTGAGGCAATCTGGCTCCAATGGCCCTCAGGTGGAGGAAAAAGCAGGACACCAGTACGCCCAGGTGGAATCTGAGTGGACGAATTTAAAAAGAACAGTTCTCTCTGCTGTGATATCAACCTCATTTGTGAACTCCTATGCCACTGGACATAGCTGGCCTAGGGACGTCAAAATTTATGCTCCAATAGAGTGTGAAAAGTAACAATGTGAACCTGGGACAGTGCAGGCTTAGAGACAGGAGTGGCAGGGGACACAGAGAAAGGCACAGGGCAGGCAGGGATCATCACGTGGTAAACCTGAAAACACCCGATGCTATAGCTGCACCAGGAAGAAAACACACACCCAGCACAGAAAGGTTGTCACCAGCAAAGCAAAAGAGAACAAACAGCAGGACATCAGAAGCCAGGTAGAGCCACCAGGCTGGACCGAAACCACACCTACCCACCAAGAGATGGCAGGCCTAGGGAGCTGGGAGATGGAGCAACGTCAGGCAGAAATATGAACTGATAAATTTACATCTATGCAGTGCTGTGTTCTCCAGAAAATGAAAATGTTAACAGATTTGTTTAAGGAAGACCTCCTCTGATGCCTAGAAATTTTGAACCGAAGCCAGCTCCAAGCTGCCGTGGCAAGAATGGAAAACAGCCGTGAACTTGCCTTTGCAAAGGCTTTGGCTGCCTCTGAATGTGCCATTTCTCTTCCTTCCATTTTCTCTTTCCCACCTGGAGCCCAGTGGTGGCAGAAGGTCTGAACCCCAAAAAGCCAAGCCTCGGGCTTTCTTCACTCATTCATCAAGGGCAGAGCATGCCCGAGTGTCACATTAGTATCTCCATGTATACTTCATTCTCCCAAAACATCATTTAAAACTCATATTCCCCGTACCTGAAGTATTGTGTTTGTTAGTTTAAAGAACAATAAAGGAAAATGGTCATATTATGTGAAAGAGAAAAAACCTAACCTGGAAATTTTTTCCCTTAAGTAGAAATGTACCTAGGAAATTGCATTAATAATTTTGAAAAAATAATTCTATTTGGGTTATCTTTTCAGGCACGTAAAATTACAAGAATGAAGAAATTCTCACATTAAACATTTGAAGCCTCTTGTGATGCGTATGTTAGCAATTCTACCTATTTCCCCTGATATTCCAGTCTTAGAACTACTAGGACTATCACCATTTAATAGAGGCATAGTAAAATAATACTTTTTTATATGCTGGGTCAATCTGGGCATTTTGTATCTAATAGAATCACTTAAGAAAAAAAATTTGTTAGTGGACCATTAACACATTGGCCAAAGACATATCATAATTCTACTCATGACATCTTCCAGGATTTTCAGGTTAATGTGCTTCTCTCATACACCTGGCTATGGCATCAAGGCAACATCTTTTCGTGAATTTCCTGCAGCAGCCATCATCTTGTTCTTAATTCTACCACTAATCTTTTTCCCCACAGCACCTCTATAAACAACTCACATACAACCGCCGCTGGTCGCAAAACATCAATTTTATGATTAAAAAAAAAAAAAAGACAGTGAATTAGAGTAAGTAAATGGGGAATGCCCTTCAGAAAGGCGGCTTACGAGAGCTGCTGATAGATAACATAAAAGCGAAAAATGGATTATGATAATGTAGGCCTCATACATGAAATACAAGTCCCAGCTGAAAGGAGTTACAGAATCCAAACCCCTGGCTCTCCAAAGGGCAGTCAATAACCTGTCTAACAATTTACCAAATTCTTTTTCTGGCTCTAAGGGTCAAACAACTTGCCACCTATTGATTTACTTCCTCAGCAAGACTCCATTGTAACTTCCCTCATGTATTTATAAAAGAAGGCATTATCAAAAGGATTACACGGCAAACCCGACCTACCGCACTGTGAAATGCTTACCAGCTATTGGAACAGGTCACCTAGATTTTGAATTATGGTGTAAAAAGCAAGAAATTAATATGTGCGCACAGCCAGGCTCACACATACCTCCATGTTGTTTAAGAAAAACATGAGCTGGTGGAGGAGAGTCTATTCCCTAAGCTATTGCTGATATTGATCATGGGACATATACAATGTGGAAGTAAGTGACATACAGCGGCTCTATAATGTGTTACCCAGCAACACCAAACGCCACTGTGGATTAGAGCGAAGAAGATACACGGATTTAAGACTCAAGAACCTGAGACATTACTGAAGATTGAAAAACATTAAAACAGAGCTTATAAGAGAACAGAACATTAAAAACACAAAAATATCATATTATATATACATATATATATTATTCCTTTGATAAATACAGTGACCATTGTAAATTCCCAATATAGATAAAATATAATTACTTAAATAATAACTTAAAGCCTCAAGAGAAAAGAAAAGCATGCATTTGTCAGGAGGATCATAGGTTCAAAACCAGCCTTGGCATCTTAGTGAGGCCCTAAGCAACTCAGCAAGACCCTGTCTCTAAATAAAATATTAAAAAAAAGGACTGGGATGTGGCTCAGTGGTTAAGCATCCCTAGATTCAGTCTGTAGTACCAAAAAAAAACCAAACAACAACAACAAAAAAGAACAGAAAAGACCTATGTAAAACTAGAAATGCAGTATTACATTCAACTGTATGTTTTCCATAAAAATTGTATAGTCTCAAAGAGAAATTTATGGCCAAAAATAAGCCAAATAAATTACGGGAAACTAATAGTTAATAATAAGAACAACAACTGTTGGCACAGGGGAGCATACTTAGCTCAAATGACACCTTCTGTGCTCAGGACAGACATTACTAATCACACCGGTCTCTACAGAGTCCAGAAAAGACCCAGTGTTTTTCTCTTGACAGTAATCCAGGCCACTGGTGACAAATGTCCTGGACCACAGGGCGAATTTCCTTGGAATGCACAGACTATTTATTTTATAATTTGCAAATGACTTGTTTCCAAGCTTTTCAAGCTATAAAAGCAATTTCAACAAATAAGAATCTATTTAACCATTGGCCTCCACAACAAAATTAGAGAACTATCCATGGGGAAAGAGGAACACTGTTCAATACACTTCAATTTATTAAGTTCCAAATGGTGCACATTACATTTATTTAAATATGGTTTCCCAGGGTAGGCAGACTAAGGGGAGAAAAGAGGAAATTATACTCAAATTGCATCTTTCATACCAGTATGTAACCTCCCAACTGTGTCCTTGGCTGTTCTTGTCTCTTCCAAGCAACTCACCCATCAAGTCTCATGCCTTTCCTCAAGGCAGAGTCTAACCACAGAATATATCAGCTCTTCTTAAAATGCACTTTTCCTGGTCATTGATTATATGATTAAGCGAAAATTCAATAGATCATTATACTTCTGCTGTGCTCAGTGCCTTGGATCAGGAGAAAGATGTCAGCTTTAACCCTTTTCCATTGCAGGTTAATGGTATAGGAAGAAAAGAAGGATTTGTGGAAGGTCTACACTAGGTGCCATATTTTAAAAGAAATATACATATTACCTACAAAATCTTATGTGTGTGCGTATGAGTGTGCGTGTGATACATACATATATGCTTCTAACTCAAACAGCAAACCAAGCATCTACCCTCAAAACCAAACTGAAATATTTTAAATGCACATTCATTATATACATATTACACACAAACATAGAGGAGAGAGATTAATGTTCGAAAGAATAAAAGCATTGAGGGTAAAAAGATTGAAGACACCTTAATTGAGAGTCAACAGGATCAGACCGATAGAAAACCACAACCGTCAAAAACAGCTGACAGGATTGCCACAGAAATGTCACCAGGGCCACAATGGCCAGGCTATTCAAAGAAGCACATCCTCACCAGCTGACTACTCAAGGCCCCCTCCCTCTCCACTTACTCACTACTGCATTTACCCCAGGTATATTCTAGGGCTGTCTCTACAGAAAGCAAGCAATCTTCCCGTGTGTAGACTTCCATCTTGAGGCCTGAGGTGACCTGTGGAACTCCTCCTCATTAGATATGGTTGGGGGGGGGGGTTACTTGAGGATATTTAGAATATTTAGAATATTCTAGGTCTGGGATTGTGGGATTGTAGCTTAGTGGTAGAGCGCTTGCCTTGCATGCGTGAGGCACTGGGTTCGATCCTCAGCACCACATAAAAATAAATGAAGATATTTGTGTCCAATTGCAACTAAAAAACATGTTGTTTTTTTAAAAAAAGGAATATTTAGAATATTCTAAAGCACTCAACCCACAAAATGCAACCCTCCTGGTTTTTATCTTTGCTTTGTGTGCTCCAGAACTTGAGAGGTTCTTCACCCTCACTAGTTCCATCTGGCAATGCCTTTGGTCACTCACAGCCCTTGTAGAAGCCCACAGTCAGCGTGCCCAGCCAAGGAATCAGACCTTCCCACCAGAGGAGAGAACCATGTCAGCTACCTGTGCTGCTCAGTCTCCTCTTTGTTCCTAAAAACAGCTAAGGACCCTCCACCCCAATCATTAAGACCCAGCTGCAAGAAAGGAAAGGACAAAGATGTAAAGAGAAAGAGAGAGAGAGAGAGAGAGAAACAAGTGTTTTACAACCAGTCCCAGAAGAAACAAGTAATTCATGCATGAAAACTTTGGAAAAAAAAAAAACTGAAGACAGGACATGGTATTATGTTCACCATTACGAAATGATCAAGTTAAATCAACAAAGAACAATCTACTAAGGACAAAAAAATGGAAATAAAAAACACCAAAGAACTCTTGGAAAATTAAAAAATAAAAATCTACTTGTTGAAATTAGTGGTTCACACGGGCTGAGATGCAGGGGTTAACTACAAAGGAGCCCCAGGAAATAATTTTTTTGGAGTAATGAAGTATTCTATATTTTGATCATGGTGGTGGTTAGTGTTTGACAAAAACTCATAGAAGCAAATTCCTAAATGAACGAAATTTACTCTACGCAATATTTTTCAATGAATTTTTCAAATATGTGGTCGTTGAAATAAAGCATGGAGAGAAAAAATAATGGATGAATTGTCAAACTAGGGCCGTTCAAGATGCATCAGAAAAAACTGCTATAACAGAGAGCAAAAAGATAAATGACATGAAGAAAAGTTAAGAAACCTGTGGACAAATCAATTTAGTAGGAAGTTTAGAAACAAGCAAGACAGTAAATAGGGGACCACTTTCATCTTTACCACTAAAAGACAAACTAAGGGCACAATAGAATGAACAAAGAATCTTATCAGGCATGCCCTAGGGAGAGTTCACAATCCAAAAATAGAGTAAGTCCCCAGAGAGTTTCTAAAGAAGGAAAAAAAGTTTGCACACAAAGTTACAATATCTTTAGCCTTCTTATCAGTAAAACAGCCTCTGGAATTTAAAGGGAAAATAGTTCTCTACCCTACCTATGAGGATAAACACATGACATTTTCAGTCAAGCTGGGTCTCAAAATTATAATCCATGCACCCTGTATTTTTAAAAATTAATATAAAATATTTTCTATGGCAACAAAGAAATTCAGGAGAGAACGAAGTGATATACCAATTTCACTGGCAGTTGAAAATGATTGAAAAGGTACACAATAGGAAATACTTCTGACCTCACCACTCAGTACACACACAGACTGGCATAAAATTAAAGCTTCAAAATAATACCCAGTCCTGCTTTGTGTGATATTCCATAACATTTCCTTATTCTAGTACATTTCTCTTTCTTCTTTCTTTCTCTCTCTCCCCCCCCCCTCTCTCTCTCTCTTGCTTTTTAATGCTGGTCTTGACCCACTAAATCCATGTCCTGACCCAATCCACAGTTTAAAAAACAAAGACCTAACAGAAGTGAGCAGAATATATATATGAGATCATATATTTCAAATATAGCATGTATTTTTTCATATATATACCAAATACATACACACACATCAAAAAGATGAAGACTCTGATGTGTAGAATGTTCCTTTTGAGTGGCAGAGGTTCAACAGCATAAGACAATGTGGGCAACGGTTTCTGAAATACCAACTGACATTGTTCACCCTGTTTTTGCCCCTTATCTCCAACTCCTCAACCTCTCACTCAGAGAACTCTGCAGAAAGCAGAAATTGCCAGCTAATCTCTGCTTTACCTGACCTAATGCCTACAACCATTAAAGAGAAGGCACTAGTCGTCCATCCAGGGAAAAACATCACGGGGTAAGTGTCTCTAAGACAGGATCACTCAGGTTAAGAAAGGAGATGAACACACAGTAACTCCCACCACCGTGTACATCCACAAAACTGGGGCCCTAATTAGAATTAGATATACTCCATGCATGTATAATTTTATCAAAATGGACTCTACTGTCATGTAAAACTAAAAAGAACCAATTTTTTAAAAAAAGTTGAATAAATAGAATAGAGAGAGAGGTAGTGTATGCCCCTAAATAGCTTGGAGCCTCCAAGTCCAGGCAGAAAGGCCACGAACAGCCCAGAAAAGCAGTAGTTTGTGGGGCTCAGAGAATGCAGACTACATGGGGCCCTAGTGTAGGCAGGAGACAGAACAACTAAAACCAGAAAGTTCTGGACACAGGAACAATGGACACCTTGGTAGTGAACTGAATGGACCCAGGATTGAGAACCAGGCAATAAAATCAAAATGGTTCCTCTTGCCAAGTCCTGGCTACATACAAGCCCCTAATAATTTAGTCAAATCCCAGGAAAAAGGAGATGAAACCTCACACTGATTTATATCAAACTTTTATAAAACTTAATAAGTTATAAAAGCTTATGTTTTTAAGCCAGAATGAGAACTTAAGTAGACGTTGTCACAGGAAAATAAAGTTGCATTTGTGGCACAACTTGGTCCCAGACTGAGAGTTAGACTGTCAACCATCACATTTCCTTCTAGTGGACCAAACCACACATACAATTCTGCAACAAGAACTGTTTGCATCACCTATACTTCCAATACTATATTTGTAGGATTTAATTTGGTAGGATTAGTCTGAAGGCAAAGCACAGAAAACTCAACTATGATTGATTACTGCATAAATGGAACCGTCACAAACCTTTTCATTGCTAAAATGGTGAATATCAATAGAGCTCACATAAACAAAAGCTTTCTAGAATCCCTAATCATCTTTAAGGATTTAAAGAAATCTTTTTTAAAATTTATTTATTTATTCTCTTTAGGTTTACATGATAGGAGAGTGCATTTTGATTCATTGTACACGGATGGAGCACAACTTTTCATTTCTCTGGTTGTATGTGATGTAGAATCACAACATACATGTGGTCATACATAAAGCTAGGGCTATGATGTCCATCCTATTCCACCATCTTTACTGTCCCCCGCCCCCTCCTCCCTCCCACCCCTGTGACCAGAGTTCCTCCATTCTTCTGGCGTCCTCCCCCACATTATGGATCAACATCCACTAATCAAAGAGAACATTTGGCATTTGGTTTTCTGAAATTGGCTTACTTCACTTAGCATGATATTCTCCAACTCCATCCATTTACCTAAAAATGCCATAATTTTGTTCTCTCTTATTGCTGAGTAATATTCCATTGTGTATATATACTATAGTTTCTTTATCCATTCATCTGTCAAAGGGCATCTAGGTTGGTGCTACAATTTAGCTATTGTGAATTGAGCTGCTGTAAACATTGAAGTGGCTGCGTCACTGCAGTATGCTGTTTTTAAGTCTTCTGGGTTTAGGGTTTAAAGGAATCTTGAGACTAACAATATTAAGAACTATTTGAAATCACTGTTTGGGTGATTTTCTGTTACTTTAAATCACGAACATTCCTAATTAATAAAATGGTCTAATGGGTTGGAGTAAAAATTGCACACTGAATTCTGTGTTTTAAATTAGATTTTGCTCACTTGCTAGATTCAGAAAATTCAGACCAAGAAAATTATTTAAATGTTTTGCTAAACAAAAAAAAAAAAAGATTTAAGGACTTTGGTCTGGATTTTTAGATTCTAAATGAATGACGTTCAACTTAATGAGGTAGCATTTTATTGTAGTCATTATTTGAAAATATTCTAATATTTAATGTTAAATTTTTAAATTGTAATCACTTTTCTGAGTATTTCACTTTCAAGTAATTGACTTTACCCTCAACCCTGAAATGCTCATTCCAGGGCTTATATTATTTTTTGGACTCTGAATATCATGCCAGCTTCCTTCTAGGGCTACAGATGCTCCCTCAAAAAGTTCACAAAGCTCCCTCATAAGCTCATAAAGCTACCTCCATGGCACCAATACTGCAACAGTATTGTCAAGACTGAGTAAAGACAATACCATCACTGTCAGTGACAACTAGTGGGGGGGGGGGGTGATGCAAATTGGTGCATCCACGTAGATGACTAAAAGAATGATAAGGAGAGTATCCCTCTGAGAACTTAAATAGTCCAATGGAGTTCACTACTTTTACGTTTCCTGTGGTTTAGTTTTCAAAGTAAAAGCAAAGACTCTTCTTTGAAAACTATTTGTGTTAATCAAAATCAATGTGTAATTCTTAACAGAGAATTGGTCAGCAGGAGGACTCCAGAGGTGTGTTAGTCAATGTTTAACAACAGGCTCTCTGGGGAACAAAATGCCTGATCGGTGGTGTTAACCATTTTGATGGTGAAAAATACTGCCATTGTGGTCAATTTCAGGCTACCAACCTGACTGAACCTGTATCCAGTAGAGCTGCACAGTAGCATATCCTTATACCATGTTGTCGTTTACAAATGTGGTAGGTATATAACTCCAGTAAGGAGGTATATACTCTCCTTCCAGTAAAAAAAAAAAAAAAAAAAAGAAGGAAATCTCCCAGAAATAGAGGAGGAGGAGAGAAGAGGAAAAGACTGCAGTATAAACAAATAAGAAAGCAATGTTTCCACCAGTATCTTCCTATAACCTACTTATACCATTATACCATTTCTGGCAGAATAACCTATTTATATCAAATCTGGCAGAAGATCTCTGATACAGTAAACTGTGCATCTTCAAAAAGGTCTGAGCTTATGCCCAGCCACACCCTTTTCCCATCAGGCACTAGCACTCTTCCCTACGATATGTCTCATCCAACAGATGGAAGAGTCATTTTTTAATGCTTTTCTTCTTTCAATAAAATGGAGCCACACCAACCAGTTGTCACCCCACCAAAAGACAGTACTCAACATGGACTAATTTAGAAGCAGCCTTGTCAGGATTTTGAAAGCCTGCAATCTTACAAAGATCCAAGATCTTTTAGTGTGCTTTCTATGCACAATGAACAAGATAATTAGCTCCTTTCCTAGAATATTTGACTTTCCCATTAAGAGGGACAACTGTAAGATATCACGCTTCAAATTTTAGTTTGCTCTTCTGCAAAATAATAATGGGCATGTGATGCGAATTGGTGCATACACGTAGATGACTAAAAGAATGATCTTCTTAACTTATTTATAAACTATATTTTCTTTTTATTCAAAAAGGAGTTACAGGTGGAAATATTTTAATACCATCACTTTTCCTACTGAGAGGGTTTCATATGGTGTAACTGTTACTCCCCATTAAAACATCTGCCAAGTCAGAACACCTTGGTCTCTCCTTTACTTTTTCAACAAAAGATTAGGCATCTAATAATAAAATAGTCATATTTATTCACCATAGATGCTTCAGGCTACATAATTATATTTAAGACTATTTTTCTGTTATCATCAAATATAATAAAAATAGATGCCAGTTCAAAGAGAAGAGAATTATCAAGTGAGTGACACCCTACTCCACTACTCTTGATCCACAACGTGCATACCACCAGCAAAGGCTCTTTCTACAGATTTCTCTTGAAACAAGAGAGAATTTCTTCAGACAGAAAGCTGATACTGAATAATATGATTTCAGACAAATGGTCCCCTAAATAGTGTTCCTCGGAATACAGATTCCATAGAATGTTAAAAAAGACAGTTCAAAAAGGGTTCTACTGTCACATATGCTTGGATCAACAAAGTCAAAGAGGATTTTTCCATAGCACTTTTCAGATTGGCCCTCTCTTTCCAGGAATGTCTTATACAACAACCGGCATTCTGCATCCATATCCTGAGAAACGTTGACTCACACAATACTTTAGCCTAAGTAATTAAATAGGAAAGAAATGTTTGAAAGGATAGAAAATAAAATCACATGGCTGTTCACAAAGATCCTCTGCTGAGCACTGAGATGTCCAACCCAATGCACAGGCTCCTGCCACTCCCTGAATACAATTCTCTGATTCCTGAGTGACCAACACCTCGCCACCCTTCCCCACCCTGTTCAAATGTCCCTTTGATCCCTCATCTGCGTTCTAACAGCAGCCGGTCAACAAAATCCAATTGTGTCCCCATTTGTGTACACATCTCTTGTCCCTAATTTCCTGTGTGCTTGCCTGGGAGAGGAAAGGAGCTTACAAAAAACATTTAATGAATAAATGACTGACGACTGACTAACTGAAAGGACAATCCAGTCAAGAGCTCACTGGAAAACCATGAAGATAAAAAGGTAGATGAGGCTTGAAATACATTCTTGGAAGAATGTTCATTATGGACTATTTTGCTAAAAGGGAAATTAAGCTTTTCTTTCCTTCAAAATGTAATCGGATTATCATAGCCGGCCATAAATTGTTAAAATTAAAATTGTATCTTTAAAAGTCCTGAAAATTATTGCCTTCATTTGATACCATGGTTTAAAGTCAGTAACCTTTTTATCGTTTCTGAACTATAGGATATGCTGCAATAAATTAATAGAATCTAAAAACGTATGCTCAGAGACTAAATCTGATCACTTTAAGTATTGAACCAATCATAATTTGTGGGGAAATTCTATTTGCACATTTAAAGAAACAATGTTCATTTATTATTTATTTGTTTGTTTGTTTGCTTATTATTTATTTATTTATTTTGGCAGGACCAACTGCTGAAAACCAAAAGCACACGCATATATGTGATTACCCTCTGTACTCACAAACTGCCAGGACAACCCTAAACACTGCTAATGTCCAGTTACTTAAATAACAAGTCTTTGATCAAGAAACAAAGGCAGAGCACTGGGGATGTAGCTTAGGAGTAACACATATACCCGTGCTTGAACCAAAAGAAGGAAGGAAAGAAAGAAGGCAAGCAGATAGAAAATAACTCCACCAACTCAACACTAAGAAAACAAAATAACCTGACAAAAATGGGCAAAGTACATGAAAAGTCACTTCTCAAAAGAAGTCGTTTCTCCCATGGCCAACAGGTATATGAAAAAATGTTCATCAGTCAACATCAGGGAAGTTCAAGTGACAATCATAATGAGAGATCACCTCTCATCTGTCAGAACAGCCATTATGAAAAAGACAAAAAAAATAAATCCTGGAAAGGACATGGAGAAAAAAGAACCCAATGGCAATGTAAATTAGTATAGTCTATTATGGAAAACAGTATGGAGGTTCCTCAAAAAATTAAAAATACCACTACCATATGACCCAGCAATCACATTACCGGGTATATACCTAAAGGAAATGAAAGTAGTATGTTGAAGAAACCTCTGTATTCCCATGTTTATTGCAGCACTATTCATAATAGCCTGGATGTGCAGTCAACCTAAGTGTCTAGCAATGCGTGAAGAGATAAAGAAAACATGGTACCCCTATATAATGGAATACTATGCAGCCTTGTAAAAGAAGGAAATCCTGTCATTTGCTACAACATGGATGAACCAGATCACTAGGTAAAGTGGAATGAGCCAGGCACAAAAAGACAAATACTCCATGATCTCACTTACATGTGGACTCTAAAAAAAGTCCAACTCACAGAAACAGGGTAAAATGGTGATAACCAGGAGTTGGGGGTGTAGGAGTCAAGACACTGGTCAAAGGATACAAAATTTCAGTTGTCAGGATGAATAAATTCTGGAGATCTATTGGATACCACAGTGTCTACAGTTAATTACAACCTATTTTCATACTTGAAAACTACCAAGAGAATAGATTTGTGTTCTCATCACAAAGAAAAAAAGTAAGAATGTGAGGCCATGCATATGTTACACAGCTTGATTTAGCCATTCCACAAATGTACACACATCAAAGCACCATGTTGTACACCATAAACACAAGTGTCACTTCTCAAAGACAAATGAATTTTAAAAAAAGAAGAAATGCAGACATATGACTTCTCATTTGCTTCCTGCTTTTAAAATTTTTAGATTATTGACTGCCAGGTTATAAACCTCATCTCCATGTTTATCATTTTTTACTTTGTTTACATAACTAAAGGGGGAAATGTCCATTTGGGATGAGGAAAAAATTAGTACATATACAGTTTCAGCTCACAGTCTCTTATAGTGTTGTATTTTCAAGGAAGTGTGGTTAATGGAATAAAAATGTTCTGGGAGAGCCACGCAGCCTCTTCAATTACACTGGAAGTCAATCTCAAATGACATCCTGATAATGAAAAAGCCACGAATTTAAACTATGGGGGGGGGGCGGATAGCAGATCATATATTCAGTTGCTTTTACCCAATATGTGCCATATTGATCTCGTCAAGAAGAAAAGTAAAAGATGGCTTCATGTTATATATGTTCACCATGGTCATGAACAAATCGGGGACGACTAAGACATTCCTCTATGAAAATGTCTGCCAATACTCAAGCATGCCTAGAAGCTTGGACCCGAGGACATTATGCAGTCAGGCACTTGATAAGGGTGATGGGACAGAACACACACACACATACACACACACACACAGAATCTGTGGGTTTCTGCAATGTTTTAGTTATTGCTATGAGGACCTATCGATAATACCACTCACACTTCTTCTAAGCTCATTAAAGAATATGTGACATCTCATATGAAACTTAAACACACAAGTGTTTTTTCTTGAACATACTCTACTTTTTCCCCTGTAAATACATTGAGTTGCATAAAAACAAGTATTCAGTAAGTACATCGTGGGGGTCAAATAATGTACAGGATTTCTACAAAGAGTACGATACCTAAAATACGACCATATGAATCAACATGAGTCTTCTTCTTTCTTCTGCCAACGACCAGCTCTGTGACCTTGGCAAGTCACTTCATCTCAAGAGAGCAAACGCCCTTCCTCGAGTGGTAAAGAGGGACTCTGATCTTTCCCGCAAGCCTGAATGTTGTTGTCCAAGGCATTCAGTGAAATAAATTATGGAGGGATCTATCAATTTCAAGTATTATTCAATCTGCCAAGAGCACCACTTTCATCTCACACGTTACCACCATGTAGTGTACAAATTCCCTTCTTCATGGGGCACACAAGCACCATGGAATAATTACACAACGGATAAAATCCCAGAGTCTACACAACAAAGAACTTCAGAATGGCCCAAGATCAACATGTTGCAATGCAAAGTGAACAGCTTCCCAAGATAAAAATTTCCACTGGGGCAGCTTCACCACGCACTGAATTCTTCCTACATCCCTGGTTGTTCACCTGGGCAGTTCCAGCCTCTTGGTTTCCCCTCACACACTGCTCCGAAGGAGTTAGGACCCTATAAGTCACAGTGACAGCCCCACATTACAGATCAATGTAATTTGTTGATTGACTTCTGAATACCAAATTCCTCCAAGGAGAGTCACAGATCCACAACACGCTGGGAAAACATGTAAATACAGACGTACCCTGACAGTTCCTGATGCTGCCACTCAGGGAATCTCCCAGAGTGCAATTCTTCCTTCAAGGCCATTCTACTTAGACATGATACATTTCTTTTCAAAAAAAAAA